>JASDDO010000029.1:28346207-28957682 GCA_030015575.1 Agapanthus africanus | reverse complement strand
GCGGATTCTCATTAGGGTTGTTGACAGTTGACCGTTGACTATTTGACTTTATGCTCAACCCTAATGAGAATATGATATGTGATTAACTATTATATTAATTAAGTATTATGGTGATATGGTTGTTGACTTGTTGACTTTTGTTGACTTGTTGACCGGTTGACTAGGCTTGACTAGTTGACCATCATGATAACCATGGTTATCATTTCATGCCAAAGACTTTTTCTTGCTTGCTCATTTGAGTAAAATGAGTGCATGACATGATAAGGTTATGGTTGCTTCTAACCATCACATAAGACTTTTTTGATATGATGAGTTATGATCACTTGGGATTATGAGAGGGTGAAAGACAAAAGAGTTGCTCATTCTTTCTTGCTCATTCTCTCTCTTGTTCTTGAGCTCTCCTCTTGCTCTCACCCTCAACCTCTTGCTCCCTCTCTTGATCTATGGTTCTCTTGTCTCATGAGTTGAGAATCAAGAACATAGATAAAATCCCATTCTAAATCATCTCTACTCATTCTAGTTCACTAGGTTTGGCAAACCAAGTGAACTAGTTTCTTCAAAGAACGAAGAAGGAGCTAAAGGTTGGAGCTTTCAAGTGGATCTATCTTCGGCGTACGGAGACAACGAGAAGGAGCCATCGAACCACCATCGGAGCTTGAAGAGAAGGAGTTCAAGTTTAGGTATAACCATCTTCATCCGAGTAGCTAAATATCTTTAGCTTAGTATGCTAGTTTTAGTTTAGGTAAAGATCCCGACCTTGCTTAGTCCATGTTGCCTCTTGCGTTAAAATTTTGATTTTATACCGTTTCCGCCTCCCCGTAAGAACCGGGGGGTCGCAACGTGGACTTACAGTGGTATCAGAGCTTAACTAAACTTAAACTAGCTTGGTAGTGAAGTGTAACGAAGTTCGGAACCGGAAAAATCCAAAAACCAAACTTTTACAAAAACTGAGTTTCTGTTGAAATTTTTTTTGGCTCAAAATGAAAAACTTTACACTTGTAAATTCGGCTCAGGGTTTTGTGTGAACACCCAAGAAAAACGATACAGTAATTCGTCCAAACCGCCGCCCTTCCGCCGCGCGAGCTAGGCATCCGCCGCGGAAGCGCCGCGCTTTGTCGTCTTCTGTGCATCGTTTTTCGTGCAGTGTGTGTCTGTATTGGTTTTGGGATTTTTGAAATATATTATATGTGCCCAGATTTTCCAGAAAAGAAATTTCCTTTTGGGGTCCTATAATTCCGTATTTTTCCGAACTTCACTGCACTTTGACTATGATGGTTATATCTGTGATGCTTGCATGTATTGAACGTCGGCTAATCGCTATAAGTCGATTGGTCGGGGTTATACATGATCTGTGTTTGATATTGGAATGTGTATATAAATATGTTGGATTGTCGCGGGTGAATAGCCGGGGGTTGTGAGACGAGAGTTTTCTTTTCTTGCAATTCATGTAAATCTGTAAATTGATGTAATAATTATTTGTATGGCCGCACAACCGGGAAGGGGTTGTAGCCGTCATTGTATAATTTCTTTTTACTGTTTTTGCTCCTAGGATAGACCCATGGAGGGGTGCACAAACTACCGGGTATGCCGAAGTGTCGAGTGGCCTACTCATAGAGATGAGGGAGGTTGCTACGCTTCGGGTACTTGGCGGGTAGTTTGCCGCACCCGTAGGGGTCTTGGGTGGGGTTTTGGCTATTCACCGTGACCGTGTTATCTGTTTTTGTTACAGGCTCGTACAAATTACAGATTGCTAGTATATCCAATGTATTTATCTGTGATCTGAAATGTTTATCATTGCAGTATATCTATATATGATATTATTTAGGCGTTGCTTATGTTTTACAGACGCGCTAGCCCAGCCCCCGCTCTGTCGTTAGTTAAGTAACCTAACGGGTAATGACGGGGCCCAGTGGCGAATGCGAATGGCATAAGCGTACGTCATATTTTGGTTGTTTTCTGCAATGGTAGGATTAAATGATGGGACGCATTAAAAGAACTAATGCAAGAATATCACGCATTAAAAGAACTAATGCAAGATAATAAACCAAGTTAAAGTCGTTGGAACACTTTCGAAAAACCACTCGGTTCTTTTCAAAACAAACTTTTAAAATACGGAGTTTGAGCCACTCCATTTAAAAGCTATCTCGTTCCATCGACCAAATCAAGTTCACTACGTTCACGGTTTTGCCAAAACCATCCGTAGCCCTCCATCATTTCAGTTAAATATTCGGTAGTATTCAAGCTATGTATTTTGACCTCACGCCAAGGCATAGTGATTGGTAGCTGCCAGATATTTATCTGTTGCATAGATAGAATGCGTTGGTTTGAGACAGTCGTACTGCCATTTTGTCCTACGTCAAGGGTATGTACGGGTGGGTTCAAATTAACCTGGATAATGATGGGACGAACTTGACATGTGACTTATGACATTTTGACCTCACGCCAAGGTCATAAGAGCATGGGGCAAAAATCCACATCGGGAGTTTCATAAGTACTGAAACTTGCTAGATTTGCATACCATTTGGAGTGTGATGATTCTGGTAGGATTCCTTCAGTTTCGTCACGCGATGATATTTGGATCCCGATCCTACTGTGAGTATATGCTACTCCTCGGGAAATTTCTCACTTAACGATCAATGCTATAAACCTAGTAGGTGCCTAGAAAGGTGTTAGCGGGGCTACGCCCCCAGGGAAAAGAGGTTCTTTAATTAAGGAACTTCGCGAAAGCGTTGGAAAACCTCCCTCGAAGTACCGACACCGGCCTGGCTGAACAGTTAAGCAAGTATTGTACGGTGGGATTAATCCTGACTAATTCTTCCTTTATGGTTTGAGGAGGGATTCGAGAAACAGTGGGAGCCATCCTGTTTAGACAAATTAAAAACCACTCTAAACTTGCAAGAGCATCATGCTGAGTGTTTCTTCTTCTCTCTCCTAATTGCAGCGACCAATCAACATGACTGGACTTAAGTTACTCCTAGATAAAAACAAACTGACAGGGCCAAACTACAAAGATTGGCTCAGGAATGTCAAGATAGCAATCACTTATGACAAGCTGGGGTATCTTCTTACCACCAAAGCTCCCCCTGTCCCTGGTCCAACTTCCAGTGTCGCGGATAAGGAAATCCGCAAGACTTGGGAGATTGATAGCGCGAAGGCCAAGTGCCTCCTGCTTGCCTCGATGGACAACGAACATCAGAGGAGGCATGAGAATATGGACATGGAGTCCATATTGCTCCATATAAAAGAACTGTATGGAGAGCAATCACGTATCGCAAGATACGAAGCGTCGAAAAAGTTATTTTCGACAAGAATGGCCGTCGGATCATCAGTAGCCGAGCACGTGCTAAAGATGATCGGCTTCATTGAGGAGCTCGCTGACCTAGGGATCACATTGGAGAGTGAGCTATATACGGATATAGTTCTCCAGTCCCTTCCTTCCACTTACGCCCAGTTTATACTGAACTTCAACTTACAAGAAAAAGAGGTTGAACTTTCAGAGCTCCTCAACATGCTGAGGAGCGCAGAGGGCACCCTACAGAAAAGTAGGGATACATCCACTTTGTTTGTAGGAGGATCATCTTCTTCTAGGTCCAAGGCGAAAGCCAAGGGAAAGAAGAAGAAGGCCCCCGCCAAACCAAGGGGCGGTGTTAGTAAAGTGGATACGAAGGGAAAAGGAAAAGCAACAAAGATAGCGGGGAAGCTTGTGGATAAGGAAGAATGCTTCTATTGTCATAAGAAAGGACACTGGAAGAATGATTGCAGGGCCTGGAAGGCCAGAACACAGGAATTGAAGCAGGTTGCAGCTTCAGCTTCAGGTGTGTATGTTATTGAAAACTGTCTTTCAATAAACTCTACTTCCTGGGTATTGGATACCGGATCAGGATCTCATATCTGTAATTCTTTGCAGGCGTTGAGAAACCGTAGGGTTTTGAAGACAGGTGACATGACCCTCAGAGTTGCAAACGGAGCTAGCATGGATGCTAAAGCCGTGGGGGACTATCACCTGGGAATGTCAGATGGACATGTTTTGGTTTTGCGTAATTGCTTTTTTGTACCCAACGCAACTTGTAATATCATTTCTGTATCTTTAGTTTCTAAAGAAGGTTATGAATTTGCGTTTGTAAGTAATGTTGTAAACATTCACCTTAATCAAGTTTTGATTGGGTCAGGTACATTGAGTAATGGTATATACGTGTTAAACCAACCGCAGATTTTTAATGTCCAGAATACACACAAAAGAAAGTCTCTAGAAATAAATCAGACTTTCTTATGGCATTGTAGATTGGGTCACATCAATGAGAGAAGGTTGACTAAGTTACATACAGAAGGATATTTGAATGCGTTCGAATATCAATCGTATGCCACTTGTCAATCTTGTCTCAAAGGAAAGATGACAAAGACTCCGTTTACTGGACAAGGAGTAAGAGCGAGCGAGCTCTTGGGACTCGTACACAGTGACGTGTGCGGTCCAATGTCTACACATGCCCGAAGCGGACATTCTTACTTCATTACTTTTACTGATGACTTCTCAAGGTACGGTTATGTCTTCTTAATGAAACATAAGTCCGAGGCCTTTGGAAAATTCCAGGAGTATAAGAATGAAGTAGAGAAACAGACCGGCAAAAGTATTAAGATTCTAAGATCGGATCGAGGTGGAGAATACTTAAGTGCCGAGTTCCTGGACTATTTAAATGAGAACGGAATTCTCTCTCAGCTTACTCCTCCATACACCCCGCAACATAATGGTGTATCGGAGAGACGGAACCGCACCCTATTGGATATGGTGCGGTCCATGATGAGTAACGCTGAGTTACCGCGATCGTTCTGGGGGTATGCGCTAGAATCAGCTGCATACCTTTTGAACCGAGTTCCGACTAAGACTGTGCCTACCACCCCATATGAAATGTGGAGTGGGAAGAAACCCTATCTTCAATATCTGAAGATCTGGGGATGTCCAGCTTTTGTCAAAAAGCAGCATGCGGACAAACTCGAGGCACGCTCAGTACTGTGCAAGTTTGTGGGATACCCAAAGAACACCAGGGGGTATCTTTTCTACTACACAGAGGAACAAAAAGTCCTTGTTTCTCGTAATGCCCACTTTCTAGAACACCAGTTCTTGGAAAAGGAAATTAGTGGGAGCGCAGTAGAACTGGAAGAAATTCCAGAACCACAGACTATTACTGAAAGGTTAGTGGAACCAGAGGGTTCAACAGAACAGGACATTCCTACGCCGCTCCGCAGGAGTAGTAGGCAGTCTCATCCGCCCGAGAGATACTGCGGTTTTCTCATAGACGGGGATAGAGAGGATTGCATCATAGATTATGATGAGCCTACTAGCTTCCAGCAGGCCGTTCAGAGCGTTGACTCAGTGAAATGGCTGGATGCAATGCGGACCGAAATGGAGTCCATGTACACCAACAAGGTATGGACGTTGGACATTGCTCCAGACGGGGTAAAACCCGTAGGATGCAAGTGGATCTTCAAAAGGAAGATTGGTGTAGATGGACAGGTTGAGACCTATAAAGCTAGGCTGGTAGCAAAGGGTTTTCGTCAAAGACCTGGCTTGGACTACGACGAAACCTTTTCTCCAGTAGCCATGCTGAAATCCATTCGGATCCTTCTTGCCATTGCTGCCTTCCACGATTATGAGATCTGGCAAATGGACGTAAAGACAGCTTTTCTAAATGGAAATTTAGAGGAGTGTGTCTATATGGACCAGCCGGAGGGTTTCATTCAGAGTGGGAGCAGCGGAAAGGTGTGCAAGTTGCTTAAGTCCATCTATGGACTAAAGCAGGCGTCGCGGAGTTGGAACATCTGCTTTGATGAGACGGTCAAGGAATTTGGCTTTATCAAAAATCCAGATGAACCATGTATCTATAGTAGATTTGTAGCGAGAACTGTAGTATTCCTCGTTTTATACGTGGATGACATTCTCTTAATAGGAAATAAAATTCCTATGCTACAATCTGTCAAGGGGTTCTTGTCACACAGGTTCTCCATGAGAGACCTGGGTGATGCCTCATACATTCTGGGTATCCGGATCTACCGTGACAGATCCAAGAGGATATTAGGACTTTCTCAGTCCAGGTACATCGACACCATACTGAAGAGATTCAGTATGGAAGATTCCAAGCGCGGTAACCTACCGGCTTGTCACGGGATCACCCTCTCTAAAGAGATGTCTCCCAAGACTGATTTGGAGAGGGATCGCATGTCTATTATACCCTACGCTTCTGCGGTAGGCTCTATAATGTATGCGATGTTGTGTACCAGACCGGATGTAGCTTATGCACTGAGTGTGGTAAGCCGGTATCAGTCAAACCCTGGGGAGAAACACTGGATAGCGGTAAAGAACATTCTCAAGTACCTGAGAAGGACTAAGGAGATGTTCTTGGTGTATGGCGGAAAAGACCTCCAGATCGAGGCCTTTGCTGACTCCAGCTTCCAGAGTGACAAGGATGATTCCAAGTCCATGTCGGGTTTTGTCTTTACCCTCAATGGAGGGGCGGTGTGTTGGAAGAGTTCCAAACAGGAAACCGTTGCAGACTCGACGATGGAAGCGGAATACATCGCTGCATCTGATGCCGCAAAAGAAGCTGTCTGGATGAGGAAGTTCTTGAAAGAACTTCAGGTGGTTCCGTCCATTATTGATCCAATACCTCTGTATTGCGACAACAACGGGGCTATAGCTTTAGCGAAGGAACCCAGGTCCCATCAGAGATCCAGGCACATCTTGAGGCGGTATCACCTGATCAGGGAGATCGTGGATCGCCAGGAGATCGAGGTTCGGAGAGTCGCTTCAGAAGATAACACTGCTGATCCATTCACCAAGGCCCTGCCCCAGACTCAGTTCGAGCGGCTGATCGAGATGATAGGTCTTCGATACGCCAGTACATGGCCTTAGTGCAAGTGGGAGATTGTTAGTGTATATGCCCTAGAGGCCATTACTGTATCATACTGGTTTGTATATTACTTAATGGATGCTTGGGATATTCACCTTGTATATACAATCTTGCTCAAAATAGTAGTATGCTACTTGGTTTGTTTCTACTTCAATGTGTACATGTGTTTATTTTTGTATATCGCCTATACACATTAGTAGAGCCCTTAGGATCTTTGCTTGATTACCAGCGATGTGATGGCCGCCACACTAGTGGGGCTGGGTAATCTATAAGCACATCCTTATGCAGGTCCCTGGTCGCAGGACTATCGAGACAGGGCATCGATACTCCGGAGTAGACCAGCGCATGCGCTTCTCATCCCAGTGTGGGAGACGGTCTGTCCCACAGCCGTCAGTACGTCGTACTTGAGATAGTATGCGGGTGCTCGTTAGGTTACGGGTACACTGGACAGGACTCGTCGGGAACTGACTAGTTGGTATTATACCTATCGTCAGTTATCAGTTCCCAGGTGACATGAGTACAGCTTAGTCCGCTGACTTGACACTGTCACTCCGCCTCGAGTGTGTTCCCACTGTATTTTGATCACTACCCTACCACGGCTCAAAGGAGTCGTGCAAACAGGTAGTGGTTGGGTGCAGTCCCGAAGCACTTGGAGGCAGTGACGGTTAGACAGGATTCGTCTCTCCCGGTATTGGGGGTTGACATCGCGCTGTGTCTAGGAGAGCCATTACACGAGTAGTCCCTGGCCAGGGCAAACGAGATATACTGGTAGGTTTCCAGTGTTATCTCAGGGTGTTTTGGGCTTCGCTCCGGCACGACTTGTACCGCTATTGGGGGACTGACGTTTACCGCCCCCTAGGCCCGCCATGCGATGTATCAGACGAACAGACCGGACTGTACGGAGAATGTCACACTCAGGCTCAGTAGGAGTTCAGATGGGTTTCGCCTCGTCGGTCTTCTTGTCGGCATTACCTGGGGACCGTTACGCACAGCTAGTACCGCTTGCGGTCTGTGGTTAAACCCACTGCCAGCGTAGTGTCGAGTCTTTAGAGTCCCACACAGAAAGCTTTTCGCCTTTAGGCAAAAGAGTAGAGGTCGCATGGTATTGCGACAGGTCGTATGGTTTTGCGACAGGGTTCGGTCACATCCGTGCACTTGTGCACGTACAGTGTCCGGACAGTTTACACTAGCGGGCTTTGGTTTAAGCCAGATCCTAGTGTACCTTATGGGATTGGATTTATCCAGTTTGCATTCGTGTTCCTCAGAACGCGGATGCGGGTGTGTATGCACAGTTGACAGGGAGGCAGAGGCTGCGGATTCTCATTAGGGTTGTTGACAGTTGACCGTTGACTATTTGACTTTATGCTCAACCCTAATGAGAATATGATATGTGATTAACTATTATATTAATTAAGTATTATGGTGATATGGTTGTTGACTTGTTGACTTTGTTGACTTGTTGACTTTTGTTGACTTGTTGACCGGTTGACTAGGCTTGACTAGTTGACCATCATGATAACCATGGTTATCATTTCATGCCAAAGACTTTTTCTTGCTTGCTCATTTGAGTAAAATGAGTGCATGACATGATAAGGTTATGGTTGCTTCTAACCATCACATAAGACTTTTTTGATATGATGAGTTATGATCACTTGGGATTATGAGAGGGTGAAAGACAAAAGAGTTGCTCATTCTTTCTTGCTCATTCTCTCTCTTGTTCTTGAGCTCTCCTCTTGCTCTCACCCTCAACCTCTTCCTCCCTCTCTTGATCTATGGTTCTCTTGTCTCATGAGTTGAGAATCAAGAACCATAGATAAAATCCCATTCTAAATCATCTCTACTCATTCTAGTTCACTAGGTTTGGCAAACCAAGTGAACTAGTTTCTTCAAAGAACGAAGAAGGAGCTAAAGGTTGGAGCTTTCAAGTGGATCTATCTTCGGCGTACGGAGACAACGAGAAGGAGCCATCGAACCACCATCGGAGCTTGAAGAGAAGGAGTTCAAGTTTAGGTATAACCATCTTCATCCGAGTAGCTAAATATCTTTAGCTTAGTATGCTAGTTTTAGTTTAGGTAAAGATCCCGACCTTGCTTAGTCCATGTTGCCTCTTGCGTTAAAATTTTGATTTTATACCGTTTCCGCCTCCCCGTAAGAACCGGGGGTCGCAACGTGGACTTACATTATATATATATCAAAAGCTACACTACGAACTGCGGGGGTGCTATACGCTATCCACACGACTTCCCCCGTAGATATATTTCTACTCACCTTAATCCTCGCTTGCTAGAGTCGATAAGGCCACGCTCTCCTCGTCGTCTCGAAATCCATGTGTGGATACCTACATATATAACACAATCGCAAAATGCACATTACCATCAAGTCGGAAATCATTACGGCACACAAATCGCTTATAGGTTAGAACCTATAACTTACGCCTACAAATCCACCAAACAACCCCTCGTCGCTAACGTACAAATATCAGACGACGGGACACATAATCAAAACTTAAATTCAAAAATGTCACGAAATACAAAGCATCAACTCATGAAAGTGGTCCCAGATTTTACCCTAAGTGAAATTAGCAAATTTTGCATATGTGGAGGGGCTATTTACTGGACAAAGGAGCCATGGACCAAACCTTGAGGCAAATATCCCTAACCTGGCCACAAATTGCGGTCAGGATGATTAAATCTGTGGCCTCAACTAAGGGGATAGGTCTCGGGTCTTGGGGTTAGCTTCCTAGGTGCTTGCATGTGTCACTGTGTTCGCTAAATAATTTTCCAGGTCCCCGACTCATAGCAATTCTCAAAATAAGCTCACAAATCTCACAATTTTTCTGATATCGGGGTTTCTAAGTTTATGAATTAGGGGTTTACTCTATGGTTTAGGTCTTTAACCACATGCCACAGGGGTTTAAGGTCACTATTAAGCCTCAATTTCACCTTTGAATTCAACTCAAGCCCTAATCATCAACTTAGAATTTTCGAAGTTCACTAAACCGAAATTAAACACTTCTAAACATTCAAGGATACTAAAGTGAAAGTAATACAATGCTAACAGTGGAGAAGTTACCTCATTTAGCAACTCAAGAATTTTCTTGAGTTGCCCCAAGTGTCCAAAATCCTTGCTTTCTTGGTCCAAAGTGTTTGTGTGGAGCTTGTGCACATTATTAATGAAGTGGGGATGGACATTAGATGAGTTTTTGGTGGTGTTATGAGGGTTTTAGTGGAGGAGGGAGATGAGGGCAGCAGCCATGGTGAAGGAGGGAGTGAGAATGATGAGGAAATGAATGATACAAATGGCCTTGGTCAATGGAAGACCCCTCACCTCTCTCTCTCTCATGCCCATACCCATTATTCTAATGTTTTCTCTTTTCTTTCCTTTTCCTTTTTCTTTTGTTTTCCTTTCACTTAAAAACCAAAAACAAGCATGATAAAAGAAAAGACCATGTAGGAAAAAGTCGCAAAATGTAACAAGTGCTAAAATGTGACAAGATGCATGTCATGTGCACAAAACCGGATTAATGCAAGATTAGCGATATTTAATCGCGATTAGCATTAAAATGAAATATAATTAATTATAAAAATTTATAATTTGCTTAAATCACATAAAACACCATCATTTCAGAAATTCCTATAATTTTCCAAATATTTCCCAATTTATTGGAAATTAATTATACCGCATTATCAAATATTCATAATATTTATTATTTAATTATAAAATTTCCTAAAAATAATATTTTATTTTTCTGAAATGTTACAATATATATTTCGGAACCTAGGCTTGACCTTAGGAATTTAGACTTGACAGGGGGATATTAGATCCGAAGTTTCGTTTCATAGGTTCACCTTGATTGATGGAGTAGGCAGCTTGAGTAGAGTGATGTACCGTACGTATAGTCCGCGACATACTTACCATACGATACTCCACTTAAGAAACCATAGGATGTTCATATCTTGAGATCTGTGATACTATTCTTTCCTATGATCATATATCCATTAGGGATAGGATGATTTCTTTCATTCATTTGATCTATTTTCATCGATACCTGCTTGAGGTTCCTGTCACCATGGTTTGTGCGCAGATAGAGCTGCTGCTAGATATGCGGTCAGGGAGAGCTCGTCACGGACGAGGACTGATCATGATGTTTTCTGGTGACACAAGGACGTTTAGGTATAGTGTTGTGTTGTGATCTCTCGTTTGAGGAGAGTGTTCGGTTTTCCCCCAGATGATCGGGCCAGTGATAAAGGCTGCCAGATTGGGAGGAATGTTGATGTACAGCCTACCTCAGAGATCGTGATGTTGTCTACCGTGTAAACAGATGACCCACCTATTGCTGAGATTGATGGGATGTCGTTTCCAGAGTCTTTTAGCTGAAACCGCTGGAGCTTTCAGACAGAGATGTGACAGGAGATAGCTAGTCTATCTCGAGTTGAGCGACTGATATGATTCGTCTAATTTGATGTGCCGACGCAGGCTCAGTTGAGTCGAAGAATTCCAGTTGAAGGATCTTATTTGGATCTAGAGTAGATCGATCAAGAGAAGACGTTGTTCGTTGGATGCTCCGATGTGAGATCGGTAAGTTGACCAGTTTCGTATAGAAGGATCTCACCCAGATGCATTGTGAGTTGATCGAGAACGGACGAATAAAAAGCATTCCTCCGATGATTTGGACGAGTTCCCGAGGACGTGTTTGGCTAGATATCTTCTACAGAGTGATGAAGAAACCGAGTTCGTAATTTTGAGTCCGTGTGAGAGACTGCGGATTGACCGTAGCCGAGAATGAATTGCAATATGCAAACAGCAAGAGATGACGTCGAAGTGGACGATAATAAGACGAGTGGAACAAGAGGTTCGTGCGAGATGTTAACGAGCGGTTGTTACTCTCCGTTGATGCCAGAAGATTGATATGTGTGCAGAGGCGTTAGATACAGCCAAATTCCAGATGAAAGCCGTGCTGAGGACACAGCTGTCCGGTTATGAGAAAAGAGTTAAGCAAGAGTTCTAACCTTCGTATAGTTCGTCATAGGTGAGATCGGAAGAAGCCATGAGCAGGTTCTTTCCAGTACACCGCAGCTATAAAGACTTGCACCCAGGATGAGTTATATCGTGCGTATTCGGAGGGCCAGATGCCGCCGTCAGTAATGTGCCGTTGAGAGCGGTCATGTTGATTGGCCAAACGGTGAACAGAGGAGTTCCAGAGTGGGACTGTTCCGTTAGTACACCTGACCAGGTCGACGAGCAGAAGGATCGTGAGATTTCTAATCCACAGAGAACCCTGAGACTGAGGACACCATATCGTGAGCTGGAGGCAAGTAGATGATCTTGCTCTGCCAGCTTTGGGCGCACTGGCATATTTTTCGACAATGTAGGAGGTGTACCTCAATGTCAGTTATTGCGATTTGTGTTTTGTGATCCGAGTATCACACTTTTATCGCTTGGACTTGAGTTTCGATGATTGGGTTTCGTGATTTATGTTTTTATGCACCATGGCTGCACCTACTGGAGATTTATATTTTTTGTACAGTTATTGCACTTGATTTACATTTTATACACTGCTACATTGATTTATGTGATTTGTGCATATCTATTGCACTTGAGATTGATTTTTTGCATTGGTTACACGTACTTAAGATCTTGTGGATTTCTATACTGTCGATTTGACTTTGTGCGTGAAGTATGCACTCAATTTGATTTTTGCACTCGGTATAGCTTATATGTGCTTGCAGTGTATTGGGATGGATTTTGTACACGCGGTTGCACAAGTTTATGATTCTATACACATTGGTATACTCGGTGTTGTTTTTGTGAGCATTTGAGATATTGATGAGTTTTCGTGCATTGGCTGCACCGGATTTGTATTTCGTGTATTGGTTGCATCGGAATTTTATTTCATGCATTTGTTGCACCAGATTTATGTTTTCGTGAGCGTCTGCACTTGACGTTCGTTATCGTGCGCACTACTGCACTAGATATTTTATACGGACCTGAAGCACTTGTTTTGGATTTTCGCGCATATTGGGCTCATGGTATGAGATTTTGTGCATACCAGGTGCACTCTATTGAGATTTTTATTTGCGCATGTTGGATGCACTTGATGGAGAATTTATCCGTGCATGGTTGTTGCGCTTGATTGAGATTTTCGTGTAGTCTAGATGCACTTGATATTGTTGTCGTGCACACCTGCTGCACAGGACAGATGCTTTCGTGCATACCTGTTGCACTTAGTTTTGTTTTTGTACACATTCGTAGCACTTGTATTTGGATTTGATTTCCGTGCGCACCAGACGCACGTGATGTTGAATACGCTTTTTGAAGCTGATTTTATTTATGAGTATCGCGTTTCGATGAAGGACACTATATTATGTAGTAGTCGAGCAGGACTGATCTGAGGACAGTGCCTGAGTACATTTGCATGCTTGAAAAGTTACCAAGAGGTTTTCAAAAATGAGCTATAGTCTCGCCATTTCCTATGTGTCTGCGAGTGACACAAAATTTTATAAAGAGAATCTTCTGGGATATTTCAAAAAGGCGGTTCGTATAATTTGAGCAAAATATATATAAGTATATATTAACTACTTTACAAATGATCGTCCGCCACTTTTGCCGTGACCTACGCATCGCACGGCGATTCAGGAAAGATTTTGCATGTGTTTTATTCGGTTTTTAGAGGATTTTAAAAGGATGCATACTATATACGTATTATGAATTTCACTATAGTATATTGGATTTCAGTAGTGGATTTCGAGATCTGTATCTATATTGTAACTCCGATGATTGCATGACGCTTGACAGAGTTCGATTTTGAGTTTCGCACTCGTTTTCTTGCACACACGATACGCCGTGGTATTTTCTGTATTTTCCGTGATTTCGGAGCCCCATAGACTTGAGCTGATTATTGAAATGTTTTAGAATTTAGGGGTTTAAATTTAAATTCGGGGACCGAATTTATTTAACGGGGGAAGACTGTAACATTTCGGAAAGATAAAATATTATTTTTGGAAATTAAATATTAAAATAATATATTTCGCAAAAACTATTCGTTTTGCGAATAGGGGTTTTTCGCAAAATGGTATAAGTATATAGAAATATTTGGAATATAAGTGGAGATTAAAATAATTTATTTATTATAACGATATTTATCGAATTTTGGCATTTTTATAAATAATTATATGCAAATTTAAATTAAAATTGATTAGTGGACTACCAATCGCGATAAAGCCAAATCCGTATTTTTATATTTTTCCATGGCTAGTGCACTATGCCATGTGCCTGTTGTGTTTGTGTTTGTGACTTGTGAATTTTATGAGAAAAGAGAAAGGGAAAAGGAAACAAGTTAAGAAAAGTAAAGCAAAGGGAGAAGAGTTATGAGTGAAAAACAAAACAGAAAGAAAAGAAGCAGATATTTTGGAGAGGTGAGTGTAGGAGCTATTTAGAGTGAGAGAGAGTGAGCTTAAGAAAGAGAGAAGGTGTGACTTTGCTGCCATAATTCTTTCCCTATTGTTTCTTCATGTTCTTCTTCATCTCCTTCATCTCTCTACCTCCATGCCTCATCTCCAATTCTTTATCAAAACCCCGTGCCACCTTCACAATAAACATGCACAAGCCTATTCTAAACCCTCTGAACCAATCAAGTATGGATTTTGAAGACTTTGGGAAACTAAAGAATTTTCCTAAGTTGCCAAATGAGGTAATCCCTTCACTTTTAAATTAGTGTTTATGTTTAAATATCCTAGTTTAGTTTAGAATTTGATTTAATTAGGTTATGTGATCTTAGAAAATTCCAAGATGATGTTAAGTGATAATTTGAGGTGTAGTGAGTGTTTGCAAGAGCTTAGAGATCGTTTTATTGGCCAAGACCAGATACACGAAACCAAAACACGAACTTTGAAAATTGGCCGATATCGTATTTCGTGTAAATTGTGATGGGATATTGAGATCTTCTTTGACCCGAGACCTCTATAAGATAAATTCCCATAACAGAGAGTCGTGCAGGCAACCAGAAACATACCGTAGAAATCCGAGCCCCTCCCCCTTAAACATGACAGCAGATTTAATACTTGTGGCCGCAAATTGCGGCCACATCATAGTGGAAAGTGGTGATTTTTGGTTAGTGGCATTGTTATCTGATATCTAGACTAACCCCATATGCAAAATTGGCTAATTTTACCTGAGTTAAAATCTGGGACTGATTTCTCATATTGCTGAATTTCATTTTCCTATTCTGAAAACTTGGTTTTGATATTTCAGTTTGGATTCCGTCGTTGGACGTTTGTACGTCAACGGACGAGGGTTATTTAGTTGATTTTTCATGAGTAGGCTATAGGTACTAACCTATAGGCAATCCGTGTGCTGTATCGGTTTTCGGATATTGGTTTTAACTGCATTTCGATGTGTATTGATTGTAGGTACCTTCGTGTGGACTTCCGAGACGACGAAGCACATCGAATTCGGCTAAGCGAGGAGAATTGCTGGTGAGTAGATTTATATCTACAGGGGAAGTCGGGTGGATGGCGTATAGCACCCCCGCAATCATTGATATGGAAGATTATGTTATGATTTATAAATATGATAATGTTGACGCTAATGGATATATTGCTTGAGAATATGAAATGAGAAGTGAATCATGATAAGTATGAATTTAAAGAGAACAAGTATAAGTTGATAATGGTATGATATGAGATCGAGATCAATACAACGTGAGATTAATAAGATATGACGTATATGCAAGATATCATTATATGAGATTAATATAAATATGATTTGAGATATATGTATATTTATATATGTTTTTGAGGACAAAGATTTATATGTCGTACGAGACTTTAGATCCGTACCCTCATTGTTGTATAGGATAATAGATTTCCTATTCTGTTTGATGTTACCGTATGATGGATTGCCGTACGAGATGTGTTGTACCGAATGATTGATCCGTGCACAGGATTTGAGAATGTTGATTGAGGATTATTGTCATATCGGATGTTATGAGGCGGGATCGCTAATGTTAAGATGCCACTTGAACCAAATTTATTTCCAAAACTGACGAATCATATGCATCTTTTAAACGGAAACTTTATGGGACGCTACAGGTTTCTAAATGATGTGTTTTTCTAAAAACACCGTAGCAACCACTTTCAAAACAACGATTCGTATCTTTTAAAAAGTGACCGCATGGTTCATGTGTAAATAAATATACCTTTGAATGTCCATGTTATGTAGAATATTACCCCTAGTGATGTACATACTACGTTCCAGTATTTAATGCGATAAGTGTTGGGATACGATAGCGCTTCGGCCGTCAATTCGAGGCCAAACGTGAAACAAAAACTTTTATAAACTGGCGCTAACGCAGCCTTTCACCCGGATCGTTCCATTAACCCTATACTAGCAAACTACAAAGATGTTAGAATGGTTATACCGATCGATCCGTGTCCTTCGGTCTTTAGTCACCATCCCAAGCTCCTCGCGGCTGCTCCAATGAAGTTCGCTCTCCGATCTCGCTTGTCGAAGTAGCACCACGTCAAAGATTCTTTATACGGGCTCCCGCTTCAACCCGAAGAAACTCGGACATGAAGTTTGCTAGCCGACATGTCCAAGGTGAAGTAGTGATAGGTGTGATTACTTTGTCTCATGACACTCTAGAATTCTCAATACATGAGAGGGATAGAGTGGAGGTTGAAGAAGAAGCCATTGATGGAAGTTGTGAGCTCAAGGAAAATGCTAGTGAAGAAGAAGAGCTTGCTTATTGTGTGAGATAAAAATGTGAGAGCTCTAATGAAATCTCAAGACCGATCCCCACCTCTAGTGGTTGCCCTCTCTCTTTCCACATATCAATCCCACACAATAATCAATCAAGAGAATAGACATAGCACAAGAAAACACACGATGAGTCATCAAAAATGCACATGCAACATTTAATGCTCTTGATCAAGACTTGTACTCACAATTTCCACTTAATAAACATTAATCCAATTGTTTAAAATAATAAATAGAATGGCATCTTCTAAAGTAAACTCGTGACGGATCACAAGAATATCCCTCACCTGTATATACATACCTGCATCCGCATTCCGACTGAATACGAATACAATGAGACGAAAATAATCCAACATCTAATACTAGGATCCGGCTTAAACCAAAGCCCACTAGTATGATCTGTCCGATCATGATCCGTGCATGAGTGCACGTATAAGATCGAACCATGCCATAAAACCATACGGCCTCTACAACGTTTCGTTCGAACTTGGGAAACTTACTGACTTTCTGTGGGGGACTCTAAAGACTCGTCAATACGCTGGCAGTGGGTTTAACCACAAGCACGTCAGTGGCACTAGCTGTACATAATGGCTACCCAGGTATTGAGAGAAAGGGGGGCTGACGAGCGAACTCATCCTGGAACCCTACTGAGCCTATCTGTGACAATCTCCGTACAGTGCAGTCTGTTCGTCTATGAGTATCGACCCCCAATAACGGTATAAGTCGTGTTGGAGTGTAGCCCAGAACACCTTGAGAAGCTATTGGAGTACCTACTAGTAAATCTCACTTGCCTTGGCCAAGGACTTTGTGTAATGGCTCTCCTAAACACAGCGCGATATCAACCCCCAATACCGGGAGAGACGAATCCTATCTAACCGCCACTGCCTCCAGGTGCTTCGGGACTGCACCCAACTACTACCTGTTTGCACGACTCCTTTGAGCCGTGGTAGGGTAGCAATCAAAGAACAGTGGGAACACACTTGAGGCAATGTAGCAGTGTCAAGTCAACGGACTAAGCTATACTCATGTCATCTGGGAACTGCTCCTGACGATAGGTATAGTACCAATTAGCAGTGCCCCTGCGAGTCCATCCGGTGTACTCATAACCCAATGAGCACATGTATACTATCTTAGGTGAACCAACTGACACCAATGGCTTGTGAGACCAGCCACCGCCCCTTGTCGGGGTCTTGATCCGTATACCCTAGTCTACTATCGGAGTATCGATTCCCAGTATCGAAGCTCCCATGGCTAGGGACACTTTAAGGATGTGCTTATAGACTACACAACTCTCACGTATATGATCGCCATCATACTGTTGGTAGTCAAGCAAGAATCCTATAGGCTCTATCAACATGTAATAGTGATCTTTAATGTCACCTGAAGCATGTTCACGATGATAAAGACAAACCGGATAGCATACTATCATCTCGAGTAAGACCGTTCTTCCGGTTATAGGTCCTCCTTCAATCATTGCAATCATGTGCCTCTGATCCAATAATTGAATTGAGGGCATTATAGCCAACAATCTCCCACTTGCACTTAAGGCTAATTATTGCGATGTCGCATACTCACAGCCCGTGTGATACCGAACACCCAACTCCTTTACTAATCATTTCACAAAGCTCATTTATGAAACTATTGCGTTCGAGACATAGCCTCTGTGAGTAGATCCGCTCTGATGTTTCTTTTTATGTCTCTCTTTATTTCAAGTTCGCGGAGAAAGCCATCTCCCGAAATGAGCAATACCTGTCTTAGAATATGTTTAGATGTCTGATGGGACCCGGTTCACAAATGAACTCCAAATCCAGTAAACTTCGTAGACTGTATCGTCAACTGAATTTAATCAGTATCCTGCGCCACGCCTCTCTCAGTATCCGCTTGGACCACCTGTCCAAACTACTTCCCCTCGTCAGAGGAAAAACTATAAATCTGACAGTCACTCTGTCATTCAGGTCACCTTGGAAGCCTGGAATGATAACCGTCTCCTGAAGGAGACTGACGCTTTCAAATCCCTAGAACATTCACTTATGTTCAAAAACTGCTTCCGAACGTCTTTTCAGGATTGGATTAATATCTCAACTTATTGCATCTAGTGCAAAAACAACATCTGGTGTGGTACTTGACATCTAATGATTGACTCAATTGCCTAAGCAAGTGATATGCCAATCATGTACATCCCTCTCCCCTTTAGTCTGTAAGACACCTTCAGAGAGGGTGACTCCATCACCTGCAGGTTTACTACCGTGTCAGGAGTCGTCCATTCTAAAATATCTTTAGAATACTGTCTAAGTACCCAGATTGGGAAATTACCCAAATCTAGATCTAAAACCATAGATCTAGTAACCAGAATGTCTGATATTATATCCATATCCTATGTGGAGAATCCACTGTGTGACAACCATAGTATAACCGATCGTAGTATAGGAATTTCACTTCCTACAAAGTGCATGTCATCCAAATACTAGGACATCACACCCTACTACCTTCTTAACAGATCCATCCCTAATTCTGATGAAGCCAAAACCTATGACCGTCACATCAAAAATAGATGATCAATCTCCGCTATATCTGCTTTAGTCTATAAATAGACACAAGCTACTTGTCCACTATGCTTCCGCTGCTCCCACTGACTACGACAACCCTCTGGCAGAGTCATATATACATGCACTTCTAAAGCTAGTTTAGAACGACGCTATACTCATCCTCCTGCCGGGTCTCATAGCCTGGAACAACAGTAGTGTCAAGTCTGGGTAAACAAGAACCTCCCTGTCACCGTCTTTGAGAATACCGAAGTACCTCTCGGGCGCCTGAGGTTACCCACCATATCTGCGGAGTGGCTAATGTAATGTCAAACCTGATTGAATCTTTAGGTTCTATCAAATTTTCTGTAATCGTTTGTGGTTCTGGAATAACTTCCAGTTCTGCCATACTCTAACTACTATTTTCTGAAAAAAATCCATTTTACTAAAACTATGGTGAGTCAAGAATAATATCACTATTGATCTTCCATATGGTAGAAAATTATCCCTCGTTATAGCCTGGGATAACCCACAAACTGCCATTACAGAAACGTGCCTTGAGTTATCCAGAGTGTGGTTTTAAGCATAAGCCGGACAACTCCATATACCTTAACATCGTTAAGATATGATCCATTCTATATACAATATAGAAACAGAAGTATTGATTTAATTCAAACCGGATTCAAATCATGCAACTGTCTCCAGTGCATGTCAACTAAATGGAAGGAGGCCGATCAGCGTTACTCAACTTAGGAGTGCATCCAGATATGAGTAACCTAAAAGAGAAACAAGTTCTCGAAACCATTACTATCGTCTGAATACCAAATACAAGTATCTACATCTTCGATCACCTTGAAAAATCTTGATACTTGCATCACGTGGTTCTCTACTTTATTCTTGTACCTATAACTTCTCAAAACTTAGACCTTGTATTTCTGTGAAACACATGTCTAAAAACTAGAGAAGTCACAAGTAAACAGAATATAGTACGAGGACCAACCTCTCTTTTGACACTGGACAATATACAATACTTTGTATAAGTCTCCTGAGTTGAATAACTCAAACCCTGTGCGTCGTAGGTTGAAAACTGTACTATGGTTATGAAGAATTACACCGCTGTTAAATGCTCCTTACCTAACCATCAAATGATATAGGTAAATGTCATGGACATAATTTCAAAAAGTTGTATCTCACTTTATAAAATAAACGTACAGATATATCAGTTTGAAATTGGTGCATAACAACGGATATTCAAAACCAAATATTTGCCGTCCGGCAAAAACCCAGGCGATTTTCTCAAATATCACCAATTACAATGAATCCCGATATAATGAGGATGATCACCTAATTCCCAATAACTTACACCCACTCATCATCTGTAAAACCATACAGATGTGAGAATCATACCTGATAAATACATACTCTCGAGTAAGGAACTAATTGGGAAATCAGTTTTCTATTAACAACGCACAGTGAAACTGAAACATGAAGATGTTTCGAAAGGGTATCCGGGTATTCCTAGTAATGCCTCTTCAATTATCAGATTCATGACTGTAACCGTATATTTCTTTGCCATCACTCCAAATCCCTTTATTTTTCTTTACTAATTACCTTCTGTACACCCCCTTAGGCTAAATGGTTTTCTTCCTTCCCTACCGTTCAGCACAAGCCTATAGTTTGGAAGAAGACTATCCAATTAGCGTAATAGGTGAACTCTCATAATCCTAGGAGTACTCGCAACCTGAGAGAAGGTAAAGATAAAAGACAACTGAATAAATCTTATTCTATTTCTCCTGAACCAGAATCTATCCCCGAACTGGAACAAGTTCCTTCGAGTTCGTATATAACCATACGATGGATTATCCAATAAACTGTGGATTTACGTAGTGATACGGGGTGTTCTGGAGAAATGCAAAGGTGAAGTAGGAGTGGCGATGAAATACGTGGTTTGGTCGTGAATGATAGCAATCGCAATTTACTTTGCTCTCCCTCTAATCCCTTTATTTGTTTTTACTTATTACCTTCTGTACACCACACTTAGGCTAATTGTTTTTCTTCATTTCCTACCTTTCGGCACCTGCCTATGGTTTGGAAGAAGACTATCCAATAAGTGCAATAGGTGTACTCTCTCCTAATCCTAGGAGCCCTCACAACCTGAGAGAAGGTAAAAGGAAAAGACAACTGAATAGTCTTATTCAATTTCTCCAGAACCAGAATCCATCCTTGAATCTGGAACAAGTTCCTTTGAGTTTGTATGTAACTATACGATGGATTTATCTAATAGAAGTGGATGTTCTGGAGAAATGCAAAGGGAAAAAGAAGGAGTGACAATGATGTATGCAACTCAGACAATCCAAAAGCCAGTGTTTTAAGAAAGTTTGGTTAACTTGGTTACTGAGTTATAGTCCAGGGTCGGGCCATGGTCGCTGTCTAAGAGAGAGAGAAAAGAAACACTTTGCGTGCACTCTAACCTAGATCAGAATGGTTAATCACTTTATCTAATCAGGATGTCTCCCACTGTATCCTCAAATTCTCTTCCAAACCTGAAAGAAGAATTAGTCGGGATCATCTAAAATCACCCGAAGAGTAAACCAACTCATCAGTGGGAATAAGGATCCAATTATCATCGCATGATAACTTGATGGAATCCACTCAAGTCACCACACTCCAAAAGGTATATGCATGCCTGGTAAGTTTCAGTTTCATTATAAACTCCCAATGTTATTTTTTTACCCTTAGGACCCAAGTGACCTTGACACAGTCAACAAATCAAAAAGTCATAGTCAAGTTCAACCCGTCATTATCCATGATTGCATTAAACCCACCCATACGAGCCCTTGACACAGTCAACAAGGCCGCACGACTGTCCTAACCAATCGCATTAATATGCCACAAACAAGCACTACTTAGCTACCGCACACTACGCCTTGACACATTCAACAAACGCAGCACGAATACTAAGTAATACTTGTAAGAAATGACGGAGGGCTACGGCAGATTTTTGGCGAAAAACCTTTAACGTAATGAACTTGATATCGTTGAAGGAAACGCATAGCTTTTTATAAATATATAGTGGCGAAAACCTTTGCTAAAGAGGTCACTCCCGGTGAAGGGATCTCGGCTCTTTCCCCGTAAAATGAGGTGCAGGATATTCCAAACTGAATACCGCGATGCAAAGTAAAAAGTAATCGACTATAGTGAAGTTATTACCCTGACGTAAACTTCTATCCAAGGGGTCACTCCGGATGAAAGGATCTCGGCCCTTGCCTCGTCGAATGAGGTGCTGGATATTCATAACCGAATACCTCTGTGCAAAATAAAAGAGAACGTCCTTGTAATAACAAATTTTTGAAAATTGTTCCAACAACATCGAATATGTTTGTTTTCCTTGCATTGATCCGAATCAATGCAGTCCCATCAATTAATCACACCACAAAAGAACGAAAATATAATGTACGTATATGCCATCCGCATTCGTCACTGGGTCCCGTCATCACCCGTTAGGTTACTTAACTAACGACAGAGCGGGGACTGGACTAGCGCGGGTGTAAAACATATGCAACATCCACTAGTATATATATCAATATATAATAATCGCTCCAGGCGTGATAAATGCAACATCACAGAAAAGTAATAAGCATCACAGAACAATAAAGATAATCTGGGAGCCCCTGGTTTCCTTTGAGCCGCAAGTGAAACCCGACGTTCCCTTGATCGTGTGGATAGCTTGTGTAATGAAAACCCAGACCCCTACAAGTGCGGTACGGTAAGTTACCCGCCAAAACCTGAAGCGAGGCAGCCCCCTTCAGCAAAGTGAATGGACCACCCAGCACTTCACGGAATCCGGTAACTTGAGCACCCCTTCTTGGGTCGACCTGTACCCCCTACGAGTGCGGCAAATAGCCCGCCAATTCTAGAGTGAAGCGCCCCCGTCTCAAAGCCTTGAGATACGGTCCTGTTGCCCTCTAGAACCCGGCTATCCGTGCACTCCACCGCGGAGTAATCCTAGTACAGAAAAGAAAATATGTACAACAGTTACATCGACCTCAACCCGGTCGTGCCCCTAAAGAATAATATACGAACAGTGTCACGACCCGAAATTTGGCACGTGACGGCCCTTAAATTACGCAACGTCTACAGGCGTAAGGCAATTTAAGTAAGCCGAAAACCCAGCAATCTAAACCATCAATAGTAGTAAGTGATCAGAACATTGTTAAAACTTTTGAAAATCTTGAATACAAATTCTTTAAAGTCCAATTTTAGTTTCTTAAAAATTTTGGCAGCACCGCCTTTGTAAAAACTAACCCCAAAAATGGGTACAAGATAAATATAAGTAAAGCATCCCCAAACGGGAGCAAAATCCACGCCCAAAGACGGAAAAGAACCACCACAACAGATATACGACGCCGTAGCGAAGAAATAAAAGACGATATAAATAAAACTGCATAAAAGACCTCCAAGTCACAATAATATACAAAATCGCCTTCACATCACGTCTCTAAGTCATTCATGAAAGTGGTAGATGGAGAGTACATGGTACAAAGATATACAATGAGCAACATCGGATAACCGTAAAACCCACCTATAGCAAAACTGTACACAATCAGCCGTAGCGGTATCCGCTGCAAAAGATGATGCGATAAGAAGAAAAGCCCAGCCAACAACTGCCCTGAGGGACTACCTACAAAACCCTGTGGCACAACGGGGGTGAGTTGCCAACTCGTGAATAGTAAATAACATATGCAGGTAATCGCAAGTATGCACGTACAGCGCAAATCTAATACATGCAAGCTGATAGAAATAAATGGCCTTATGTATGCAACAGTCATGAAAGGTACTTTATCAGGTACAACTAATACATGCGGCAATAATATGGCAATATGTATATGCAACCGTCATGAAAGATACTCTATCAGGTACTACTAATACATGAAGCAATGCATATAAAATAAACGCGGAATATGGAATAAAACATGTCATCCTCACTGAATCCTCATCGTGGCACGACCAGTGTCCATCTAGACAATCCAAATCCCAAATATCCTCAAATCGGCCCTCATATCGGCCATGAGATTGGCCCTCATATCATGAATAAGTATATTTGCAAGGTCATTATAATAATGTATATAATTTAGAGATGTATACATATATATCAGCGTCCCATTCCACCAATATATATATATATATATATGCAAATATATCAGCGTCCCATTCCACTGTTATATATACTTAGGAGTAAAAATATCATGAAAACAAGTATAGCATCGACACATAAAACTGATCTATCATGCGTCGTCACCACGACGGCTCCTGATATGTACGTATCTTACGTTCATCGAAAACCCGAGTGCCCAGCTTCGACCCTCGAATTCCCCGTGTCCATACGTACGTGACTCCGGTCGATATCTCCGCGATCACTGACGAGTTCAAATACTGTCACCGGTAGGTATGATTCCCCTGCCAGGCTCATCGGCGTGAACCTTCGACATACCTTTCTTGCCCCGGGTACCTCCGGGCCCCACCATATACCCGCACACGGCCCACTACGCCTCCTCGCATGGGGTATATATCAGAACCGAGAAATCTCATGGTGGATGCTGAAATATCATATCAAGAGAAACCAGATTTTTCAAATAATGCATAATTTAATGAAACTACCACGGTCCTTAAATCCAGAAAACATCATGAAAAATCCATATCTCACTGCGAAAATCCTTGAATATAATATATGCAACATAAAACTGAAATGTGAGCATATAAAGGAAAAGCCGCTATTTAACTATAACAAGTTAATATATATATATTATGTGGTTCTTAATTTCTCCAAGTCCATATAATATCAAATAAAGGTGAACATGTAGCTATAACTAGGTATGCGTAACCATGTCGGTATAACAAGATATGTGTATCTACCTATCAATAATGATGTAATACCCTCCAGGTATATGTAAGTATGTATGCAAGATGTACATGTAGCTATGTCTCATATGTGTATATACCTATCACTAATGGTACAATACCATATAGGTATATGGGTAACTAGCATGTAAGCATGTCAAGGCATATGTGTAAGCATGTAGGTATACAGGTATGCTATATGTCATATGCACGAAGGAAAATAAGGATCATGTCTCAATATCCCTAAACAATACAATATCACATATGTATAGGTGTTGTGTGTGTCATGGCAATTATCGACGGTGTGTGTGCAGCATACAATTAGTGCTCGTGAAATATGAACCGTCAATAATGGTGTTGTGTTTCATTAATACTAAGTCCATATGCAATAGGAAATGAGATATGCAACAAAAGTACACATGCACAATCAATATCCGGATACTTCTAACTAATAGTCATGTCATAAATCTAGCTCAGACGCATAACTCCATGCGAGCGATTTCCCTGTAGATATTAAATCTACTCACCAACGCTCTTGGCTAAGTAAAGCCAACCACCTGCTTTCCCTTCTTCGCTGCGTCCGAAGTCCATGCCTGTGACCCTAAGATCATAAAACAATATAATAAGTATATATAAGCAATCGACCAATGACACGTACCGACTACGTTGACCGACGCACCAACTCCAAACATACTCTCAAGTGTCCGTCTAGTGGCTATCGTGCATAGCGACACTACGAAACCAACTCAAGAGCAAAAGCCATACAAAGACACGAACGATATCGGCAAAACCCTAGCTAGGAACGCTAAACGACACAACTACTAAGCCTAGACCCTGATCGTACCGATCGCGCATTCACAACACAAAATATAACATGGAATCTAATATATTTAACGTCGCAATGTCAAAAGAAACCCACGCCTAAATTATCCGAAAATCTAGTAAGCAACTTATAACATTTTAGCGCAAAACTACAAGTTTTTCCAAAACTAGAAATCACAAACATCCCCAAATAGCATGATTAAACCACTCATACTTTTACTAGAATTTTAATCATACCTATTTAGGATTTAGTAAAAGCTTAGTTTGCTAATTAACTTAATTATACAATTAGGAAAATATCATATAACAAATCTAGCAATTAGGTTAAGTTTTCATTTGTCTAAACTTCACACTTAACCATTTCACTAAACAAAACCTTAACTTAATCTTCACAAACGCTTTTCTAGAAATTCTAAAACTGCAATTAAAAGCTTTAATTAAATATCTAATAACTAGTTTAAGGTATTAAAACAACAAATAGAGTTTAGGGTTAGAATTTTATACCTTCAAAAGATTCACAAAAAAAGAAACAAGATCATCAAAATAAGCTCCAAAATGATGTCTTTAATGAAGATCCAAGCTTGATTTGTGAAGAAGAATGATGGGTTTTGATTTGATTTTGAGTTTGTAGGATTTATTTAGGATTTTTGATGACTTTATGAAGCTAGAAGAGATGAAATTAGGGTGAGGAAATGAGAGGACAGCCAAGGGGGCGGTGAGGGGTCGGCCAAACCAAGAAAAAAATGATGAGGTTTGGAATTGTGTAGCAAATTCTAGAAGAAAAAACAAAATAAAAGCTTTATTACAAATGCCACCTCTTAATACCTTTTCTTTTCTAATTAAAATTTTCCTTTAATTCAACAAATATCTAGATATTTTCCTAGGATATTTTCAAGTATGGATTAGTGCTTAATCTAATGATTAACCTAGCATAGATTCACATTAGCATTAATTAACCCAAGCAAAAATGTAATTACCACTAATTAAGTGCATAATTAACAACTTAAAATAATATTTTAATTAAGGAAAAATATTAAAATGCACAAAATTTACAAGTGGCTTACAAAAACCCGCAAACTAGCAATTTCCTAGCTAAACTAGGTGCAGTGAATTCTATACTGCAAAAAGATCGCTTCTAGGTTTTTATGGAAAACACCGACTATTTTCCCCCAAAAACTGAAAATCGCCTAAACGATTTCCAAAACGTTACAATTTTCCCCCCTTAATGAAATTCGGTCCCCGAATTTAAAATTCCTACTATGCGTACCTTCAAGGAGACGAGTGCAAAACTCCCAAATCTCGCTCGCAGCCTCCCAAGTGATCACCTCACTATACGGCTAAGCCAAAGAAAACCCTCCACGGATGGCAAAACCCTTCACCAAAATTTCTCCAGCTGCCGATTCACCAACACTATCGGTTGCCGGCGAACGAAAAGATCGCGTCCAAGCTAAATAGTCTGATGCTGAATCATGTGAGAAAGGTCATGAAGGTATTTCCGAAGTATCGACACAAGGAAAACGGGGTGAATACTCAAAAATCTGGGCGAAAGTGCCTTATTATAGGCAACGGTAGTAACTCGCTTCAAGGATCTGAAAAGGACCTCCAATTCTGGGACTAAGCATCCCAAAACTCAACACGCCATTCATCAGAAAAATCCGTAGGAATACATGATCTCCCACTGCGAACTCAAGTCTGCGACAACAACTGTCGGCACAAGACTCCTGTCTGCACTGGGTTGCTATCATCCTGACCCAAATCAACTGGATCATCTCCGTAGTCTCATGACTAGCTGGGGTCCAAAATCCAACTCATGCAAAGTCAGTAAAACAGACTGGCGATCGACACAACCTACCACATAAGGTCTAAAAGTTGCCAATTGGAACGTCCCCTGATAACAGTTATCGAAGGAGAACCCTATCAATGGCAAGTGATGATCCCAACAGCCAACAAACAAATAGTACCTAGGCACAAGCATATCTTCCAGAGTCTGTATAGTCTGCTCTAACTGACCATCGTCCTACAGATGGAAAAGCGGAGCTAAAGCTCAACCGGTACCCAAGGCTTCCTGATGCTTCTGACAACGATGACTAGCGAACGGGTTGTTTCTTTTGGATACAACGCATGAAGGAACTCCGTGCAAACGCATAAACTTAACAAAGAACAACTGAGCAAACTGAGAATAACCGGACAACAAACACCTAAATGGAGTCATACCCTGACTAGACCTGGGTAGAAACCATAACGAAATTCTTGGAGATATGCTCCCATTCCCACTCCAGAACGGTAAATAGGTTGCGACTCTCTAGCCGGTCTCAAATGCTTAATCTTAGTTCGCAACAAGACAGGCACCTCGAAATGAAATCCGAAATTTCACCCTTCACCTCTGCCCACCCGTAACTATCTCACAAGTCATGCTACATATTGGTGGACTTGAATGAACACAGAAAACTGACTGATGTGCCTGCTCTAGGATCTTGGGTGTCTACCCATCCATATCAGGTACACACAAACGCGTCCCTAAACGTAGCACACCCTGGTCACAAGTCAGAACTCCGAATCTTTACCCAGCCGAGCACGTTCAGAATCTCAAACAAACGAGCATCGGCGGGCGTGCCTTACGAAAACGATTAAGTAAAAGTAAACGGGCGTGGACATGAGAAAGCTGTCCCCTCAGTAGAGGCGAAATTAAGCTGTACTCAATGATCGCACAAGAACTTTAAATCTGCAAAAGACTGTCTCAGAACAGCGCACAACTGGGACAAGCTAATCCCGGGTCTACGACTCAAGCCTCAGCTACCACAATCGCCTTGCCACGGGTAATAAAGGATCTCACAATCACAATCCTTTACAAGCTCCATCCGACGACGCTGTCTTATCAATCAAAACCCACTGCAGGAAGATGTACATTAAGCTCTGGTGGTCCATGAAAATCTGACACGACTCTTCGAACAAGTAGTTTCTCCAAATCTCCAACGCACCACCACCGCGGCCATCTCCAGATCATGAGTGGGATAAATCCTGCTCGTACTTTCCCCAACTGTTGGGAAGCATAAGCGATAACTCTATAATGCCACATCAGTGCAAAATCGAGCCCCACTCGTGAAACATCACAGTAAACAACAAAGTCACCCAATCCAGAAACAAGGAAAGAACTGGTGCAGTTGTCAACCAAGTCTTCAACTGCTGAAAACTCAACTCGCATGCCACAGTCCAAGAAAAGAACCTCCTTCCTTGCCAGTCCGGTCATCATTGCAGCGATACACAAGAAATCCTGCATGAAACGGCGGTAAAAACCGGCTAAGCCCAAAAAGCTGCGGACCTCTGTCCCTGATGCAATTCTGGGCCAAGTTTCACGGCCTCGATCTTCCTCGGGTCCTTACGAATATTGTCTCCCGCAACTACAAGACCTAGGAGTTCAACACAATCAAGACTGAAGGAACACTCCGAAAATTTAGCAAACCGCTGGTGCTCTCCCAATGTCTGCAAAGTAAATCCTCAAATGTTGTTCCTGTTCCTCACGATCCTTGGAATAGACCAGAATGTTATCACTAACACAACAATAAACTGGTCGAGGAACGGCCTGAAGAAATTAGTTTCATCACATCCATGAATGCTGCTAGGGCATTGGTGAGTCCAACGACACTACCAAAAACTCATAAAGCCCGTAACACGCACAAAAGCAGTCTTCGGAATGTCATCACTCCGAACCCGCAAGTAATGATGACCTGATCCCAAACAAACTTAGAAAGATGTCCCGCTCTCTAGAGCTGATCGAACAAATCGCCAATGCGAGGTAAAGGATACTTATCCGCACTGTAACTCGGTTCAATTGACGATCAATCAATACACAACCTCAAACTGCCGTCCTTCTCCTTGACGAACAGAATAGGAGCTCCCCAAAGAGAAACACTCGGACATACAAGTCCCCCTATCTAGCAACTTTGCAGCAGATCTTTAAGCTCCCTGAGCTCCTCCGGCTCATCTGGAACAACGTCGGAAAACTCCCGCACGATAGAAACCCGTTCCAACGAACCCAATGTGGCTCCGTATCATAAACATCCAAACGATGGCTGCTAATCCTCCGAGGGATATGAGCCAAACAACTGTTCTCGTCCTAAGCCTCTGCTACTCCCGCGACGTGCACGAAACCTGTCATGGCGACTGAACCTCTGTCTCTGGGCTCGTACACCTGCACGAGCCCTCCTCTGTCCTCAAACTCCCAAAGTATCGGAAAGACGCTCCTCTTCAAACAGGGCTGCGTCTACTGGTGCTGTGTAAGTAACATGATGTTGTGTGCTGATCGCAAGGAAAAAACAGGGTAACAGGGGTGGCAACCTCCTGTCGCTGCGCTCGACTGGCCTCAACCAACGACCTCATCGTCTGGCGCAAGTCCTTCATATCTGCCACAATCCTAGCGATATGATCTATCGAAGGTGGATCAATCTGCTCTTGTGCAACGAGCGTGCCATCCTGGTCAGTCCTCGTCACACATGAGTCAACTCTGACCTCGGCTCTCACTGCATCACTCTGAGTCCTCATAATCATCGGCGGCAAAGGCTATGTAAAGAAATAGGATTCGATAAGAACACGGGAATCGATCACAAGAATATGTATCATCAAGGAAGGAATTTCAAGCAATTAGTACTTAGGTCACTTTAGGCGGAGTACCGTGTCGTGAGTATGCCGCGGACATACACACACTACGTTACTCTGCTTAAGCTACCTACTCCATCATACCAAGGTCATCCTACACTCCAAAAGGTAAAACCTAGCGCTCTGATACCAACTTTGTCACGACCCAAAATTTGGCATGTGACGGCCCTTAAATTACGCAACGTCTACAGACGTAACGCAATTTAAGTAAGCTGAAAATCCAGCAATCTAAACCATCAATAGTAGTAAGTGATAAGAACATTGTTAAAACTTTTGAAAATCTCGAGTACAAATTCTTTAAAGTCCAATTTTAGTTTCTTATAAATTTTGGCAGCACCTCCTTTGTAAAAACTAACCCCAAAAATGGGTACAACATAAATATAAGTAAAGCATCCCCAAACGGGAGCAAAATCCATGCCCAAATGCCAAAAACAACCACCACAACAGATATACGACGCCGTAGCGAAGAAATAAAAGACGATATAAATAAAACTGCATAAAAGACCTCCAAGTCATAATAATATACAAAATCGCCCTCACATCACGTCTCTAAGTCATACATGAAAGTGGTAGATGGAGAGTACATGGTACAAAGATATACAATGAGCAACATCGGATAACTGTAAAACCCACCTATAGCAAAACTGTATACAGTCAGCCGTAGCGGTATTCGCTGCAAAAGATGTTACGATAGGGAGAAAAGCCCTGCCACCGACTGCCGTGAGAGACTACCTGCAAAACCCTTTGGCATAATAGGGGTGAGTTGCCAACTCGTGAATAGTAAATAACATATATAGGTAATCGCAAGTATGCACGTACAGCGTGAATCTAATACATGCAAGCTGATAGAAATAAATGGCCATATGTATGCAACAGTCATGAAAGGTACTCTATCAGGTACAACTAATACATGAAGCAATAATATAGCAATGTATATATGCAACCGTCATGAAAGGTACTCTATCAGGTAGTACTAATACATAAAGCAATGCATATAAAATAAATGCGGAATATGGTATTGTTAGTTATATATATATATGCCTTAGAGACCATTGTTGTACATATGATGTATATTATAGTAGATGCTTGGATATATATAAAGAGGACTTTCTTGCTTGACATGATAGTATGCTATTTGGTTTCACTTTGTCTTAACATATTGACTTGTATTAGTTTACTGTCTTGCTTTCACATGTGGATAAAGCCCTTAGGATATGTACTAGACTACTGGGACTATGATGAGATCGTACTGGAGGGGCCAGGGTAGTCAATGAGTACATCCTATAACTGTTCCTAGTCGAGGGTGTATCGAGACAGGGTATCGATACACCAGAGTAGACTAGCGTATACGCATCTTGACCCATATGATGGGCGATGGATGATCCCATATCCATTGGTGTTTGACATCAGAGATGGTGTACGGGTGCTCAGTAGAGACTGGGTACACTGAACGGACTCGCCGAGAACTCCCAGATGGTATTATACCTCACGTCAGATGGCAGTTCTCCGGTGACACTGGTACAGGTTAGTCTGTAGACCCAAGATCGTCATAGAGTCTTGTGTGATTCCCACTGTGCTTTGATTTCCACCTTACCACGTCCAAGAGGGCGTGCAAAACGGTGGCCTTTGGGTACAGTCCCGAATCACATGGAGGCAATGAGCGATAGGAGGGGATTCGTCTCTCCCGGTATATGGAGTTGATGTTGTGATGTGTTCGATTGGCTATAACTGGAAGTCCCTGGCTAGGGCTGATATAGAGTACTACTGGTAAGTGTTATCAGTAGGTTCTCGACCTGTTATGAGCCTCACATCGACACGACTTATCATTTACTGGGGTCTGACGTTTACCACTCCTAGACTGGATATGCAGCATATCAGACGAAGAGACCGGACTGTACGGTAGTGTTACTGATTGGATTCACAGGAGAATGTACAGGCTTGCTTGTTGATCTTCTGATCGCTTAATACCTGGGTGGCTGTTATGTTTAGCTGACCGCTTGCAGCTTGTGGGTGTTTGACATGATCGTCACCTACTTCCGTCGTATTGACGATTCTTTAGAGTCCTACACAGAGCTTTCCTAGCTCAGGCAAAACGGAGTAGGAGCACATATGTGATATGTGCGGAACCGAGACTAATACGATATCAGATACCGTATTCTATTCTCGCGATATATGATATCGGCCGGGTATATGTGATATAGCCGGGTCATCGGATCAAGTGTTGATTCGATGAATCGGTACATGTTATATTAGTCGGTTATATGCGATATAGCCGGATTGTCGGATCAAGTGATGATTCGATGATTTAATGTATAATTATATATGTGATATATTACATTATGTTAACTAATATAAGCTAGCTTTATTGATTCATTTTCTCACCGGATAATACTTTGATATATATGCGATATATGTTAATTGTATTATTTGCTTTTGTTGCAAAATATATTATATATGTGATATATAATATTGTAACAAGTTATGATTACAAATACAACATGATTTGTGGAGATTAAACAAGTTAGGATTTGATTTGGGTTAGCATTTGGGTTAGCTTTTTCAAGAAGCTTCAAGAAGCTTTCTTTTGTTTTATGTAAGATATTTTGTGTTGATATTTTGTAGATTTTTCTTAACCCAACCCAAACCCTTTATCTTAGGTTTATTCTCTACATGAATTAAGCCCTTTATTTCTTAACTTAAGGTTGTTTTGTAACTATAACAATAATTCATTATTCATCACAAAAAGTTTCATTTTCTTCTTCCTTCTTGAAAAACTTACTAGCTTTTGTGTTTGTGATGATTTATTGTGAGAAATTGAAAATAAAAGAGAGCTAAATTCCTACTTCATCATCCTCAACTATTCTAGCCACTTAGATTAGGGTGTTCACTTCTCTAATACGTTGTTTAGTGAAGTGTAAGCTTGGGTTTAAGATTCTTCAAGGTAGATCATCTTCGAAAAGGAAGACTTCAAGTAAGCATGGATCATTCGGCTTGTGGGGCCTTTCTAGAGTCCGGAAGTTCTTGGATCGCGACGAAGGGACTACTACTCGGAGCTTATGAAGTGAAGGAATGGACTACAAAGGTTGTAATCCCTTTCTCTTAGATGTAAAGATATTTACATGCTTTGTTAACCCTAATTATCTAGCAAAGATCCTCGATTTAGGTTGTTCGGCACTTGAAAATTTTAAATTCGGCATGGTTGATGCCTTATAGACCCTTGTTACTGTTCCTAGTAACCTTACAGTGGTATCAGAGTCTAGCTAGAGCATTAGGCGATGTGTAGACGAAATTAAAAGTCCGATCGAACCCCGGAACATCATTTTGGACCCCCTATCTGGAAATTTTTTAAAAAGATGGTTTTCTCCGTATTAAAAATACTCAGAAAATTAAACAGGTGATTCTATGGATATCTGTGAAGTACGACACCCTAACTCCATCAAGTCACCACGGAACCGTGGCCAAACCAAGCAATTGGCGGCGGTTCCGCGGCCGAACATGAGGAGTGAGGGATCGTACTTTAACAGTACATCAGTAGGTATTACTACTGCTTCTGGGAATTTTTTATATATTACTCAAGTGTTGAGTTTTCTGGAGATCTTAAGAATTCGTTGATTCGATCGGAAAGTTTAACATCGTTTAGTTTTTCGGGTAATTTAGAACGTGTTAAAAGGTTCGAACGGATATCAATAACTCATTTTTCCCAAGACGGAAAACTTTCAAGTGTTGGATTTTTCCTCTGTTTAAAACTTTCGGGAAATCATGCTAGTGTATCTCTGGACCCTCTAGAAGAACGTAACCTTAACTCGATTATGTGACCGTCAAAACTGCCACTGAACCCTAGGGTTTGTTGTAGTTTAGCGTTGCCACATGTGAGGCGTTGGTTTGACCCTTTTACGACTGGTTCATTGGGGCTGTGACATGTTCTGGGATTTTTGAACTCCGCTCAAGTGTTGAGCTATTTGGGAAATCTTGGGTGTTTGTTTATTCGATCGGAAAGTTTAACATTGTCTATTTATCTGGAACGTGATACAATATGTGGAATTCATATAGTTAGGCGTGAAATGCGAAGTATGTGATATTTCGGATTTAAGATGTCTAAAGTAATTGTGGATTCCAAATGTTGTAGTTTTACATCTTCTTTTCTTTGACCGTAAGCGTAGTATGTGGTGTATCGCCGGCTTCGTTGCTATACATCAACGACAATCGGGATACACATACTTGCTTACGTTGATGATATGAGATATTATGTGTTGCTGTAATATGTTATATTGGATCGTCGTGTTCTAAATAGCCGGGGGTTTTCAATGTATGTAATATTCTTTTATTGGGGCACTTCCGGGTTGTGGTTGATGTCACCATTGTATATTATTTACTTTCCGCATTTGGTAGACCCGAGGAGGGGAGCACAAATAACCGGGTTCTAGGGTCCAGTGGGAGGCCATCTCGATTAGTCAAGACCGGGCCTGCTAACCCTAGAATTGGCAGTGTTACTTGCCGCTCTCATAGGGGTCTAGGGATGTGGGTTTGGCTATTCATCGCGACCGTGGAATCCGTGTTTTATACAGGCTCGAAATAAAATACGGACGTCCTAGTATATCCAATATTTCATATGTTATCTTCTGCTGCAATGTTGTGTGATGAGATCATATTACTGCCTGAGACGATTGCTTATACTATATATATGATGATATATAAATATTACTGCTGTAGGGTTCCTAGGCACCCAAATGAGGTCTCACAAGGCATCAACCATGCCAATTTCAAATTTAAACGGTGCCGAGAAACCCTAGAACGGATCGTTGGCTAGATTTCTAGGCGACAAAGCAACTAGTTAACAACTTAACTAAAGTTTAAACGGAAATACAACCTTTGTAGATCCGGTGCTCCACCTCCATAGCTCCGTAACGAAGTCCCCTCGCTGTCCAAATGAATTCCCAGGCTCTAGCGTCGGCTTCGTCGGAGAAATGGCGAGCTAGGTCGTCGATGTCCATGCCGAAGATGATCTACGTCGAGGCATCGCTAGATCAAGCTCCACCTTCACCAAGCCATGAAAACTTGTAAAGGAAACACCCTATACTACTTGGCAAGAGGTAGAGGATGAAGAAATAGGAAGTGGGTTCACTTTAGAATTGGATTTCTCACTCTTTATCATCACTTGCCATTAATGGAGCAAGCTTTCTTCCATGAAGAAAAATGAAGAAGAAGAAGAAGAATGTTATGATAAGAATTAATTAAAATAGAAAAGAAAATCCATTCTTATCATAACTCTTACCATGGTTAAGTGTAGAGAGAGAACTATAGTTAAGTGGAGTGGTTAGGTTTTAACATGAGACAAAATGGTGACTTAATGAAAGCTTCATGAAGCTTCATATACAAACAAAGAAAAGCCACCATTTTCTCACTCTTTTTCTTTTTCCAAATGAATAACTAAATGAAATAAATGAATAAGAAAATAATAAACCCTAACCACTCATAAAACCATGGTTCAATCTTTACACAAACCCAAGGTTGCATGCATCATCAAACATGATACAAGCAAGTGCACAAAATCATATCGCATATGCAATGCGCACATCCGAGCGAGAAAATCCATTTAAAGTGAACCGATACTAGTTAATGCAAAGTAATATATCAAATATATAATTATGCATTAAAACATTAAATCAACACTTGATTTAACGATCCGGTCATATCGCATATAACCGACTAATATTCAATGTATCGATTTATCGAATCAATCCTCGATTCGATAACTAGGTTATATCGCATACAACCATTCAACACATTCATCGCGAGAATAGAATACGGTATCACATACACGCATTATTCTCGGTCCCGTACATATCTCATATGCGCTCCTATTTCGTTTTGCTTGAGCCAGGAAACCTCTGTGTAGGACTCTAAAGACTCGTCAATACGCCGGCAGCAGGCGATGATCATATCAAACACCCACAAGCCGCAAGCGGTTTGCTAAACGTAACGGCCACCCGGGTATTGAGCGATCTGAAGATCGACGAGCAAGCCCGCTCACACTCCAGTGAATCCAACCAGTAACACTACCGTACAGTCCGGTCTGATCGTCTGATATGTCGCATATCTCGCCTAGGGGTGGTAAACGTCAGACCCCAATAGCTCGATAAGTCGTGTCGATATGAGGTCTATAACAATTCGAGAAACTACTGGTAACACTTACCAGTAAATCTCAGCAACCCTGGCCAGGGATTTCCTGTTATAGCCAATCGAACACAGCGCAACATCAACTCCCTATACCGGGAGAGACGAATCCCCTCCTATCGCTCATTGCCTCCATGCGACTCGGGACTGTACCCAAAAACCATCGTTTTGCACGCCCTCTTGGACGTGGTAAGATGGAAATCAAAGCACAGTGGGAACCACACAAGACTCTATGACGATCTCGGGTCAACAGACTACTCTGTACCAGTGTCACCAGAGAACTGCCATCTGACGTAAGGTATAATACCATCTGGGAGTTCTCGGCGAGTCCGTCCAGTGTACCCAGTCTCTACTGAGCACCCGTATATCATCTCTGATGTCAAACACCGATGGATATGGGATCATCCATCGCCCATCTGTATGGGTCGAGAAGGTATACGCTAGTCTACTCTGGTATATCGATGCCCCGTCTCGATACACCCACGACTAGGGACTTTGAAGGATGTACTTATGGACTACCATGTCCCCACTAGTATGATCCGCATCATAGTCCAGGTAGTCAAGTACACATCCTAAGGGCTTTACCAACATGTAACAGAGAGACAATCAGTATACACGTTAAGGTAAAGAGCAACCAGATAGCATACTATCATGTCGAGCAAGAAAGTCTTCCCTATATATGTCCCAGCATCCACTACAATATACATCCAATGTACAGTAATGGCCTCTAGGGCATACATATAACTAACAATCTCCCATTTGCACTAGGGCCATCTGTAGCAGTGGTTGTAGTATCTCATACTCAACCATCCCATAAAAATCTCTCTCTGGGAACAGGCCTTTGTGAGTGGATCCGCTGTGTTGTCCTCTGAGTCTACTCTCCTTACCTCGATCCCTTAAAGATCAACCATCTTCATGATCAGGTGATACTGCCTTAGAATATGTCTGGATCACTGATGGGACCGGCGTTCCTTGGCATAAGCCACAACTCCATTGTCTCACAATGGTTGGAACGTAGTTCATCTCATGAACCATTATACACCCAAACATCCTCCTTGGTAGCATCTTAAGTAGCGATGTATCCTGCCTTTATCATCTAGTATGTCACGGTATCTAGCTTGGAACTCTTCCAACATACCGTCCCTTTACTGAGGGTAAAGACAATGCCTGTGACTGACATTCATCGTCTTTATCACCCTGGAACACTTCCAGTGATTCTCCCCAGGGTCGATTGATACCTTCTCACTACAACTAGTGAGAATCCTAATATCCATTTAAATCTATCTCATAGATCCAAAATCCAGGATTTAGTAGGTATCACTTTGATCCTATGTGGAGAGTAATTGTGATAAGCGGAGATTGATCGAGCGTAGCATAGGAAACTCTTTCCCTATCAAGAGTATGTCATCCACGTACTCTACGAGGATCGTCACCATACTCCCTACTACCTTTTTTGTATATACAAGGTTCATCTACCATTTTGATGATGTCAAACTCTTTGACTAAGACATCAAAACAGATGTTCCAACTCCGCGATATCTGCTTTATCCTATAAAGCATCTTGCACACGTTTTCGCTGCTCCCACTGTCTACGAGGCTCTCTGGCTGTGTACTTATAGACTCCCTCTTCTAAAACATCATTTAGAAAAGCTGTCATGACACCCAACCACCAGATATCATAGTCATGGTATGTAGCCGTGGCAAGTAGGATCTGGATGGACTTAAGCATAGATCCTTAGAAAAAGTTTCATCATGATCCACACCTGGTCAATGATGCAAACCTTTAATAAGTCTAGCTTTGAAAGTCTCAACTTTTCCATGTACACCAAGTAATCTTCTCAAGATATACTTGCTCCTGATGGGGATTTAACCCTTCAGATATAGCAACCAAAGTCCATACTTTGTTGGTGTATAAGGATTCCATCTCAGATCACTAAGCATCCAGCCATTCTTATAGAGTCTTACTCCTGATGGCCAGCTCGAAACTAGTTGGGTCATCATCTCATGATGCAATCCTCGCTCCCACTGTCATAGAGAAACCGAAGTATCTCTCAGGTTGGTGAGGAACCCTACTAGATCGGCGGAGAGGCTGAGGTTCATTGGTAATTATTGAATCCTTTGGTTCTGTCAAATCTTCAGCTACAGTTTTGTATAGCTGGAACATTTCCAGTTCTACATGACTGACCTTGCCTCGAGCTTGTCCGGATTTTGCTTTTCAGACATAGGCCGGACAACCCCAAATCTTAACTAACTTAAGAAATGGGCTCTTCCTTTTCCATATCACATATGAAGTGGTAGGCAACTGATTTGATTTGAACCCTATTCAATTGGTATGCAGCTTCTTAAGTGCATAACTCCCAAAAAGGAAATAGGTAACTCAGTAGTACTCATCATAGAGCACACCTTATCATATAGGGTGTATCTGCTCCACCTCGATATACCATCGTGCTATGGTGTATACGGAGGAGTAATGCTGAGAGAGAATCTCATTCTCCTTTAGAATAATCCAGGAATTCCGTGCTCAAGTATTCTCCTCCTTTATCACATCAAAGGACATAATACTTTTACCCGTATTTTGGTTCTCTACTTCTAACTTATATTCTGTGAATATCTCAAAAGGTTCGGACTTGTGTTTCAACAGGAACATATGTCTGAATCTTGAAAGATCATCAGAGAATGTAATGAAGTATAAAGAACCGGTCTTGGCATGTGTAGATAGGGGACCTACATACATCAACATGTATCATCCCAAGCGTTCACTAACTCTTTCTCTGTTTCCAGTAAACGGAGCTATGGTCATCTCATCTTTGTGACATGACTGGCGAGTTTCACAAGATGTAAATTCAAACTGATTTAAATATGCATCTATATGTAACTCTAGCTAGTCGGGTCATATTGATCTGACCTAGTCTACAATGCCTCAAGAAGAATTCGTTCATTTCTGAACTTTTCCTCTTGTGTGTGTTCCGTATACTAAGAACTGTAGTTTGATTTAGAACATTAATGCTTTTAGATAACGTGCCTGAACCGATCAACTTTTGATATAGGAAATGTTCAAAATATTGTCCAACAATACAAAATTTTATCGTTTCTTTACTAATAAAGAGACAGATATGATTTTGCATAACAGGTTCGGTATCTAATAACATTCGTTCAGAATCAATGTATTGTAATACAGGGTGACAGTGACCAACAGACTTGGCTGCAACACTTGCCCCGTTTTCTGCCTCATGAAACTTATCACCCGTTCTCAGTTCTCTACCTTTCTGCAGCCCTATGTAACAGATTACATATCTGGGATCCTGATCTGGTATCACATACCCAGGACGTAAAGGATACTGAGAAACAGTTCTCTGTAATGAACATACCCGAAGATGATGCATCATCATGCACTCTCTTCGTTTGGGCGGCATAGGAATTTTGGTATTCCCCAATTTCCTGCTCTGTCTTATAACAATTATAAGTTGGAGCGGGACCAACGTTCCCTAGCTCAGTATAACAAGCGGGTTCGGTCAATAATCCGTATTATTATCTTGATTAAGGCGTGATATGGTCGCTACCAGGAGAGAGAGAGAAGAATACACTCAGCGTGCGCTCTTGCAAGAATAGATTGGTTTTATTTTATCTAATCAGGATGACTCCCACTGCTTTTTATCAAATCTTCCTTCAAACCCTAAAAGGAAAGACTAGCCGGGATTAATTACACACTACAAGTTCGCCAATCTTTCAGCCAGGCCAGTGTCGGTACTTTGAGGGAGGTCCCCCGTGCTTTCGCACGAACCTAATTAATGTAAACCTCGTTTTCCCAGAGGCGTAACCCCGTTGACACCTTTCTAGACACCTACTTGATCGGCTAATTGTAATGTATAAAACTCTCCCAGGAGTAACTCTTACTCGCAGCGGGTATCGGGATCCAACTATCTCATAGAAGGTATGCAATCTCATTGCAAATTTCAACACTTGAAATTCCCGATAATATTTTGCCCCTAGCGTCCTATGACCTTGACAGAGGTCAACAAACCATAGGCTGCTAGTCAAGTTCAACCCGTCATTTCCTGATTGAAGTAAACCCACCCGCACGAGGTCAACAAGGTCGCACGACTATCCTAAATCAATCACATCATATGCTTATGCAGATAAGCACTAATCAGCTACCGCACACTACGCCTTGACAGAGGTCAACAAACGCAACACGAATACTAACCAGTACATATCTAAAATGACGGAGGGCTACGACAGGTTTTTCTGAAAACCTATTGCGTAATGAACTTGATATCGTTGTAGAATCAAATGATTTTAAAAATGGAGTGTTTTTTAGGCTTTTCTAGTTTTGCTAAAGGAGTCACTCCTGGTGAAGGGATCGTCGGTCCTTTCCTCGTCGAATGAGGTGCGGGATATATCATATATATCACTGTGCAAAGCAAAAACACTTAAAAGAAAACAAAAGACAAACCGAGTGTGTAGCATCTGCCAGTTATTGCTAAAGGAGTCACTCCCGGTGAAGGGATCTCGGTCCTTTCCTCATCGAATAAGGTGCAGGATATATCACATATACCTCTGTGCAAAGCAAGAACTGTAGCTACCTGTTTTATTTTGAAATTCGATTCTACAACATCTTAGGTTTCTTTTATTTCATTAATCACATTAATGAAGTCCCATCATTTAAGTACCTAAACATCACAGATAAATACGACGTACACTTATGCCATCCGCATTCGCCTCGATGTCCCCTCGTGCACCGTTAGGTTAGGTAACTAACGACAGAGCGGGGCAGGGCTAGCGCGGGTGTAAAACATAAGTAACGTCTATATAATATATCATATATACTATATACTGTATCTATCACAGAACATCACATGATCACATCACAGATATCGCAGCAGAAGAAACATATGAAACATTGGATATACTAGGACGTCCGTGTTTTCAATACGAGCCAGTATAAAACACGGATTCCACGGTCGCGATGAATAGCCAAACCCACACCCCTAGACCCCTATGAGAGCGGCAAGCAACCCTACCAATTCTGGAGTTAGGAGACGCGGACTCGACTCCTCGAGTTGGTCTCCCACTGGACTCCAGAACCCGGTTACTTGTGCTCCCCTCCTTGGGTCTATCCAAGTGCGGAAAAGTAAATAATATACAAACGGTGACAACTTCCGCAACCTGGAAGTGCCCCAATAAAAGAATATTACATACAAGTTTTTTTTTCATGAATGAAAATGAAAAACACTCATCTCACATAAAAACTCCCGGCTATTCAAACACGACGATCCAATATAACATATCCGGCAACACATAACATCACATGTCATCAACATAAGTAAATATGCGCATCCCAATTGTCGTTGACATATAGCAACGAAACCGGCGATATCACATATTACACTTACGGTCACAGAAAAGAAAGTGTAAAACTACAACAGTTGGAATCCGCAACCACCTCAGACATCGCATGCCTGACCAAATGAATTACTTAGACATCGCATTCCTAACAATTATAAACCCCGCATTTTAGTCTCATTATCGAAAACTCTTTTCAATATCAAGTCGGGCAATTCAACAGGATTCCCGACATCTTGATCGAATGCTCGTCGCAAACTTCAGTAGACGGCTGCACCCCTGATACCGTCGACGAAGTGCACTAAGGCGGAACACCGCTACCGCGAGCACCAGGACGGATGCTTTCGGCAACGGGGTTCTCCTATAGTCACTTGGTCGGGGCTATGGAGTGAGGCTGTCTATCAAGTTTACCCGGCGAGTATCCGCGTACACTACGTGATTGCGACGGACTTTTGATCACATCAAAATTCCGTGGCAACCGATCAAGTGAGACTAAACTGCTATGTTTATAACATTCATTCAGTTATCTCATAACTTCTTGTGAATTCCAATTATTGTATCCCATTCCAGATAATTAGAAAATGTTAAACATTCCGATTGAACATTCGAACACCCAAGTTTTCCCGATACAGATCAACACATGAAACAAGTCTAAAAACATTCAGTTCGTGCCTCAGTACCAACGGTCCAGCCGTAGAAGGGTCAAGCCAACGCCTCACATGTGGCACGCCGTACTGCCCCAAACCCTAAGGTTCAAAGGGCAGTTCAAGACGGTCACATAATCGAGTTAAGGTTTGTTGTCTTCTAGAGGGTCCATCGCGTTACTTGCACTACTTAGAACGTCGTTAAACTACGGAAAAATCCAACACTTGGAAATTTCCCGACAGGGAAAAAATTGGGTATTTATATCCGGCCGAATCTTTTAACATATTCAAAAATTTATCCGGAAAGCCACATAGACAAAATCTGATACTCCGATCGAAACACCGAATCCCCAAAACAACCCCAGAAAATTCAACTCTTGAATAAATATTAAAAATTCCCAGAAAACTCAGCTCTTTGGCACAAGAATTACTGTGCAAGACACGTGACCTAAATCACCAACATGGCCGCGGAACCGCCGCGAAACCCAGGGTGGGGCCGCGGTTCCGCGACTCTTTGATCGATTTAGAGTCACGTGCTTCACAGTAACTCATAAGATTCCCTGCTGAATTTTTTGGCAATTTTTAATTTGGAAAAATCCACGATTTTAGAAAAAGTACAGAGAGCAATTTTTGGGGTTGGGTTTCGGTTCGATCGGACTTCAAATTCCGTCTAGACTTCGCCTAAGGTCTAGCTAGTCTCTGATACCACTGTAGGGTTCCTAGGCACCCTAATGAGGTTTCACAAGGCATCAACCATGCCAATTTCAAATTTAAACGGTGCCGAGAAACCCTAGAACGGATCGTTGGTTAGATTTCTAGGTGACAAAGCAACTAGTTAACAACTTAACTAAAGTTTAAACGGAAATACAACCTTTGTAGATCCGGTGCTCCACCTCCATAGCTCCGTAACGAAGTCCCCTCGCTGTCCAAATGAATTCCCGGGCTCTAGCGTCGGCTTCGTCGGAGAAATGGCGAGCTAGGTCGTCGATGTCCATGCCGAAGATGATCTACGTCGAGGCAACGCTAGATCAAGCTCCACCTTCACCAAGCCATGAAAACTTATGAAGGAAACACCCTATACTACTTGGCAAGAGGTAGAGGATGAAGAAATAGGAAGTGGGTTCACTTTAGAATTGGATTTCTCACTCTTTATCATCACTTGCCATTAATGGAGCAAGCTTTCTTCCATGAAGAAAAATGGATAAGAAGAAGAAGAATGTTATGATAAGAATTAATTAAAATAGAAAAGAAAATCCATTCTTATCATAACTCTTACCATGGTTAAGTGTAGAGAGAGAACTATAGTTAAGTGGAGTGGTTAGGTTTTAACATGAGACAAAATGGTGACTTAATGAAAGCTTCATGAAGCTTCATATACAAACAAAGAAAAGCCACCATTTTCTCACTCTTTTTCTTTTTCCAAATGAATAACTAAATGAAATAAATGAATAAGAAAATAATAAACCCTAACCACTCATAAAACCATGGTTCAATCTTTACACAAACCCAAGGTTGCATGCATCATCAAATATGATACAAGCAAGTGCACAAAATCATATCGCATATGCAATGCGCACATCCGAGCGAGAAAATCCATTTAAAGTGAACCGATACTAGTTAATGCAAAGTAATATATCAAATATATAATTATGCATTAAAACATTAAATCAACACTTGATTTAACGATCCAGTCATATCGCATATAACCGACTAATATTCAATGTATCGATTTATCGAATCAATCATCGATTCGATAACTAGGTTATATCGCATACAACCATTCGACACATTCATCGCGAGAATAGAATACGGTATCACATACACGCATTATTCTCGGTCCCGCACATATCTCATATGCGCTCCTATTTCGTTTTGCTTGAGCCAGGAAACCTCTGTGTAGGACTCTAAAGACTCGTCAATACGCCGGCAGCAGGCGATGATCATATCAAACACCCACAAGACGCAAGCGGTCTGCTAAACGTAACGGCCACCCGGGTATTGAGCGATCTGAAGATCGACGAGCAAGCCCGCTCACACTCCAGTGAATCCAACCAGTAACACAATCGTACAGTCCGGTCTGATCGTCTGATATGTCGCAGATCTCGCCTAGGGGTGGTAAACGTCAGACCCCAATAGCTCGATAAGTCGTGTCGATATGAGGTCTATAACAATTCGAGAAACTACTGGTAACACTTACCAGTAAATCTCAGCAACCCTGGCCAGAGATTTCCTGTTATAGCCAATCGAACACAGCGCAACATCAACTCCCTATACCGGGAGAGACGAATCCCCTCCTATCGCTCATTGCCTCCATGCGACTCGGGACTGTACCCAAAAACCACCGTTTTGCACGCCCTCTTGGACATGGTAAGATGGAAATCAAAGCACAGTGGGAACCACACAAGACTCTATGACAATCTCGGGTCAACAGACTACTCTGTACCAGTGTCACCAGAGAACTGCCATCTGACGTAAGGTATAATACCATCTGGGAGTTCTCGGCGAGTCCGTCCAGTGTACCCAGTCTCTACTGAGCACCCGTATATCATCTCTGATGTCAAACACCGATGGATATGGGATCATCCATCGCCCATCTGTATAGGTCGAGATGGTATACGCTAGTCTACTCTGGTATATCGATGCCCCGTCTCGATACACCCACGACTAGGGACTTTGAAGGATGTACTTATGGACTACCATGTCCCCACTAGTATGATCCGCATCATAGTCCAGGTAGTCAAGTACACATCCTAAGGGCTTTACCAACATGTAACAGAGAGACAATCAGTATACACGTTAAGGTAAAGAGCAACCAGATAGCATACTATCATGTCGAGCAAGAAAGTCCTCCCTATATATGTCCCAGCATCCACTACAATATACATCCAATGTACAGTAATGGCCTCTAGGGCATACATATAACTAACAACTGCTTTCGTTTCTTCTGTGATTCTCAGGAACCATTAACTGATGGGATTTATTAATGAGATTAATAAAAGAAAAGAAACCTAAAAGATGTTGTAGAATCAAAACTTTATAAAAAAAGGGTAGCTACAGTTTTGCTTTGCATAGCGGTATATATGATATACCCTGCACCTTATTCGATGAGGAAAGAGCCGAGATTACTTCACCGGGAGTGACCTCTTTAGCAAAACTGGCAGATGCTACAAACTCGCGGTTTAGTTTTTGATTGCTTCTATAGTTCTTGCTTTGCACCGAGGTATATATGATATACCCTGCACCTTATTCGATGAGGAAAAAGCCGAGATCCCGTCACCGGGAGTGAGCTCTTTAGCGAAACTAGAAAAGCCTCAAAAACACTCCTTTTCAAAATCAGTTGTTTCTACAACGATATCAAGTTCATTACGCAATAGGTTTTCAGAAAAACCTGTCGTAGCCATCCGTCATTTCAGATAAGTTCTACTTAGTATTCGTGCTATGTTTGTTGACCTCCGTCAAGGCGTAGTGTGCGGTAGCTAACTAGTATTTATCTATTTATGCATATGATGCAGATTGGATTAGGGTAGTCGTACGGCCTTGTTGACCTCCGTCAAGGGTCGTGCGGGTGGGTTTGATTCAATCAAGAATGACGAGTTGAACTTGACTAGCACCCTATGATTTGTTGACCTCCGTCAAGGTCATAGGATGCTTGGAGCCAAATATTATCGGGAATTTCAAGTGTTGAAATTTGCAATAAAATTGCATACCTCCTATGAGATAGTTGGATCCCAATACCCACTGCGAGTAAGAGTTGCTCCTGGGAGAATTTTACACAGGACAATTAGCCGATCAAGTAGGTATCTAGAAAAGTGTTAACGGGGTTATGCCTCTGGGAAAACGAGATTTATTTTAATTAGGTCCGTGCGTAAGCACGGGGAACCTCCTTCAAAGTACCAACACTGGCCTGGCTGAAAGATTGATGAACTTGTAAGGTGTAATTAATCCCGGGTAATCTTTCCTTTTAGGGTTTGAAGGAAGATTTGATAAAAACAGTGGGAGACATCCTGATTAGATAAGATAATAACCAATCTAATCTTGCTAGAGCATATGCTAAAGTGTTTTCTTCTCTCTCTCTCTCCAGGTAGCGGCCATGTCAGGCCTTAGTCAAGATAATAATATGGATGTATTGACTGAACCCGCTTATTTTACTGGGCAGGGGATCGTTGGTCCCGCTTTCACTTATAATTGTTAGAAGTCAGAGCAGGAAATAGGAGAATATCTGGATTCTCACACCGCCCAAGTGAAGAATAAGCATGTTGATGCATCTTCTTCAGGTGTGTTGGTTATCGAGAACTGTTTCACAGTTCACTCTACATCCTGGGTATTAGATACCGGATCAGGATCCCACATATGTAATATGTTACATGGGCTACGAAATGGTGGGGAACTGGGAGAGGGTGATCTTTCCTTAAGAGTAGGGAATGGTGCAAATGTTGCAGCCAAGGCAGTTGGCGAATATCACCTTGTATTACCAAATAGTAATACATTTTTTCTGAACGAGTGCTATTACATTCCGACCCTGATATGCAATATTATATCAGTTTCTTTATTGAATAAAGAAGGATATAATTTTGTAGTACAGGATAATGTTATGAACATATTCCTGAATCAAAAGTTAATTGGATCAGGATCGTTAAATAATGGCATATACGTTCTCAACCAAACTACAGTACTTAATCTACAAAACACACACAAGAGGAAAAGTTCAGAAATGAACGAATCCTTCTTATGGCATTGTAGACTAGGTCATATCAACGCGGCATGACTAGCTAAGTTACATAAGGATGGATATTTGAATCCGTTCGAATTTTCATCTTATGATACTTGCCAGTCATGTCTCAAAGGCAAGATGACCAAAACTCCGTTTAGTGGACACGGAGAAAGAGTTACGGAACTCTTAAGGGTGATACATAGTGATGTATGTGGCCCTATGTCTACACATGCCAGGGATAGTTCTTCGTACTTCATTACGTTCACTGACGATCTCTCAAGATTGGGATATGTGTTCCTGATGAAACACAAATCAGAAGTTTTTGAGAAATTCAGAGAATATAAGAAGGAAGTAGAGAACCAAACGGGAAAAAGTATTAAAATCCTTTGATCTGATCGAGGAGGAGAATACTTGAGCACTGAGTTCCTAGACTATCTAAAAGAGAATAGGATTCTCTCTCAGGTTACTCCTCCTTATACACCACAGTACAACGGTGTATCGGAGCGGAGGAATCGCACCCTATTAGATATGGTGCGCTCTATGATGAGCAATACTGAGTTACCTATTTTCTTTTGGGGATATGCGCTTGAGACAGCGGCATACCTACTGAATAAAGTTCTTACCAAATCTGTGCCTACCACCCCATATGAGATATGGGAAGGGAAGAGACCATATCTTAATTTTGTTAAGATATGGGGTTGCCCGGCCTATGTCAAAAGACAAAAACCGGACAAACTTGAGGCAAGGTCTGTTTTATGTAAGTTTGTTGGATATCCCAAGCATTCGCGAGGGTATATCTTTTACCACAGTGAGGAACAAAGGGTGTTTGTTGCTCAACAAGCCACCTTTTTAGAAAAAGAATTTCTTGCAAAAGAGATTAGTGGCTCTGAGGTAGAACTGGAAGAAGTTCCAGCAGAACAAACTACAACAGAAGATTTGATGGAACCAGAGGATTCATTCATACCTAACGAATCCCAGCCTCTCCGCCGATCTAGTAGGGTTTCTCGTCCACCTGAGAGATACTACGGTTTTCTCGTTGATGGTGGGAGCGAGGATTGCATCATGGAAGATGATGACCTGACTAGCTTCGAGCAGGCCATCACGAGTGGTGACTCTGTGAAGTGGCTGGATGCAATGCGATCTGAGATGGAATCCATGTACACCAACAAAGTATGGACTTTGGAAGTTGCTCCTGAAGGGGTAAAACCCATTGGGAGCAAATGGATCTTTAATAAGAAACTTGGTGTAGATGGAAAAGTTGAGACTTTCAAAGCTAGACTTGTTGCAAAGGGTTTTCGTCAACGACCAGGTGTGAATTATGACGAAACCTTTTCTCCAGTGGCTATGCTTAAGTCCATCCAGATCCTACTTGCCATTGCTGGATACCATGACTACGAAATCTTCCAGATGGATGTTATGACCGCCTTTCTAAATGGTGATTTAGAAGAGTGTGTGTACATGACTCAGCCAGAGGGCTTCGTAGACAGTGGGAGCAGCGGAAAGGTGTGCAAGCTGCTTAAATCCATCTACGGGTTAAAACAGGCATCGCGGAGTTGGAACATCTGCTTTGATGTTGTAGTCAAAGAGTTTGACTTCATCAAAAACGTAGATGAACCTTGTATATATAAGAAGGTTGCAGAGAGTAAGGTTGTCTTCCTTGTATTGTACGTGGATAACATACTCTTGATAGGAAATGAATTCCTATGCTGCAATCGGTCAAGCTCTTCTTATCACAAAGATTCTCAATGTAAGATCTAGGTGATGCCTCCTGCATACTGGGAATTAAGATCTATAGAGATAGATCTAAACGGATACTGCGATTGTCCTAATCTAGGTACATTGACACCATACTAAAGAGGTTTAGTATGGAAGAATCCAAGCATGGGAACCAACCCACGATCTCTGGACTCACTCTATCCAAAGAGATGTCTCCCAAGACTGATTTGGAGAGAGCTCGCATGCAAGGGATGCAGGGTTCCTAGGCACGCTAGTGAGGTCTCCCAAGCCATCAACCATGGCAATTTCAAATTATGGTGCCTACAAACCCTAGTGTACGGATCGATAACTAGATGTCTAGGCGAAAAGAAAGCTAGCTAACAACTTAGCTAAAGAGAATACGGAAATACAACCTTTGTAGATCCGGTGCTCCACCTCCACGGCTCCGCAACGATGTCGTCTCCGCTGTCCAAATCAAATCCGGGCTCTAGAGTCGGCTTCGTCGGAGAATGGGCAAGCTAGGTCGTCGATGTCCATGCCGAAGATGATCTACGTCGAGGCATCGATGAATCAAGCTCCACCTTCACCAAACCGTGAAAAGTTGTGAAGGAAACACACTCTACTACTTGGCAAGAGGTAGAGGATGAAGAAATAGGAAGTGGGTAGACTTTAGAATTGGATTTCTCACTCATTTCCAACAATCATCATTGATGGACCTTGCTTTTCTTCACTTGAAGAATGAAGAAGAAGAAGAATAATGATTATGATAAGTTAATAGAAAATGAAAAGAAAATGAATTCTTATCATAATTTTAACCATGGTCAAGTGTAGAGAATGAATCATGGTTAGTGAGAATGGTTAGGGTTAAGGATGAGATAAGTATGGTTGACTTTATCAAAGCTTCATGAAGCTTCAACTAAACTCCAAATCTAGCAACCATTCTTTTCTCTTTTCTTTTTATTCATTTATCAAAAATAAAAGGATAATTAAATAATTGAATAAATAAAGGAAATGAAACCCTAATCATTCTTTTAACCATGGTTTATTCTTTGCACTTAACCAAGTAATCATGTATCATCAAACATGATACAATCAAGTGCACAAAATCATATCGCATATGTAATGCGCACAATCCGAGTGAGAAAATCCATCTTAAGTAAACCGGTACTAGTTGATGCAAAGTAATATATCAAATATATAATTATGCATCAAATCATTAAATCAACACTTGATTCAATGACCCGGTTATGTCGCACACAACCGACTAGTTAACAATATATCAGCTTATCGAATCAACGCTTGAATCGATAACTAGGTTATATCGCATACAACCATTCGATACATTCATCGCGAGAATGAAATACGGTATCACATACACGCATTATTCTCGGTCTCGCACATATCTCATATGCGCTCCTATTTCGTTTCGCTTGAGCCAGGAAACCTCTGTGTAGGACTCTAAAGACTCGTCAATACGCCGGCAGCAGGCGATGATCATATCAAACACCCACAAGCCGCAAGCGGTCTGCTAAACGTAACGGCCACCCGGGTATTGAGCAATCTGAAGATCGACGAGCAAGCCCGCTCACACTCCAGTGAATCCGACCAGTAACACTACCGTACAGTCCGGTCTGATCGTCTGATATGTCGCATATCTCGCCTAGGGGTGGTAAACGTCAGACCCCAATAGCTCAATAAGTCGTGTCGATATGAGGTCTATAACTGTTCGAGAAACTACTGGTAACACTTACCAGTAAATCTCAGCAACCCTGGCCAGGGATTTCCTGTTATAGCCAATCGAACACAGCGCAACATCAACCCCCTATACCGGGAGAGACGAATCCCCTCCTATCGCTCATTGCCTCCATGTGACTCGGGACTGTACCCAAAAACCACCGTTTTGCACGCCCTCTTGGACGTGGTAAGATGGAAATCAAAGCACAGTGGGAACCACACAAGACTCTATGACGATCTCGGGTCAACAGACTACTCTGTACCAGTGTCACCAGAGAACTGCCATCTGACGTGAGGTATAATACCATCTGGGAGTTCTCGGCGAGTCCGTCCAGTGTACCCAGTCTCAACTGAGCACCCGTATATCACCTCTGATGTCAAACACCAATGGATATGGTATCATCCATCGCCCATCTGTATGGGTCGAGAAGGTATATGCTAGTCTACTCTGGTATATCGATGCCCCGTCTCGATACACCCACGACTAGGGACTTTGAAGGATGTACTTATAGACTACCATGTCCCCACTAGTATGATCCGCATCATAGTCCAGGTAGTCAAGTACAGATCCTAAGGGCTTTACCAACATGTAACAGAGAGACAAACAGTATACACGTTAAGGTAAAGATCAACCAGATAGCATACTATCATGTCGAGCAAGAAAGTCTTCCCTATATATGTCCCAGCATCCACTACAATATACATCCTATGTACAGTAATGGCCTCTAGGGCATACATATAACTAACAATCTCCCACTTGCACTAGGGCCATCTGTAGCAGTGGTTGCAGTATCTCATACTCAACCATCCCATAAAAGTCTCTCTCTCTGGGAACAAGCCTTTGTGAGTGGATCCGCTGTGTTGTCCTCTGAGTCTACTCTCCTAACCTCGATCTCCCTGGAGATCAACCATCTCCATGATCAAGTGATACTGCCTTAGAATATGTCTGGATGACTGATGGGACGGGCGTTCCTTGGCATGAGCCACAACTCCATTGTCACACAATGGGAGGAACATAGTTCATCTCATGAACCATTATACATCCAAACAGCCTCTTTGGTAGCATCTTAAGTAACGATGTATCCTGCCTTTATCGTCTAGTATGTCACGGTATCTAGCTTGGAACTCTTCCAACATACCGTCCCTTTTCTGAGGGTAAAGACAATGCCTGCGACTGACATTCAGTCGTCTTTATCACCCTGGAACCCTTCCAGTGATTCTCCCCAGGATCGATTGATATCTTCTCACTACAACTAGTGAGAATCCTAACATCCATTTAGATCTATCTCATAGATCCAAAATCTAGGATTTAGGAGGTATCATTTTGATCCTATATGGAGAATCTTTGTGATAAGCGGAGATTGACCGAGCGTAGCATAGGAAACTCCTTCCCCATCAAGAGTATGTCATCCACGTACTCTACGAGGATCGACACCATACTCCCTACTACCTTTTTGTTTATACAAGGTTCATCTACCATTTTGATGATGTCAACTTCTTTGACTAATCCATCAAAATAGATGTTCCAACTCCGCGATGCCTGCTTTATCCTATAAAGCATCTTGCACACGTTTCCGCTGCTCCCACTGTCTACGAAGCCCTCTGGCTGTGTACTTATAGACACACTCTTCTAAATCATCATTTTGAAAAGCAGTCAAGACACCCAACCACCAGATATCGTAGTTATGGTATGTAGCCGTGGTAAGTAGGATCTGGATGGACTTAAGCATAGTCACTTGAAAAGGTATCATCATGATCCACACCTGGTCAATGATGAAAAGCTTTAACAATTCTAGCTTTGAAAGTCTCAACTTTTCCATGTACACCAAGTAATCTTCTCAAGATATACTTGCTCCTTATGGGGATTTAACCCTTCAGATTTAGCAACCAAAGTCCATACTTTGTCGGTGTATAAGGATTCCATCTCAGATCGATAAACATCCAGCCATTCTTACAGAGTCTTACTCCTGATGGCCAGCTCGAAGCTAATTGGGTCATCATCTCATGATGCAATCCTCGCTCCCACTGTCATAGAGAAACCGAAGTATCTCTCAGGTGGGTGAGGAACCCTACTAGATCGGCGGAGAGGCTGAGGTTCGTTGGTATCTACTGAATCCTTTGGTTCAGTCAAATCATCTTCTGTAGTTTGCATAGCTGGAACCTTTCCAGTTCTACATAACTAACCTTGCCTCGAGCTTGTCCGGATTTTGCTTTTCAGACATAGGCCGGACAACCCCAAATCTTAACTGATTTAAGACATGGGCTCTTCCCATACCATATCACATATGAAGTGGTAGGCATCTGATTTGATTCGAACCCTATTCAATAGGTATGCAGCTTCTCAAGTGCATAACTCCCTAAAGGAAATAGGTAACTCAGTAGTACTCATCATAGAGCACACCATATCAAATAGGGTGTATCTGCTCCGCCCTGACATACCATCGTACTATGGTGTATTCAGAGGAGTAATGCTGAGAGAGAATCTCATTCTCCTTTAGAATAATCCAGGAATTCCGTGCTCAAGTATTCTCCTCCTTGATCGCATCAAAGGACATAATACTTATACCCGTATTCTGGTTCTCTACTTCTAACTTATATTCTGTGAATATCTCAAAAGGTTCGGACTTGTGTTTCATCAAGAACAAATGTCTGAATCTAAAGAGATCATCAGAGAACGTAATGAAGTATAAAGAACCAGTCTTGGCATGTGTAGACTGGGGACCTACATACATCAACATGTATCATCCCAAGAGTTCACTAACTCTTTCTCTGTTTCCATTAAACAGAGCTGTGGTCATCTTATCTTTGTGACATGACTGGCGAGTTTCACAAGATGTAAATTCAAACTGATTTAAATATGCATCTATATGTAACTCTAGCTAATCGGGTCACATTGATCTGACCTAGTCTACAATACCTCAAGAAGGATTCGTTCATTTCTGAACTCTTCCTCTTGTGTGAGTTCCGTATACTAAGAACTGTAGTTTGATTTAGAACATTAATGCTTTTAGATAACGTGCCTGAACCGATCAACTTTTGATATAGGAAATGTTCAAAACATTATCCAACAATACAAAATTTTATCGTTTCTTTACTAATAAAGAGACAGATATGATTTTGTATATCAGGTTCGGTATCTAATAACATTCGTTCAGAATCAATGTATTTTAATACAGGGTGACAGTGACCGACAGACTTGGCTGCAACACTTGCCCCGTTTTCTGCCTCATGAAACTTATCACCCGTTCTCAGTTCTTTACCTTTCTGTAGCCTTATGTAACAGATTACATATCTGGGATCCTGATCTGGTATCATATACCCAGGACGTAAAGGATACTGAGAAACAGTTCTGTATAATGAACACACCCGAAGATGATGCATCAGCATGCACTCTCTTCGTTTGGGCGGCACGGGAAATCTGGTATTCCCTAATTTCCTTCTCTGTCTTATAACAATTATAAGTTGGAGCGGGACCAACGTTCCCCAGCTCAGTATAACAAGCGGGTTCGGTCAATTATTCCGTATTATTATCTTGATTAAGGCGTGATATGGTCGCTACCTGGAGAGAGAGAGAAGAAAACACTCAGCGTGCGCTCTGTCAAGAATAGATTGGTTTTAATTTTATCTAATCAGGATGGCTCCCACTGCTTTTTATCAAATCTTCCTTCAAACCCTAAAAGGAAAGACTAGCCGGGATTAATTACACACTACAAGTTCGCCAATCTTTCAGCCAGGCCAGTGTCGGTACTTTGAGGGAGGTCCCCCGTGCTTTCGCACGAACCTAATTAGTGTAAACCTCGTTTTCCCAGAGGCGTAACCCCGTTAACACCTTTCTAGACACCTACTTGATCGGCTAATTGTAATGTATAAAACTCTCCCAGGAGTAACTCTTACTCGCAGCGGGTATCGGGATCCAACTATCTCATAGAAGGTATGCAATCTCATTGCAAATTTCAACACTTGAAATTCCCGATAATATTTTGCCCCTAGCTCGCTATGACCTTGACGCATGCCAAACAACCCATAGTCTGCTAGTCAAGTTCAACCCGTCATTTCCTGATTGAATTAAACCCACCCGCACGACCCTTGACGCATGCCAAACAACGCCGTATGAATACCCTAATCCAATCGCATCATATGCTGGCAGATAAGCACTAGTTAGCTACCGTATACTACGCCTTGACGCATGCCAAACAACCGCAGCACGAATACTAACTAATACTTATCTGAAATGACGGAGGGCTACGACAGGTTTTTCTGAAAACCTATTGCGTAATGAACTTGATATCGTTGTAGGATCGAATGAATTTTGAAATGGAGTGCTTTTGAGGCTTTTCTTGTTTTGCTAAAGGAGTCACTCCAGGTGAAGGGATCGTCGGTCCTTTCCTCGTCGAATGAGGTGCGGGATATATCATATATATCACTGTGCAAAGCAAAAAACACTTAAAAGCAATCAAAAGACAACTGGGAGTTCTCGGCGAGTCAACAGACTACTCTGTACCAGTGTCAACAGACTACTCTGTACCAGTGTCACCAGAGAACTGCCATCTGACGTGAGGTATAATACCATCTGGGAGTTCTCGGCGAGTCCGTCCAGTGTACCCAGTCTCAACTGAGCACCCGTATATCACCTCTGATGTCAAACACCAATGGATATGGGATCATCCATCGCCCATCTGTATGGGTCGAGAAGGTATACGCTAGTCTACTCTGGTATATCGATGCCCCGTCTCGATACACCCACGACTAGGGACTTTGAAGGATGTACTTATAGACTACCATGTCCCCACTAGTATGATCCGCATCATAGTCCAGGTAGTCAAGTACAGATCCTAAGGGCTTTACCAACATGTAACAGAGAGACAAACAGTATACACGTTAAGGTAAAGATCAACCAGATAGCATAATATCATGTCGAGCAAGAAAGTCTTCCCTATATATGTCCCAGCATCCACTACAATATACATCCTATGTACAGTAATGGCCTCTAGGGCATACATATAACTAACAAGGGATACCCTATACTTCGGCAGTAGGCTCTATCATGTATGCGATGCTATGTACCAGACCCGATGTAGCATACTCACTAGGTGTAGTGAGTAGGTATCAAGCAGATCCGGGAGAGAGTCACTGGATAGTTGTGAAGAACATTCTCAAGTACTTGAGAAGGACTAAGGAGATGTTCTTGGTGTATGGTAACAGTAAACTCCAGGTGGAGTCCTTTACCGATTCAAGCTTCTAAAGTGATAAGGACGACTCTAAGTCGCACTCGGGATTTGTCTTTACCCTGAATGGAGGGGCGGTGTGTTGGAAGAGTTCTAAACAGGAAACCATTGCAGACTCGACGATGGAGGCTGAATACATCGCTGTCAACGATGCTGCTAAAGAGGCTGTCTGGATGAAGAAGTTCATCACTAAACTTGGAGTGGTTCCATCCAATGAGCATCCAATACCTTTGTATTATGATAACAATGGAGATGTGGCTTTGGCCAAGGAACCCAAGTCCCATCAGAAGTCCAGAAATATTCTGAGGCGGTATCACCTGATCCGGGAGATAGTTGATCGCCGGGAGATCGAGGTCAGGAGAGTTGATACGAAGGACAACACTGCGAATCCACTCACGAAGGCCATTCCCCAGACACAGTTTGAGAGACTTTTCGGGATGTTGGGTATGAGATACTACAACAGCTGGCCTTACTGCAAGTGGGAGATTGTTAGTTATATATATATGCCCTAGAGGCCATTGTTGTACATATGATGTATATTATAGTGGATGCTTGGATATATATATAGAGGACTTTCTTGCTCGACATGATAGTATGCTATTTGGTTTCACTTTGTCTTAACATGTTGACTTGTATTAGTTTACTGTCTTGCTCTCACATGCGGATAAAGCCCTTAGGATATGTACTCGACTACTGGGACTATGATGAGATCATACTGGTGGGGTTAGGGTAGTCAATGAGTACATCCTATAACTGTTCTTAGTCGAGGGTGTATCGAGACAGGGCATCGATACACCAGAGTAGACTAGCGTATACACATATTGACCCATATGATGGGCGATGGATGATCCTATATCCAATGGTGTTTGATATCAGAGATGGTGTATGGGTGCTCAGTGGAAACTGATTACACTGAACGGATTCACCGAGAACTCCCAGATGGTATTATACCTCACGTCAGATGGCAGTTCTCTGGTGACACTGGTACAGGTTAGTCTGTAGAGCCGAGATCATCATAGAGTCTTGTGTGATTCCCACTGTGCTTTGATTTCCACCTTACCACGTCCAAGAGGGCGTGCAAAATGATGGCTTTTGGGTACAGTCCCGAATCACATGGAGGCAATGAGCGATAGGAGGGGTTTCATCTCTCCCGGTATAGGGAGTTGATGTTGTGCTGTGTTCGATTGGCTATAACTGGAAGTCCCTGGCCAGGGCTGATATAGAGTACTACTGGTAAGTGTTATCAGTAGGTTCTCGACCTGTTATGAGCCTCACATCCACACGACTTATTGGTTACTGGGGTCTGACGTTTACCACCACTAGACTGGATATGCAACATATCAGACGAAGAGACCGGACTGTACGGTAGTGTTACTGATTGGATTCACAGGAGAATGTACAGGCTTGCTTTTTGATCTCTTGATCGCTCAATACCTAGGTGGTTGTTACGTTTAGCTGACCGCTTGCAACTTGTGGGTGTTTGATATGATCATCACCTACTGCCGGCATATTGACGATTCTTTAGAGTCATACACAGAGGTTTCCTAGCTCAGGCAAAACGGAGTAGGAGCACATATGTGATATTTGCGGAACCGAGACTAATACGATATGAGATACCGTATTCTTTTCTCGCGATATATGATATCAGACGGGTATATGTGATATAGCCGGGTCATCGTATCAAGTGTTGATTCGATGAATCGGTACATGCTATATTAGTCGGTTTTATGCTATATAGCCGGATTGTCGGATCAAGTGATGATTCGAAGATTTAATGTATAATTATATATGTGATATATTACATTACGTTAACTAATATAAGCTCTCTTTATTGATTCATTTTCTCACCGGATAATACATTGTTATATATGCGATATATGTTAATTGTATTATTTTCTTTTGTTGTAAAATATATTATATATATGTTATATAATATTGTAACAAGTTATGATTACAAATACAACATGATTTGTGGAGATTAAACACGTTAGGGTTTGATTTGGGTTAGCATTTGGGCTAGCTTTTTCAAGATGCTTCAAGAAGCTTTCTTTTGCTTTATGCTAAGATATTTTGTGTTGATATTTTGTAGATTTTTCGTAACCCAACCCAAACCCTTTACCTTAGGTGTATTCTCTACATGAGTTAAGCCTTCTTTTTCTTAACTCAAGGTTGTTTTGTAACTATAACAATAATTCATTATTCATCACAAAAGGTTTCATCTTCTTCTTCCTCCTTGAAAAGATTACTAGCTTTTGTGTTTGTGATGATTTAGTGTGAGAAATTGAAAATAAAAGAGAGCTAAATTCCCACTTCATCATCCTCATCTATTCTAGCCACTTAGATAAGGGTGTTCACTTCTCTAATGAGTTGTTTAGTGAACTGTAAGCTTGGGTTTAAGATTCTTCAAGGTAGATCATCTTCGAAACGGAAGACTTCAAGCAAGCATGGATCATTCGGCTTGTGGAGCCTCTCTAGAGTCTGAAAGTTTATGGATCGCGGCGAAGGGACTACTACTCAGAGCTTATGAAGCGAAGGAACGGACTACAAAGGTTGTAATCCCTTTCTCTTAGATATTAAAATGTTTACAAGCTTTGTTAACCCTAATTATCTAGCAAAGATCCTCGCTTTAGGTTGTTCGGCACTTGAAAATTTTAAATTCGGCATGGTTGATGCCTTATAGACCCTTGTGACAGTGCCTAGTAACCTTATAGGTATCAAACATGTCATCCTCACGAAATCCTCATCGTGGCAGGACCAGTGTCCATCTAGACAATTCGAATCCCAAATATCCTCAAATCGGCCCTCAGGTCGGCCCTCATATCGACCCTCATATCGGCCATTAGATTGGCCCTCATATCATGAATAAGTATATTTGCAAGGTCATTATAATGATGTATATAATTTAGATATGTATACATATATATCAGCGTCCTATTCCACCAATATATATATATATATATATATATATGCATATATAACAGCTTCCCATTACACTGTTATATATACTTAGGAGAAAAAATATCATGAAAACAAGTGTCCAGCATCGACACATAAAACTGATCTATCAGGCGTCGTAACCATGACTGCCCCTGATATGTACGTATCCTACGTTCATCGGAAACCCGAGTGCCTAGTTTCGACCCTCGAATTCCCCGTATCCATACGTACGTGACTCCGTTCGATATCTCCGCGATCACCGGCGAGTCCAAATACTGTCACTGGTAGGTATGATTCCCCTGCCAGGCTCATCGGCGTGAACCTTCGACATACCTTTCTTGCCTCCGGGTACCTCCGGGCTCCACCATGTACCCGCACACGGCCCACGACGCCTCCTCGCATGGGGTATATATCAGAACCGAGAAATCTCATGCTGGATGCTGAAATATCATATCAAGAGAAACTGGGTTTTTCAAATAATGCATAATTTCATGAAACTACTACGGTCCTCAAATCCAGAAAACATCATGAAAAATCCATATCTCACTGCGAAAATCCATGAATATAATATATGCAACATAAAACTGAAATGTGAGCATATAAAGGAAAAGCTGCTATTTAACTGCAACAAGTTAATATATATATCATGTGGTTCCTAATTTCTCCAAGTCCATACAACATCAAATAAAGGTGAACATGTAGCTATAGCCAGGTATGCGTAACCATGTCGGCATAGCAAGATATATGTATCTACCTATCAATAATGATATAATACTCTCTAGGTATATGTAAGTATGTATGCATAATATACATGTAGCTATGTCTCATATGTGTATATACCTATCACTAATGGTACAATACCATATAGGTATATGGGTAACTAGCATGTAAGCATATCAAGGCATATGTGTAAGCATGTAGGTATACAGGTATGCTATAAGTCATATGCATGAAGGAAAATAAGGATCATGTCTCAATGTCCCTAAACAATACAATATCACATATGTATAGGTGTTGTGCGTGTCATGACAATTATCGACGGTATGTGTGCAGCATACATTTAGTGCTCGTGAAACATGAACTGTCAATAATGGTATTGTGTCTTATTAATACTAAGTCCATGGGCAATAGGAAATGAGATATGCAACAAAGGTACACATGCACAATCAATATCCGTATACTTCTAACTAACAGTCATGTCATAAATCTAGCCCAGATGCATAATGCCATGCGGGCGATTCCCCTGTAGATGTTAAATCTACACACCAACGCTCCTGGCTAAGTAAACCCAACCACATGCTTTTCCTTCTTCGCAGCGTCCGAAGTTCTCGCCTGCGACCCTAAGATCATAAAACAATATAACAAGTATATATAAGAAATCGACCAATAATATATACCGACTATGTTGACCGACACACCAACTCCAAACATACTCTCAAGTGTTCGTCTAGTGGCTATCGTGCGTAGCGACACTACGAAACCAACTCAAGAGCAAAAGGTATACAAAGACACAAACGACATCGGCACAACCCTAACTAGGAACGCTAAACGACACAACCACCAAGCATAGATCCTGATCGTACCGATTGCACATTCACAACACAAAATATAATGTGGAATCTAATATATTTAACATCGCAACGTCAAAAAAAACCCACGCCTAAATTATCCGAAAATCTAGTAAGCAACTTATAATATTTTAGCGCAAAACTACAAGTTTTATCAAAACTAGAAATCATAAACATCCCCAAATAGCATGATTAAACCACTCATACCTTTACTAGATTTTTAATCTTACCTAATTAGGATTTAGTAAAAACTTAGTTTGCTAATTAACTTAATTATACAATTAGGAAAATATCATTTAACAAATCTAGCAACTAGGTTAAGTTTTCATTTTCCTAAACTTCACACTTAACCATTTCACTAAACAAAACCTTAACTTAATCTTCACAAACCCTTTTCTAGAAATTCTAAACATGCAATTAAAAAATTTAATTAAACATCTAATAACTAGTTTAAGTTATTAAAACAACAAATAGAATTTAAGGTTAGAATTTTATACCTTCAAAAGATTCACAAAAAAAGAAACAAGATCATCAAAATAAGCTCCAAAATGATGTCTTTAATGAAGATCCAAGCTTGATTTGTGAAGAAGAATGATGGGTTTTGATATGATTTTGAGTTTGTAGGATTTATTTAGGATTTTTGAGGATTTTATGAAGCTAGAAGAGATGAAATTGGGGTGGGGAAATGAGAGGACAGCCGGGGGGAGGGGTCGGCCAAACCAAGAAAAAAAATGAGGAGGTTTGGAATTGTGTAGCAAATTCTAGAAGAAAAAACATAATAAAAGCTTTATTACAAATGCCACCTCTTAATACCTTTTCTTTTCGAATTAAAATTTTCCTTTAATTCAACAAATATCTAGATATTTTCCTAGAATATTTTCAAGGATGGATTAGTGCTTAATCTAGTGATTAACCTAGCATAGATTCACATTAGCATTAATTAACCCAAGCAAAAATGTAATTACCACTAATTAAGTTCATAATTAACAAATTAAAATAATATTTTAATTGAGGAAAATTATTAAAATGCACAAAATTTACAAGTGGCTTACAAAACCCCGCAAACTAGCAATTTCCTTGCTAAACTAGGTGCACTGAATTCTATACTGCAAAAAGATCGCTTCTAGATTTTTACGGAAAACAACGACTATTTTTCCCCAAAAAAGGAAAATTGCCTAAACAATTTCCAAAACGAACAAACAGGCAGTGACGGCAGTCCACATATCGGACTCTCGCCCCGCAATATTAAATGTACAAATAATACTAAACTGTACTAATATTGCATCCAAGCTATCCACCACGACAATCCGCAACAACACAGCACAACAAAGAACATCAACGTGAATGTCACGTTCGCAAACTCGTCTAAAAGGACATATAGCAATTAAACGAGTTATACCGCTCTAATGATATTCACGGTCGCAGATAGAAATGTATGTACTGTAAACCAACGTATTTAAAATTTCAATCGACAAAACTTCCTAAAGTGGGCCCCAAGTTCTAATCCGGTACTCTAAAAAATCTGGACCTAAACACAAAATATTTCAGAAACCATAATTCCATATAAAAGACACCTAGAAGAAAAAAGGTGCACTGTGTCCACCATACCGCCGCGCAACCGCGGCAAACACGATGGTTTGGCTGCGGTTCCATGGTGTGATGGTCAGAACGTGCTCTCAAATTTCTTCCAGAGTCTTAGAAAAGCCTGCACGATTTTCTGATATACCCAAAATAATTTTTAGACGACTTTAAAAAATCTGCAGAAACTTGAAGAATGGAATTGCGGTTTTTGAAAATTCTGTCGATCAATCTTTTAAACATGTTAGAACAAGCTAGTATGGGTTAATGGCGTGGCTCTGATACCATTTTGGGATACTGTATCGCCCCGGCCGTCAATCCGAGGCCAAACGCGGAACAAAAACTATTATAAACTGGCGCTAACACTGCTTTTTACCCGGATCATTCCATTAACCCTATACTAGCAAACTACAAAGGTGTTAGAATGGCTATACTCATCGATCCGTGTCCTTCGGTCTTTAGCCACCATCCCAAGCTCCTCACGGCTGCTCCAATGAAGTTCGCTCTCTGATCTCGCTCGTCGAAGTGGCACCACGTCAAAGATTCTTTATACGGGCTCCCGCTTCAAAACCGAAGCAACTCGGACATGAAGTTTGCTAGCCGACATGTCCAAGGTGAAGTAGAGATAGGTGTGATTACTTTGTCTCATGACACTCTAGGATTTTCAACACATGAGAGGGATAGAGTGGAGGTTGAAGAAGAATCCATTGATGGAAGTTGTGAGCTCAAGGAAAAAGCCAGTGAACAATAAGAGCTTGATTATTTTGTGAGATAAAAATGTGAGAGCTCTAATGAAATCTCAAGACCAATCCCCACCTCTAGTGGCTGCCCTCTCTCTCTCCACATATCAATCACACAGAATAATCAATCAAGAGAATAGACATGATACAAGAAAGCACACCATGAGTCATAAAAAATGCACATGCCACATTTAATGCTCTTGATCAAGACTTGCACTCACAATTTCCACTTAATAAACATTAATCCAAATGTTTAAAACAATAAATAGAATGACATCTTCTAAAGTAAACTCTTGATGGATCATAAGAATACCCCTCACTTGTATATACATACCTGCATCCGCATTCCGACTGAATACAAATACAACGAGACGAAAATAATCCAACAATCTAATACTAGGATCCGGTTTAAACCAAAGCCCACTAGTATGATCCGTACGATCATGATCCGTGCACGAGTGCACATATATGATCGAACCCTGCTGTAAAACCATACGGCCTCTACGACGTTTCGCCCGAACTTCGGAAACTTTCTGGGGGGGACTCTAAAGACTCATCAATATGCTGGCAGTGGGTTTAACCACAAGCATGTCAGCGGCACTAGCTGTACGTAACAGCTACCCAGGTATTGAGCGAAAGGGAGGCCGACGAGAGAACTCATCCTGGAACCCTACTGAGCCTATCTGTGACAATCTCCGTACAGTCCGGTCTGTTTTTCTATGAGTATCGCATATCGGGCCTAGGGGGATGGTAAACGTCAGACCCCCAATAGCGGTATAAGTCGTGTCGGAGTGTAGCCCAGAACAACTTGAGAAACTACTGGAATACCAACCAGTAAATTTCATTTGGTTTGGCTAAGGACTTTGTTTAATGGCTCTCCTAAACAAAGCGCGATATCAACCCCTAATACCGGGAGAGACGAATCCTATCTAACCGCCACTGCCTCCAGGTGCTTCGGGACTGCACCCAACTACTACCTGTTTGCACGACTCCTTTGAACCATGGTAGGGTAGTAATCAAAGAACAGTGGGAACACACTTGAGGCAATGTAGCAGTGTCAAGTCAACGGACTAAACTGTACTCATGTCACCTGGGAGCTGCTCCTGACGATAGGTATAGTACCAATCAGCAGTGCCCCTGCAAATCCGTCTGGTGTACTCATAACCCAATGAGCACCTGTATACTATCTTAGGTGAACCAACTGACACCAATGGCTTGTGAGACTAGCCACCGCCCCTCGTCAGGGTCTCGATCCGTATACACTAGTCTATTATTAGAGTATCGATGCCCAGTCTCGAAACTCCCACGACTAGGGATACCTTAAGGATGTGCTTATAGACTACCCAACTCTCACGTATATGATCGCCATCATACTGTTGGTAGTCAAGAAAGAATCCTATGGGCTCTATCAACATGTAATGGTGATCTGTAATGTCACCTGAAGCATGTACACGATGATAAAGAAAAACCTGATAGCATACTATCATCTCGAGTAAGACTGTTCTTCCGGTTATAGGTCCTCCCCCAATCATTGCAATCACGTGTCTGTGATCCAATAATTGACTTGAGGGCACTATAGCTATCAATATGATATCATTTGCTAGTACACTTACAAAATTATCGTTGATGCGCATGTTACACTTACACAGATTTGCCGGCTCACACATATTCTTCATCGATAATTGCTATGCCACCTACACGGTAGGACAGCCACATCATGATATTATTCTTAACTGTGTAGTATATTCATTGTTCAGCACTATCATATGACACATTTGCATGATATATTAGACATGCTTTTATTACTATTCTATGCTGCACCTCGTACTGTATGGTTATATGCATTGAGATGCTGTTTTTATGAGATCTCTGGATTTGAGAACCGCGGTATAATTTCAAAGGAAATTGTGTATTGTTTTAAAAATGCGGTTTCTCTTGATATAATATTTCGATGTGTCCACCATGAGTTTTCTCGGTTCTGAGCAGTGAGTATACTCGATTCGAGTAGTGGTAGGCACCGTCTGCGGGTATATGGTGGACCCGGTGAGGTACCCCAGGGCAAGAAGACTCGTATTGTTAGGCGGTGAGCCTGGCAGGGGAGCACTACCTACCGGTGATAGTTTTGGGCTCGGCGGATATCTGAAGGATACCGACGGGAGTCGTGAGATGATATGGGCCGATCCGGACTGACGTAGCCCGAGATAGTTTGGCGCGGCAGATATCTAGAGGATACCGACTGTGGTCGTGATATGGGCTGATCCGGACTGACGGAGCCCGAGATATGAGGATTTACGTGTCGATGTTGGACACGGGTTTCATGATGTTTCGAGTGTCGGTGTTAGAAACTCAGGTTCCATAATTTTGATGTGTCGTTGATGGACACACGTGGTTGATATCCTCATACACACACACACACACACATACAGGCAGATGTTTTCAGGATGTTCGAGTGTCGGTGTGGGACACTCAGGTTCCATGATATTGTTTGTGTCGTTGATGGACATGATTGTTAGGCTTTTGGCATGTCGTATTTTAAGTTCTAAAGTAAACCGCAATCAGGACGGCGTCGCGTGTAGCTAGCCGTGATGAGTACGGGTCGTCCGCAGGGAGACAGTGCGTTTTATGTTCTTGTTTTGATGAGTTAATGCGCGGGGCGGAATTATGTGATTCTAACCAAAGTGTATATGCAAAAGAATAAGTTGTTAGGAATAGATAGGTTACTGTAACTTAGTTAATTCCGTAATCAATCCTTTGTGCCGAGCTTGACCAATGAAGCTAGAGCAATCGACAAAAATGTGGATTAGGATGCTTAAGCACGGTATTTGAGAAATCCGGCTTATTGATCCTTATCCGTCCGTTCTTATGTCTTGACTTTCGCCTCCGGCTAAACCGAACGCAACCGGTCACGGTTAGGGATCACCGATACCTTGGTAGGGTAGAGTGCTTAACGGAGCGCTTGCGTAAGATTTGGACGGAGTTCAATTGGAAAATACCGGACAAAGGAAATGAGAAAAGGAAATCCTTAACTTACAATACCATTCTTCTTCCTAACAACACCATATTTACAAACACCAAAACAACAAAGAGAAAGAGCAAATGAAAAGAAAAGAAGAAAGGAAAAGAACAACAAGCAAGTAAGTAAATGGCATGGAAATAAAATACAAGTAAGCAAGAATGTAAAGAGCAAGTAAGTAAAGAAAGATAGAAATACTAAGAACCCAAGTGCAAATAGAAAACTTCGTTAACTCAAAGTGACAATACAAGCCATGAGTTCAATAACCTAAACTTAAACTTGCAAGCTCAATGAAGAGGTTGCAAGATCAAGAGAAGGAAAAGAACTCAAGGTAAAATGAAAGCTTTATTGATTCCAAGTGAAGATACAACCATGAGTTCAATAACCAAAACTTAAACTTGCAAGCTCTATGAAGAGGTTGCAAGATCAAGAGAAGGCAAGGAACTCAAGGCAACTAGATATGTACAGGAACAAAACAAAAAGGAAAAAAGAGTGAAAAGAGTTCTAGTGAAAAGAATATGAGGGCCGCATCCCTTGCTCTCTGATTTACTTTTATAGGCACAAAATAAGATTAAACAAGAAATAAAATATGGATGATGTGACAGCAAGGGATGGGTAGAACAAAATTAGAGCACTTTGGACATAGGAAAACCGGTGGGGCCGGCAATATAGGGCATGTCGCCGGGCCAAGTAGAGGCAAGTGGGCTCGTGCTTGTTGTGTGATGTTGTGTGCTCTCGACAAGTCCACTTGTGCTGCTTGATTTGTCTACATGAACCTGGTCTGCATTCAGGGATTTGGAGGGAAACTTGATGTTTTATATCACATCAATAATTTTTGCATTAACTCACACCCACACCCACTTGCACAAGTCATAATTTGTGTGTGCCATGGGCTGCCCCACCATGGTCCTAATGCCAAAGAGCATGTGTACACTTGCATTGTGTTGGACCAAAATTGTGTGCACATATTTATTTGCAAAAACTCTTTGAATATCGATCGGTTTGCGGTTCCGGTTGCAGTGTGGGCTCACAAACGTTATATCCGTGATTTTGAGTGTATTTCCAGTATTTTGTCATGGATACCTGTAATCTGTAATTACTAAGCAGACACTGTTAATAATACCGATACTATATAAAACAGACAATGAATGGTATTGAAATGCAGTTTTCTGTGATAAACAAATACCCCCAAACTTATCTATTGCATGTACCGAGCAAAACAAAATCCTAGCCTCTCTTTCGCAGGGAACGCGATTGCACTGAGCTCGTGCAACAAGTCGTTAAACCTCTAGGTGTTCCTAGTAGGAGGAGTGTTGTCTCCTGAGGGTTTTCAGTGGATACTACCCACAAAGTCAGGTCAAGCTAGTTTCATTAGTTAACGTCGATTCTACTCCTACAGTTTAGTATCTAGGTTAAAAATTCTATCATCCTAAATTAGAAATGTCCAACATGTAAGTCTACGGTAGCGCCCCGGCCGTCTGTCCGAGGCCAAAATGCGGAAACGAAAACTTTTTCAAAACTTGAAACCGGCGCTATCGTATACTTTAAATCCGGATCAAACCATTAACCTATAACTAGCAACTAGAGAAAGGGTTGGAAAAGCTATACAGATCGATCCGTGTACTTCGGTCTTTGGCTATCATCCCAAGCTTCTCGCGGCATCTCTGGTCTCGATCTCCTCGTCGAAAAGGGCACCACATCTTCGAGTCTTTTTACGGGCTCCCGCTTCATCCGAAGCAACTCAGGCACGAAGTTCGCTAGCCGACGTGTCCATGGCGATGTAGAGAATGTGTGTGACAAATTTGTCTCTTGCATCCATTGTATGGATGGAGGTTGAAGGTGAAGCCATCAATGGAGATTGTGAGCTAGAGGAAGAAGAAGAGCAAGCCTTTTTCTTTTGTGTTTCTATGATGAATATGAGAGAGTGAGAGTTTTTTGGAAATTACAAGAGCAAACTCACCTCATAGCTGCCCTCTCTCTCTCCTCTCATCAAATCAACACAAAATCAATCACATAATGTGACATTAGCACATAAAAAGAGACCATGAGTCACTAATGAAGTCCATGTCACATTAAATGCACAAAATGATGATTTCTAGCTCATAATTTCCATTTGTAAACATTAACCCAAATGTTTACAACAATAAAAAGATACGGCAATATCTAAAGTAAACTCGTGACAGATCACAACGATACCCCTCACCTGTATATACATACCTGCATCCGCATTTCGACTGAATGCGAATGCGATGAGACTAAAGTAATCCAACAAATCTAATACTAGGATCCGGCTTAGACCAAAGCCCACTAGTATGATCCGCCCGATCATGATCCGTTCACTACTGCACGTATATGATCGGACCCTGCCATATATCATACGGCCTCTATAACGTTTCGCCCGAAACTTGAAAACTGTCTGTGGGGGACTCTAAAGACTCGTCAATACTTTTGCTGTGGATTTAACCACTAGCACGTCAGAGGTACTAGCTGTACGTAACGGGCTACCAGGTATTGACCAAAAGGGAGGTCGATGAGCGAACTCATCCTGACACCCTACCGAGCCTGTTAGTGACAATATTGGTACAGTCCGGTCCGTTCGTCTATGAGCATCGCATGGTGGGCCTAGGGGGTTGGTAAAAGTCAGACCCCCAAAAGCGGTACAAGTCGTGTCGGAGTGTAGCCCAGAACACCCTGGATACTACTGGAATACCTACCAGTAAATCTCCTGCCTTGGCCAAGGACTTCGTGTAATGGCTCTCCTAGACACAGCGCGATCTCAACCCCAATACCGGGAGAGATGAAACCCCTGCCGATCCGCTCACTGCTTCCACGTGGCTCTGGACTGTACCCAACTAAAACCTGTTTGCACGACTCCTTTGAGCCATGGTAGGGTAGTAATCAAAGCACAGTGGGAACTCACACGAGACAAATTACGATCTCAGGTCGATGAACTAACCTGTACACATGTCACAAGGGAACTGCTATCTGACGTCAGGTATAATACCAACTAGCATGTTCCCGGCGAGTCCTGTCCGGTGTTCTCATAACCCAATGAGCACCTGTATACATCTTAGGTGAACCAACTGACACCAATGGCTTGTGAGACCGGCCACCGCCCCTTGTCGGGATCTCGACTGTATACACTAGTCTATTAATGGAGTATCGATGCCCAGTCTCGAAACTCCCAGGACCAGGGACCTTTTAAGGATGTGCTTATAGACCTCAGCTCCCACGTATATGATGGCCATCATACTGCTGGTAATCAAGCAATAATCCTAAGGGCTCTATCAATGTGTAATAGTGATCTGTAAGGTCACCAAAAGCTGTACACGATGATAAAGATAAACCAGATAGCATACTATCATTTCGAGTAAGACTGTCCTACCGGTATAGGTCCTCCCTCAATCATTGCAATCACGTGCCTATGATCCAATAATTGACTCTGAGGGCACTATATCCAACAATCTCCCACTTTCACTCAAGGCTAATTCTTACGATGTCGCATACTCACAGCCCGTGTGATACCGAACACCTAACTCCTCTACTAATCAGTCTCACAAAGCCCGTTTGCAAAACAGTTGCGTTCGAGGAATAGCCTCAGTGAATGGATCCGCCCGGATTTTTCTTTCTATATCTCTCTTTATCTCAAGTTCGCGGAGAAAGCCATCTCCCAAAATGAGCAATACCTGTCTTAGAATATGTCTGGATATTTGATGGGACCTAGTTCATAAATGAACTCCAAATCCAAACTTCTTAGACTGTATCGTCAACTGAACTTAATCAGTATCCTGCGCCACACCTCCCTCAGTATCTGCTTGGACCACCTGTCCAGAATACTGCGCCTCGTCAAAGGGAAAACTACAACTCTGACAGTCACTCTGTTATCCAGGTCACCTTGGAAGCCTGGAATGATAACTGTCTTCCAAAAGAGGCTGTTGTTATCATATCCCTAGAACATCCACTTATGTTCTAAAACTGCTTCCGAACGTTTCTTCAGGATAGGATTAATATCAACTTATTGTATTTAGTGTAAAAACAACATCTGGTGCGGTACTTGACATCTCATGATTGGCTTAATTGCCTAAGCAAGTGATATGCCAACCATGCACATCCCTCTCCCCTTTAGTCTGTAAGACACCTTTAGAGAGGGTGACTCCTTCACTTGCAGGTACACTACCATGCCTGGAGTCGTCCATTCGAAAGCACCTTTAGAATGCTGTCTAAGTACCCAGATTGGGAAAACTACCCAAATCTAGATCTAAAACCATATATCTAGTTAGCAGAATGTCTGATATTATATTAATGTCCTATGTGGAGAAACCATTTTGTGACAACCAAAGCATAACCGATCGTAGTATAGGAATTTCACTTCCTACTCTGTGTATGTCATCCAAATACCAGGACATCACACCCTGCTACTTTCTTAATAGATCCATCCTCTATTCTGATGAAGTCAAATCTATGACTGTCACATCAGAAATAGATGATCTATCTCCGCTATATCTGCTTTAGTCCATAAATAGACATAAGCTACTTGTCTACTATGCTTCCGCTGCTCCCACTGACCACGACAACCCTCTGGCAGAGTCATATACAAGTGCACTTCTAAAGCTAGTTTAGAACGACGCTACACTCATCCTCCTGCCGGGTCTCACAGTCTGGAACAACGGCAATGGCAAGTCTGGGTAAACAAGAACCTCCCTGTCACCGTCTTTGAGCATACACAAGTACCTCTCGAGTGCCTGAGGTTACCCACCATATCTGCGGAGTGGCTAATGGAATGTCAAACCAGATTGAATATTTAGGTTCTTATCAAATTTTCAGTAATCGTTTGCGGTTCTGGAATCACTTCCAGTTCTACCATACTCCCACTACTGTTTTCTGAAAAAATCCATTTTGTATTAAAACTGTGGCGAGTCAAGAACAATATCACTATTGATCTTCCAAATGGTAGAAAGTCAACCCTCGTCATAGCCCGGGTCAATCCACAAACAGCCATTACAGAAACGTGCCTTGAGTTATCCAGATTCTGGTTTTGTTGCGCCACGGCAGCACCCCGGCCGTCTTACTCGAGGCCAAATTGCGGAATCAAAAATTTTCCTTACTCGGAAACCGGCGCTACCGCGGACAAAGAAAACCCGGATCGTTAACCATTAACCTACGCTAGCTAACAAGAGATGGGAAAAGAAGTATACCACGAGTGATCCGAGTCCTCCGGTCTTCTCTTCATCATCCCGATCTCCCGCGGAAAAGTGTAGTCTCCATATCGTCGCCTCCTCGCCGGAAAGGGCACCACGTCGCCTTCTTCTTTTACGGGCTCCCGCCTCAATACCGAGGCAACTCGAGCATGAAGCCGGCAACTCGACATGCTCAAGAATTGCTGTAGAATGTGGTGTGTAGAATCGTAGTCTCTTTTTGGGGTATTGGAGTTGCCATGATGGAGGAATAAGGTTAAAGGAAATTGGAGCTTTCAATTTTCCAAAAAACAAGAAGAATGAGATGAAGAAATTTGTGTCATGCAAGAATGAAAAATTTCTCTCCTCCTCACTCATAGTGGCCGGCCATTCTTCAATGAGAATGGTGGAGGAGAACAAAACTAAATCATATAAGGGAGGTAAGTGTAGGAGAAGTATGTGGTGACCATATCCAAAGTCAATGAAAACTTCAACCATGCTTTCACTTTAAACCCATACCTATATCAAATCACTCAATTCAAAAGCATGGAGCAAAGATATGAAAACTATCATAATCAAACATTATGCAAAGAAACCCCTCACAAAGTGTTATTTGCAAAACTGCAAATAACCCCCTCCATCGGAAAAGTCCGGCCGGGAAAGAACAAAGGAAAACCGGCCGGAACGGAATGCAAACCGGCAACTCCAGAAAAATGGTCCCGTAATAAATTACAGGAAAACCCCTATACTGTGCATACACACCCGCATCTGTATTCCGTCCGGATACAAATGCAATGAGACAAAATCTACACTGTACTAAACTAGGACCGGCTTAAACCAAAGCCGGCTAGTAAAAACCGTTCGATCCTGATCCGTGCAATACCGCACGTATCTGATCGAACCCTGCCATATCTCCATACGGCCTCTACAGCGTTTCGCCCGAAAGCTGAGTAACTGAAAGTGTGGTGGACTCTAAAGACTCGTCAATACTATGGTTGTGGATTTAACCACCAGCACGTCAGAGGTATAAGCCAATACATGACGGGCCACCAGCTATTGACCAAAATGGACGTCGATGAGGAAGCTCACCCCGACACCCAACTGAGCCTGTCAGTGACAATATCCGTACAGTCCGGTCCGTTCGTCTATGAGTATCGCATGGCGGGCCTAGGGGGTTGGTGAAAGTCAGACCCCCAAAAGCGGTACAAGTCGTGTTGGAGCATAGCCCAGAACGCCCTGAGATACTACTGGAATACCTACCAGTAAATCTCCTGCCTCGGCCGAGGGCTTTGCGTAATGGCTCTCCTAGACACAGCGCGACCTCACCCCCAATACCGGGAGAGACGAACCCCTGCAGATCCGCTCACTGCCTCCATGTGGCTCGGGACTGTACCCAACTAAAATCTGTTTGCACGACTCCTTTGAGCCGTGGTAGGGTAGTAATCAAAGCACAGTGGGAACTCACACGAGACAAATGACGATCTCAGGTCGATGAACTAACCTGTACACATGTCACCAGGGAACTGCTATCTGACATCTGGTACAAGACCAACTAGCAGGTTCCCGGCGAGTCCTGTCCGGTGTACTCATAACCCAATGAGCACCTGTATACATCTTAGGTGAACCAACTGACACCAGTGGCTTGTGAGACCGGCCACCGCCCCTCGTCGGGGTCTCGACTGTATACACTAGTCTACTAATGGAGTATTGATGCCCTGTCTCGAAACTCCCACGACTAGGGACCTTTTAAGGATGTGCTTATAGACTACCATCTCCCACGTATATGATCGCCATCATACTGCTGGTGGTCAAGCAAGAATCCTAGGGGCTCTATCAACGTGTAATAGCGACATGTCAGGTCACCTAAAGCAGTACACGATGATAAAGATAAACCAGATAGCATACTATCATCTCGAGTAAGACTGTCCTACCGGGATAGGTCCTCCCTCAATCATTGCAATCACGTGCCTGTGATCCAATAATTGACTCTGAGGGCACTATCTCCAACAATCTCCCACTTGCACTCAAGGCTAATTATTGCGATGTCGCATACTCACAGCCCGTGTGATACCGAACACCCAACTCCTCTACTAGTCAGTCTCACAAAGCTCTTTTGTGAAACTATTGCGTTCGAGGAATAGCCTCAGCGAGTGGATCCACTGTGAAGTTTCTTTCTATGTCTCTCTATATCTCAAGTTCGTGGAGAAAGCCATCTCCCGAAATGAGCAATACCTGTCTTAGAATATGTCTGGATGTCTGATGGGACCTAGCTCATAAATGAACTCCAAATCCAAACTTCTTAGACTGTATCATCAACTGAAACTAATCAGTATCCCGCGCCATGCCTCCCTCAGTATTGCCTTGGACCACCTGTCCAAAATACTGCCCCTCGTTAGAGGGAGAACTATAACTCTGACAACCTCCTTGTCGTCCATGTCACCTTGGAAGCCCGGAGTGATAACCGTCTCCTAAAGGAGGCAGCCGTTATCATATCCCTAGAACATTCACTTATGTTCTAAAACTGCTTCCGACTGTTCCTCCAGGATTGGATCAATATCAACTTATTGCATCTAGTGCAAGAACAACATCTGGTGTGGTACTTGACATCTCATGATTGACTCAATTGCCTAAGCAAGTGATCTGTCAATCATGCGTATCCCTCTCCTCTTTAGTCTGTAAGATACCTTTAGAGAGGGTGACTCCATTACCTGCAGGTATACTACCGTGCCAGGAGTCGACCATTCTAAATACTCATAGAATGCTGTCAAGGTACCCAGATTGGGAAACCACCCAAATCTAGATCTAAAACCATAGATCTAGTAACCAGTATGTCTGATATAATATCCAAGTCCCTTATGGAGAAACCACTGTGTGACGACCAAAGTATAACCGATCGTAGTATAGGAATATCACTTCCTACTACCTTTTCAACAGATCCATCCCCTATTCTGATGACGTCAAACCTATGACTGTCACATCAGAAATGGATGATCTATCTCCGCTACATCTGCTTTAGTCTATAAATAGACATAAGCCTGATGTCCACCAATGCTTCCGCTGCTCCCACTGACTACGACAACCTTCTGGCAGAGTCATATAGACGTGCACTTCCAAAGCTAGTTTAGAACGACGCTATACTCATCCTCCTGCCGGGTCTCGCAGCCTGGAACAACAACAATGGCAAGTGTGGGTAAACAAGAACTTCCCTGTCACCGTCATTGGGGCTACCGGAGTACCTCTCGGGTGCCTGAAGTTACCCACCTTATCTGCGGAGTGGCCAATGGAATGTCAAATCAGATTGAATCTTTAGGTTCCTTATCAAATCTTCAGTAATCGTTTGTGGTTCTGGAATCACTTCCAGTTCTACCATACTCCCACTGCTGTTTTTGAAAAAATCCATTTTTAATAAAACTGTGGCGAGTCTAGAACAATATTTCTATTGATCTGCCAGATGGTAGAAAGTCAACCCTCGTCATAGCCTGGGTCAACCCACAAACAGCCATTACAGAAACGTGCCTTGAGTTATCCGGAGTCTGGTTTTAAGCATAAGCCGGACAACTCCCCGTACCTTAAGATCGTTAAGATATGAACTGTTCTATATCCAATATAGAACCAGAGGCACTGATTTAATTGAACCAGATTCAAATCATGCAGCTGTCTCCAGTGCATGTCAACTAAATGGAAGGAGGCCGATCAGCGTTACTCAACTTAGGAATGCTTCCATTTATGAGTAACCTGAAAGAGAAGCTAGTTCTCTTAAACATTACTATCAACTGAATACCATACACAAGTATCTACATCTTCGATCACTTTGAAGAATCCCGATACTTGCTATACCTGGTTCTCTACTCTATTCAAATACCTATAACTCCTCAAAACTTAGACCCTGTGTTTCCACGAAACACATGTCTAAGAACTAGAGAAGTTAAAAGTAAACAGAATATAGTACGAGGACCAACCCCTCTGTCCTAATGGACACTGGACAACATACAATACTCTGTATAAGTCCGCTGAGTCTAACAACTCTTTCACTGTGTGTCGTAGGTTGAAAACTGTACTTATGGTTAAGAAGAATTACACCGCTGTTTAATGCTCCTTACCTAACCATCCACTGATATAGGTAAATGTCATCGACATAATATCAAAAGGTATATCTCACTCTATGAAAATAGACGTACAGATATATCAATTTGAAATTGGTGCACAACAGTGGATATTCAAAACCAAATATTTGCCGACCGACAAACAACCCAGGTGACTTCCTCAAATATCACCGATTACAACGAATCCCGATATAATGAGGATGATCACCCAATTCCCAATAACTTACTCCTACTCAGCATCTGTAAAACCATACAGATGTGAGAATCCAACCTGGTAAATACATACCCTGGAGCAAGTGTCTAACTGGGAAATCAGTTTTCCATTAACAGTACACAGTGAAACTGAAACATTGAAATGTTTCGTTGGGGTATCATGGTATTCCTAGTAATGCCTCTTCCATTATCCAGATTCACAACTATAACCGTATAATTCTTTGCCAGCTGTCCAAATCCCTTTATATGTCTTTAGTCATTACCGTCTGCACACCCCTTTAGGCCAATTGGTTTTCTTCCTTCCCTACCGTTCGGCACCAGCCTATGGTTTGGAAGAAGACTATCCAAAAGGCATAAAGGGTGTACTGTCCCAATCCTAGGAACACTCGCAATGCGAGAGAAGGTGAAGATGAAAGACACCTGAATGTACTTAATTCCCATTTCTCCTGAACTAGAATCCATCCCCGAACTGGAACAAGTTCCTTTCGAGTTCGTATATAACCATACGATGGATTATCCAATAAAATGGGATCTTCGTAGTGATACGGAGTGTTCTGGAGAAATACAAAGGTGATTTAGGATTGGCGAAGAAATACTTGGTTTGGTCGTGAATATCAGTCGCAATTTACTTTGCCCTCCTACTAATCCCATGCTTTGTCTTAACTTAATACCTTCTGCACACCATCGTTATGCTAATTGGTTTTCTTCATTTCCTACCGGTCGGCACCAGCCTAAGGTTTGGAAGAAGACTATCCAATTTGCGTAATAGGTGTACTATCTCCTAAACCAAGGAGTACTCGCAACCTGAGAGAAGGTGAAAAGAAAAGACAACTGAATAGTCCTATCCGTTTTCTCCAGAACCAGAAACCATCCTCGAAATCCTTCGAGTTCGTATATAACCATACGATGGTTTTGTCCAATGGAAGTGGACGTTCGTAGTAAAACGGGGTGTCCTGGAGAAAAGGGTAAAAGTAGGAGTGGCAATGAGGTCTGCAATTCTGACAATCCAAAAAGCCAGTGTTAAGAAGGTTCGGTCAACTTGGTCACTGAGTCATAGTCCAAGGTCGGGTCAATGGTCGCTGCCAAAGAGAGAGAGAAAAGAAACACTCAGCGTGCACTCTAACCTAGATCAGAATGGTTACCAATTTATCTAATCAAGAAACCTCCCACTGTACCTCAAATTCTCCTCCAAACCTGAAAGAAGAATTAGTCGGGATCACCCGAGGAGTAAACCAACTCATCAGTGGAAATCGGGATCCAACTATCATCGCATGATAACTTGACGGAATCCACTCAAGTCACCACACTCCAGAAGGTATGCGCATGCCTGGCAAGTTTCAGTTCTTTTGAAACTCCCGATGTGATTTTTACCCCTAGGACCCAAGTGACCTTGACAATGCCAACATATCAAAGAGTCCTAGTCAAGTTCTGCCCGTCATTATCTTGATTGCATTAAACCCACCCGTACGAGTCCTTGACAATGCCAACATAACTGTACGACTGTCCTAACCAATCAACTTATCCAAGCGACAGAAAAATATTACACAGCTACCGAACACTACGCCTCGGCAATGCACGACATACGTAGCACGAATACTAAGTAATACTAATCTGAAATGACGGAGGGCTACGGATGGTTTTTGGCGAAAAACCTTTTACCGTAATGAACTTGATATCGTTGAAGGAACTGGATAACTTTTATAAAAATATAGCGACGAAAACTTTTACTAAAGAGGTCACTCCCGGTGAAAGGATCTCGGCTCTTTCCCCGTAGAATGAGGTGCAGGATATTCCAACTGAATACCACGATGCAAAGCAAAAGTAATCGGCTATAGTGAAGTTAATGCCCTGACGCAAACTTCTGTCCAAGGGGTCACTCCCGGTGAAGGGATCTCGGCCCTTGCCTCGTCGACTGAGGAGCAGGATATTCCAAATGAATACCACGATGCAAAACAAAAGTGAACGTCCTTGCAATAACAGCTTTTGAAAAAGTGTTCCAACAACATCAGAATTAGGTTTGTTTATCTTGCATTGATCCGAATCAATACAGTCCCATCAATTGATCACACCACAAAGAACGAAAATATACTGACGTACGTATATGCCATCCGCATTCGCCACTGGGTCCCGTCATCACCCGTTAGGTTACCTAACTAACGGCAGAGCGGGGACTGGACTAGCGCGGATGTAAAACATATACAACATCTACTAATATATATACCAATATATAGTATTTCGCTCAAGGCGTGAATAAAAGGCAACATCACAGAAATGTACAGCATCACAGAACAATACAGATATCTGGAAGCCCCGGGTTTCACAGAGCCGCTGCTGAAACCCGACGTTCCCCTGGTCGTGTGGATAGCCTGTGCAATGAAATCCTAGACCCCTACGGGCGCGGCAAGTCACCCGCCAAAACCTGAAGCGAGGCAGCCCCCTTCAGTACCGTGAATGGACCACCCAGCACTTCACGGAATCCGGTAACATGGGCACCCCTCCTGGGTCAACCTGTACCCCCTACGAGTGCGGCGAATAGCCCGCCAATCCTGGACTGAAGCCCCCTCCGTCCCAATGCCATGAGATGCGGGCTTGCTGCCCTCCAGAACCCGGCTATCCGCGCACCCCACCGCGGGGCAATCCTAGTACAGAAAGTAAAATATACATACACCGGGTACATCGACCGCAACCAGGTCGTGCCCCAAAAGAATAATACAAACAGGCAGTGACGGCAGTCCACATGTCGGACGCTCGCCCCGCAATATCAAATGTACATAATACAACAAAACTGTACTAGCATTGCAACCAGGCTATCCCCCACGACCGATCCGCAACATCACAGCATAAACATAGAACATCAACGTGAAAGTCACGTTCGCAAATCCGTCTAACCGGGCTATAGCAGTTAGACCGGATTTACCGATCGAGTGACATTCACGGTCGCAGATATAATGTAAATACTGTGAAAAATGTGTTTTAAAAATTTCCGATTGACCAAAAATTAATAAATGGGCCCCCAATCAAAACTGTAGCACTCACAGAAAACCTGGGCCCAATATTAATATTCCAAATACCCTATTTTAATGTAAAAACCTCACTGGAAAATTCTGGTCCAGAGACCAAACTAAACCGCCGCGGAAGAGCGGCGCCAAGGAGGGTTGCGCCGCGCTTCCGCGGCTTATCTACAGTAACTCGTGACCAAAATTTCCCAGATGTCTTATAATGCCATGTACATCATTCTGCAATCACCTGAAAAATTTTTGGACTTCAAAAAAATTTCGACAGAAACTGATGTGCAATAAAAATACGGTTTTTGGAAATTTCGGTCGATCGGAAACGCAAACACATCAAACGAAGCTAGGTAAGGTTAATGGCGTGGCTCTGATACCATGTTGCGCCACGGCAGCGCCCCGGCCGTCTTACTCGAGGCCAAATTGCGGAATCAAAAATTTTCCTTACTCGGAAACCGGCGCTACCGCGGACAAAGAAAACCCGGATCGTTAACCATTAACCTACGCTAGCTAACAAGAGATGGGAAAAGAAGTATACCACGAGTGATCCGAGTCCTCCGGTCTTCTCTTCATCATCCCGATCTCCCGCGGAAAAGTGTAGTCTCCATATCGTCGCCTCCTCGCCGGAAAGGGCACCACGTCGCCTTCTTCTTTTACGGGCTCCCGCCTCAATACCGAGGCAACTCGAGCATGAAGCCGGCAACTCGACATGCTCAAGAATTGCTGTAGAATGTGGTGTGTAGAATCGTAGTCTCTTTTTGGGGTATTGGAGTTGCCATGATGGAGGAATAAGGTTAAAGGAAATTGGAGCTTTCAATTTTCCAAAAAACAAGAAGAATGAGATGAAGAAATTTGTGTCATGCAAGAATGAAAAATTTCTCTCATCCTCACTCATAGTGGCCGGCCATTCTTCAATGAGAATGGTGGAGGAGAACAAAACTAAATCATATGAGGGAGGTAAGTGTAGGAGAAGTATGTGGTGACCATATCCAAAGTCAATGAAAACTTCAACCATGCTTTCACTTTAAACCCATACCTATATCAAATCACTCAATTCAAAAGCATGGAGCAAAGATATGAAAACTATCATAATCAAACATTATGCAAAGAAACCCCTCACAAAGTGTTATTTGCAAAACTGCAAATAACCCCCTCCATCGGAAAAGTCCGGCCGGGAAAGAACAAAGGAAAACCGGCCGGAACGGAATGCAAACCGGCAACTCCAGAAAACTGGTCCCGTAATAAATTACAGGAAAACCCCTATACTGTGCATACACACCCGCATCTGTATTCCGTCCGGATACAAATGCAATGAGACAAAATCTACACTGTACTAAACTAGGACCGGCTTAAACCAAAGCCGGCTAGTAAAAACCGTTCGATCCTGATCCGTGCAATACCGCACGTATCTGATCGAACCCTGCCATATCTCCATACGGCCTCTACAGCGTTTCGCCCGAAAGCTGAGTAACTGAAAGTGTGGTGGACTCTAAAGACTCGTCAATACTATGGTTGTGGATTTAACCACCAGCACGTCAGAGGTATAAGCCAATACATGACGGGCCACCAGCTATTGACCAAAATGGACGTCGATGAGGAAGCTCACCCCGACACCCAACTGAGCCTGTCAGTGACAATATCCGTACAGTCCGGTCCGTTCGTCTATGAGTATCGCATGGCGGGCCTAGGGGGTTGGTGAAAGTCAGACCCCCAAAAGCGGTACAAGTCGTGTCGGAGCATAGCCCAGAACGCCCTGAGATACTACTGGAATACCTACCAGTAAATCTCCTGCCTCGGCCGAGGGCTTTGCGTAATGGCTCTCCTAGACACAGCGCGACCTCACCCCCAATACCGGGAGAGACGAACCCCTGCAGATCCGCTCACTGCCTCCATGTGGCTCGGGACTGTACCCAACTAAAACCTGTTTGCACGACTCCTTTGAGCCGTGGTAGGGTAGTAATCAAAGCACAGTGGGAACTCACACGAGACAAATGACGATCTCAGGTCGATGAACTAACCTGTACACATGTCACCAGGGAACTGCTATCTGACATCTGGTACAAGACCAACTAGCAGGTTCCCGGCGAGTCCTGTCCGGTGTACTCATAACCCAATGAGCACCTGTATACATCTTAGGTGAACCAACTGACACCAGTGGCTTGTGAGACCGGCCACCGCCCCTCGTCGGGGTCTCGACTGTATACACTAGTCTACTAATGGAGTATTGATGCCCTGTCTCGAAACTCCCACGACTAGGGACCTTTTAAGGATGTGCTTATAGACTACCAGCTCCCACGTATATGATCGCCATCATACTGCTGGTGGTCAAGCAAGAATCCTAGGGGCTCTATCAACGTGTAATAGCGACATGTCAGGTCACCTAAAGCAGTACACGATGATAAAGATAAACCAGATAGCATACTATCATCTCGAGTAAGACTGTCCTACCGGGATAGGTCCTCCCTCAATCATTGCAATCACGTGCCTGTGATCCAATAATTGACTCTGAGGGCACTATCTCCAACATTAAGCATAAGCCGGACAACTCCCCGTACCTTAACATTGTTAAGATATGAACTATTCTATATCCAATATAGAAACAGAGGCACTGATTTAATTGGGACCAGATTCAAATCATGCAGCTGTCTCTAGTGCATGTCAACTAAATGGAGAGAGGCCGATCGGCATTACTCAACTTAGGAATACATCCAGATATGAGTAACCTGAAAGAGAAGCAAGTTCTCATAATCATTACTATCAACTGAATACCATACACATGTATCTACATTTTCGATCACCTTGAAGAATCCTGATACTTGCAACACCTGATTCTCTACTTTATTCTTATACCTATAACTTCTCAAAAATTAGACCTTGCATTTCTACGAAACACATGTCTAAGAACTAGAGAAGTCATAAGTAAACAGAATATAGTACAAGTACCAACCCCTCTGTCCAAATGGACACTGGACAATATACAATACTCTGTATAAGTCCCCTGAGTCTAATAACTCATTCCCTGTGTGACGTAGGTTGAAAACTGTACTTATAGTTAAGAAGAATTACACCGCTGTTTAATGCTCCTTACCTAACCATCCACTGATATAGGTAAATGTCATAGACACAATTTCAAAAAGTTATATCTCACTTTATAAAAATAAACGTACAGATATATCAATTTGAAATTGGTGCATAACAACGGATATTCAAAACCAAATATTCGCCGTCTGGCAAACAACCCAGGCGATTTCCTCAAATATCACCAATTACAACGAATCCTGATATAATGAGGATGATCACCCAATTCCTAATAACTTACTCCCACTCATCATCTGTAAAACCATACACATGTGAGAATCAATCCTGGTAAATATATGCCCTGGAGCAAGGGCTAATTAGGAAATCAGTTTTCTTTTAACAATACACAGTGAAACTGAAACATGTAAATGTTTCGAAGGGGTATCCGGGTATTCCTAGTAATGCCTTTTCCATTATCAGATTCATAACTATAACCGTATTTTTCTTTGCCATCTCTCCAAATCCCTTTATATGTCTTTAGTCATTACCTTCTGTACACCCCTTTTGGCCAAATGGTTTTCTTCCTTCTCTACCGTTCGGCACGAGCCTATGGTTTGGAAGAAGACTATCCAATAAGCATAATAGGTGTACTCTCCTAATCCTAGGAGTACTCGTAACCTGAGAGAAGGTGAAGATAAAAGACAACTGAATAAACCTTATTCCTATTTCTCCTGAACCAGAATCCATCCCCGAACTGGAACAAGTTACTTCGAGTTCGTATATAACCATACGATGGAGTATCCAAATAACTGTGGATCTTCGTAGTGATACGGAGTGTCCTGGAGAAATACAAAGGTGAAGTAGGAGTGGCGATGAAATACTTAGTTTGGTCGTGAATAGCAGTCGCAATTTACTTTGCCCTTTTACTAATCCCTTTATTTGTCTTAACTTATTACCTTATACACACCATCGTTAGACTAATTGGTTTTCTTCATTCCCCACCGTTCGGCACCTGCCTATGGTTTGGAAGAAGACTATCCAATAACCGTAATAGGTGTACTGTCTTAATCCAAGGAGCACTCGCAACCTGAGAGAAGGTAAAAGGAAAAGACAACTGAATAGTCCTATTCATTTTCTCCAGAACCGGAAACCATCCTCGAATCTGGAATAAGTTCCTTCGAGTTCGTATATAACCATACGATGGTTTTATCCAATAGAAGTGGATGTTCATAATAATACGGGGTGTTCTGGAGAAAATGGTAAAAGTAGGAGTGGCAATGAGGTTTGCAACTCTGACAATCCAAAAGCCAGTGTTTTAAGAAAGTTCGGTTAACTTGGTCACTGAGTCATAGTTAAGGGTCGGGTCATGATCGCTGCCAAAGAGAGAGAGAGAAAAGAAACACTCTGCGTGCACTCTAACCTAGATCAGAATGGTTATCAATTTATCCAATCTGGAAACCTCCCACTGTATCGTTAAATTCTCCTCCAAACCTGAAAGAAGAATTAGTCGGGATCACCCGAGGAGTAAACCAACTCATCAGTGGGAATCGGGATCCAACTGTTGGAGATAGTGCCCTCAGAGTCAATTATTGGATCACAGGCACGTGATTGCAATGATTGAGGGAGGACCTATCCCGGTAGGACAGTCTTACTCGAGATGATAGTATGCTATCTGGTTTACCTTTATCATCGTGTACTGCTTTAGGTGACCTGACATGTCGCTATTGCACGTTGATAGAGCCCCTAGGATTCTTGCTTGACTTCCAGCAGTATGAGGGCGATCATATAAGTGAGAGCTGGAGTCTATAAGCACATCCTTAAATGGTCCCTAGTCGTGGGAGTTTCGAGACAGGGCATCGATTCTCCAGAGTAGACTAGTGTATACAGTCGAGACCCCGACGAGGGGCGGTGGCCGGTCTCACAAGCCACTGGTGTCAGTTGGTTCACCTAAGATGTATACAGGTGCTCATTGGGTTATGAGTACACCGGACAGGACTCACCGGGAACATGCTAGTTGGTCTTATACCTGACGTCAGATAGCAGTTCCCTGGTGACATGTGTACAGGTTAGTTCATCGACCTGAGGATCGTCATTTGTCTCGTGTGAGTTCCCACTGTGCTTTGATTACTACCCTACCACGGCTCAAAGGAGTCGTGCAAACAGGTTTTAGTTGGGTACAGTCCCGAGCCACATAGAGGCAGTGAGCGGATCTTCAGGGGTTCGTCTCTCCCGGTATTGGGGGTGAGGTCGCGCTGTGTCTAGGAGAGCCATTACACAAAGTCCTTGGCCAAGGCAGGAGATTTACTGGTAGGTATTCCAGTAGTATCTCAGGGTGTTCTGGGCTACACTCCGACACGACTTGTACCGCTTTTGGGGGTCTGAATTTTACCAACCCCCTAGGCCCGCCATGCGATGCTCATAGACGAACGGACCGGACTGTACGGATATTGTCACTGACAGGCTCAGTAGGGTGTCAGGATGAGTTCGCTCATCGACGTCCCTTTTGGTCAATAGCTGGTGGCCCGTCACGTATTGGCTTATACCTCTGACGTGCTAGTGGTTAAATCCACAGCCATAGTATTGACGAGTCTTTAGAGTCCACCACACTTACAGTTACTCAAGCTTTCGGGCGAAACGCTGTAGAGGCCGTATGGAGATATAGCAGGGTTCGATCAGATACGTGCGGTATTGCACGGATCGTGATCGGACGGTTTTTACTAGCCGGCTTTGGCTTAAGCCGGATCGTAGTATTAGATAGTGTAGTTTTGTCTCATTGCATTTGTATCCGGTCGGAATACAGATGCGGGTGTGTAAGCACAGTACGGGGTTTTCCTGTAATTTATTACGGGACCAGTTTTCTGAAGTTGCCAGTTTGCATTCCGTTCCGGCCGGTTTTCCTTTGTTCTTTCCCGGCCGGACTTTTTAGATGGAGGGTGTTATTTGCAAGTTTGCAAATAACATTTTGTGGAGGGTTTATTTGTAAGATGAGAGATTATGAAAGCATCTTTTGATACCATTCTTATCTATCATCATCACTTGCTTTTTGTTGATTTGAGGTGATTAGTAGTTGATGTGAGTTTGTTATGATGATGTTTGGATATGGTCACCCTCTCTCTTTTCCTACACTCACCTCCCTCTTGCTTTTGTATTCTTTCCTCCACCATTCTAACATGATAAGGTTTCATTTTTGAGAAAAGAGAAGATGAGAGTTTCATTCTTGAGAGTGTGGCATTCTTGATCTCATTTCATGCTAGAAAAATGCAAGCACCATTTTTCTTATCTTGATTCCTCCATCATCTTCAAAGGCAACAAACCCCAAATGAGACATAGCCTCTACACTACACATTCTACAGCAAATCTTGGACGCGTCGGCCAGCCAACTTCGCGCCCGAGTTGCCTCGGTATTGAGGTGGGAGCCCGTAAAAGATGCAGGCGATGTGGTGCCCCCTTCGGCGAGGAGGCGACGATATGGAGACAGGATTTTCCGCGGAAGATCGGGACGACGACGAGAAGACCGGAGGACTCGGATCACTCGGTATATCTCTTTTCCCATCTCTTGTTAGCTAGATCTAGATTAATGGCACGATCCGGGTGTTTAGTGCGCGGTGGTGCCGGTTTGCTAAGTTCGCAAAATTTAAGTTTATCACCGCTTCCGCAATTGGCCGTCGGATTGACGGCCGGGGTGCCGCCGTGCACTTACAGTGGTATCAGAGCCTCTCCATTAACTTAGTCTATCTTTGTTTGATGTGTTTGCATTTCCGATCGACCAAAATTCCAAAAAAAAACCACATTTTCCTTACATCAGTTTTCTGTTGAAATTTTTCTTGCTCCAAAAGTTTTTCAGGTTGTCTCAGAATGATGTGCAGGGAGTTCTAAGAACACTGGAAAAATTCGACAACACGATCCCTCCGTACGACCGTGGAACCGCGGCCATAACCCCTGTTTGGCCGCGGTTCCGCCGCAGGAATGAGGGATCATGTCATCGTTTTTTTCCAGTGGGTTGTGGGCTAAAAATAGGGGTTTTAGAATATTAAAATTGGGCCCAGAATTTCTGTGAGTGCTACAGTATTGCTTGGGGGCCCACTTGTTAATTTTTGATCGATCGGATATTTTAAACACATTATTTCACAGTATTTACATTATATCTGCGACCGTGAATGTCACTCGATCGGTAAATCCGGTCTAACTGCTATAGCCCGGTTAGACGGATTTGCGAACGTGACTTTCACGTTGATGTTTTGTGATTTTGCTGTGATGTTGCGGATCGGTCGTGGGGGATAGCCTGGATGCAATGCTAGTACAGTTCTGTTGTATTATGTACTTTTGATATTGCGGGGCGAGCGTCCGACATGTGCACTGCCGTCACTGCCTGTTTGTATTATTCTTTTGGGGCACGACCTGATTGTGGTCGATATACCCGTTGTATGTATATTTTACTTTCTGTACTAGGATTACCCCGCGGAGGGGTGCACGGATAGCCGGGTTCTGGAGGGCAACAAGCCCGCATCTCATGGCATTGGGACGGAGGGGGCTTCACTCTAGAATTGGCGGGCTATTCGCCGCACTCGTAGGGGGTACAGGTTGACCCAGGAGGGGTGCCCAAGTTACCGGATTCCGTGAAGTGCTGGGTGGTCCATTCACGGCGCTGAAGGGGGCTGCCTCGCTTCAGGTTTTGGCGGGTAACTTGCCGCGCCCGTAGGGGTCTAGGATTTCATTACACAGGCTATCCACATGACCAAGGGAACGTCGGGTTTCAGTAGTGGCTCTGTGAAACCCGGGGATCCCAGATATCTGTATTGTTCTGTGATGCTGTACATTTCTGTGATGTTGCATTTCTTATCACGCCTTGAGCGAATATAATATATTGGTATATATATTAGTAGATGTTGTATATGTTTTACATCCGCGCTAGTCCAGTCCCCGCTCTGTCGTTAGTTAGCTAACCTAACGGGTAATGACGGGACCCAGAGGCGAATGCGGATGGCATATACGTACATCAGTATATTTTCGTTCTTTGTGGTGTGATCAATTGATGGGACTGCATTGATTCGGATCAATGCAAGTTAAAACAAACCTATTCTGATGTTGTTGGAACACTTTTCAAAAGCTGTTATTGCAAGGACGTTCACTTTTGTTTTGCATCGTGATATTCATTTGGAATATCCTGCTCCTCAGTCGACGAGGCAAGGGCCGAGATCCCTTCACCGGGAGTGACCCCTTGGACAGAAGTTTGCGTCAGGGCATTAACTTCACTATAGCCGATTACTTTTGCTTTGCATCGTGGTATTCATTTGGAATATCCTGCACCCCATTCTACGGGGAAAGAGCCGAGATCCCTTCACCGGGAGTGACCTCTTTAGTAAAGGTTTTCGTCACTATATTTTCTAAAAAGCTATCCGTTCCTTCAACGATATCAAGTTCATTACGTTAAAGGTTTTCGCCAGAAACCATTCGTAGCCCTCCGTCGTTTCAGACAGGTAGCACGTAGTATTCATGCTATGTTTGTTGACCTTCGTCAAGGCATAGTGCATGGTAGCTGCTTGTTGCTTTTCTGCTGCATAGATAGATGTGTTGGTTTGGGACAGTCGTATAGCCTTGTTGACCTTCGTCAAGGGCTTGTACGGGTGGGTTCAAATTAACCTGGACAATGACGGGTGGAACTTGATATGTGACTTATGATTTGTTGACCTTCGTCAAGGTCATAAGAGCATGGGGCAGAAATCACATCGGGAGTTTCAAAAGAACTGAAACTTGCCAGATATGCGCATACCTTCTGGAGTGTGATAGCATGAGCGGATTCCGTCACGTTATCATACGATGATAGTTGGATCCCGATTCCCACTGATGAGTTGGTTTACTCCTCGGGTGACCCCGACTAATTCTTCTTTCAGGTTTGGAGGAGAATTTGAGGTACAGTGGGAGGTTTCCAGATTAGATAAATTGGTAACCATTCTGATCTAGGTTAGAGTGCACGCTGAGTGTTTCTTTTCTCTCTCTCTATGGCAGCGACCATTGACCCGACCCTAAGACTATGACTCAGTGACCAAGTTGACCGAACCTTCTTAACACTGGCTTTTGGATTGTCAGAGTTGCAAACCTCATTGCCACTCCTAGTTTTACCCTTTTCTCCAGGACACCCCGTATTACTACGAACGTCCACTTCCATTGGACAAAACCATCGTATGGTTATATACGAACTCGAAGAAATTCAAGGATGGTTTCCGGTTCTGGAGAAAACGGATAGGATTATTCAGTTGTCTTTTCCTTTTTGCCTTCTCTCAAGTTATGAGTACTCCTTAGTTTAGGAGATAGTACACCTATTACGCAAATTGGATAGTCTTCTTCCAAATCTTAGGCTGGTGCCGACCGGTAGGGAATGAAGAAAACCAATTAGCCTAAACGGTGTGCAGAAGGTATTAAGATTAAGACAAAGCAAGGGATTAGTAAGAGGGCAAAGTAAATTGCGACTGATATTCACGACCAAACCAAGTATTTCTTCGCCAATCCTAAATCACCTTTGTATTTCTCCAGGACACTCCGTATCACTACAAAGATCCACAGTTTATTGGATACTCCATCGTATGGTTATATACGAACTCGAAAGGAACTTATTCCAGTTCGGGGATGGATTCTGGTCCAGGAGAAATAGGAATAAGGTTTATTCGGTAGTCTTTTATCTTCACCTTCTCTCGCATTGCGAGTGCTCCTAGGATTAGGACAGTACACCCATTATGCTTATTGGATAGTCTTCTTCCAAACCATAGGCTGGTGCCGAACGGTAGGGAAGGAAGAAAACCAATGGCCTAAAGGGGTGTGCAGAAGGTAATGACTAAAGACATATAAAAGGATTTGGAGAGGTGGCAAAGAATTATACGGTTATAGTTGTGAATCTGGATAATGGTAGAGGCATTACTAGGAATACCAGGATACCCCATCGAAACATTTCAATGTTTCAGTTCACTGTGTACTGTTAATAGAAAACTGATTTCCCGATTAGACACTTACTCCAGGGTATGTATTTACCAGGATGGATTCTCACATCTGTATGGTTTTACAGATGGTGAGTGGGAGTAAGTTATTGGGAATTAGGTGATCATCCTCATTATATCGGGATTCGTTGTAATTGGTGATATCTGAGGAAGTCACCTGGGTTGTTTGTCGTTTGGCAAACATTTGGTTTTGGATATCCGCTGTTATGCACCAATTTCAAATTGATATATCTGTACGTCTATTTTCATAGAGTGAGATATACCTTTTGATATTATGTCGATGACATTTACCTATATCAGTGGATGGTTAGGTAAGGAGCATTAAACAGCGGTGTAATTCTTCTTAACCATAAGTGCAGTATTCAACCTACGACACACAGTGAAAGATTTGTTAGACTCAGCGGACTTATACAGAGTATTGTATGTTGTCCAGTGTCCATTAGGACAGAGGGGTTGGTCCTCATACTATATTCTGTTTACTTTTAACTTCTCTAGTTCTTAGACATGTGTTTCGTAGAAACACAGGGTATAAGTTTTGAGGAGTTATAGTATTTGAATAGAGTAGAGAACCAGGTGCAGCAAGTATCGGGATTCTTCAAAGTGATCGAAGATGTAGATACTTGTGTATGGTATTCAGTTGATAGTAATGATAAAGAGAAATTGCTTCTCTTTCAGGTTACTCATAATTGGAAGCATTCCTAAGTTGAGTAACGCTGATCGGCCTCTCTCCATTTAGTTGACATGCACTGGAGACAGCTGCATGATTTGAATCTGGTTAAATTAAATCAGTGCCTCTGGTTCTATATTGGATATAGTACAGTTCATATCTTAACATTGTTAAGGTACGGGGAGTTGTCCGGCTTATGATTAAAACCAGACTCTGGATAACTCAAGGCACGTTTCTGTAATGGCTGTTTGTGGGTTGACCCAGGCTATGACGAGGGTTAACTTTCTACCATCTGGCAGATCAATTGAAATATTGTTCTAGACTCGCCACAGTTTTATTAAAAATGGATTTTTTCAAAAACAGTAGTGGGAGTATGGTAGAACTGGAAGTGATTCCAGAACCGCAAACGATTACTGAAGATTTGATAAGGAACCTAAAGATTCAATCTGATTTGACATTCCATTGGCCACTCCGCAGATACGGTGGGTAACTTCAGGCACCCGAGAGGTACTCCGGTAACCTCAAGGACGGTGACAGGGAAGTTCTTGTTTACCCACACTTGCCATTGTTGTTGTTCCAGGCTGCGAGACCCGGCAGGAGGATGAGTATAGCGTCGTTCTAAACTAGCTTTAGAAGTGCACGTCTATATGACTCTGCCAGAGGGTTGTCGTAGTCAGTGGGAGCAGCGGAAGCATTGGTGGACATCAGGCTCATGTCTATTTATAGACTAAAGCAGATGTAGCGGAGATAGATCATCTATTTCTGAAGTGACAGTCATAGGTTTGACGTCATCAGAATAGGGGATGGATCTGTTGAGAAGGTAGTAGGGTGTGATATCCGGGTTTTGGATGACATACACAAAGTAGGAAGTGATATTCCTATACTACGATCGGTTATACTTTGGTCATCACACAGTGTTTTCTCCACAAAGGACTTGGACATTATATCAGACATACTGGTTACTAGATCTATGGTTTTAGATCTAGATTTGGGTGGTTTCCCAATCAGGGTACTTTGACAGCATTCTAAGAGTATTTAGAATGGACGACTCCTGGCACGGTAGTGTACCTACAGGTGATGGAGTCACCCTCTCTAAAGGTGTCTTATAAATTAAAGTAGAGAGGGATGTGCACGATTGGCAGATCACTTGCTTAGGCAATTGAGTCAATCATGAGATGTCAAGTACCACACCAGATGTTGTTCTTGCACTAGATACAATAAGTTGATATTGATCCAATCCTGGAGGAACAGTAGGAAGCAATTATAGAACATAAGTGAATGTTCTAGGGATATGATAACGACAGCCTCATTTGGGAGACAATTATCATTCCAGGCTTCCAAGATGACATGGACGACAAGGAGGTTGTCAGAGTTATAGTTTTCCTTCTGACGAGGGGCAGTACTTTGGACAGGTGGTCTAAGGCAATACTGAGGGTGGCATGGCGCAGGATACTGATTAAGTTCAGTTGACGATACAGTCTTAGAAGTTTGGATTTGGAGTTCATTTATGAGCTCGGTCCCATCAGACATCCAGACATTCTAAGACAGGTATTGCTTATTTCGGGAGATGGTTTTCTCCGCGAACTTGAGATATAGAGAGACATAGAAAGAAACATCTAGGCGGATCCACTCACTGAGGCTATTCCTCGACCGCAATAGTTTCACAAACGGGATTTGTGAGACTGACTAGTAGAGGAGTTGGGTGTTCGGTATCACACGGGCTGTGAGTATGCGACATCGCAATAATTAGCCTTGAGTGCAAGTGGGAGATTGTTGGAGATAGTGCCCTCAGAGTCAATTATTGGATCACAGGCACGTGATTGCAATGATTGAGGGAGGACCTATCCCGGTAGGACAGTCTTACTCGAGATGATAGTATGCTATCTGGTTTACCTTTATCATCGTGTACTGCTTTAGGTGACCTGACATGTCGCTATTGCACGTTGATAGAGCCCCTAGGATTCTTGCTTGACTGCCAGCAGTATGAGGGCGATCATATAAGTGAGAGCTGGAGTCTATAAGCACATCCTTAAATGGTCCCCAGTCGTGGGAGTTTCGAGACAGGGCATCGATTCTCCAGAGTAGACTAGTGTATACAGTCGAGACCCCGACGAGGGGCGGTGGCCGGTCTCACAAGCCACTGGTGTCAGTTGGTTCACCTAAGATGTATACAGGTGCTCATTGGGTTATGAGTACACCGGACAGGACTCACCGGGAACATGCTAGTTGGTCTTATACCTGACGTCAGATAGCAGTTCCCTGGTGACATGTGTACAGGTTAGTTCATCGACCTGAGGATCGTCATTTGTCTCGTGTGAGTTCCCACTGTGCTTTGATTACTACCCTACCACGGCTCAAAGGAGTCGTGCAAACAGGTTTTAGTTCGGTACAGTCCCGAGCCACATGGAGGCAGTGAGCGGATCTTCAGGGGTTCGTCTCTCTCGGTATTGGGGGTGAGGTCGCGCTGTGTCTAGGAGAGCCATTACACAAAGTCCTTGGCCAAGGCAGGAGATTTACTGGTAGGTATTCCAGTAGTATCTCAGGGTGTTTTGGGCTACACTCCGACACGACTTGTACCGCTTTTGGGGGTCTGACTTTTACCAACCCCCTAGGCCCGCCATGCGATGCTCATAGACGAACGGACCGGACTGTACGGATATTGTTACTGACAGGCTCAGTAGGGTGTCAGGATGAGTTCGCTCATTGACGTCCCTTTTGGTCAATAGCTGGTGGCCCGTCACGTATTGGCTTATACCTCTGACGTGCTAGTGGTTAAATCCACAGCCATAGTATTGACGAGTCTTTAGAGTCCACCACACTTACAGTTACTCAAGCTTTCGGGCGAAACGCTGTAGAAGCCGTATGGAGATATGGCAGGGTTCGATCAGATACGTGCGGTATTGCACGGATCGTGATCGGACGGTTTTTACTAGCCGGCTTTGGCTTAAGCCGGATCGTAGTATTAGATAGTGTAGTTTTGTCTCATTGCATTTGTATCCGGTCGGAATACAGATGCGGGTGTGTATGCACAGTACGGGGTTTTTCTGTAATTTATTACGGGACCAGTTTTCTGAAGTTGCCAGTTTGCATTCCGTTCCGGCCGGTTTTCCTTTGTTCTTTCCCGGCCGGACTTTTTCGATGGAGGGTGTTATTTGCAAGTTTGCAAATAACATTTTGTGGAGGGTTTATTTGTAAGATGAGAGATTATGAAAGCATCTTTTGATACCATTCTTATCTATCATCATCACTTGCTTTTTGTTGATTTGAGGTGATTAGTAGTTGATGTGAGTTTGTTATGATGATGTTTGGATATGGTCACCCTCTCTCTTTTCCTACACTCACCTCCCTCTTGCTTTTGTATTCTTTCCTCCACCATTCTAACATGATAAGGTTTCATTTTTGAGAAAAGAGAAGATGAGAGTTTCATTCTTGAGAGTGTGGCATTCTTGATCTCATTTCATGCTAGAAAAATGCAAGCACCATTTTTCTTATCTTGATTCCTCCATCATCTTCAAAGGCAACAAACCCCCAATGAGACATAGCCTCTACACTACACATTCTACAGAAAATCTTGGACGCGTCGGCCAGCCAACTTCGCGCCCGAGTTGCCTCGGTATTGAGGTGGGAGCCCGTAAAAGATGCAGGCGATGTGGTGCCCCCTTCGGCGAGGAGGCGACGATATGGAAACAGGACTTTACGCGGAAGATCGGGACGATGACGAGAAGACCGGAGGACTCGGATCACTCGGTATATCTCTTTTCCCATCTCTTGTTAGCTAGATCTAGATTAATGGCACGATCCGGGTGTTTAGTGCGCGGTGGTGCCGGTTTGCTAAGTTCGCAAAATTTAATTTTATCACCGCTTCCGCAATTGGCCGTCGGATTGGCGGCCGGGGCGCCGCCGTGCACTTACACCAACTATCATCGCTTGATAACGTGATGGAAACCACTCATGTTATCACACTCCAGAAGGTATGCGCATATCTGGCAAGTTTCAGTTTCTTTAGAAACTCCCGATGTGATTTTTTACCCCATGCTCTTATGACCTTGACTTTGGCCAACAAAACATAAGTCACATGTCAAGTTCTACCCATCATTATCCAGGTTAATTTGAACCCACTCGTACCTACCCTTGACTTTGGCCAACAAAGTAGTACGACCGTCCCAAACCAACGCATCTATCTATGCAGCAGAAAGATAACAAATAGCTACCATACACTATGCCTTGACTTTGGCCAACAAACATAGCATGCATACTAAGTGCTACCCGTCTGAAATGACGGTGGGCTACGAATGGTTTTTGGCGAAAAACCTTTAACGTAATGAACTTGATATCGTTGAAGGAACCGGATAGTTTTTTATAAAAATATAGTGGCGAAAACCTTTGCTAAAGAAGTCAATCCCGGTGAAGAGATCTCGGCTCTTTCCCCGTAGAATGTGGTGCAGGATATTCCAACTGAATACCACGATGCAAAGCAAAAAGTAATTGGCTATAGTGAAGTTATTACCCTGTCGCAAACTTCTGTCCAAGGGGTCACTCCCGGTGAAGAGATCTCGGCCCTTGCCTCGTCGACTGAGGTGCTGGATATTCATAACCGAATACCACCGTGCAAAACAAAATAGAACGTCCTTGCAATAACAGCTTTTTTTTTGAAAAATGTTCCAACAACATCAGAATAGGTTTGTTTAGCTTGCATTGATCCGAATCAATGCAGTCCCATCAATTAATCACACCACAAAAGAACGAAAATACGATGTACGTATATGCCATCCGCATTCGCCACTGGGTCCTATCATCACCCGTTAGGTTACTTAACTAACGACAGAGCTGGGACTGGACTAGCGCGGGTGAAAAACATATACAACATCTACTAGTATATATATCAATATATATTATTCGCTCCAGGCGTGATAAAATGCAACATCACAGAAATGTAATAAGCATCACAGAACAATACAGATAATCTGGGATCCCTTGGTTTCAAGGAGCTGCTACTGAAACCCGATGTTCCACTGGTCGTGTGGATAGCCTGTGCAATGAAATCCTAGACCCCTATGGGCGCGGCAAGCTACCCGCCAAAACCTGAAGCGTGGCAGCCCCCTTCAACAACGTGAATGGACCACCCAGCATTTCATGGAATCCGGTAACTTGAGCACCCCTCCTTGGGTTAACCTGTACCCCCTACGAGTGCGGCGAATAGCCCGCCAATTCTAGAATGATGCCCCCTCAGTCTCAAAGCCATGAGATGCGGGCTCGTTGCCCTCTAGAACCCGGTTATCCGTGCACCCCACCGCGGGGTAATCCTAGTACAGAAAGTAAAATATACAACGGGTACATCGACCTCAGCCCGGTCGTACCCCAAAAGAATAATATACAAACATGCAGTGACGGCAGTCCACATGTCGGACGCTCGCCCCGCAATATCAAATGTACAAATACAACCAAACTGTACTAACATTGCATCCAGGCTATCCACCATGACAAATCCGCAACATCACAGCACAACACAGAACATCAACGTGAATGTCACGGTCGCAAATCCGTCTAAAAGGGCAATAGCAATTAGACAAGATTTACCGATCAAATGACATTCACGGTCGCAGATATAATGTAAATACTGTGAACTAACATATTTAAAATTTTCGATCGACAAAATTTTCCGAAGTGGGCCCCAAGTACAATTCCCAGTACTCAAAATAATCTGGGCCAAAATAAAAATTATCAGAAACCCTAATTCCAATTGAGAGAGCACTGTAGGAAAAATGGTGCAATGTAGCTACAGTACTGCGGCGGAACCACGGCCTAAGTGGGGGTACGGCCGCGGTTCCGCGGCGCTACAGTGAGCTCATGCAACAAATTTTCTGCAGTGTTCTAATAAAAGCCTTCCTGATTTTCTGCAATACTCAAAATAATTTTTCGACGACAAAAAAAATTCGACATAAACTCAGAATTGGAAATGCAGTTTTTGGAAATTTCGTCCGATCGAAGTCCTAACACGTTAGAGCAAGCTAGTAAAGGTTAATGGCGTGGCTCTGATACCATGTAAGTCTACGGTAGTGCCCCGGCCGTCTGTCCGAGGCCAAAATGGGGAAACGAAAACTTTTTCAAAACTTGAAACCGGCGCTATCGTATACTTTAAATCCGGATCGAACCATTAACCTATAACTAGCAACTAGAGAAAGGGTTGGAAAAGCTATACCGATCGATCCGTGTCCTTCGATCTTTGGCCAACATCCCAAGCTCCTCGCGGCATCTCCGATCTCAATCTCCTCGTCGGAAAGGGCACCACATCTTCGAGTCTTTTTACGGGCTCCCGCTTCATCCGAAACAACTCGGGCATGAAGTTCGCTAGCCGACGTGTCCAAGGCGATGTAGAGAATGTGTGTGACAACTTTGTCTCTTCCATCCATTTTATGGATGGAGGTTGAAGGTGAAGCCATCAATGGAGATTGTGAGCTAGAGGAAGAAGAAGAAGAGCAAGCCTTTTTCTTTTGTGTTTCCATGATGATTATGAGAGAGTGAGAGTTTTTTTGAAATTACAAGAGCAAACTCACCTCATAGCTGCCCTTTCTCTCTCATATCAACATAAAATCAATCACATAATGTGACATTAGCACATAAAAAGAGACCATGAGTCACTAATGATGTCCATATCACATTAAATGCACAAAATGATGATTTCTAGCTCATAATTTCCATTTATAAACATTAACCCAAATGTTTACAACAATAAAAAGATATGGCAACATCTAAAATAAACTCATGACAGATCACAACGATACCCCTCACCTGTATATACATACCTACATCCGCATTCCGACATAATGCGAATGCGATGAGACTAAAGTAATCCAACAAATATAATACTAGGATCCGACTTAGACCAAAGCCCACTAGTATGATCCGCCCGATCATGATCCATGCACTACTGCACGTATATGATTGGACCCTGCCATATATCATACGGCCTCTACAACGTTTCGCCCGAAAGTTGAAAACTTCTGTGGGGGACTCTAAAGACTCGTCAATACTTTGGCTATGAATTTAACCACTAGCACGTCAGAGGTACTAGCTGTACGTAACGGGCTACCAGGTATTGACCAAAGGGGAGGTCGATGAGCGAACTCATCCTGACACCCTACTGAGCCTATCAGTGACAATATCCGTATAGTCCGGTCCGTTCGTTTATGAGCGTCGCATGGCGGGCCTAGGGTGTTGGTAAAAGTCAGACTCCCAAAAGCGGTACAAGTCCTGTCGGAGTGTAGCCCAGAACACCCTGAGATACTACTGGAATACCCATCAATAAATCTCCAGCCTCGGCCAAGGACTTCGTGTAATGGCTCTCCTAGACACAGTGCGATCTCACCCCCAATACCGGGAGAGACGAAACCCCTGCCGATCCGCTCACTGCCTCCACGTAGCTCAAGACTGTACCCAACTAAAACCTGTTTGCATGACTCCTTTGAGCCGTGGTAGGGTAGAAACAAAAGCACAGTGGGAACTCACACGAGACAAATGACGATCTCAGGTCGATGAACTAACCTGTACACATGTCACCAGGGAACTGCTATCTGACGTCAGGTATAATAGCAACTAGCATGTTCCCGGCGAGTCATGTCCGGTGTACTCATAACCCAATGAGCACCTGTATACATCTTAGGTGAACCAACTGACACCAATGGCTTGTGAGACCGGCCACCGCCCCTCGTCGGGGTCTCGACTGTATACACTAGTCTACTAATGGAGTATCGATGCCGAGTCTTGAAACTCCCACGACTAGGGACCTTTTAAGGATGTGCTTATAGACCTCAGCTCCCACGTATATGATCGCCATCATACTACTGGTAGTCAAGCAAGAATCCTAAGGGCTCTATCAATGTGTAATAGTGATCTGTAAGGTCACCTAAAGCTGTACACGATGATAAAGATAAACCAGATAGCATACTATCATTTCGAGTAAGACTGTCCTACCGGTATAGGCCATCCCTCAATCATTGCAATCACGTGCCAGTGATACAATAATTGACTCTGAGGCACTATATCCAACATAACCCTAATGTTTCACACCAATAATTTATTCAACCTCAGATCCAAAAAAACGTTTTTATAGTTTAGAAAAATCTCGGTTTCTCTTGAGTTTTCCTTCTAAAGTGCGGTCTCCAATCAGGGTTTTTTATCATCTTCACGGAAAATATAAGTCTTATTCTTTATTCCTATCTTTCCTCCAAACATCGATTGTATACCCCTACGTGTGTGTAAAATTTCACCCCTACACTTTAAGAATTCAATTCAAGCTATAGTACCTTAGCCTTAATACCTAATATTACTTCTTTTCATTAATGATAGACGGTTTTGCTCATACACCTTTCATGCGATTATTAATGCTTCTTGAGGCACTAACAGCCGATTACTGAATGTGTAAGCTTAAAGCGTAAATAGCAGTTTCCAGGTATTGACTTTATTTTTTTTATTTTTTTATTTTTTATTTTTCATGACCGGATATATATTTTTCAATGATGCTCTTTTGATGGTTAGCTTTAAATACCGTTTTTTTATTTCATACTCGGTTTTCAGGCAAGAGCATTTCTAGGTATCCTCTACTATCCTAAGTTTCAAGGTGCGTGTATGTGCAGTTTGTAGGCTATATACTTTCTAAATTTGGACTCAAAAATAGAAACTATTTTTCAGACTTATCTTTAAGTAAAGCTTCAATACTTTCCCTTCATCTCGACTTAACCTAAGAACTGAACTCAAGATTACCTACTTCTATATAAAAAAACTGCAAGGACGTATACTTACCAAGGTTAAACATAATGAGGGTTATTTTTAGGGTTATCAATTCCTAAGCCTAGGATTTAGTAGTTTCTAACGTATCAACTAAACTTTTGGAATAAAGATCTAAGTTACCCTATTAGATAACTTGTCGACAAAGTTTTTATATTTTTGTAATTTTTTTTTTTGATTTTTATGGGTTTTTAAATAAGAATGCAAAAGCAAAATGTACACATGAATGCGAAGGAAGAAAGCTTACCTAGCACACCCTCAAACTTAAACTGGACAGTGCCCTCACTGTCAGGCTACCCCAAGAGGGTCAAAATTGTCGGCGCTCCCCTGTTTTTTTTATTATTTATTTTTATTTATACAAAACAAAAAGCAAACTAAAAATATATACATCAAAGAGATTCCCCCCCAAACTTAAGTGAAACAGTGTTGCCACTGTTAAGAATTGAAATTCAGAGTTAGGGGGGAGAACAGTATCAATCTATACAAAGCCTTACACAGGCCAAAAGTGCACCAACCATTCAAAATTTTTATCTGGATAAGGCCCGGGCTGGTGAAAGAATGTAAAGAGGAAAGAAATGGAGAATACGCGAGACCGTATGGGGATAGAAACGAAATACAGTCTCGGTGCATGAGAAGAATGGCGGAGGGGAGAACGAAGTGGAATACGAACTTGAGGGTGGAAATTGAATGAATAGATTAGTACAATTTGTAATGACCGATGTGTAAAAAGCGATTGTACTAATCTATCAACCCGTCGAGAAATGGGGTCAAATCCCTCAAGATTCGTGAGAAAACATGGGTAAGACGAACTTGGTAAACCAGACACAGGAAATGAAAGTGATACAGTGTCTTGTAAGGTCGGAACGATGGAAAGGATGGAAGGAAGTGATCGAGGAAGTGTATCAGGTAAAGGTTTAGGAGGGTGTACACAGTCGGTAAAAGAGAGAGGATGAATTGGAAAATCCGAATCATCTTATAAAACTGGTTCATCCTTAATTCTATTATCAAAAGTATCCTCAAAAATTAACTCATCCATGCATTTATCATCAATATCAAGACGCATATGGAGTTCAGGAAAAGCAGTTAATGACTCGGGATGATGAATTGGAGAAAAAAACTCATCCACAATATTCCTAGCGTCGATATCCTTAATCAAATAAAAATCAAACTTCTCAGACGCCTCCTCAAAAGTACGGATTTCAATCAATTCTGGTTCTAGAGTGGAGGTGTAGAGATCAACAGGATTGGGTGCGGTTTCACTTGACAAGGCCCCTTCATAATCGGGTAAATCAAACAATACAAAGTCGCACAACTCATTAATCATTCTATCTTTAATGGGTGAATCATTTGGGACACTTGATAGACTTTCAAAACTGGAGTTGTGGAATTCAATTTGCACTGGATAGGTTTGATTTGGAATGGTGTACAGCTCACTCTCACCACTAAAATTCTCACTCTGTCCTATCGCCTCATCATACGTTGGAAAATTTGGATTTAGTAGGAAACTAGCTACCGATTAGTTAGGTTGTATGAGGGTGGCCATAGACGTATTCAAATCCATCATCTGTTGGCATGACGCTACCTGAAAGTCTTCCAATGACAGTTCCAGACTAGACATGGGTTGTGGAGGGGTTTCAGTAAAAGATTCAAAGTTGTTTAGATACTGGAAACTCCTAAATGGCAGTTCAGAAGCAATGTCTAGGGAAGGTGTAAAAGTTGGGTAGGATTGATAGGAACCAAATGGTTGGACAAGAGTTGGATCAACATTCGGATAAGAAGGTGAATGGAATTGTTGATCAAAAGAATTTGAAGCGGTGAAAGGAGTGAAAGATCGGCTACGAGATTGTTCAATACGTTCAGCAATAGACATAGATCTTGGAGTTACAACAGGACTCTCAAAAGGGGTATCAACATAAGAAGGTGGGGGAGTTTGAAACAGGTGATACAAAGTGGATTGCGGAGTCCAATTGTTTGTCCTAGACACGTCTATCCTATCTTTCAAAGAAAGTTTGGGCATGGAGGGATCGTTCGTTGTTCGACCGAAGCAAGAACCGTAAGAAGTAATGTCTGGCTGTAGGTACCAAAGTTCGGCAAGAGTTTTTCTGTAATGTTCTGAAAAATCGTTTAGGTGAAATTTCCGATAATCGGTAAAATAACTGGTGTTTTCCGTAAATAAAAAAACAAGATATAATGATTTTCCGACATAGACATAAATATACATATTCTAGCTATGTAATTGCTAGTATTTGTATTTAATTTGTCACTTATAAATTTCTAGTTTACTTAAATATTTTCCTTAATTAATTATTTTTAATATTATTTTAAGTTTTCATTAATACATTTAATTAGTGATAATTACAAATTAGAATGGGCTAATACAAGTTTAGTTCATCATGACACTTTAAACCAAAATGTAACATGTTGTTTTTGAAATGAAAAGAAGTTGTCAATATGGTTTTAGAAAATATAAAAGAAAAAGGCTTAAATTGTGATAATAAATTAAATAGAATGAGGTATGGGCTTGTGACATGAGGAATAGGGATTTTCTTGACTTGGAAATTTCTCTTTCACACACACACATAATTCCCTCACTTCACTGGCCAAACCTATGGGCTGCCCCCATTCCACAAATTCCCACTTTGAAATTACAAAAGAAAACATGGGAAAAAGAAAACAATAAAGAAAGGAGAAGTATGGTGTTATATATAGGTATGGGCTTTTATTTTTCCTTGACTTCACAACCCTCACCTCACTCTCTCTCCTCTCTTCCATTTTCTGGCCGAGCACAGCTCATGCAGCCCCCCTAATTATTCATCTCATTATCCATCAAAAATCCCTAAAATTTCCATCAAAAATCCAAACTAAAACCTCACAAACTCTAATTTAAACCTTACCCATTATTCTTTGTTCAAATCTAGCATGGATCTTGGAGCAAGGAAGCAAAGTGGGAGGCTAGGTTTGCATGTTTGATCTCTTGATCTTGAGGTATAAAGCTTCATCCAAATTTGTTACTTGTTAATTGTTGGGATTCCTCAGCACGTAGCCTAGGGTTTGCAAGCATCAAACATGCCATAACAAAAATTTTAAGGGGGTGCTAAGAAATCATTGTACGAATCATACTAGAATATTAGGGTAACAAAACTATGCAATCAAATATTACATAAGAAGTGAACTAGAATACAATCTTTGTAGACCCGGTCCTTCACTTCTAAAGCTCCGTGTAATCGTCCCTACGCTCCAAGCATCGATCTCCCGGACTCAAGATGAACTCCACAAAGCGTAGTGAGCAAGCATGCTAGAAGACTTCGAGACCGAAGATGATCTACGTCGAGGAAACTCAAGCACAAGCTATTTCTTCACAAAGTGATGAACTTTTTGAAGCAAACACCCTAAACTAAATGGCAAGTAGTAGAGGATGATGAAGTAGGAATTTTGCTCACTTTGGATTTGATTTTCTCACTTGGATTCTTCATGTCTCAAAACCCTAGAATGCTTTTTGAGCTCATGAAGAAGATGATGAACAAGAGAAAACTCAAGAGAATAGAATTGTAGGGTTCCTAGGCACACTCATGAGATTCTACAACTGATCAACCATGCCAAAATCAAATTTTTATGTGCCGAGAAACCCTAATGAAGATCGTTAACTAGAGGTAAAGGCGAAACATAGAAAGTTAACGACTTTAACTATAAGTGAAAGGGATTACAACCTTTGTAGATCCGGTCCTCCACTTCTTTAGCTCCGTGATGACATCCCTCCGCTGCAATCATCGGGATCCCGGACTCTAGCGATGGTTTCGTCGGAGAAATGAGTGGGCTAGGTCGTTGATTTCGGTGCCGAAGATGATCTACGTCGAGGCGACTCTAACTCAAGCTCCATCTTCACTTGGTCATGAAACTTGTGAAGATAACACCCTATATCACATGGCAAGTGGTAGAGGATGGAAATAGGAAGTGGGTTCACTTTGGATTTGGATTTCTCACTTGATTTCAACACTTGGAATTTTCAAGAAAGCTTTCTTCACTTCTTGAAGAAGAAGAAGAAGGAAAATGAAAAAATGAATTGTTTCAAAAAGAAAATTCAAGTGAAGTTTATCATAATGCAACCATGGGTGAAGTTAACTCATGTAGAGAGTAAACTAGGGTTTAGGTAATGGTTAGGTTAAAGGATAAAACAAAATGGTAGACTTTTTCAAAAATGCTTTGAAGCTTCATGAAGCTTCAAGCCAAAATAAGAAAAGCCACCATTTAGTTTTTCCGAAAATAAATAAATAAAATAAATAAATAAGTTAAAACCCTAACCATTAACCTAAACATGGTTTAAAGCATACACACACCCAAGTTTGCATGTATCATCAAACATGATACAAACTAGTGCACAAACATATATCATATATACAACGTGCACAATCTAGTGAGAAAAATAATCTTAAGTGAACAAATACTAGTTAATGTAAAGTAATATATCAAATATATAATTATACATTAAATCATTAAATCAACTCTTGATTTAATGATCCGGTCATACTGCATATAACCGACTAATATCAAGTGTATCAATATATCGAATCAACATTTGATTCGGTAACCCGGCTATATCTCATATAACCGTCCGATGATACAAATCGCGAGAATAGAATTCAGTATCACATACTAGTATTATTCTCGGTCCCGCACATATCTCATATGCGCTCCTATTTCGTTTCGCTTGTGCCAGGAAACCTCTGTATAGGACTCTAAAGACTCGTCAATACGCCGACAATAGGTGATGATCATATCAAACACCCACAAGCCGAAAGCGGTCTGCTAAACGTAACGGCCACCCGGGTATTGAGCGATCAGAAGATCAACGAGCAAGCCCGCTCACACTACTGTGAATCCAACCTGTAACACTTACCGTACAGTCCGGTCTCTTCATCTGATATGTCGTATATCTCGCCTAGGGGTGGTAAACGTCAGACCCCAGTAGCTTGATAAATCATGCCGATGTAAGGTCCATAACAAGCGTGAGACTATTGATAACTCTTACCAGTAAATCACTGCAACCCTGGCCAGGGATTTCCAGTTATGGCCAGTCGAGCATAGCACAACATCAACCCCCAATACCGGGAAAGACGAATCCCCTCCTATCGCTCATTGCCTCCATGTGAATCGGGACTGTACCCGAAAACCACCTGTTTGCACGACTCAGTAGAGCCATGGTAGGGTGGAAATCAAAGCACAGTGGGAGACACACAAGACTCTATGACGATCTCGGGTCAACAGACTAACCTGTACCAGTGTCACCAGAGAACTGCCATCTGACGTGAGGTATAATACCATCTGGGAGTTCTCGGCGAGTCCGTTCAGTGTACCCAGTCTCCACTGAGCACCCGCATACCATCTCTGATGTCAAACACCAATGGATATGGTATCATCCATCGCCCATCACATGGGTCGAGAAGATATACGCTAGTCTACTCCGGAATATCGATGCCCCGTCTCGATATTCCTATGACTAGGAACACTGAAGGATGTACTCATGGACTACCCAGGCCCCACTAGTATGATCTACATCATAGTCCTGCAAGTCGAGTACACATCCTAAGGGCTTTATCAACATGTAACAGAGAGACAGAAAGTATACATGTTAAGATAAAGAGCAACCAGATAGTGTACTATCATGTCGAGCAAGAAAGTCCTACCTATATATGTCCCATCATCCACTACAATATACATCCAATGTACAGTAATGGCCTCTAGGGCTTACATATAACTAACAATCTTCCACTTGCACTAGGGCCATCTGTAGCAGTGGTTGTAGTATCTAATACTCAACCATCCCATATAAGTCTCTCTCTGGGGAAAAGCCTTTGTGAGTGGATCCACCGTGTTGTCCTCTGAGTCTACTCTCCTAACCTCGATCATCCTGGAGATCAACTATCTCCATGATCAGGTGATACTGCCTCAGAATATGTATAGGTCACTGATGGGACCAGGGTTCCTGGGCCAAAGCCACACACTACTACAAATAAGGGTTGCCCCTACGGATTTATCGGTAGGGGCAACCCACTGCCCCTACGGATATATACGTAGGGGCGAAAAAAGACCCCGTAGGTGCAAAGGCCGCAGGTGCAAGTTGAGGCCCTGAACTTGCCCCTACGGACAAATTCATGCCCCTACGGATATCTCGGTAGGTGTTATGGCCCCTACGGAGTACCCCGTAGGGGTAATAAAATCATATATGTAATTTTTTTTTTGAATATATTGTATATACCTACGGATATATCCGTAGGTCCTTTTTCTACCCCTACGGATACCTCCGTAGGGGATATAAAGTAGCCCCTACGGATAAGTCCGTAGGGGCCACTCCCAACACCCTGCACTGAGATCGGGGTGAAAAATATCAGGAAACCTGATATTTTGCCCCTACGAATTTATCCGTAGGGGATAAACAGTGGCCCCTACGGACATATCCGTAGGGGCACCCCCAACACCCTGCACTGATATCAGGTGGGAAAATATCAGGTTTCCTGATAGTTTGCCCCTACGGATAACTCCGTAGGGGCAACATATGTACCTACGGCTTAATCCGTAGGTACATATTGTCTGTGTTTTTTTTAAAAAAATGGGCTGCTAGATTTTTTCCCGCCCTGTGCACAATACTATATACATCAATCAAATCATATATTGCAGTATTCATAATCACATCTCACGCATATATATAATATGCAAAAGAAACCCAAAAACTGAATATGATATAAATACAAACCAATATCAATATCGTTTCAAAATGTAGTACAATGTGATATAAATACATGTTTCAAAAAATAAGAACCAAAAAGCTACCCTAGTTCGGTCCAGCTCCACCTCCGAAATAACGTTAGAATAACGCGCGCCTGCTCCTCGGTCAATACACTCTGCAATGCTACATATAAGGGAGTCTGAGCGGCATGTGGAGCTGGCGATGTGGTCTGCGCAGCCGCCGTCGAGGTAGTCGCTTGCGGAGCCGCGGCTGCGGGAGTCTGAGTGGGCGGTGGAGCTACAGGAGCTGTCTGCGGAACCGCAGCCGATGTAGTAGCTTGCGGAGCCGCAGCCGAAGGAGATACATGTGGAGGCTCGGCCGATCTACCCTGTCGCGTCTGGACATAACGTGTGTAAGAAGCGTGTAAGAACTGTGTATTATTCGAATTCGTTTCATTATTAAGTTATTTCGAAATCCTGTTTGGATATCTAGTTTGGAAAAGCGTTGTTTATTTTAATTACATATGTATGTATGATTAATCAAACTTAAGTCTAAAACCAAATAAGCTCAAGATACGTACTAATTATGGATATGTTGATATGTATATAATATGAAATGATATTTTACTATAAAGTAGTATACATACCAGCATCTCCTTCAACTCCTGAACGGTGGCCCTCAAGCTATCCAGTTCCTGATGGACATGCCGGTCACTGGAGACGGAGGAAGTAACCGCCGGTGTGGAGTCCAACCTCATATGGGCCCTGCTAGGGCCCAATCCCCGGCCTCTCTCCCAACCTCCGTGGTGCCCTCCGTGTGCAGCGTCCAGAACTGGGGTCAGCAGCCTCGGATCGTTCTGTCCGGTAAAATCGATCCCCGAGGCCTGGGCCTGCTCAACCACCCGCTCCTACACCCACATTAAGCAGTAAAGTATAAGTATAAAATTTAAACTTGAACCTTCCAAAACTAAAATTTCAAATTTGGGTAGAAAAAATATTAACACTTACGCAGTACTCCTGGGCAGCGACGTCGGGACATCGAAGCTCGCCCGTGGCGGGATCTGTCGAGGTGCCGTGGACGGCAAGATATGCGGACAGCACGCTCGGTGTACCACCTGACGCCACGGTCCGAGATGTCTGCAATATTAGAAAGTAACTCTTAATATTAGAAATATTACAGAAAAACTCTTAATATTGCATAATATTAGAGAATAACTCTTAATTTACCGATAACTCCATAGCTCGAGTAATGTTCCTCGAGCCACCTGTGTAAGTGGGGCGACCCCTCTTCGCCGACTTCCTGTTCTCCGTATTCTGAGCGGCCTGTTTCTGCACAACGCATTAACATTTAGTTTTCTAATTAAGAAACACAAAGAAATAAATTATATCATAAATAATGAATTAAATTTAAAATACATACTTGTTTGCGTTCGGAGTCGAAATAAGCGCACAATAGAGGCCATGTCTCTACGTCGACTCTCGCAAACGCCGGAGTAGATAGGAGGGCCGCTCTCTCTGCCTCGGGGGTCGCTATCCACAGGGAGTAGCAGTCGGCCTTCAGCTCATTCCTGTTTTATCGGACCTTGGCCTGCATGTTCTTCATCAGGCCATTGTACAGAGCATGAAGGTCGAGCACCTTCCCCGAGTGATCAGGGTCGGCTACAGGCTGAAAATCGTAATCCAACTGAAAATACAAAAAAAAACATTGTTATTAGATTGCAAGTGTTAATAATAAATATATTGGATAGATCAAATGAAAATATATATTAATACATACCCGAGCCTGATCAAAGAAGAGGGCGAATGAGCGCTGGTGCTGCTCGCCCCACTCAACGTGAAGTGGATAGTTCTTCACGATCCGGCTCTCGTCCCCCAAATACCGGCCGAACCTCTCGGCATGAGGACCGGTATAGCGATAGTCAAGGGTAAAAAATAGGGGGAATGCTGCCTCCCCCCTAGCTCTATCAGGCCTCAGCCTATGGGACTGATTCGGGCCTCGAGTCCCCCTCTGGGGATGGAGAGGCCCTGCGTCTGCACGAAATATCAAGACAATCAATAATAAGACAAAGTTGTATTAAGAAATCAAGGTTAAACAAAAATTCAAGTGTGATATATACCTCCGGTGATTAGCGCACGAGCCTGGGCCCGAGCAGCAGCACGAGCGGGACGATAGTTCCTCCGGTGAGGAACAACCGGGGTACCGGACCCGGACGCATCCCCTCCAACTATAAAATAAACATCGACGCTAAATCTCCATGAAGTTCATATTTATTCTATATAGCATATGTAAAATAAATAAATATTTTAAATTTATTCATACTAACCTGCAGACGATGCGGAGGGTATGGAAGCGGCAGGAGTGGCCCCTGTGGAAGGTGTGGACGCACCACCTATAATTAGACAATTAAAAATAGATTTTATAAGTAATTGCAAAAAGAATGTGTAGATCAATAATATAACGTTCTAAATCAATATGCATGAACTATAGGACATATAAACATACCCGCAGGTGCGGTGGTGTCACCACCTACAGCTAGACAATAATAAAAATTGCTAAGTAAGAGCAAAAGGAATGTGTATATTTATGATATAGCATTCTAAATCAATATACATACACTATATGATATATAAACATACCTGGAGGAGCGGGGGTGGCCTCTGTCCCAGATGTGGATGCAGGACCAACAACTAGACAATTAAAAATAGATTTTATAAGTAATTGCAAAAAGAATGTGTAGATCAATAATATAACGTTCTAAATCAATATGCATGCACTATAGGACATATAAACATACCCGCAGGTGCGGTGGTGTCACCACCTACAGCTAGACAATAATAAAAATTGCTAAGTAAGAGTAAAAGGAATGTGTATATTTATGATATAGCATTCTAAATCAATATATATACACTATATGATATATAAACATACCTGGAGGAGCGGGGGTGGCCTCTGTCCCAGATGTGGACGCAGGACCAACAACTAGACAATCAAACATTGACAATATAAGTAATTTTGACAAAACATGCATGAATATCTGTAATATTACATTGAAAATGGATATGCGTGCAGTATACCTGGAGGTGTGGCAAAATCCACACGGAAGGAGGCATTCGAAGGGGTCTCCGATCTGGGTGCAAGACCGGCCCTCTGAAGCTCCCTACGGAGCTCTCCGGGTGGCAGAACCGCTCTGCCTCTGCCGCGGCTGGAGCTCCTGCCGCCCCTCGCTGCTCCCGACATCGTCATCAAATCTAGATAAACGGTTCGTGGACGCATTAGACAATCATTAAAAGTATTGACTATATATGATCTAGAGCGTAAAATGTGAAGTAATAATATAACATTACTGATAACCTTTTTCGTTTCGTGGGCGCATCATACATATCTACTTGGATTTCATCGTCGATGTCATTTCTAACCCACGTAACTTCATGATCGGTCGAAGACAACCCGTCCTTCGAAACAGACGGTCGGAGCACTTTAAGCCTTCTCTCTTCTTCGTCCTCATCGCTGTCCTCGTATTTTGGGACATCGTAGACATCTCTAGGTTTCCATCGGCATACAACACTCCACCCCGGATTCTTCTAACACTGTGAGTAGTATACTTGGAACGCTTGGTTCGGAAAGATAAACGGATCGTCCTGACCGTAAAATCGAAGTGTGTTCACACTGGTCAATCCATATTCATCTTTCCAAGTCCCAAGACTGCTTCTCCACCTGTCTGTATCGGTTCGCGGATCGTACCAAGTACAGTGGAATATATAAAAGGGTTCTGATCGTCCGGGATAGTGGATGCCGAGTATACAATTTAAGTACCCATAGTAAATCACACCGTCCGATCCTACCGTCGTAATCCCACTATTCTGAGTGATTCTAGATGTTTCTATGTCCTTAACTTTGAATTTGTATCTAAGGACACCAAATCCTTTGTAATGTGCAACCTCCATACTAGGAAATTGAGCTAAACATCTTGAATCACTCTCAAATGATGCAGACAAGTTCGGATCGTGGATCTAACAAAAAAAATTTTACGATAAATACATAACGATACAAGTTTAGATTAAAACTGATAGCAATAAAATGTAATTCGAATAACTTACATGCTCTGTGACCCAATCACAAAAATTATCCTGATGGTATTTTTCCAAACGCTCTTCGTTCCAATCAGGATGCCCCTCACGTACCTCGTTAAAATGAGTTCTATTTTCGACAAATAATTGTGACATTAATATTATGTCATTTCATACACACACAAACACAGATATAACAATTAATCCAAAAGAACTTACTCTCTAATTTGTTCAAGACATACGCAATTAAGCAAGATAAACCGGTATATCTTGTTGATAAACATAGTGTCTACCCTCTTATACTCGGCTTTACCATATGGCCCGTCTTGAATTCTTCGTGGTCGGTTAAGCCTTGTCTCAATGTTCTCGTCCAGATAGCGGGAACAAAATGTGGTTGCTTCATCAAGAAGATAACCTTGCATGATAGAACCCTCTGGTCGATTTTTATTGCGTATATACTTCTTAAGAGTGTAAAGGTACCTAATGAGAATATGTTGAATAAATAAACACGGGCATACATGACAAAAATAAATTTATAAATTGCGCGAAACGAAAAATTACACGTACCTCTCGACGGGATACATCCATCGATATTGTACCGGTCCGGCTAACTTCGCCTCAGTTGCAAGATGAACCGTCAAGTGTATTATGATATCGAAGAATGACGGTGGGAAAATACACTCAAACTTGCAAAGTATCAACGCAATAGAACCCTCTGGTCGATTTTTATTGCGTATATACTTCTTATTCCCCACTCTTGTAGATCCATCCGGGCATTCATGTTGTCTTTCGATTTCCCGTCTTTACACAGAAGCAAGTTAAGTAGGTGCTCTGATACTCCCTTCTCTATATGCATGACGTCCAGACAATGACGCATTGAATTTGTAGACCAGTACGGAAGCTCGAAGAAAATGCTTAACTTGTTCCAATATTGTGGTTTGACCTGTCTCGTCGGATCCATCCCGAAGGTCACGTTATTGTAACCATCCCATTTAGCAGTCACGTCCTCTCCGGACAATGGGGATGGAGGCCCAAGAAGCTCCTGATGACCATCAAAGTGAACCGTGTCTAACCTATAGGGGTGGTCTGGAGGCAGAAAACGTCGATGGCCGCAATAACAAACCTTCCTGCTAAAATTAAAAAATTTTGATGTTGTGTGTTCATGGCAATGAGGACATGCTTTGTGACCATGTACGGACCAACCTGAAAGTATTCCATACGCAGGAAAGTCATTAATTGTCCACATTAAAGCCGCACGCAGTATGAAGGTTGTATTTGTGTTTGAATCATATGTCTCTACACCATCAATGAACAAAGTTTTCAGCTCCTCAATCAGAGGTCGGAGATAGACGTCGATATTGTTCCCCGGTGAGTTTGGTCCGTCGATAAGAAGAGGTATCATAAAGTATGATTGGTCCATAGCCAACCAAGGTGACAGATTATAAATTATCATTACAACGGGCCATGTACTGTGACTTCCAGCCATATAGTTGAATGGGCAGAAGCCATCGGCAGCCAGTCCGAGCCGGACATTGCGAGGATCGCTACTGAATATTGCGTGCCTCCTATCGAAATCCTTCCATGCCGGTGAATCTCTTGGATGGCTCATTTTTCCATTTTCGCTTGGAGGAGCACGGTGATGCCAAATCATTGCCTCGGCTATTTTCTTGCACCTGAATAGCTTCTGTAGCTTCTGTGTTATGGGAAAATATCGTGCTATCTTCACAGGTATATCAGGCTTCTTATCAGAATCTTTCGGCTTATACCTGGCCTCTCCGCATGTTGGACACTCTTTCAAATCTGAATTCTCTTTCCGGTACAACACGCAATTTTTAGGACATGCTTGAATCTTCTCGCACTTTAGACCCAAATCAGACATCATTTTCTGGGCTTCGTACCAGCTTTCGGGCACATTATTTCCCGGAGGCATAGAATCTTTCAAGAACGAAAGAAGTATTGTGAATGACTTGTTGCTCCATCCATTTAGGCACTTAATTTGGAAAAGTTGGACGAACCATGAGAGGGTGGAATACTTCGCATTCTCATAAATTGGTTTCCTAGCATCATTCATGAAATTTTCATATTTATCCGCACGCGGTCCTTGACCGGAAGGAATGTCATCTTCGGTACGAATAGATTCACCTAGGGCAGCCTCTACCATATCCTCCATTTCTTCTGATGGAAATAAATTTCCGTATCCTGCCGTATTACCGAATTCTTCTTCTTCTCCTGCCGCATTATCGTGTTCTCCTTCTTCTACCGCAGTACTGCATTCTTCTCCTTCCCCGTGATATTTCCAAGTTGAATAAAGTCTAGTAAACCCATGTTTTACAATATGAAGCTCTGCCAATTCTACCTTCTGCCAGTACTTATTGCCACATCTATCGCACGGACAGAGAATCTTCTCTATTATGATCTTATTATGTGCTCGTGCAAATTCAAGGAAAGCAGCAACTCCTGCGACAAACTTAGGTTGCATACGTTGTTTCCAATCCACATACATCCAGTCCTTAACTCTGACGTACTCATGGGCCATGTTAGACTGAATAACATATAAATTGTAGGTTATGCTGACTATATTGAGAAATATAAGAACGGGATAGTTACTGACAAAGGAGAAAATCCATGTATATGCTTTGTGTGTGCGTTTGTCGTTGAAAAGAATAAATTATCGCACGTTATGTTGACCGATAGACGGGGACTAAGTGGCGCTTTTAGTTTCATATATGGGTATCGATGGGAATATGAAGGTTTCATATTATCATATATTGGTTTTAACCCGAACATCTCGAATCGCTCTCTGATTATGCGTTTGTATGTATGTGTTCCGGCTGTCGGGGGTAGGCTTCTATCCCATTAAGAATGTATAGAGCGAACGCCCATCACTTGTGCTTTCAACCGTTTCGAGTAAATTTCGGCAGCACCTCCCCGCTGTTCTCCGAGTACACTGTAATAGAATAGATAATCATTTCAAAGCTGTGAAACAACGTTGAAATGAACATCTAATCTATCTTTGTACACGGAGAACCAGTGGAAAGATACCGACGAAATATCTCGAAACGGATGAAAACACAAGTGAATGAAGGCGTTTGCTTTATACATTCTTAACTTGTCCACACGGGACAAATCTATGGGTTACCATACGATTGAATTTTCTCGTCGCGTAGATTATACGACGGTTGTTAGTATCGAGCTATACTGTCCGATATTTAACAACCTTCGTATAGTTCTAGGTCACGACGAGCATCGCACGTATGTTAACCGATAGACGGGAACAAAGTGGCGCTTTTAGTTTCATATATGGGTATCGATGGGAATATGAAGGTTTCATATTATCATCGAGTATCATATATTGGTTTTAACCCGAACATCTCGAATCGCTCTCTAATTATGCGTTTGTATGTATGTGTTCCGGCTGTCGGGGGTAGGCTTCTATCCCATTAAGAATGTATAGAGCGAACGCCCATCACTTGTGCTTTCAACCGTTTCGAGTAAATTTCGGCAGCACCTCCCCGCTGTTCTCCGAGTACACTGTAATAGAATAGATAATCATTTCAAAGCTGTGAAACAACGTTGAAATGAACATCTAATCTATCTTTGTACACGGAGAACCAGCGGAAAGGTACCGACGAAATATCTCGAAACGGATGAAAACACAAGTGAATGAAGGCGTTTGCTTTATACATTCTTAACTTGTCCACACGGGACAAATCTATGGGTTACCATACGATTGAATTTTCTCGTCGCGTAGACTATACGACGGTTGTTAGTATCGAGCTATACTGTCCGATATTTAACAACCTTCGTATAGTTCTAGGTCACGACGAGTATCGCACGTATGTTAACCGATAGACGGGGACTAAGTGGCGCTTTTAGTTTCAAATACGGGTATCGATGGGAATATGAAGGTTTCATATCATCATCGAGTATCATATATTGGTTTTAACCCGAATATCTCGAGTCGCTCTCTAATTATGCGTTTGTTGTGCATTCGTGTTGTATGTGTAACATGATTTTAAACCATTGAGATCAAGATTGATAGAACTGATCATCCTACATTGCAATAGCATTCATCAACCAAAAACTATTATTGCAATGGTATAAATCTATAACAATCAACAATTAAAACTATAAATATTGGATACTGATATCATAAAGCGCTATGAGACACCTCATCTGCCACGTGTCGTGATCATGGAAATCGCTAATATTGAGTTATGAGACACCTCATCTGCCATGTGTCATGGTTACATATTAGTTAGGGACACGGCTATTTGTGTGCGGCTGCACGCTTGTGCAAAGATTTGTAATGTTAAAAAAATGTGATTTTTTTTATACATTGGAAAGAATGAATAGGAATTGATCTTTACATTGTTAACCTCTTTTAGTTTTTCTTTAGGAGCGGTCTCTCATATCTTAGTTGAAATATTTTCTATGTTTGTTATGGTCTTTTTCTCACATAAACTATCAATATCATGCCACAAGAGAGTGAAAGAAATAGCATGCATGGTGTGTTCAATGTATGATAAACAAGTACACTTCTAATAGTTTTTAAATTTGAGAAGTCAAGAGTGTATGGAAGGAGTTGAATAACAGAAGCATAAGGGGCACAACATTTTTTTCTTAAATTCTGGATACATTCTAAAATCTTCAACAGCAATTGGAGTGTATTTCGCTGTGAGAGACTCTTCAAAGAAATGGAGGAAGAAGCACTAAAGAAAAAAGAGAGAAAAATAAGAATATAAAGTTGAAACTAAACTTGAGCTATCCGCTGAAATCATAAAGCATAGGAAAGTTGATTGAGTCTTGATCTATTGCTCTTTCTTTGCATTATCTCGTATGTCCATTTATAGATTTTAATGCCACATGAGATGTATAATCTGTCAGCTCCCTATGGTTGTATTAATGTCAGCTCTTACACAATATGGGTATCTGCCTTACCATTAAGACAACTATGGAATATGTTAATTTAAAATGTAAGGCTAGCTATCTATGTATTCTGAGGGACTGCTTGCATAGAACTTAGCTTGATCCTCTCAATTATTACACATAAATATGCTGACATGCCTCTCATAACCCTAACCCCAGCCCCACAGTAACCCTAACCCCAGCCCCAACCCTAACCCCAGCCCACCGTAACCCTATCCCAGCCCCACAGTAACCCAACCCCAGCCCCACCGTAACCCTAACCCCAGCCCCACCCCAGCAGCAGCCGAACCCCAACCCCAACCCTAACCCTACCCCAACCCCGACCCCGACCGCCACCGCGCCCCTGCCCAAACCCAACTCTCGCGCACGCAACCCAGACCCAGCCATGAATAATCCAAAAATGCTTTAATTTACCTCGAGATTTATACCTGAACGGGTGCGCTGGTGGGCTGGAGCGACGACGGTGGCGAATTGGCGAAGAAACCGGCGGTGGCGAAGACGGTGGCGACGAAACCGGCGGTGGCGACGACGGTGGCGACGAAATCGGCGGTGGCGACGACGGTGGCGACTCTGCCCAACGACGGTGGCGACGCGACGGTGGCGATTTGGGGTTTTTCGCGCGCGTTTGAGGGAGAGAGAGAAAATGAGCGTAGGCTTTTCGATCTGGCTTTATTTTAAAACGATATTTACTTGCCCCTACGGATATACCCGTAGGTCCTTTGTTTGCGGCTCCGTAGGGGCAAACACCAAATTAAGAATTAATATTTTTATTCTTGGACGTCAGTGCCCGTAGGGGCAACCTTTTAGCCCTACGGATTAATCCGTAGGGCCAAGTTAAATATGCCCCTTCGGATATTTCCATCCGTAGGGGTAACCCCCTATTTTACTAGTGACACTTCCATTGTCACACAATGGTTGGAACCTAGCTCATCTTATGAACCATTATACACCCAAACTGCCTCTTTGGTAGTATCTTTAATAGCGATGTTACCAGCCTTTATCGTCTAGTTTGCCACGATATCTAGCTTGGAACTCTTCCAACATACCGTCCCTCTACTGAGGGTAAAGACAATGCCTGCGACTGACATTCAGTCGTCCTTATCAGTCTGGAACCTTTCCAGTGATTCTCCCCAAGATCGATTGATACTATCTCACTATACCTAGTGAGAATCCTAACATCCATTTAGATCTATCTCATAGATCCAAATCCCAGAATTTAGGAGGTATCACCTTTATCCTATTTGGAGAATCCTTGTGATAAGAGGAGATTGACCGTGCGTAGCATAGGAAACTCTTTTCCTACCAAGAGTATGTTGTCCACGTACAATACGAGGATGACCACCTTACTTTCTACTACCCTTTTGTATATACAAGGTTCATCTACCATTTTGATGAAGTCAAACTCTTTGACTACCACATCAAAACAGATGTTCCAACTCCGCGATGCCTGCTTTATCCTGTAAAGCAACTTGCACATGTTTTCGCTGCTCCCACTGTTTACGAAGCCCTCTGGCTGTGTTCTTATAGACGTTCTCTTCTAAATTATTATTTAGAAAAGTAGTCATGGCACCCAACCACCAGATATCGTAGTCCTGGTATGTAGCAATGGCAAGTAGGATCTGGATAGACTTAAGCATAGTCCGTGGAAAAGGCTTCATCATTATCCGCGCCTGGTCGATGAAGAAAACCTTTAACAAGTCTAGCTTTGAAAGTCTCAACTTTTCCATCTACACCAAGTAATCTTCTCAAGATATACTTACTCCTGATGGGGATTTAACCCTTCAGATATAGCAACCAAAGTCCGTACTTTGTTGGTGTACATGGATTCCATTTCAGATGGCTAAGCATCCAGCCATTCTTACAGAGTCCCTACTCTTGATGGCCTGCTCGAAACTTGTTGGGCCATCATCTCATGATGCAATCCTCGCTCCCACTGTCATCGAGAAACCAAAGTATCTCTCAGGCGAATGAGGAACCCTACCAGATCGGCGGAGAGGCTGAGGTTCGTTGGGGTCTATTGAATCCTTTGGTTCTGTCAAATCATCAGCTGCAATTTTGTATAGCTGGAACCTTTCCAATTCTACAGAACTGACCTTGCCTCGATCTTGTCCGGATTTTGCTTTTGACATAGGCCAGACAATCCCAAATCTTAACTTACTTAAGAGATAGGCTCTTCCCATACCATATCTTATATGGAGTGGTAGGCACTGATTTGATTCGAATCCAATTCAATAGGTATGCAACTTCTCAAGTGCACAACCACAAAAGGAAATAGTTAACTCAGTAGTACTCATCATAGAGCACACCATATCTAATATGGTGCGATCGCTCCGCCCTGATACACCGTTGTGCTGTGGTATATTCAGAGGAGTAATACGGAGAGAGAATCTCATTCTCCTTTAGAATAGTCCAGGAATTCTATGCACAAGTATTCTCCTCCCTGATCTTATCATAGGACATAATACTTATACCCGGATTTTGGTTCTCTACTTCTAACTTATATTCTGTGTATATCTCAAAAGCTTCGGACTTATGTTTCAGCAGGAACATGTGACTGAATCTTGAGAGATCATCAGAGAATGTAATGAAGTACAAAGAACCAGTCTTGGCATGTGTAGACAGGGGACCTTACATACATCATCATGTATCAGTCCCAAGAGTTCACTAACTCTTTCTCTGTTTCCTGTAAATGGAGCTATGGTCATCTTATCTTTGTGACATAACTGGCAAGTTTCACAAGATGTAAATTCAAACTTATTTAAATATGCATCTAAAATGTAACTTAAGCTAGTCGGGTCACATTGATATGACCTAGTCTACAATAGCTCAAGAAGGATTCGTTCATTTCTGAACTCTTCTTCTTATGTGTGTTCTGTGTACTAGGAACTGTAGTTTGATTTAGAACGTCAATACTTTTAGATAACGTGCCTGAATCGATCAACTTTTGAAATGTTCAAAACAATATTCAACAACACAAAATTATATCCTTCTTTAATAATAAAGAGAAAGATATGATTTTGTATATCAGGTTCGGTATCTAATAGCATTTGTTCAGAATCAATGTATTAGTAATACAGGGTGACAGTGACCAACAGACTTGGCTGCAACACTTGCACCGTTTTCTGTCTCTTGAAACTTATCACGCGTTCTCAGTTCTCTACCTTTCTGTAGCCCATGTAACAGATTACATTTGCGGGATCCTGATCCGGTATCAAATACCTAGGACGTAGAGGATAATGAGAAACAGTTCTTTGTAATGAACACACCCGAAGGAGATGCATCTCATGCACTTTCTTCGTTTGGGCGGCATGGGAATCCTGGTATTCCCCTATTTCCTGCTCTGTCTTATAACAATTATAAGTTGGAGCGGGACCAACGTTCCCCAGCTTAGTATAAAAAGCGGGTTCGGTCAATACATCCATATTATTATCTTGATTAAGGCGTGATATGGTCGCTACCTGGAGAGAGAGAGAAGAAAACACTCTGCGTGCGCTCTTGCAAGATTAGATTGGTTATTTATTTTATCTAATTAGGATGGCTCCAACTGTTTTTATCAAATCTTCCTTCAAACCCTAAAAGGAAAGACTAGCCGGGATTAATTACACTCTACAAGTTCACTAATCTTTCAGCCAGGCCAGTGTCGGTACTTTGAGGGAGGTTCCCCGTGCTTTCGTATGGACCTAATTACAATAAACCTCGTTTTCCCAGGGGCGTAACCCCGTTGACACCTTTCTAAACACCTACTTGATCGGCTAATTGTAAAGTGCAAAACTCTCCCAGGAGTAACAATTACTTGCAGTGGGTATCGGAATCCAACTATCATATAGAAGGTATGCAATCTCATTACAAATTTCAACACTTGAAACTCCCGATAATGGTTTTTACCCCTAGCACTTATGACCTTAACTATGGTCAACAAATCATAAGTACTAGTCAAGTTCTACCCGTCATTTCGTGATTAATTAGACCCACCCACATGACCCTTAACTAAGGTCAACAAAGTCACGCGACTGTCCTAACTAATCGCATCATATGCGGTGTAGGAAGACATCACTTAGCTACCGTACACTGTGCCTTGACTATGGTCAACAAACACAACACGAATACTAAGTACTCTACTTCCTAAAATGACGGAGGGTTGCGGATGGTTTTTAAGAAAACCTTTAACGCTTTGAACTTGATCTCGTTGCGGAATAAAATGTGTTTTAAATGGAGTGTTTTTGAGGCTTTTCTAGTTTTGCTAAAGGGGTCACTCCCGGTGAAGGGATCGTCGGCCCTTTCCTCATCGAATAAGGTGCAGGATATATCATATATACCGCTGTGCAAAGCAAAAACTATAGAAGCAATCAAAAGACAAACCGAGGGTTGTAGAATCTGCCAGTTATTGCTAAAGGGGTCACTCCCGGTGAAGGGATCGTCGGCCCTTTCTTTATCGAATAAGGTGCAGGATGTTCTACAAGGAACATCGCGATGCAAAGCAAGAACTGTAGCTACCTGTTTTTGAAAAATTCGATTCCACAACATCTTTTAGGTTTATTTTCTTTCATTAATCACATTAATGAAGTCCCATCATTTAAGTCCACCTAAACATCACAGATAAATATAACGTACGCTTATGCCATCCGCATTCACCTCGATGTTCCGTCTGCACCGTTAGGTTAGGTAACTAACGGCAGAGCGGGACAGTGCTAGCGCGGGTGTAAAACATAAGCAACGTCTATATAATATATCATATATACTATATACAATATCTATCTGAACAAATCACATGATCACATCACAGATAACGCAGTAGAAAATATCATATGAAATATTGGATATACTAAGACGTCCGTGTTTTATTTTGAGCCTGTATAAAACACGGATTCCACGGTCGTGATGAATAGCCAATCCCACACCCCTAGACCCCTACGAGAGCGGCAAGCAACCCTACCAATTCTAGAGTTAGGAGACCCGGACTCGACTCCTCGAGATGGTCTCCCACTGGACCCTAGAACCCGGTTACTTGTGCTCCCCTCCTTGGGTCTATCATAATGCGGAAAAGTTAATAATATACATCAACGGTGACATCTTCCGCAACCTGGAAGTGCCCCAATAAAAGAATATTACATACAAGTTTTTACATGAATGAAAAAGAAAAACACTCATCTCACATCGGCTATTCAAACATGACGATCTAATATAACATATCCAGCAACATATAACATCGCATGTCATCAACGTAAGTAAATATGCCCATCCCAATTGTCGTTGACATATAGCAACGAAACCGGCGATATCACATATTACACTTACGGACACAGAAAAGAAAGTGTAAAACTACAACAATTGGAATCCGCAAACTTCATAGACATCGCATGCCTAATCAAATGAATTCCTTAGACATCGCATGCCAAACAATTATAAACCCCGCATTTTAGTCTCATCATCGAAAACTCTTTTCAAATCAAGTCGGGCAATTCAACAAGATTCCAGACATCCAGAACGAATGCTCGTCGCAAACTTTAGTAGACGGCCGCACCCCCGATACCGTCGACGAAGTTCACCAAGGCGGAACACCGCAGCCGCGAGCACCCGAACAGATGCTTTCGGCGACGGAGTTCTCCTACAGTCACTTGGTCGGGGCTATGGGGCGTAGTTATCTATTAAATTTACCGGCGAGTATCCGCGTACGCTACGTTATTGCGACGGACTTTTGATCACATCAAAATCCCGTGGCAACCGATCAAGTGAGACTAGACTCGTAACGCCTTGAAATGTCGTTTTGGTGTTTTCCCGAAAATCGGTGAAAATTTGGTATTTTTCCGTAAATCGTCTTTTTTGTATATTTGCAGTTTAGGACTAATTATACCTAACTTGGATAGGTAATTGGTAGTTTTTAGTAGCTAATGAGTTATTTATAAATTTCTGGTCATTTAAAATTTTTCCCTAATTTTTCAATTTTTAATATTATTTTAAGCCGGTAAAAAAAATACATTAAATTAGCGACAAAATACAAATTTAAATGGGCTGATTTTAATCTTTAAAATCATGTTAATTAAAATCTAGTTGTAATATAAATTTTTAGTATTTTATTTCAAGTTTTAATGGGTTTTTATTATGGAAAGCAAAAAAATAATTAATTTAAGCTAAAACTTGCAATTTTGAGCTTGGGGGGGGGCTTTTTGCATAGAATTTCTTTGTAAAATCTCTCTCACTCATTCCTCTCCATCATGGCCGGCCCCACCACTGCTGGAGCAGCCCACTCCCCCCCTCAATTTTGTTTTCAACTCATTTTAAAAGTTCAATGTGATAAGGATTAAAATATAGTAATTGGAGTATGGGTTTTTGTTGTTTGTTTGGTCTTTTGACTTTGAGAAACTTTCCCCAACACCCCCACACCTCTCCCCACTCCTCAACAGCCGAGAATTCCTGCAGCAATAGCCCAAAATTTTTTTCCACAATTCTCATTCCCTTTTGCTTCATTTTTATCTCAAAAATCCATCAAAATCCAAAATTTCTTTCACAAATTCAAAGCAAACCCTTTTTCCGCCTCCTCTCAAACCTAAATTTGTTCAAATCTTGGAGAAAGGAGGTGTCTTGAGTGGTTAGAGCAACCAAGGGTTTAGGCTTGGGAGGTATAATTTCTAATCTATGGTTAATTGTTAGTTGTATTATGCTAAATTTGAACTTTGAAATGTTAAATTAGTGTTAATTTCTAATCTAGATTTTTTTAGTTCATGGCTTGACTTTTAATTAGGGTTTAGAACACCATTATGAGATTAATTAAGTTATTTTGTTATCTAGTTATTATACAAACCTAATTTAAGAGATTACTTTGCTTAAGTGGGCTTTTATTTGTGTTAATTTAAATTTTTAAGTGTGGAATTTGATTTGGAATTGCTAGGTTATAAATTCAAGAAAGGATTGTGTTTGGATAATGGGTTTTGTAGCATGGTAAATCAGTTGAAATTATGTAATTGTGGCTAACTAGTTGTGTGGTTGGATGTTTGTGTTGGATTGTGATAACTTTATCGTTAATTTTCGATGTTGCACCAAATTAGCAAGTTTTGTGCTTACTAGATTTTTACTTAAATATTGTGGTGATTTATTTGTGATATCTTGATGATATTATTAGCATATCCTACGACATTTAGGATGTGTGAATGTGGATTTTTGGTTTTTTCGGGTTTTAGCCTTGCCGGGCGCCCAAAACGACGATTCTAGTTAGTTTTTGCGATTTTCGTGTGTGTTCCGCGCACCTTGTGCACGTTGTGCCTAGCTTGTGAATGTGGATATTTTTCATTTAGGATTTGCGTCGTTTCATGATATATAACCTTATGTTTTGTATTGATGCAAATTCCAGGTTCGGTCACGGAGACTTCGGACGCGGCACGAAAAGGGAAAGCGGTGATTTGACGTAGCTAGCTGAGGATTCCGGTGAGTAGATTTAACATCTCGGGAGGCTATCGTTTGGATGGCGCAGGTCGCCCGATAGTATATGCAGTTAAAGATTTCCAGTAATATTAGTAACTACATCCATGCTTTATTTGACATACATATGCGAACCCATTCTATAGGACACCTGTACCATTGCTAGGGTTTTTATATGCAGCACGAGCACTATTCATGCGTACACACACGCCCTGGTAATTTCCATGCCACAAAACTAGATAACCTATAATTTGAAACATTTTACTATAATTGATGCTTAAACCTGTACTATTGCCTTTAAATCCTTAAAATGAAATCGTAGGATTGTTATTCATGTGCATGTACCTCATCATATCATTTGTTCATGCCTAGTCTATTAATCATACATCGCAACTTGATTATTGATACCATATGCATTCATTATTATTGACATATGCACTTATGAGGACTTCTTGAGATTTTATGATATTTCTGGATTTCGGGGGAAAGCCGCAAAATTTCTAAACTTATTACCTTTTTAAAATATGTAAATTGCGGTTTTCTAGTGATGTAAGTGTCGTCTACCATGAGTTTGCTGTGGTTTTCGAGACCCGTTTCGAGGAGTTGGATGAACCGTCTCGGGTACATGGTGGGCCCGGTAAGGTACCCCGGGGCAAGAAGGTCGTGTTGCTGACGTTGAGCCTGGCAGGGGATAGACTACCTACCGGTGACTTTTGGCACGGCGGATATCCAGAGGATACCGACCGTGGCCGCAAGATGATGAGATATTGATATTTGAGATGGGTCAGCCGGACGGCTAGGGCCAGAGATACTATGATATGGATACGTGAGATTGAGACAGTTTTGAGGTGTCGATGCTGGACACGGATTCTTGTTGATTCTTTTGGTATTGTGCTGATATTTTAAAAGAAAAGAGATTCCTAAAAGAAAAAAATATGACTTCTTGTACCTATATATTCAGATTACGAGTACCTTCATATTGCATTCATACCTGCTAGTACCTTCATGTTGCATACATACCTGCTAGTATATCCTGCCATACCTGTATTATAGATGCTAGGATGCTTGTGTGCATGCTTGCAATAGCCTATATAGATGTTATTTATTACTCACGAGTTGGCAACTCACCCCCGTTGTGCCACAGCCTTTTGCAGGTTCGCTCCGTCAGTACAGTAGCGGCGGGCGCACTTGCTTCTTTTGCCTGGACTCGATGCTTTTTCTCATAGGTGGGTTGTATTATTATTTTGTACCACCTTGTATATTCTTGTATCAAGAGTACTCCATCATCTGTATCTACCAGTATTGTTGTATATTGACCTAGAGACGAGACTGTGAGATTTGTGGGCTTCTTTTTTTTATGCTGTATTTTGGGGTCGACCTCACTTGAGTCGACATGCTGTTTTATTTGTGCTTCTTATGTTTATTTATGCACATTGCTGATTTACATTGCGTGGGATTTGTGACCGCCTTGTGGCGAAGAGCTAGCTCCCGCTTGGGGATGCCTTATTTGTTGTATTCATATATATTCTTGTTGTACCCATTTTGGGGGCCAGTATTTACAAAGGAGACTCTGCCGAAATTTTCCGAAAAATTGATATTGTTTTTAAAAAGGCTTGATATGATTTATTTGATAAACTCACTTTCAATTGATTGGTTTTCCTTTACTCTCCTGCTTTTTGGTTTTGATTTCTGGGTTTTGGCTTACTTATTTTACGGACGTCTTGAGACGTTTCGTAACTTAAGTGCCAGTCACGTTCCGTACCATGCGGGTCATGACAAAGTTGGTATCAGAGCGATAGGTTTTACCTTTTTGAGTGTAGGATGACCCTTGGTAGATAGAGTAAGTGACTTAAGCAGGGTAACGTAGCGTGCGTATGTCCGCAGCATACTTGCGATACGGTACTCCGCCTAGGTGACTTTAGGATATACTTGCTTGAAATTCCTTCTTCAATTCCGTGTATCCTATGATTCTATTGCCATGTTCTTATCATCCTGTTCTTGTAACAGCCACTATGCCGCTGAAGGCTACGAGAGCGCAGAGGGCTGCCGCCCGAGATGAGATCCAAGCAGGCTCGTCCGAGACGAGGACCGAGCAGGGTGGTATACCTACGCCTCAGGGACAGAATGATCCGCCTTCCCCAGGCCGCATGGACAGGCTAGAGTCTGGTATGGAGGAGCTACGACAGATGATGGGAGGTATGCAGGAGTTACGACAGATTGTGGGATCCCTAGTAGCGTCCAGTCGCGCACCGAGATCGGAGGAGGTACCTACCACATCATAGACTACCATGGTTCCTGCTACCCAGACAGTTGCTCCTACTACTACTACCGTGGCTATCCCAGTATCGCTACAGGATTTCATGAGGCTGAGACCTCTAGTCTTCACGGGCACCGATGCAGCAGAGGATCCGCAGACATTTCTTGACAGTTTAGCCAGGATCTGCCGTTCGCTCAGATGTTCTGACGATCGATGGGTGGAGCTTGCGAGTTTCCATCTAGAGGGCCTCGCGTAGACATGGTGGGAGTCAGTCTTGAGAGGTCGAGCTGCAGGTCTACCGCCTATGACTTGGGCCGAGTTTACGGCAGTCTTTCTAGCTCGTTTCCTCCCAGAGAGCGTTCGTGACGCCAGAGCTCGTAGTTTTGAGGCCTTGACCAAGTCTCCAGGGATGACGGTGTCTGAGTACGATGTCCAGTTCACGCAATTGTCCAGATATGCTCCGTATTTGGTGGATACTGAAGAAAAGATGGTGAAGAGGTTCGTGCAGGGACTTGACACCCGGCTATTTCTTGCTATTGGCGCCCAGCACTTCGACACCTATTCAGCTGCTATGGATACGGAATTACGGATGGAGGCACGCATATCACAGACTTCGGCCGTTTCTGGGCCGAAGAGGATTCGCACCAATGTGCCGTCGCAGAGGCAGCGCGCCAGATTCTTTCCGAGAGATGGGCCTGGCAGAGGATTTGGACGGGGTCAGTTATATAGTTCATATCCACAGGGACAGCAGCCGTTGCCAGGATGTTTTGGGTGCGGGAGTACGCACCATCGTATCAGGGACTGTCCAGCGAGACGACAGGGAGCGGTGACAGTGCCACATGTTACCCTACCACCATCACCACCTCCTCCTCAGAGAGCCCTACTTCCTATCACTGCCGATGCTCCACGACAGTTCGATGCACCCAGAGGCCGTGGACGTGGCGGTCCGATCCAGAGAGGACGTGGAGGCCGAGGCCGAGGACAGCCAGTTATTGGTGGGGGTCAGGCCCGAGTTATTGCTTTGACGCCGCAGGATGCGCAGGCATCCAACGCCGTTGTGACAGGTACCTTGCCAGTTTGCTCTTTCGACGCACGGGTATTATTCGACCCAGGTTCCACACATTCGTACGTATCTACACACTTTGCACCGATGTTGGGCCGTAAGTCGTGGTCGTTAGATCAGCCGCTTGTTGTTATTACCCCGGTAGGCGAGTCGTTTGTCGCTCGTTTTGTGTTTCGATTGTGTTCTGTTCGTATCGGGGAGAGGGATTCGTCGGTTGATTTGATTCTCCTCAATATGTTGGACTTTGATGTGCTTCTGGGCATAGATTGGCTAGCCACCTGTTATGCTTCAGTGGACTGTCATGAGAAAGCAGTCATATTTAGCTTTCCGGGAGAGCCAGTCCTTGTTATTCAGGGAGACCGCAGCGTCACCCTTCCCAGCTTGATTTCGTCTCTTCGCGCTGGTCAGCTCTTACGGAAGGGATGTCAGGGATTCTTAGCATGTATTTGTGATACTCGAGCTGTAGAGGTTCCTTTGGACCGGGTCCCGATTGTTTGTGAGTTCCCTGATGTTTTCCCTGACGAGCTGCCTGGGCTACCGCCTGAGCGCGATATTGAGTTCTGCATCGATTTGATTCCCGGCTCGGGGCCTATTTCTATACAGCCTTATCGGATGGCCCCGGCAGAGCTTAGAGAGCTGAAGGATCAGTTGCAGGATTTGTTAGATAAAGGGCTTATTCGACCGAGTGTTTCTCCGTGGGGTGCTCCGGTCCTGTTTGTCAAGAAGAAGGACGGAAGTTTGCGCTTATGTATCGACTACCGCCAGCTGAACAAGGTTACCGTGCGGAACAGATATCCGTTGCCATGCATTAATGATTTGTTCGACCAGCTTCAGGGTGCGGGGTATTTTTCGAGGATCAACTTGCGATCAGGGTACCATCAGCTGCGAGTTTGACAGGAGGATATACCGAAGACAGCTTTCCGTACGCGTTATGGCCACTATGAGTTTCTGGTGATGTTATTCGAACTCACCAACGCCCCAGCTGCATTCATGGATTTGATGAACCATATATTCAGGCCATATCTTGACTTGTTCATCATCGTGTTTATCGACGATATCTTGGTGTACTCCCGGAGCAGAGGGGAGCACGAGCAGCACTTGCGGATTACGTTGCAGACTTTGAGAGAGCACCAGCTTTTCGCAAAATTTTCCAAGTGTGCATTCTGGTTGGACAGCGTCGGATTCTTGGGTCATGTGATTACGAAAGATGGCATATGTGTGGACCCGAAGAAGATTGAGACCGTTCAGCAGTGGCCCAGACCGACATCAGTTACGGAGATCCGCAGTTTCCTAGGCCTGGCTGGCTACTACAGGCGATTCGTTCAGGATTTCTCCCGTATTGCTGCACCTTTAACCGGATTGATTCGGAAGGGAGTTCCTTTCGTTTGGACAGAGGAGTGCGAGCACAGTTTTCAGCAGCTACGGACTTGTTTGACTACGGTGCCGGTATTATCTTTACCTTCAGGATCAGGCGGATTCGTGGTTTATTGTGACGCTTCACGAGTGGGGCTAGGGTGCGTATTGATGCAGCATGACAGGGTGATCGCGTATGCTTCGCGGCAGTTGAAGAAACATGAACAGAACTTCCCCACTCACGATTTGGAGATGGCTGCAGTGGTCTTTGCACTTAAGATCTGGCGACATTACCTATACGGTGAGTCGTGTCAGATATTCACTGATCACAAGAGCTTAAAGTATATATTTCAGTAGCGAGAACTAAATCTCAGACAGCGCCGTTGGATGGAACTAGTAAAGGACTACGATTGTGAGATTTTGTATCACCCGGGCAAGGCGAATGTAGTGGCGGATGATTTGAGCAGGAGGCCCGGGGGTAGTCTATCTTGTTTGCGCGCAGTGCAGAGACAGTCGTCAGCAGATTGGCAGATTTTATGCGACAGCCGAGTTGAGTTCAAGTTCACTCCGACAGGGGGACAGCTTGCGCATGTTCGTGCACGTCCGCAGTTACTTGACCGTATTCGAGAGGCACAGCCCAGCGATGACCGTCTTTCAGAGATCATGGAGCAGATTAGACAGGGCAGAGATTCCGAGTTCGTGATCGATGATCAGGGAGTACTGCGATTTAGGACTCGACTGTGCGTACCATATTCTGAGGGACTACGACGTGAGATTCTTGAGGAGGCGCATAGATCGACATACAGCGTTCATCCGGGTTCCACCAAGATGTACCGCGATATGAGAGATGTCTTTTGGTTGGACGGGATGAAGAGGGACGTCACAGACTTCGTATCGAGATGCCTGACTTGTCAGCAAGTCAAGGCCGAGCACCAGAGGCCAGCAGGAGAGTTGCAGCCTTTTCCCATTCCGTAGTGGAAATGGGAGCAGATTTCTATGGACTTCATTGTGGGTCTACCCAGGACCAGTTGAGGGTATGACTCCATTTGGGTGATCATGGATCGATTGACGAAAGCGGCTCACTTCCTGCCAGTGAAGACGACTTTCAGTTTTGCTCAGTATGCCCAGATTTACATCGACGAGATCGTACGACTGCATGGAGTCCCGACGTGTATCGTGTCCGACCGAGGCACCCAGTTTACCAGCCCACTATGGCAGAGGCTTCAGGAGGCATTGGGCACCCGTTTGAGTTTCAGCACAGCATTTCATCCGCAGAACGACGGCCGGTCAGAGTAGACCATTCAGACTCTTGAGGACATGCTCCGAGCGTGCGTTTTAGACTTCGGAGGTAGCTAGGATCATCATTTATCTTTAGTGGTGTTCTGCTACAACAACAGCTTCCAGGATACTATTCAGATGGCACCTTTCGAGGCATTGTATGGGAGGAGATGCAGATCGCCCGTCTGTTGGACAGAGCTCAGCGAGAGCAGTATTTTGGGGTGGCAGCTTGTTGAGGAGACGGCAGCAAAGATACAGTTGATCCGAGACCGGATGAGAGCGGCTCAGAGTAAGCAGAAATCGTATGCAGATAGGCGCCGTCGCAGACTAGAGTTCGTAGTTGGCGATCATGTTTTTCTGAGGGTCTCTCCGATGAAGGGCATGATGCGATTTGGGCGAAAAGGAAAGCTTAGTCCCAGATTTGTGGGTCCCTTCGAGATTCTCGAGCATGTCCGCGCAGTTGCATATCGTTTGGCTCTTCCACCCAGCTTTCCCGATGTTCGCCCCGTCTTCCATGTTTCGATGCTCCGCAAGTACCTTCACGACCCTTCGCATGCGATTCAGCACCCGACAGTCCAGCTAGAGCGCGACCTTTCTTTTGTAGAGCAGCCGGTGGTCATCCTGGATCGGCAGGTGAAGAAATTGAGATCGAAAATTATACCGACCGTCAAAGTCCTTTGGCGTGGCCCGAGCAACGAGGAGGTCACTTGGGAGACCGAGGACAAGATGAGGAAAAAATATCCCCATCTCTTTGAAGGTATGCGTAGCTAGATTTTTAAATTCGGGTACCGAATTTCTTTAAGGGGGGAAGATTGTAACGCCTTGAAATGTCGTTTTGGTGTTTTCCCGAAAATCGGTGAAAATTTGGTATTTTTCCGTAAATCGTCTTTTTTGTATATTTACAGTTTAGGCCTAATTATACCTAATTTGGATAGGTAATTGGTAGTTTTTAGTAGCTAATGAGTTACTTATAAATTTCTGGTCATTTAAAAATTTTCCCTAATTTTTCAATTTTTAATATTATTTTGAGCCGGTAAAAAAAATACATTAAATTAGCGACAAAATACAAATTTAAATGGGCTGATTTTAATCTTTAAAATCATGTTAATTAAAATCTAGTTGTAATATAAATTTTTAGTATTTTATTTCAAGTTTTAATGGGTTTTTATTATGGAAAGCAAAAAAATAATTAATTTAAGCTAAAACTTGCAATTTTGAGCTTGTGGGGGGGGGGTCTTTTTGCATAGAATTTCTTTGTAAAATCTCTCTCACTCATTCCTCTCCATCATGGCCGGCCCCACCACTGCTGGAGCAGCCCACTCCCCCCCTCAATTTTGTTTCCAACTCATTTTAAAAGTTCAATGTGATAAGGATTAAAATATAGTAATTGGAGTATGGGTTTTTGTTGTTTGTTTGGTCTTTTGACTTTGAGAAACTTTCCCCAACACCCCCACACCTCTCCCCACTCCTCAACAGCCGAGAATTCCTGCAGCAATAGCCCAAAAAAAATTTCCCCAATTCTCATTCCCTTTTGCTTCATTTTTATCTCAAAAATCCATCAAAATCCAAAATTTCTTTCACAAATTCAAAGCAAACCCTTTTCCCGCCTCCTCTCAAACCTAAATTTGTTCAAATCTTGGAGAAAGGAGGTGTCTTGAGTGGTTAGAGCAACCAAGGGTTTAGGCTTGGGAGGTATAATTTCTAATCTATGGTTAATTGTTAGTTGTATTATGCTAAATTTGAACTTTGAAATGTTAAATTAGTGTTAATTTCTAATCTAGATTTTTTTAGTTCATGGCTTGACTTTTAATTAGGGTTTAGAACACCATTATGAGATTAATTAAGTTATTTTGTTATCTAGTTATTATACAAACCTAATTTAAGAGATTACTTTGCTTAAGTGGGCTTTTATTTGTGTTAATTTAAATTTTTAAGTGTGGAATTTGATTTGGAATTGCTAGGTTATAAATTCAAGAAAGGATTGTGTTTGGATAATGGGTTTTGTAGCATGGTAAATCAGTTGAAATTATGTGATTGTGGCTAACTAGTTGTGTGGTTGGATGTTTGTGTTGGATTGTGATAACTTTATCGTCAATTTTCGATGTTGCACCAAATTAGCAAGTTTTGTGCTTACTAGATTTTTATTTAAATATTGTGGTGATTTATTTGTGATATCTTGATGATATTATTAGCATATCCTATGACATTTAGGATGTGTGAATGTGGATTTTTGGTTTTTTCGGGTTTTAGCCTTGCCGGGCGCCCAAAACGACGATTCTAGTTAGTTTTTGCGATTTTCGTGTGTGTTCCGTGCACCTTGTGCACGTTGTGCCTAGCTTGTGAATGTGGATATTTTTCATTTAGGATTTGCGTCGTTTCATGATATGTAACCTTATGTTTTGTATTGATGCAAATTCCAGGTTCGGTCGCGGAGACTTCGGACGCGGCACGAAAAGGGAAAGCTGTGATTGGACGTAGCTAGGTGAGGATTCCGGTGAGTAGATTTAACATCTACGGGGGACTATCGTTTGGATGGCGCAGGTAGATGATAGTTTAAGTAGTTAAAGATTTCCAGTAATATTAGTAACTACATCCATTCTTTATTTGACATACATATGCGAACCTATTCTATAGGACACCAGCACCATTGCCAGGGTTTTTATATGCAGCACGAGCACTATTCATGTATACACACACCTCCTGGTAATTGCTATGCCACCACACTAGATAACCTATAATTTGAAACCTTTTACTATAATTGATGCTTAAACCTGTGCTATTGCCTTTAAATCCTTAAAATGAAATCGTAGGATTGCTATTCATGTGCATGTACCTCATCAAATCATTTGTTCATGCCTAGTCTATTAATCATACATCGCAACTTGATTATTGATACCATATGCATTCATTATCATTGACATATGCACTTATGAGGACTTCTTGAGATTTTATGATATTTCTGGATTTCGGGGGAAAGCCGCTAAATTTCTAAACTTATTACCTTTTTAAAATATATAAATTGCGGTTTTCTAGTGATGTAAGTGTCGTCCACCATGAGTTTGCTGTGGTTTTCGAGACCCGTTTCGAGGAGTTGGATGAACCGTCTTGGGTACATTGTGGGCCCGGTAAGGTACCCCGGGGCAAGAAGGTCGTATTGCTGACGTTGAGCCTGGCAGGGGATAGACTACCTACCGGTGACTTTTTGGCACGGCGGATATCCAGAGGATACCGACCGAGGCCGCGAGATGATGAGATATTGATATTTGAGATGGGTCAACCGGACGGCTGGGGCCAGAGATACTATGATATGGATACGTGAGATTGAGACAGTTTTGAGGTGTCGATGCTGGACACGGATTCTTGTTGATTCTTTTGGTATTGTGCTGATATTTTAAAAGAATAGAGATTCCTAAAAGAAAAAAATATGTCTTCTTGTACCTATATATTCAGATTACGAGTACCTTCATATTGCATTCATACCTGCTAGTACCTTCATGTTGCATACATACCTGCTAGTATATCCTGCCATACCTGTATTATAGATGCTAGGATGCTTGTGTGCATGCTTGTGATAGCCTATATAGATGTTATTTATTACTCACGAGTTGGCAACTCACCCCCGTTGTGCCACAGCCTTTTGCAGGTTCGCTCCGTCAGTACAGTAGCGGCGGGCGCACTTGCTTCTTTTGCCTGGACTCGAGGCTTTTGCTCATAGGTGGGTTGTATTATTATTTTGTACCACCTTGTATATTCTTGTATCTAGAGTACTCCATCTACTGTATCTACCAGTATTGTTGTATATTGACCTAGAGACGAGACTGTGAGATTTGTGGGCTTCTTTTTTTTTTATGCTGTATTTTGGGGTCGAGCTCACTTGAGTCGACATGCTGTTTTACTTGTGCTTCTTATGTTTATTTATGTACATTGCTGATTTACATTGCGTGGGATTTGTGACCGCCTTGTGGCGAAGAGCTAGCTCCCGCTTGGGGATGCCTTATTTGTTGTATTCATATATATTCATGTTGTACCCATTTTGGGATCCAGTATTTACAAAGGAGACTCTGCCGAAACTTTCGGAAAAATTGATATTGTTTTTAAAAAGGCTTGATATGACTTATTTGATAAACTCACTTTCAATTGATTGGTTTTCCTTCACTCTCCTGCTTTTTGGTTTTGATTTCTGGGTTTTGGCTTACTTATTTTACGGACGTCTTGAGACGTTTCGTAACTTAAGTGCCAGTCACGTTCCGTACCCTGCGGGTCGTGACAGCCAGATTTATAACATTCAAATGTTGTTGATTCCAATTATTGTATCATATTCCAGATAAATAGAAAATGTTAAACTTTCCGATCGAACAATCAAACACCCAAGTTTTCCCGAAACAGCTCAACACTTGAAATAAGTTTAAAAACATCCATTTCATACCACAGTACCAATGGTCCAGCCGTAGAAGGGTCAAGCCAACGCCTCACATGTGGCACGCCGTACTGCCCCAAGCCCTAAGGTTCAAAGGGCAGTTCAAGACGGTCACATAATCGAGTTAAGGTTTGTTGTCTTCTAGAGGGTCCATCGCGTTACTTGCACTACTTAGAACGTTCTTAAACTACGGAAAAATCCAACACTTGGAAATTTTCCGGCAGGGGAAAAATTGGGTTATTTATATCCGGTTGAACCTTTTAACATGTTCTAAATTTACCCGGAAAACCGTAAACGAGGTTAGAATATCCGATCGAATCAACGAGTTCCCAATACACCCTAGAAAACTCAACTGTTGAGTATATTTAAAAGTACCCAGAAACATCAGGAATCACATACGGGGGAAACTGTACAAAACTGAAACCCTAACTCTTCAATTGCGCCGCGGAACCGCCGCCAATGGCATGTCATTGCCGCGGTTCCGTGGCCGTTTAAGTGAGTCAGTGTCTCGTTTTGTACAGTTAACCTTATATTTCCCTGCTCTATTTTCTGAGCATTTTTAATTCACAAAAATCCACAATTTCAGAAAATGTACAGAGAGGGGTATCGATTAGGGTTTCGGGGTTCGATCGGGTTTCTAATTTCGTCTACACATCGCCTAAAGCTCTAGCTAGGCTCTGATACCACTGAAGGGTTCCTAGGCACACTCATATGATTCTACAACTGATCAACCATGCCAAAATCAAATTTTTATGTGCCGAGAAACCCTAATGAAGATCGTTAACTAGAGGTAAAGGCGAAACATAGCAAGTTAACGACTTTAACTACAAGTGAAAGGGATTACAACCTTTGTAGATCCGGTCCTCCACTTCTTTAGCTCCGTGATGACGTCCCTCCACTGCGATCATCGGGATCCAGGATTCTAGCGATGGTTTCGTTGGAGAAATGAGCGGGCTAGGTTGTTGACTTCGGTGTCGAAGATGATCTACGTCGAGGCGACTCTAACTCAAGCTCCATCTTCACTTGGTCATGAAACTTGTGAAGATAACACCCTATAACACATGGCAAGTGGTAGAGGATAAAGAAATAGAAAGTGGGTTCACTTTGGATTTGGATTTCTTACTTGATTTCAACACTTGGAATTTTCAAGAAAGCTTTCTTCACTTCTTGAAGAAGAAGAAGAAGGAAAATGAAAAAATGAATTGTTTAAAAAAGAAAATTCAAGTGAAGTTTATCATAATGCAACCATGGGTGAAGTTAACTCATGTAGAGAGTAAACTAGGGTTTAGGTAATGGTTAAGTTAAAGGATAAAACAAAATGGTAGACTTTTTCAAAGATGCTTTGAAGCTTCAAGAAGCTTCAAGCCAAAATAAGAAAAGCCACCATTTAGTTTTTCCAAAAATAAATAAAATAAATAAATAAATAAGTTAAAACCCTAACCATTAACCTAAACATGGTTTAAAGCATACACACACCCAAGTTTGCATGTATCATCAAACATGATACAAACTAGTGCACAAACATATATCATATATACAATGTGCACAATCTAGTGAGAAAAATAATCTTAAGTGAACAAATACTAGTTAATGTAAAGTAATATATCAAATATATAATTATACATTAAATCATTAAATCAACTCTTGATTTAATGATCCGGTCATACTGCATATAACCGACTAATATCAAGTGTATCAATATATCGAATCAACATTTGATTCAGTAACCCGGCTATATCTCATATAACCGTCCGATGATACAAATTGCGAGAATAGAATTCAGTATCACATACTGGTATTATTCTCGGTCCCGCACATATCTCATATGCGCTCCTATTTCGTTTCACTTGAGCCAGGAAACCTCTGTGTAGGACTCTAAAGACTCGTCAATACGCCGGCATTATGTGATGATCATATCAAACACCCACAAGCCGCAAGCGGTCTGCTAAACGTAACGGCCACCCGGGTATTGAGCGATCAGAAGATCAAAGAGCAAGCCCGCTCACACTCCTGTGAATCTAACCAGTAACACTTACCGTACAGTCCGGTCTGTTCGTCTGATATGTCGTGTATCTCGCCTAGGGGTGGTAAACGTCAGACCCCAGTAGCTTGATAAGTCATGCCGATGTAAGGTCCATAACAAGCATGAGACTACTGATAACTCTTACCAGTAAATCACTGCAACCCTGGCCAGGAATTTCCAGTTATGGCCAGTCGAGCATAGCACAACATCAACCCCCAATACCGGGAGAGACGAATCCCCTCCTATCGCTCATTGCCTCCATGTGAATCGGGACTGTACCCAAAAACCACCTGTTTGCACACCTCAGTAGATCCGTGGTAGGGTGGAAATCAAAGCACAGTGGGAGACACACAAGACTCTATGACGATCTCGGGTCAAAAGACTAAGCTGTTCCAGTGTCACCAGAGAACTGCCATCTGACGTGAGGAATAATACCATCAGGGAGTTCTCGGCGAGTCCGTTCAGTATATCCAGTCTCCACTGAGCACCCGCATACCATCTCTGATGTCAAACACCAATGGATATGGGATCATCCATCGCCCATCACATGGGCCCAGAAGATATACGCTAGTCTACTCTGGAATATCGATGCCCCGTCTCGATATTCCCACGACTAGGAACATTGAAGGATGTACTCATGGACCACCCAAGCCCCACTAGTATGATCTACATCATAGTCCTGCAAGTCGAGTACACATCCTAAGGGCTTTATCAACATGTAACAGAAAGACAAAAAGTATACATGTTAAGATAAAGAGCAACCAGATAGCGTACTATCATGTCGAGCAAGAAAGTCCTACCTATATATGTCCCAGCGTCCACTACAATATACATCCAATGTACGGTAATGGCCTCTAGGGCATACATATAACTAACAAGAATGTGGTTAGAATTGCAACCATAGTGAGTTAGTTTCATACACTTAACTATTGTTGAGACTTAACCATGGGTTATGATAAGTGATTGGGTTTATAAAATATTTTAATAAAACAAGAGAGTGGACTAAGTCAATGAAGATTACAAGCTTCTACAAGCTTCAAGCCATGACTTAATTCTCACCATTTTGAATTACTAAATATAAATAAAAACCTAATTCTTATCATGGTCATGGTATGAGTCCAATACACACAAGTTGCATATATAACCTAGCATGATACAATGTATATATCACATATATAACATGTACACAAAAGTGAGAAAAAGAAACAATTAAGTGAGCAATATTAGTTAATGTAAATTCATATATCAAATATATAATTATACATTAAATCATTAAATCAATACTTGATTTAATAATTCGGCTATATTACATATAACCGACTAATATCAATAATACCAATTTACCGAATCAACAATCGATTCGATAACCCGGCTACTTCTCATATACCCGGCCGATATCACATATCACGAGAATACAATACGGTATCATATACTCATATCAATCTCGGTCCCGCACATATCACATATGTTCTCCTACTCCGTTTCGCTTGAGCCAAGAAAGCTCTGTGTAGGACTCTAAAGACTCATCAATACGCCGGCAGTAGGTGGTGATAATATCAGTCACCCACAAGCCGCAAGCGGTCTGCTAAACGTAACGGCCATACGGGTATTGAGCGATCAGAAGATCAACAAGCAAGCCTGCTCATACTCCTGCGAATCCAATCAATAACACTACCGTACAGTCCGGTCTCTTCGTCTGATATGTCGCATATCTCGTCTAGGGGTGGTAAACGTCACACCCCAGTAACTTGATAAGTCATGCCGATGTAAGGTCCATAACGGTTCGAGAAACTACTGATAACACTTACCAGTAGATCTCAGCAACCCTGGCCAGGGATTTCCTGTTATGGCCAATCGAGCATAGCGCAACATCAACCCCCAATACCGGGAGAGACGAATCCCCTCCTATCGCTCATTGCCTCCATGTGACTCGGGACTGTACCCAAAAACCACCTGTTTGCACGACTCAGTAGAGCCGTGGTATGGTGGAAATCAAAGCACAGTGGGTGACATACAAGACTCTATGACGATCTCGGGTCTACAGACTAACCTGCACCAGTGTCACCAGAGAACTGCTATCTAACGTGAGGTATAATACCATCTAGGAGTTCTCGGCGAGTCCGTTCAGTGTACCCAGTCTACACTGAGCACCCTATACCATCTCTGATGTCAAACACCAATGGATATAGGATCATCCATCACCCATCGCATAGGTCAAGAAGCTATACGCTAGTCTACTCTGGAGTATCGATGCCCTGTCTCGATATTCCCTCGACTAGGAACAATTAAAGGATGTACTTATAGACTGCCAAGTCCCCCACTAGTATGGTCTGCATCATAATCCTGGTAGTCAAGTACACATCCTAAGAGCTTTATCAACATGTAACAAAGAGACATCATGTGTACATGTTAAGAAAAGGAGCAACTAGATAGCATACTATCATGTCGAGTAAGAAAGTCCTACCTATGTATGTCCAAGCATCCACTATAATATACATCATATGTACAATAATGGCTGCTAGGGCATACATATAAATAACAATCTCCCACTTGCACTAGGGCCATATATTGTAGTATCGAATACCCAACAATCAGCCGTGGTTGTAGTATCTCATACTCAACCATCCCATAAAAGTCTCTTTTGGGCAATGGCCTTTATGAGTGGATCCGCAGTGTTGTCCTCCGAGTCTACTCTCCAAACCTCAATCCCCTGTGTAGGGTTCCTAGGCACTCTAGTAGAGTCTCACAAGTGATCAAACATACACAAATCAAATTTTAAGGGTGCCTACAAACCCTAATACGGATCGTCAACTAGATATATAGGCGATGCAAGCAAGTAAACGGAAATATAGCTAAAGGGAATGGGCTACAACCTTTGTAGATCCGGTCCTCCACCTCCTAGGCTCCGTGATGAAGTCCTCTCCGCTGTCCAAATCGAACCATGACTCTCACGGTGGTTTCATCGGAGAAAAAGGCGGGCTAGGTCGTCGACGACGTGCCGAAGATGATCTACGTCGAAGCATCACTAGATCATGCTCCACCTTCACCAAGCCATGAAAACTTGTAAAGGAAACACCCTATACTACTTGGCAAGAGGTAGAGGATGAAGAAATAGGAACTGGGTTCACTTTAAAATTGGATTTCTCACACTTTTTCATCACTTGCCATTGATGTAGCAAGCTTTCTTCATGGAAGAAGAAGATGAAGAAGAAGAAGAAGATATGATAAGTGTTAAAGAAAAATGAAAAAGAATTAATTCTTATCATCTTCTAACCTTAGTTAAGTGTAGAGAATGAATTAGGGTTAGTTTAAATGGTTAGGGTTAAGTAAAAGACAAGAATGGAGACTAAGTCAAAACTTCATGAATGTTCAACTAAAAACAAAACAAGTAACCATTCATTTATCCTTTTCATTTTCCAAAATGAATAAATAAATAAAATAAATAAATAAGTACTTAAGTAGACAAAACCCTAATCATTAACTTAACCATAGTTTAATTCTTTACACTTAACCAAATAAGCATGTATCATCAAACATGATACAATCATGTGCACAAAAGTATATCACATATACAACTTGCACAATTCAAGTGAGAAAATCCTTTTAAAGTGAACCAATACTAGTTAATGCAAAGTAATATATCAAATATATAATTATACATTAAATCATTAAATCAACACTTGATTCAATGATCCGGTCATGTCGCATATAACCGGCTAGTATCCAATGTATCGGCTTATCGAATCAATCCTTGATTCGATAACTAGGTTATATCGCATACAACCATTCGACACATTCATCGCGAGAATGAAATACGGTATCACATACACGCATTATTCTCGGTCCCGCACATATCTCATATGCGCTCCTATTTCGTTTCGCTTGAGCCAGGAAACCTCTGTGTAGGACTCTAAAGACTCGTCAATACGCCGGCAGCAGGTGATGATCATATCAAACACCCACAAGCCGCAAGCGGTCTGCTAAACGTAACGGCCACCCGGGTATTGAGCGATCAGAAGATCGACGAGCAAGCCCGCTCACACTCCTGTGAATCCAACCAGTAACACTTACCGTACAGTCCGGTCTGTTCGTCTGATATGTCGCATATCTCGCCTAGGGGTGGTAAACGTCAGACCCCAGTAGCTCAATAAGTCATGCCGACGTGAAGTCTATGACATGTGTGAAACTACTGATAACACTTACCAGTAGGTCACTGCAACCCTGGCCAGGGATTTCCTGTTATGGCCAGTCGAGCACAGCGCAACATCAACCCTCAATACCGGGAAAGACGAATCCCCTCCTATCGCTCATTGCCTCCATGTGAATCGGGACTGTACCCAAAAACCACCTGTTTGAACGACTCAGTAGAGCCATGGTAGGGTGGAAATCAAAGCACAGTGGGAGACACACAAGATTCTATGACGATCTCGGGTCAACAGACTAAGCTGTACCAGTGTCACCAGAGAACTGCCATCTGACGTGAGGTATAATACCATCTGGGAGTTCTCGGCGAGTCCGTTCAGTGTACCCAGTCTCCACTGAGCACCCGTATACCATCTCTGATGTCAAACACCAATGGATATGGGATCATCCATCGCCCATCACATGGGTCGAGAAGATATACGCTAGTCTACTCTGGAATATCGATGCCCCGTCTCGATATTCCCACGACTAGGAACATTGAAGGATGTACTCATGAACTACCCAGGCCCCACTAGTATGATCTGCATCACAGTCCTGGAAGTCGAGTACACGTCCTAAGGGCTTTATCAACATGTAACAGAGAGACAGAAAGTATACACGTTAAGATAAAGAGCAACCAGATAGCGTACTATCATGTCGAGCAAGAAAGTCCTACCTATATATGTCCCAGCATCCACTACAATATACATCCAATGTACAGTAATGGCCTCTAGGTCATACATATAACTAACACCCTGGAGATCAACCATCTCCATAATCAGTTGATACTGCCTTAGAATATGTCTGGTCACTAACGGGAGGGGTTCCCAGGCGAAAGCCACAACTCCATTGTCACACAATGGTAGGAAACAAGTTCAACTCATGAACAAATATATACCCAGACTACCTCTTTGGTAGCATCTCTAGTAGGGATGCATTCAACCTTTATCGTCTAGTTTGCCACGGTGTCTAGCTTGGAACTCTTCCAACATACCGTCCCTCCACTAAGGGTAAAGACAGTGCCTGTGACTGACTTTCAATCAACCTTATCACCCCGGAAGCTATCCAGTGATTCTCCCCAGGATTGATTGATACCTTCTCACTACACCTTGTGAGTATCCTAAAATCACCTTAAATCTATCTCATAGATCCAAAACCCGGGATTTAGGAGGTATCACCTTTATCCTATATAGAGAATTCTTGTGATAAGAGGAGATTGACCGAGTGTAGCAAAGGAAATACCTTCGTTATCAAGAGTATGTCATTCATGTACTATACGAGGAAGACCACCTTACTCTCTACTACCCTTTTGTATATACAAGGTTCATCTACCATTTTGATGAAGTCAAACGCTTTGACTACCACATCAAAAACAGATGTTCCAACTCTGCGATACCTGCTTTATTCTGTAAAGCAACTTGCACACGTTTCCGCTGCTCCCACTATCTACGAAGCCCTCTGGCTGTGTACTTATAGACGCTATCTTCTGAATCAATATTTAGAAAAGCAGTCATGACACCCAACCGCCAGATATCGTAGTCATGGTATGTTGCAATGGCAAGTGGGATCTGGATGGAATTAAGCATAGCTATTGGAGAAAAGGTTTTATCATTATCCATACCTGGTCGATGACGAAAACTTTTTACAACATGTCTAGCTTTGAAAGTCTAAACATTTCCATCTACACCATGTAATCTTCTAAAGATATACTTGCTCCTGATGGGGGTTTAACCCTTCAGATAAAGCAACCAATGTACATACTTTGTTGGTGTATATGGATTACATCTCAGATAGCTTAGCATCCATCCTTTCTTACAAGGTCCCCACTCTTGATGGCCTGCTCGAAACTAGTTGGGTCATTATCTCATGATGCAATCCTCGCTCCCACTGTCATTGAGGAAACCGAAGTATCTCTCAGGTGGATGAGGAACCCTACCAGATCGGCGGAGAGGCTGAGGTTCGTCGGGAACTATTGAATCCTCCGGTTCTACCAAATCATCAGCTGTAGTTTGTATAGCTGGAACTCATTCCAGTTCTACCTCATGACCACAGGTTTCTTTCCATAAAAATTCCTTTTTTCTAAAAAGGTGGCATGCTGAGAAACAAAACACCTTTTGCTCCTCAGAGTGGTAGAAGATATTCCTTCACAAATATTTGGGATATCCTAACAGACTTATACAGAACTGACCTTGCCTCGAGCTTGTCCGGATTTTGCTTTTGACATAGGCCGGACAACCCAAATCTTAACTTGCTTAAGACATGGGCTCTTCCCATTCCATATCTCATATGGAGTGGTAGGCACCTGATTTGGTTGGAACAGAATTCAATAGGTATGCATCTTTACAAGTGCATAACACCCAAAGAAAATAGGCAACTCGGTAGTACTCATCATAGAGCGCACCATATCTAATAGGGTGCGATTGCTCTACACCGATACACCGTTGTGCTGTGGTCTACACGGAGGAGTAATGCAGAGAGAGAATCTCATTCTCCTTTAGAATAGTCCAAGATCTCCATGCTCAAGTATTCTTCTCCCCGATCACATCAAAGGACATAATACTTATACCCGTTTTGGTTCTCTACTTCTAACCCATATTCATTGAATTTCTCAAAACCTTCAGACTTGTGTTTCAACTGAAACATATGTCCGAATCTTGAGAGATCATCAGTGAATGTAATGAAGTACAAAGAACCAGTTTTGGCATGAGTAGACAGGGGACCACATACATCATGTATCAGTCCCAAGAGTTCACTAACTCTTTCTTTGTTTCAAGTAAACGGAGCTATGGTCATTTTATCTTTGTGACATAACTGGCAAGTTTCATAAGATGTAAATTCAAACTGATTTAAATATGCATTTAATTTAACTTAGCTAGTCGGGTCGCATTGATATGACCTAGTCTACAATGCCTCAAGAAGGATTCCTTCATTTATGAACTCTTCCTCATGTGTGTGTTCAGTACATTAAGAACCGTGGTTTGATTTAGAACGTATATGCTATTAGATAACGTGCCGGAAGTGATCAACACTTGATATAGGAAATGTTCAAAACATTATCCAACAATACAAAATTATATCCTTCTTTACTTAATAAAGAGACTGATATAATGTTGTATATCAGGTTCGGTGTCTAATAACATTCATTCAAAGTCGATGTATTTGGTAATACAAGGTGATAATCGCCAATATCTTGGCTGCAACAATTGCACCGTTTCAAACTCTTAAAACTTATCATCCTATTTCCATTTCTCTACCTTTCTGTAGCCCATGTAACAGATTACATATATGTGACCCTGATCCGTTTTCTCATACCTAGGACATAGAGGATACTGAGAAACAGTTCTCGGTAATCAACACACCCGAAAAAGATGTATCATCATGTACTTTCTTCGTTTGGGCGGCACGGGAATCCTGGTAATCCCCTATTTCCTGCTCGGTCTTATAACAATTATAAGTTGGAGCGGGACCAACGTTCCCTAGCTCAGTATAATAAGCGGGTTCGGTCAATACATCCATATTATTATCTTGATTAAGGCATGACATGATCGCTACCTGGAGTGAGAGAGAGAAGAAAACACTCTGCGTGCGCTATTATATGATTAGATTGGTTATATATTTTATCTAATCAGGATGGCTCCCACTGTTTTCATCAAATCTTCCTTCAAACCCTAAAAGGAAAGACTAGCCGGGATTAATTATACCCTACAAGTTTGCCAATCTTTCAGCCAGGCCAGTGCCGGTACTTTGAGGGAAGTTCCCAGTGCTTTTGCACATACCTAATTAAAATAAACCTCGTTTTCCCAGGGGCGTAACCCCGTTGACACCTTTCTATACACCTACTTAATCGGCTAATTGTAAAGTGTAAAACTCTCCCAAGAGTAACAATTTACTCGCAGTGGGTATCAGGATCCAACTATCTCATAGAAGGTATGCAATCTCATTGCAAATTTCAACACTTGAAATTCCCGATAATGGTTTTTATCCCTAGTACTCATGACCTTGGCTATGGTCAACATATCATAAGTCCTAGTTAAGTTCTACCCGTCATTTCTTGATTAATTAGACCAAGCCACATGACCCTCGGTTATGGTCGACATAATCATGTGACTGTCCTAACTAATCACATCATATGCTTTATAGGAAGACATCACTTAGCTACCGTACACTACGTCTCGGCTATGGTCGACATACGCAGCACGAATACTAAGTACTCTATTTCCTAAAATGACGGAGGGTTGCGCATGGTTTGTAAGAAAACCTTTAACTCTTTGAACTTGAAATCGTTGCAGAATCAAAATGATTTAAAATGGAGTGTTTTTTAGGCTTTTACTAGTTTCGCTAAAGAGGTCACTCCCGGTGAAGGGATCTCTGCTCTTTCCTCGTCGAATGAGGTGCAGGATATTCACAATACCACTATGCAAAGAAAGAACTAGAAAAGCAATCAAAAGACGAAACCGAGGGTTATAGCATCTGCCAGTTCCTGCTAAAGAGGTTACTCCCGGTGAAGGGATCTCTGCTATTTCCTTATCGAATAAAGTGCTCGATATTCTACAAGGAATACCGCTATGCAAAGCAAGAACTAGACCTACCAATTTTAGAAAATTCAATTCCACAACATATTTAGATTTATTTTTCTTTCATTAATCTCATTAATGAAGGTCCCATCATATAAGTTACCTGAACATCACAGATAAATACAACGTACGCTTATGCCATCCGCATTCGCCTCGAAATCCCGCCATGAACTGCTAGGTTAGGTAACTAACAGCAGGGTGGGGTAGGGCTAGCGTGGGTGAAAAACATAAGCAACGTCTATAATATATCATATATATTATAATGTAAAGTATCTATCTCAGAATATAAAATGATCACATCACAAAATATCAGCAGCAGAAGACAACATATGAAATATTTGATATACTAGGATATCCGTATTTTGTATTTAGCCAACAATAGAAAATACGGATTCCATGTTCGTGATGAATAGCCAAACCCACATCCCTAGACCCCTACGAGAGCAGCAAGCAACCCTGCCAATTCCAGGGTTAGGAGACCCGGTCTCGACTCCACGAGACGGTCTCCCACTGGACCCCAGAACCCGGCTACTTATGCTCCCCTCCTTGGGTCTATCCTAATGCGGAAAAGTAAATAATATATATCAATGGTGACATCATACTCAACCCAGAAGTGCCCCAATAAAAGAATATTACATACATGGAATTTTACATGAATGAAAATGAAAAACTCTCATCTCACATAAAAAAACCCCGGTTATTCAAACACGACGATCCAATATAACATATCATAACAACACATAGTATCACATGTCATCAACGTAAATAAATATATGTATCCCAATTGTCGTTGACGTATAGCAACGAAACCGGCGATACACCACATATTACACTTACGGTTGCAGAAAAGAAAATGAAAACTACAACAGTTGGAATCCGCAACCATCTTAGACATCATAAACCCGAAATATCTCATACTGCGGATTTCATGCTTAACAATATGAATTCCTTTGACATCGCATGCTTAACAATTATAAACCCCACATTTTAGTCTCGATATTGAAAACACTTTCTGAAGGGTTCCGGCAGCGCCCCGGCCGTCGAAACGCGGCCAAAATGCGGAACGAAAATTTTCTAAACTGGCACAACCGCTACCCGGTTTACGGATCGACCTTAAACCCAAAACTAGAAAAGTAACTAAGAGTTAGAATCGTTATACCGAGTTGATCCGAGTCCTTCGGTCTTTATTCCAAGCTCCTAGCGATTCCTTAATGTCGTTTGGTTGCCGGTCTTCCTTCATCTCCGATGATCCACCCGAGGGAAACGGCGCAAGCTCCAACATCGTCGAACGAGGTAACCGATGCTCCAACGTCGCTAGCGATGGAAAGTGGGGGTGTATGAAAGTGCCACTATATTTTTCTATCAACATCTATGCTCATGGAGCTACCAAGGAAGATGTGGAGGTGATGTAAACATGGAAGGCATGAGCTTAGAAATTGGTTAAGTGTTTTTGGTGTGAGTGTGAATAATGAGAGAGTGAGAGAGAGCTAGTGTGTCAAAAATCCCACCACCAAAAAAGTTTCCGGCCCCTCTCTCCTCCCCTCAAAAATAATGCACACCCAAAAACCTTTTTCCAATTAACAATAAACAAATGAGACCATACCAATCTCTACATGCCTAAAAACCCATGCTCTGACCCAAATCACCTTTCCACCTCATTATGAAACAAATGATTTTCTTAAATGGAAAATCAATAATGAGGTGGCAAATCTTTTAGAAGTCATTCCGTACAAATACGGAACACTTCCCGGTATATGTATCGAAATACACATACGCGTATTCGTACCAAAATATGAATAGCCGAGAGAGAAAATGAATAATGAACAATAATACTAGAATACGTATATAGAAATACATATATAAATTATTAAATCAAAACCTGATTTAATAAACTGGCTTAATCCTAAGCCGCTAGTATTATCAACCGCCCAATTAAAGTCTGCGCAGCAAATGCACATATTTAATCGGACATCTGTATGTATCAACATACCTCATGTACACTATATTGCCTGAACCGTGAAAACCCTCTGTGTGGGACTCTAAAGATTCGTCAATACGCTGGCAGTAGGTTTAACCACAAGCACGTCAGCGGCACTAGCTGTACGTAACGGCTACCCAGGTATTGAGCAAAAGGGAGGCCGACGAGCAAACTCATCATGAACCCCTACTGTGCCTGTCAGGGAAAATATCCGTACAGTCCGGTCTGTTCGTCTAAGAGTATCGCATATCGAGTCTAGGGGGGTGGATAAACTCAGACCCCCAACAATGCGATATTTAGTGTCGGTATGAAACCCATCACCATCTGAGAAACTATCGATCCTGGATCGGTTGTTCTCGTCCACCGTGGCCACGGATTTATTGTGATGGCCATCCGTACACAACGCGACATCAACCCCCAATACCGGGAGAGACGAATCCCCGACGATCTGATCACTTCCTCCATGTGGCTCGGGACTGTACCCAACTAAAACCTGTTTGCACAACTCCTTTGAGCCGTGGTAGGGTAGTAATCAAAGAATAGTTGGAACTCACACAAGACAAATGATGATCTTAGGTCGACAGACTAACCTGTACACATGTCATCTGGGAACTGCTATCTGACAATAGGTATAATACCAACTAGCAGGTCCCCGACGAGTCCGTCCAGTGTACTCATAACCCAATGAGCACCTGTATACTATCTTTGGTGAACAAACTAACACCAATGGCTTGTGAGACCTTGCCACCGCCCCTCGTCGGGGTCTCGATCAGTATACACTAGTCTACACTAGAGTATCGATGCCCGGTCTCGATACTTCCACGACTAGGGACATTTAAGGATGTGCTTATAGACCCCAGCTCCCACATATATGATCCCTATCATAATGCTGGCAGTCAAGCATGAATCCTATGGGCTCTATCAACACGTACATGATGATAATGACAAACCAGATAGCATACTATCATCTTGAGTAAGACTGTTTTATCGGTACTGGTCCTCACTCAATCGTCAAAATCACAAGTCCGCGACTATGATAATTGCCTTGAGGGCACTATAGCCAACAATCTTCCACTTGCACTTAAGGCCAATTATTGCGATGTCGCATACTCACAGCCCGTGTGATACCGAACACCCAACATCTCTACTAGTCAGTTTCGCAATGCCCATTTGCGAAAATGATTGCGTTCGAGAAATAGCCTCAGTAGTGGATCCGCTCCAATGTTTCTTTCTGTATCTCTCTTAATCTCAACTTCGCGGAGAAAGCTATCTCCCGAAATGAGCAATACCTGTCTTAGAATTTGTCTGGATATCTGATGGGACCCAGTTCATAAATGAACTCCAAATCCAATAAACTTCTTTGACTGTATCATCCAGTGAATTTAATCAGTATCCTGCGCCATGCCTTTTCTCAGTATTCGCTTGGAGCACCCGTCCAACATACTTTCCCTCAAAAGAGGGAAAACTATAACTCTGACAGTCACTCTGTCATTCAGGTCACCTTGGAAGCCTAAAATGATAACCGTTTCCCGAAGGAGGCTGCCATAATCATTTCCCAAGAACATTCACTTATGTTCAATAACTGCTTCCCAATGTTTCTCCAGGATTGGAATAATATATCTGCTTATTGCATCTAGTGCAAAAGCAATATCTGGTGTGGTACTTGACATTTCATGATTAACTCAATTGCCTAAGAAAATGATATGTTAATCATGTAGATCCCTCTCCCCTTTAGTCTGTAAGACACCTTTAGAGAGGTTGACTCCATCACCTGCAGGTTCACCATCATGCCAGGAGTCATTCATTTAATGTCAAAGTACCAGATTGGGATACTTCCCAAATCTAGATCTAAAACCATAGATCTAGTAACCAGAAAACCTGATATTATATCCACATTCTCTGCGGAGAAACAACTTTGTGACAACCACAGTATAACCGATCGTAGCAGAGGAATATCTTTTCCTATCAAGTGCATATCATCCAAATACCTGGACATCACTCTCTACTACCTTCTTAACAGATCCATCTCCTATTCTGATGAAGTCATAGACCTATGACTGTCACATCAAAAATAGATGATCTATTTCCGCTATACCTTCTTTAGTCTATAAATAAACATAAGCTACTTGCCTACTATGCTTCCGCTGCTCCCACCGACTACAATAACCCTCTGGCAGAGTCATATATACGTACACTTCTAAAACTAGTTTAGAATGACGCTATAGTCATCCTCCTGCCGGGTCTTATAGTCTAGAACAGCAGCAACGACATGTCTGGATAAACAAAAAACCTCCCTGTCACCGTCACTGAGAAGACCGAAGTACCTCTCGGGTGCCTGAGGTTACCCACCAAATCTGTGGAGTGGCTAATGGAACGTCAAAACAAATTGAATCCTCAGGTTCTATTAAATCTTCAGTAATCGTTTATGGTTCTGGAATAACTTCCATTTCTGCCATACTCCCACTTATGTTTTCTGAAAAAGTCCATTTTACTAAAACTGTGGCGAGTCAAGAACAATATAAATGCTGATCTTCCTGATGGTAGAAAGTTAACCCTCGTCAAAGCCCAGGATAACCCACAAACAACCATTACTGAAACGTGCCTTGAGTTTATCCGGATTCTTGTTTTAAGCATCAGCTGGACAACTCCCTATACCTTAACATCGTTAAGATATAAATTGATTCTATATATATCTAATATAGAAACAAAAGCACTAATCTAATTTGAAACCAGATTCAAAATCATGCAGCTGTCTCTAGTGCATATCAACCAAATAGAAAGAGGACAATCAGCATTACTCATCTAGGAGTGCATCCACATATGAGTAACCCGAAAGAGAAGCAAGTTCTCAAAACCATTACTATCAACTGAATACCAAACAAAAGTATCTACATCTTCGACTTCATCGAGGAATCCTGATACTTCCAACAAATGGTTCTCTACTTTATTCTTATACCTATAACTTCTGAACATCTGGACCTTGCATTTCAACGAAATACATGTCTAGAACTGGAGAAGTCAGAAGTAAACAGAATATAGTACGAGTACCAACCCTTTTGTCCTAATGGACACTAGACAACATACAATACTTTATATAAGTCCCCTGAGTTCAATAACTCAAACCCTGTGCGTCGTAGGTTGAAAAACTGTACTTTGTTAAGAAGAGTTACACCACTGTTGAATGCACCTTACCTAATCACCTACTGATATAGGTAAATGTCATAGACATAATATCAAAAAGTTATATCTCACTTTATAAAATAAATGTATAGATATATCAGTTTGAAATTGGTGTATAACAACGGATATTCAAAACCAAATATGTGCCCTCCGGCAAAATCCAGATGATTTCCTCAAATATCACAAATTACAATGAATTCCGATATAATGAGGATCTAATCACCCAATTCCCAATATCTTACTCCCACTCACCATCCGCAATAACATGCAGATGTGAGAACTGATCTGGTAAATACATACCCTGGAGTTAGATTCTTATTGGGAAAACAGTTTTCAATTAATATCGCACAGTGAAACTGAAACATGAAAATGTTTCAAAAGGGGTTAACCGGTATTCCTAGTAACGCCTCTTCCACTATCCTGATTCACGACAGTAACCTTATACTATCCCTGCCCTCACTGCAAAACCTTTATTATGTCTTTACTTATTACCTTCTGTACACCTCTTTTACGCTAATTGGTTTTCTTCATTCCCTACCTTTCGGCACCAGCCTAAGGTTTGGAAGAAGACTATCCAATAAGTGTAATAGGTGTACTCTCCTAATCCTAGGAGCCCTCGCAACCTGAGAGAAGGTAAAGAGAAAAGACATCTGAATAATCCTATCCAATTTCTCTTGAACCAGAATCCATCCTCGAAAAAGATCCTTCGAGTTCGTATGTAACTATACGATGGATTTATCCAATTGAAGTGGATATCCGTAGTGATACAGAGTGTTCTAGAGAAAAGCAAAATGGATGTAGGAATGGTAGGGGTATACCCGGTCTTTGTCGTGAATGATGGTGATCGCAATTTTCTTTACCATTATTCTAATCCCTTTATTATGTCTTTACTTATTACCTTCTCTACACCACAGTTAAGCTTGTTGGTTTTCTTCCTTCCCTACCGTTCGGCACCTCCTATGGTTTGGAAGAAGACTATCCAATAAGCTCAATAGGTGTACCCTCTTCTAATCCTAGGAGCCCTCCAAACCTGAGAGAAGGTAAAGGGAAAAGACAATCGAATAATCTTATTCAATCTCTCCAGAACCAGAATCCATCCTCGAAAAAGTTCCTTCGAGTTCGTATATAACCATATGATGGATTTATCCAATGGAAGTGGATGTCCTTAATGATACGAGGTGTTCTGGAGAAATGTAAAGGTGATATAGAAGTGGCAATGATGTATACGACACCATGACATTTCAAAAACCAAAGTGTTTTAAGAAGGTTCGGTCAACTTGGTTCATGAGTTTTAGTCAAAGGTCGGGTCATAGTCATAGCCAGAGAGAGAGAGAGAGAAGAAACACTCAGCATGCACTCTAACCTAGATCAAAATGGTTAATCATTTTATCTAATCTGGATGGCTCCCACGGTTTCCTCGAATTCTCCTCCAAACCCAAAAGGAGAATTAGTCAGAATCACCCGAGGAGTAATCCTACTCATCAGTGGGAATCGGGATCCAACTATCATCGTATGATAACTTGATGGAAGCCACTCAAGTTACCACACTCCAGAAGGTATGTGCAAGCCTGGCAAGTTTCCTGTATGTTTGAAACTCCCGATGTGATTTTTACCCCTAGGACCTAAGTGACCTTGACGGAGTCAACAAATCAAAGAGTCCTAGTCAAGTTCAACCCGTCATTATCTTGATTGCATTAAAGCCACCCGCACGAGCCCTTGACGGAGTCAACAAGGCCGCACGACTGTCCTAACCAATCATATATCCATGCTACAAATAAGCACCACTCAGCTACCGCACACTACGCCTTGACGGAGTCAACAAACGCAGCACGAATACTAAGTACTACTTGCAGGAAATAACGGAGGGATACGGCTGGTTTTTGGCGAAAAACCTTTAACGTAATGAACTTGATCTCGTTGAAGGAATCCAAGTGGTTTTATAAATATATAGTTAAATATATAGTGGCGAAAACTTTTGCTAAAGAGGTCACTCCCGGTGAAGGGATCTCGGCTCTTTTCCCGTCGAATGGGGTGCAGGATATCCCAAACTGAATACCACGATGCAAAGCAAAAGGAAACGACTATTGTAAAGTTATTACATTGACGCAAACTTTTACTCAAGGGGTCACTCCCGATGAAGGGATCTCGGCCCTTGCCTCGTCGAATGAGGTGCTGAATATTCCAAATGAATACCACTGTGCAAAGTAAAAGAAAACGTCTGTAATGTCAGGTTTTAAAAACTTTGTTCCAACAACATCATATATAGGTTTGTTTTATCCTTGCATTGATAAGAATCTATGCAGTCCCATCAATTAATCACACCAGAAAAGAACGAAAATAAAATGTATATATATGACATTCGCATTCGCCACTGGGCCCCGTCATCACCCGTTAGGTTACTTAACTAACGACAGAGCGGGGGCTGGACTTGCGCGGATGCAAAACATATACAACTTCTACTAGTATATTTAAATATATATATAACATTCATCCCAGGCATGATATAAAGCAACATCACAGAAACATCACAGAAGCAATACAGAATGGTGGATAATCTGGAGCCCCGGCTTTCACTTGAGCCGCAAGTGAGACCCGACGTTCCCTGTCATTTGGATAGCATGTGCAATGAAACCTAGACCCCTACGAGCGCGGCAAGTTACCCGCCAAAACCAAAAGTGAGGCAGCCCCCTTCAGCAACGTGAATGGACCACCCAGCACTTCACGGAATCCGGTAACTTGAGCACCCCTCCCGGGTCACCTATACCCCCTACGAGTGCGGCGAATAGCCCGCCAATTCTAGAGTAAGGTCCCCTCCGTCACAACGCCATGAGATGCACACCCGTTGCCCTCTAGAATTCGGCTATTCGTGCACCCCACCGCGGGGTAATCCTAGTACAGAAAATAAAATAATATACAAGGGTGACATCGACCTCAGCCCGGTCGTGCCCCAAAAGAATAATATACAAACTAGCAGTGACGGCAGTCCACATGTCGGACGCTCACCCCGCAATATCAAATGTATAAATGAAATAAAACTGTATTATCATTGCACCATTGCTATTCACCACGATAATCCAACCAACATCACAACACATCACAGAACATCAACGTGAATGTCACGTTCGCAAAACCGTCTAAAAGACATATAGCAATTAGACGAGTTTACCGATCAAATGACATTCACGGTCGCAGAATATAATGTATGTACTGTCAAACACATGCTTAAAATATCGATCAACTAAGTTCCAAATTGGCCCCAATAGCAAAACAACACTTCACTGAAACCTGGGCCAAAACAGAATATCACAAAGATCACATTTCTACATAAATGGCTACAGAAAAAATTTGGTCGCCCGTTGCCACTAAACCGCCGCGAACCGCCGCCAATAGGGGCTTAGTGCAGCGGCTCCGTGGTAATTTTGTGGAATCACGTGCCCAAATTTTTCCAGTACCCTTAAAATTGCCTGCATGGATTTTTAAGATGCCTGAAATAATTTTTTGACCACTTTTGAAAATCGACAGCAACTATGAAAATGGAATCGTGATTTCTGTAAATTCCGTCGATCGATCTTTTAAGCACGTTTAGACAAGCTAGAAAGGGGTTTAAAGGGTGGCTCTGATACCATGAAGGGTTCCGGCAGCGCCCCGGCCGTCGAAACGTGGACAAAATTCGGAACGAAAATTTTCTAAACTGGCGCTACCGCTACGCGATATACGGATCGACCTTAAACCCTAAACTAGCAAAGTAACTAAGAGTTAGAATCGTTATACTTAGTTGATCCGAGTCCTTCGGTCTTTATTCCAAGCTCCTAGCGATTCCTTGATGTCGTTTGGTTGCCGGTCTTCCTTCGTCTCCGATGATCCATCCGAGGGAAACGGCACAAGCTCCAACCTCGTTGAACGAGGTAACCGACGCTCCAACGTCGCTAGCGATGGAGAGTTGCGGTGTATGAAAGTGTCACTATATTTTTCTCTCAACATCTATGCTCATGGAGCTACCAAGGAAGATGTGGAGGTGATGTAAACATGGAAGGCATGAGCTTAGAAATTGGTTAAGTGTTTTTGGTGTGAGTGTGAATAATGAGAGAGTGAGAGAGAGCTAGTGTGTCAAAAATCCCACCACCAAAAAAGTTGCCGGCCCCTCTCTCCTCCCCTCAAAAATAATGCACACCCAAAAACCCTTTTCCAATTAACAATAAACAAATGAGACCATACCAATCTCTACATGCCCAAAAACCCATGCTTTGACCCAAATCACCTTTCCTCCTCATTATGAAATAAATGATTTTTCTTAAATGGAAAATCAATAATGAGGTGGCAAATCTTCTAGATGTCATTCCATACAAATACGGAACACTTCCCAGTATATGTATCGAAATACACATACGCGTATTCGTACCAAAACACGAATAGCCGAGAGAGAAAATGAATAGTGAACAATAATACTAGAATACGTATATACAAATACATATATAATTACTAAATCAAAACCCGATTTAATAAACTGGCTTAATCCTAAGCCGCCAGTATTATCAACCGCCCAATTAAAGTCTGCGCTGCAAATGCACATATTTAAATGGACATCTGTATGTATCAACATACCTCATGTACACCATATTGCCTGAACCGTGAAAACCCTCTGTGTGGGACTCTAAAGACTCATCAATACGCTGGCAGTGGGTTTAACCACAAGCACGTCAGCGGCACTAGCTGTACGTAACGGCTACGCAAGTATTGAGAAAAACGGAGGCTGACGAGCAAACTCATCCTCAACCCCTACTGAGCCTGTCAGTGACAATATCCGTACAGTCCGGTCTATTCGTCTAAGAGTATCTCATATCGAGTCTAGGGGGTGGACAAAGTCAGACCCCCAACAACGCGATATTTAGTGTCGGTATGAAACCCATCACCACCTGAGAAACTATCGATCCTAGATCGGTAGTTCTCGTCCACCGTGGCCACGGATTTATGGTGATGGCCATCCGTACACAACGCGACATCAATCCCCAATACCGGGAGAGACGAATCCCCGACGATCCGATCACTGCCTCCATGTAGCTCGGGACTATACCGAACTAAAACCTGTTTGCATGACTCCTTTGAGCCGTGGTAGGGTAGTAATCAAAGCACAGTGGGAACTCACACAAGACAAATGATGATCTCAGGTCGACAGACTAACCTGTACACATGTCACCTGGGAACTGCTATCTGACAATAAGTATAATACCAACTAGCAGGTTTCCGGCGAGTCCGTTCAGTATACTTATAACCCAATGAGCATCTGTATACTATCTTAGGTGAATAAACTAACACTAATGGCTTGTGAGACCTTGCCACTGCCTCTCATCGGGGTCTCGATCAGTATACACTAGTCTACACTGGAGTATCGATGCCCGGTCTCGATACTCCCACACTAGGGACATTTAAGGATGTGCTTATAGACCCCAGCTCCTACATATATGATCGCCATCATAATACTGGCAGTCAAGCATGAATCCAATGTGCTCTATCAACACGTACATGATGATAAAGACAAACCAGATAGCTTACTATCATCTTGAGTAAGACTGTTTTATCGGTACAGGTCCTCACTCAATCGTCATTATCACAAGCCCGCGACTATGATAATTGCCTTGAGGGCACTATAGCCAACAATTTCCAATAACAAGTCGGGTAATTCAACAAGATTCCCGACATCCTGATCGAATGCTCGTCGGAAACTTTAGTAGACGGCCGTACCCCTGATGCCGTCGACGAAGTGCACTAAGGCGGAACACCGTTGCCGCGAGCACCCGAACGGATGCTTTAAGCTACTACGTTCTCTTACAGTCACTTGGTCGGGGGTATGAGGCATGGCTATCTAATAATGTTACCCGGCGGGTATCCGCGTACACTACATGATTGCGACGGACTTTTGATCACATCAAAATCCCGTGGGAAACCGATCAAATGAGACTAAATTGCAAGATTTATAAAATTCAATTATTGTGGATTCCAAGTATTGTATCACAATATAATAGACTATGTTAAACATTTCAACCGAATCAAACAACACCCATATCTTTCGATGAGCTCAATACTTGAGCGAAGTTAAAGTACCCAAAACGTGCCGCAGTACCTATGATCTAGCCATAGAAGGGTCAAACCAACGCCTCACCTATGACACCGCGGAACTACAGAAAACCCTAGGGTTTAAGTCGCTGTTCCGAGGTTATAGAATCGAGTTAAGGTTTTTGTTCTTCTAGAGGGTCCATAGAGTTACTTGCACGACTATTGAATATAATTAACTTAAGAAAATTCCAACTCTTGGAAAATTTTAGAGGGGGTCATGGGGTGATGTTTGAAGTTCGTTCGAACTGTTAAACATAGCCTAGGTTACCATTAAAATGTTAAATTATACGACTATGAAACACTCCGTTTTAGTCCTATATCAAAATTTTCATCACATGCAATTTTGGACTAAACAAACAATACCTAAAACCCCACAATCTACAGTACAGTGCACAGAAAAAAACGAGCCATTTTTGAGTCAAAGTGGGTGGCCAAGAGGGTGTGGATCTCGGTTGAAATCCGAGTAAATGCCCTTGAATTTTTTCTGTGCACTATATGTATCATATACATCACTCTGCAGTTGTTTGAAATTTTTTTCCAAAACTTTAAAAATTCAACAGAGAGCATAAATTGCAGGTTTCAGAAATCGTGTTTACGGAGTTGTTTCCTTTTCGTATTGTTTCTATCATCGTCTAAGTTTCTAGTTAGGCTCTGATACCATGTTGGGATTCCTCGGCACCTAGTTTAGGATTTGCACGCATCAAGCATACCACAACAAAAATTTTAAGGGGGCGCTAAGAAATCATCCTAGGAGTCATACTAGAATATTAGGGTAACAAAACTATGCAATCAAACATTACATAAGAACTGAACTAGAATACAACCTTTGTAGACCCGGTCCTTCACTTCAAAAGCTCTGTGTAGTCATCCCTTCACTCCAAGCATCGATCTCCCGGACTCAAGATGAACTCAACAAAGCGTAGTGAGCAACCATGCTAGAAAACTTCGAGGCCGAAGATGATCTACGTCGAGGAAACTAAAGCACAAGCTATTTCTTTACAAAGTGATGAACTTTGTGAAGCAAACACCGTAAACTAAATGGCAAGTAGTAGAGGATGATGAAGTAGGAATTTTGCTCAGTTTGGATTTGATTTTCTCACTTGGATTCTTCATGTCTCAAAACCCTAGAATGCTTTTTGAGCTCATGAAGAAGATGATGAACAAGAGAAAACTCAAGAGAATAGAATGAGGTTAGAATTGCAACCATAGTGAGTTAGTGTCATACACTTAACCATTGTAGAGACTTAACCATGGGTTATGATAAGTGATTGGGTTTATAAAATATCTTTAATAAAACACGAGAGTGGACTAAGTCAATGAAGCTTACAAGCTTCTACAAGCTTCAAGCCATGACTTAATTCTCACCATTTTGAATTACTAAATATAAATAAAACCCTAATTCTTATCATGGTCATGGTATGAGTCCAATACACACAAGTTGCATATATAACCTAGCATGATACAATGTATATATCACATATATAACATGTACACAAAAGTAAGAAAAAGAAACAATTAAGTGAGCAATATTAGTTAATGTAAATTCATATATCAAATATATAATTATACATTAAATCATTAAATCAATACTTAATTTAATAATTTGGCTATATTACGTAACCGACTAATATCAATTTACCGAATCAACACTCGATTCGATAACCCGGCTATATCACATATACCCGGCCGATATCACATATCGCGAAAATACATTATGGTATCACATACACGTATCAATCTCGGTCCTTCACATATCACATATGTGCTCCTACTCCATTTCGCTTCAGCCAGGAAACCTCTGTGTAGGACTCTAAAGACTCGTCAATACGCCGGCAGTAGGTGGTGATCATATCAGTCACCCACAAGCCGCAAAAGGTCTGCTAAACGTAACCGCCATCAGGGTATTGAGCGATCAGAAGATCAACAAGCAAGCCTGCTCATACTCCTGCGAATCCAATCAGTAACACTACCATACAGTCCGGTCTCTTCGTATGATTTGTCGCATATCTCGTCTAGGGGTGGTAAACGTCAGACCACAGTAACTTGATAAGTCATGTCGATATAAGGTTTATAACAGTTCGAGGAACTACTGATAACACTTACAGTAGATCTCAGCAACCCTGGCCAGGGATTTCCTGTTATGGCTAATCGAGCATAGCGCAACATCAACCCCCAATACCGGGAGAGACGAATCCCCTCCTATCGCTCATTGCCTCCATGTGACTCGGGACTGTACCCAAAAACCACCTGTTTGCACGACTCAGTAGAGCCGTAGTAGGGTGGAAATCAAAGCACAGTGGGAGACATACAAGAATCTATGACGATTTCGGGTCTACAGACTAATCTGTACCAGTGTCATAAGGGAACTGCTATCTGACGTGAGGTATAATACCATCTAGGAGTTCTCGGCGAGTCCGTTCAGTGTAACAAGTCTACACTGAGCACCCATATACCAACTCTGATGTCAAACAGCAATGGATATATGATCATCCATTGCCCATCGCATAGGTCAAGAAGCTATACGCTAGTCTACTCTGGAGTATCGATGCCCTGTCTCGATATCCCCTCGAGTAGGAACAATTAAAGGATGTACTTATAGACTGCCCAGGCCCCCACTAGTATGATCTGCATCATAATCCTGGTAGTCAAGTACACATCTTAAGGGCTTTATCAACATGTAACAAAAAGACATCATGTGTACATATTAAGATAAAGATCAACCAGATAGCATACTATCATGTCGAGCAAGAAAGTCCTACCTATGTATGTCCAAGCATCCACTATAATATACATTATATGTACAATAATGGTCTCTAGGGTATACATATAACTAATATTAATTGTATGTTTAAATCTAATTTTAATTAGATGTTAATATAACCTTAATTGCAAATTGAAATTTTGAAGCGAAGGGTATGAGATTTAATTAATGTTTATGTAACTTGATTATCTTTACAATGTGTAGTTTAACATGTTAAGTCATGAAAATCTAACCTAGTTGTTAAGTTCACAAATTTTTGCTCCTAAATTGTCCAAATTATATAATTTGCAAACTAGATTTAGGGTTTATGAAAATATGTGAGATTAAAAATCTAGTTAATTTTTGTTGGCCTAATTATGATATTAGATGAATATTGTGGCCACTACTTTTGTTAAAACATATAGTTTTGCGCTAAAACGGTTAATGGTTGCTTACTAGGTTTTTAGAATAAATCGATTTTATTTAAGTTGAGGTTTTGATTGTTTATAACCTATTTCTAAAAATATCAAGTGTGTTGTGGAACGTCGATTTGTGCGAATGGGTTTTTGGTTTGGTGGTTGCCATGTATAGCGACCCTAGTTGTGGTTTGTGGCATTGTTGCGAGCGCGTTTTGTGCACTAAGTGTGTACGCATTTAGTTAGTGTGCGTGGTTGACTTGTATTGGTTTTGTCCGTGACTAATTATAAATTTATTCTCTTTTTACATGTGTACGTTTCTAGGATCGGGTACAGAGGTGTCGGAGTGCCGCGAAATTGACAGAGCTGAAATCGGAACAGATTAGCCGAGGCGTCCAGGTGAGTAGATGTATATCTACGGGGGAAGTCGGTTGGATGGCGTATAGCACCCCCGCAATTTCGTAGGATATGATGCGTTATGATCTATATACATATATGGTATTATGAGACGTGAATATCTAGCAAGAAAGGTCTTAGGAGACCGTGGGTTGGATTTTGTGTGATTGGAAGAAAGTGCTTTTAGTAAGTTTCTTAGTCGCGAAACCATAGAGTAAAGGTGGACACACACACACATGCATACACGTGATATGATTTTGCGTGTATATGTTTATATGTATATATATATATATAGATGCGCTGGTGTGTTTGTGTGTGTACACACACACACATGTATGTATACACGGATGATGAGCCCAGTATATGATACTTGGAGATGAGCCGATATGATCGGGCATGATGCCGTGAGATTGTGATATATGATTGGGTCGTGATATGATATACGCCATGATATTATAGCGGATCGTTGGGCGATGTGTTTTCATACACACGAGGATATATGTTTGATGATATGGGAATGTACTAGATTTTAGAACGGTACCCAATTCATGATTTATCGATAATGATACTATATAGATAATGAGGTTTATGTGATATTCGACCCGTACCCCGATTTTGGGATGTCGTACGATGGATTTTACCGTACGAGATATAGATATGATGATTGATCCGCACTCTTGACTCGAGAATGTCGTACTATGTATTTTACCGTACATGATGCTATTGAGGCGGGATCGCCGACTATTAGATATATCGACTCGGACTTTAGGTGGTTTTTCTTTACCCTTTAGAATGGGCTCGAGTCATACTTATTTTCAAAACTAACGAATCGTGAGTATTTTTAAAGACAAGCTGAGGGATATTACGGATTTTTCAAAAGACGTATCTTTTCTCAAGGACCCCGTAGCCCCTATTTTTCTAAAACCACAATTCGTGCTATTTCAAACACCAAAAACTGTATGACTCGTATATGGATAGGTATATTCTTTAATGTTGCGGTTACTGTATCATTTTCCGTATATTCATGCTGTTCTCATCGCATCACATGCTTTTAAATGTATTTTCTTTAGTTATTATGAAACCTTGTCGTCAGGACACCAACACCATTACCGATGATGCGTATGCTCCACGTACACTTGCTTGCCGGCTCACATACATCATCATCGGTAATTTCCATGTCACGTACACATTAGATAACATTGCTTCATTGGTATAATTTGCTAGCGGGTAGTTTCAACACAGTACTAATACGCTTGCTTTCATATGCTAGTTTAGATATTGCATTTCTTACTTAGTTATTTCAAGCATTTATACATTCATTCTGATATGCAATATCGTGGGGCTTTATGCCGATATTCACTATTCACCGACTCGTGAATTTGAGATTTCGGATCTTTTATGAGATTTCTGGATTTGGAAACCGCATGTGAATTTTTATAAACTCATGATTGTTTTAAAAGAGAAAGATGTGGTTTTCCTTGATATGATGAGTAGCGTCCACCATGATGTTTTCTCGGTTTTGAGTTGGTTTTCGAGACCTGATTCGAGGAGGAGGATGAACCATTTGCGGGTATATAGTGGACCCGGTGAGGTGCCCCGGGGCGAGAGTGATTTTGTGGGGATGACGATGAGCCTGGCAGGGGAGCACTACCTACTGGTGACTGTATTGGAAACTCGACGGATATCCAGAGGATACCGTTCGGAGTTATTAGAGAGATGGATATGGGCCGATCCGGACTGACGGAGCCCATGGGCCGATCCGGACTATGCGGAGCCCGAGATTTGAGTATTATGTGTCACTGTCGGACACGGATTTCGAGATGTTTTGAGTGCCGATGCTGGGCACTCGGGTTTTATCATGATTTGTGTGTCGTTGCTGGACACACGTTGGATGATGCATTAGTACATGTCATGCATCGATATATTATTACTCATGACACGGACACGAGTACTTTGATATGACACTTATGATATGCTATAACCTTGTCGTAGTATTGTGTATATTATTGTATGACCTAGGAGAGAGTCATACATGCGATTTCTTCTCGGTGATGTTTTCTACTCACGAGTTGGCAACTCACCCCCATTGTGCCACAGTTTCTTGCAGGTTTGGCCGTACAGGTTTTATTGTGTCATGCTGTCATACTGCTTCCTTCCGGGTGATTGCTTTGGTAGGCGTGACCACCGTTGTATACTTATTTATTTCAGTTGTATTTAGTAAACTCCATCAACCAGACTTGTATATTTTGATAGACTTAGAAACCAGTTGTGTATTATTTCGACCTTAGAGTTGCGCGCTTGTATTATTAGGGTTCTTCTTTGGTTTTCTTGAGGATGTTGGTTTTCTTTCTGAGTTTTGATCCTCGCCCTTCGGCGTTGTATATTATATTGCTTGCGTGGTTGTTTCCGCCAATTGGCGAAGAGCTTGCTCCCGCTTGGGGATGCCTTTATTCATTATTTATGTATTTTATGTGTTGTACCCGTTCGGGGGCCTGTATTTACAAAAGAGACTCTGCTGAAATTTTCGGGACAATATGATGTTGCTTTAAAACAAGTTTTCCTTCACCGTTTTCATTTAAAAATGGTTTAGATTTCTGGGCTTTGGCTTACTTAGATTATGTTACGCCTCTAGACGTTTCGTAATTTAAGTGCGAGTCGCGTTCCGTACCTTCGGGTCGTAACATTTTCTAGGTGGGCTACCCATGATATGAAGAGATGAAAAGAAAGAAAAGGAGAGGAAAAAGAATGTGGGTTTTTTTAAATGTTTTTTTTATGTTAGTTATCAACAAAAGAATGAAATATGTACACACAAAAAGAAAAGACAGAAACAATCACGACACAATAACACACACCTAATCGGTTTAGGGTTCATCTAGGTCAACTAGAGCTGCTCAAGAACTTGATTGTCGAAGTAAAACCGTGTTGAGAAAATGGGCTCAAGATATACTGATCACGAGGCCAGCTAAGTGCAGAGATAAGGGGAGGTTTTCCAACACTTTTGCGATGGTCCATAATTAGATAACCTTTTCTCTTTTGGCGGTTTCGCCGTGAACACTTGCCTAGATACCCCGTGAACGATATACCTTTAAGCGGTGTTCTAAACACAGTTAACTTCTCCCAGTGAGCGCGAAGTCCTTAAAGGCTTAAAGTCTAATTTCTTTTAAAATCTGTGCGGGTAAACGTTATGCTTAATTCATGATTTGTGGGCCACGGAAAAGGGGATGAAATCTTTTACCGTACGTTGTGGGGTTCGCTTGCCCTTAAATCCGTATTAATGGATGTAATGCGTAAATCAATGAAAAAATTTGTTTAAAACATCAAACATTCTTTTTTATGTTAAGCACGGCACTGCAAAAAATACGGGTTAGTCACTTTTAGCTTTTCACAGTGAACTTGCAAAGAATCCTGCAAAGATAGTATATTGGATGCGTCGGATTTGAGAAAGAAGGTGTCAGGAAAATACGTACCGATAAGTTTTCGGGTTAAGAAACTCTCGTTGAATTGAATCCGGTTAGCTTAAAAAGTTCACTTGCGTGGGTCAAACTACCCAGATCTTTGGCACTGTACTTCGCAATCAGCTTAACATTGAATGTACACTTTGCTCCACACGATCGCAGTTCGCAAATCCATAAAAATCTCAAAATGTCGGAAAACGGATTATTAGTGCGAAAAAGCGATATGAATGCCCGAACACCAGAACACTAAAAATTATAAAAATCAAATAATAAAATTGGGACAAAATTAGAACACTGGAGCGCAGGGAAAAATTTTTTAGCAAAAGGGGATGCTTTGGCTGGCGACACCGGAAATTTTAGGGTTCTCGCCGGACTTATTATGGAGTTGGGGCTCCAAATTTCTTCTGGTGTCTAAGTGTTCGACTAGTATCTCAATGTTATTGTTTATCTTTTTTAGTTTAGTTACAGAGTGCTTGCAGGTCAAAAATCCAGAGAACAAAAAGGTTAGATTGTAAATTTTTGTTTATGTTTTGAAATTTTTTTTGTTTGTTTTTAAGAATGGCATTAGATTTATAAACAAGATTTACAGAGATTAAACCGAATTAATAAGAATAAAAACGTTACCATCTCCACGGTAACAGCGCCATTTGATTGTTATGCTTTTGGCATGTCGTATTTTAAGTTCTAAAGTTAACCGCAATCAAGACAGCGACGCGTGTAGCTAGCCGTGATGCGTACGGGTCGTCCGCAGGGAGACGGTGCATTTTAAGTTCTTGTTTTGACGAGTTAATGCACGGGGAGGAATTGTGTGATTCTAACCTAAGTGTATATGCAAAAGAATAAGTTGTTAGGAATAGATAAGTTAGTGTAAGTTAGTGAATTCCGTACTCTATCCTTTGTGCCGAGCTTGGCCAATGAAGCTAAAGAAATCGGCAACAACGTGGATTAGAGTGCTTAAGCACGGTATTTGAGAAATCCGGCTTATTAACCCTTGTCCGTCCATTTTTGTCTCTTGACTTTCGCCTCCGACTAAACCGAACGCAACCGGTCACGGTTAGGGATCACCGATGCCTTGGTAGGGTAAGGTGCCTAACGGAGCGCTTTTGTAAGGTTTGGGTGGAGTTCAATTGGAAGATACCGGGCAAAGGAAATGAGAAAAGGAAATCCTTAACTTACAATACCATTCTTCTTCCTAACAACACCATATTTACAAACACCAAAACAACAAAGAGAAAGAGCAAATGAAAAGAAAAGAAGAAAGGAAAAGAACAACAAGCAAGTAACTAAATGGCATGGAAATAAAATGCAAGTAAGTTAATGGAAAAATGTAAAGAGCAAATAAGTAAAGCAAGATAGAAATACTAAGAACCCAAGTGCAAATAGAAAGCTTCATTAACTCAAAGTGACAATACAAGCCATGAGTTCAATAACCTAAACTTAAACTTGCAGGCTCAATGAAAATGTTGCAAGATCAAGAGAAGGCAAAGAACTCAAGGTGATATGAAGGTAAAATGAAGGCTTTATTTATTCCAAGTGAAGATACAACCATGAGTTCAATAACCAAAACTTAAACTTGCAAGCTCAATGAAGAGGTTGCAAGATCAAGAGAAGGCAAGGAACTCAAGGCAACTAGCTATGTACAAGAACAAAACAAAAAGGAAAAATGAGTGAAAAGAGTTCTAGTGAAAAGAATATAAGGGCCTCATCCCTTGCTCACTGATCTGCTTTTATAGGCACAAAATGAGATTAAACAAGCAATAAAATATGGATGATGTGACAGCAAGGGATGGGCAGAACAAAATTAGAGAACTTTGGACATAGGAAAACCGGTGGGCCTGGCAATATGGGGCATGTCACCGGGCCATGTAGAGGCAAGTGGGCTCGTGCTTGTTGTGTGATGTTGTGTGCTCTCGACAAGTCCACTGGTGCTGCTTTATTTGTCCAGATGAACCTGGTCTGCACTCAGGGATTTGGAGGGAAACTTGATGCTTTATATCACATCAATACTTTTTGCATTAACTCACACACACACCCACTTGCACAAGTCATCATTTGTGTATGCCATGGGCAGCCCCACCATGGTCCTAATGCCAAAGAGCATGTGTACACTTGCATTGTGTTGGACCAAAATTGAATGCACACATTTATATGCAAAAACTCTTTGAATATCGATCGGTTTGTGGTTCCGGTTGCAGTGTCTGCTCATAAACGTTATATCCGTGATTTTGAGTGTATTTCCAGTATTTTGTCACGGATACCTGTAATCTGTAATTACCGAGCAGACATTGTTAATAGTACCGATACTATACAAAACAGACAATGAATGAGTGGTATAGAAATGCAGTTTTCTGTGATAAACAGGATACGTGGATGATATCCACATGCATATGGGCATATTATGTCAGATGTTTATTTATTTATGTCATTGCATTGACTCGATTGTTGACATATATGCATTTGTGGTCACCCTAGATATCATAGTATTACCTTCAGGATATAGTGACCTAGGAAATCTTTGTTTTATTCGATTTCTATTTGCTGATGTTTTCTACTCACGAGTTGGCAGCTCACCCCCGTTGTGCCATAGTTCTTGCAGGTTTGACCGCTTGGGACCAGTTGCAGTATCGCTGGCATACAGCTTCATCCAGGGTTTTTTTCTTTGGTAGGTAGGACACATGTTGGATCATGCCTACTCTCGTACTTTTATATTCCGTTGTATCTAGATAAACTCCATCAGATCAAATCAGAGACTAGAATTTGTATATTGGCAGACCTAGTCAGACTTGGGTAATGTGAGAGACTTGGAGCGATGGGTTTATGATCGCTTTTCGTGAGTTTTGATGTCTTGCTTCTTCATTTGTTCTTTATGGGTTGATCTTCGCCGTTGGACGTCGTATATATGTTATTGTGTGGTTGTGATTCCGCCAGTTTGGCGAAAAGAGCAAGCTCCCGCTTGGGGATGCCTATATATTGTTGTGTATATGTTTTTAGATCAAAATATAAAAGGGAGGTGCTGCCCAAATTTTTAAATTCGAAACAAGTTTTCAACTGTAGTGTAATCCACTTGCATTTTCATGTTTCATTAGCTATGCATTCAAAGAAAAAAAACATGATTCGTTACACCTTTATTTCAAAACTGCACTCCCACTATTTTCCGCAAAAACATTTAGATTTACAGCGCTTCGGCTTACTTGATTTACGTTACACCTTTAGACGTTGCGTAATTTAAGTGCCGATCACGTGCTAAATTACGGGTCATGACAGGGATTCTCTTTCAGCTTACTCCTCCGTATACACAACAGCACAATGGAGTATCGGAGCCGAAGAATCACACCTTATTAGATTTGGTGTGCTCTATGATATGTAATGCTGAGTTACCTATTTCATTTTGGGATTATGCACTTGAGACAGCTGCAGACCTATTGAATCAAGTTCCATCAAAATCATTACCTAAAACACTATATGAGATATGGAGTGGAAAGAGACCATAACTTAAGCGAGTTAAGATATGGGGTTGTCTGGCATATATTATAAAACAGAATCCGGGCAAACTCGAACCACGATCAGTTCTTTGCAAGTTTGTGGGATATCCTAAAAATTCACATGGATATATCTTCTACCACACTGAAAAGCAAAAGGTATTTGTTTCTCAATTTTCCATCTTTTTAGAAAAGGAATTTCATGTAAAAGAAATTAGTGGTAATGAGGTAGAACTGGAAGAAGTTTCAGCTGCATAAACTACAACTGATGATTTGATAGAACCGGAGGATCCAATAGTCTCCGAAGAACCTCAGCCACTCTGCAGATCTAGTAGGGTCCTCATCCACCTGAGAGATACTACGGTTTTCTCATAAACTGTAGGAGCAAGGATTGCATCATGGAAGATGATGACCTAACTAGTTTCGAGCAAGCCATCAGAAGTGGGGACTCTGTGAAATGGCTGGAAGCTATGTGATCTGAGATGGAATCTATGTACACCAAAGTATGGACTTTAGAAGTTGCTCTTGAAGGGGTAAAACCCATCAGGAGCAAGTGGATCTTTAAGAATAAAATTAGTATAGATGGAAAGGTTGTGACCTTCAAAGATAGATTTGTAGCTAAAGCTTTTCGTCAATGACCAGGTGTCGATTATGATGAAACCTTTTCTACTATCGCTATGCTTAAGTCCATATGGATCCTACTTGCTATTGCTGCATACCATGACTACGAAATCTGGCAGATGGACATCAAGACCGCTTTTCTGAATGGTGATTTAGTAGAGAGCGTGTACATGACACAGCCAGAGGGCTTCGCAGACAGAGGGAGCAGCGGAAAGATGTACATGCTGCTTAAATCCATCTATGGATTAAAGTAGGCATCGTGGAGCTTGAACATCTGTTTTGATTAAGCTATCAAAGAGTTTGACTTCATCAAAACCATAGATGAACCTTGTATATACAAGAAGGTTGTAGAGAGTAAGGTTGTCTTCCTCGTATTGTACGTGGATGACATACTCTTGATAGAAAACGATATTCCTATGCTACACTCGGTCAAGCTCTTTTTATCACATAAGTTCTCCATGAAAGATCTAGGTGATGCCTCCTATATCCTTAGGATTAAGATCTATAGAGATAGATCTAAAAGGATGTCAGGATTGTCCCAATCCAGGTACATTGACACCATACTAAAGAGGTTTAGTATGGAAGATTCTAAACGTGGTAATTTATCCACCGGCTCAGGAATCACTCTCTCTAAAGCGATGTCTCCCAAGACAGATTTGGAAAGGGCTTGCATGCCAGGGATACCCTATGTTTCGGCAGTCGGGTCTATCATGTATGCGATTTTATGTACCAAACTGGATATAGCTTACTCACTATATGTAGTGAGAAGGTATCAATCAGATCGTAGGGAAAAGCACTAGACAGCTGTGAAGAACATTCTTAAGTACTTGAGAAGGACTAAAGAATTGTTCTTGGTGTATGATAATGGTGAACTCCAGGTGGAGTCCTTTACCGATTCGAGCTTCCATAGTGATAAGTGTTGGGATTTCTTAGCACGACCACTAGGTTTTAGCAAGCATCAAGTATGCAATTTTAAAAAATCTAGAGTGCTAAGGAACACAAACCTAGAATCGAACTAGAGAATTATGGTTTATAAAGCATGTAAACAAACTTTACACTAAGTGAACAAGGAATACAACCTTATTGACCGGTCCATCACTTCTAAAGCTCCGTGTAGTAGTCCCTTAGCTCCAAGTAGTGGTCCCCCGAACTCTTCTTAGGCTCCACTTGGTGAAAGGAACGAGCTTGCTTAAGGAGCTTCAAGGCCGAAGATGATCTACGTCGAAGAATCTCTAACTCAAGCTACCTCTTCACTAATTGAGCAATTAGTAAAGTAAACAACCTATACTAAATGGCTAGTTTGGTATAGATTGATGAAATAGGAATTTTGCTCACTTTGGAATTAATTTTCTATCTTTCTTTCTTCACCTCACTCAAAGCTAGAGAGCAAAGAAAGAGATGAAGAAGATGATCAAGTGTGAACCCTAGGGTGAGAAAATATCTCCAATGATATTTATAGAGACTTAATCATGGCTAAAGATAATGGTTGGGTTAATAAATATCTAGAGTAAAACAAAATTAGTGGACTAAGTCAAGCCTTCTACATGGTTCCACAAGCATCATTAGCCATGCTAATTTTCACCTAATTTTGATTTTTCCCTTAATAATTAATCACCCAAGTTATCTATAATTTGGTGCGAGTCTCATACACCCATGTCCAATGTATCATCTAGCATGATGCAATAGTAAATACATTAATATATATATCATATATATTTATATGTATTTATAGAAAAGAAATTCTTAAGTGAGCTAATATTAGTTAATATATATTAATATATCAAATATATATAATTATATATTAAATTATTAAATCAACACTTGATTTAATAATCCGGCTATATCACATACAACCGACTAATATCATTTATATGTAAATCAAATATACATATAATAAATTATTAAATCAACACTTGAATCAATAATCTGGTTATATCATATATAACCTATATCGCGAGATTAGAATACTGTATCACATACACGTATCAATCTCGGTCTCGCACATAACATATATGTGTCCTACTTTATTTTGCTTGAGCTAGGAAAACCACCGTGTAGGACTCTAAAGACTCGTCAATACGCCAGCAATAGGTGATGATCATATCAGTCACCCACAAGCCGTCAGCGGTACTAGATGGACGTAATGGCTACCCAGTTATTGAGCGATCAGAAGATCAACAAGAAAGCTTGTCCAAACTCCCGTGAATCTAGTAAGTAACACTACCATACAATCCGGTCTCTTTGTCTGATATGTCGCATATCGAGTCTGGCGTGATAAATGTTAGACCCCAATAACTTGATAAGTCATGCCGATGTGAGGCTCATAACGGGTCGAGAAACTATTGATAACACTTACCGGTAAATCTCATCATCTTCCTTGGCCAGGGACCTCCTAGTATAGCCAATCGAGCATAGCGCAATATCAACTCCCAATACCGGAAGAGAAGAAACCCCTTCTATTGCTCATTGCCTCCATATGACTCGGGACTGTACCCAAAATCCACCTGTTTGCACGCTCTCTTGAGCGTAGTAGGGAGGAAATCAAAGTGCAGTGGGAATCAAACAAGACTCTATGACGATTTCGGGTCTACGGACCAACATGTACCAGTGTCACCAGAGAACTGCTATCTAACGATAGGTATAATACCATCTAGGAGTTCTCGGCGAGTCCTGTTTAGTGTACCCATTCACCAACGGGCATCTGTGTACAATCTTTGATGTCAAAAACAAATGGCTGTGGGATCAACCATCGCCCCATACAGGGTCAAGAAACGTACAAACTATTCTACTCTAGAATATCGATGCCCTGTCTCGATACACCCTCGACTAGGAACAATTAAAGGATGAACTTGTGGACTACCCTGGCCCCACTAGTATGATCTGCATCAAAGTCCTGGCAGTCAAGTACACATCCTAAGGGCTTTATTTACATGTAACGGAGAGACAGTATAATGATACAAGTGTACATATTAAGATAAAGAGCAACCAGATAGCATACTATCATGTCGAGCAAGAAAGTCATGTCTATATATGTCTAAGCATCCACTATAATATACAATCATGTACAATAATGGTCTCTAGGGCATACATATAACTAACAATCTCCCACTTGCACTGAGGCCAATTGTTGTAGTATCTCATACCCAACATCCCGAAAAGTCTCTCAAATTGTATCTGGGGAATGGCTTTCGTGAGTGGATCCGCCGTGTTATTCTTAGTGTCTACTCTGCTGACCTCGATCTCTCGGCGATCAACTATCTCCTGGATCAGGTGATATCGCTTCAGAATATGTCTGGATCGCTGATGGGACCTGGGTTCCTTGGCTAAAACCACAGCTCCATTGTTATCAATACAAAGGTATTGGATGCTCAATGGATGGAACCACACAAAGTTCAGTTATGAACTTCTTATGCAGACAGCCTCTTTGGCGGCATCATTGGTCGCGATGTATTCAGCCTCCATCGTTGAGTCTGCCACGGTTTCTTGCTTGGAACTCTTCCAACACACCGTCCATCCATTGAGGGTGAAGACAAATCCCGAGACCGACATACCGTCGTCCTTATCACTCTGGAAGCTCGAATCGGAAAAGGACTTTTAACACCTTAGAATGCGATAAGTGTTAATTAAGCGAGAATGCGGGTTTTTAGAGAAAAGTTTACCAAATCAGTTTCCTCATATTTTATAGCAAGTAATTAATATTTTATTATACATTGTTATGGCTTGCATACAAATGTGCATGTTAATGTGAGGGGTAGTAGTGTTAACCTTGTTTATGACCATGACACCTTAAGCAATCCATGCTTTAGCTTTACCTTGCTTTAACCTTACCTAGATTTTGTGAGAAATATCTCTTTTGGATTGAGAGGAGGTGGCTAGTGAGTCATGAGGGTTATTAATAAGTGCATTATTGGAAGTGAGGGAGAGAGTGAGATTAAGCTTTTGTTTCACTCTACACTCACCCCTCACCATTATTTCCCTCACTCACTCATTCTTCTCTCATTCTCAAGTATTCTTCATTTCCTCACTCCCAAACTGAACCCTCACTATCCCTTCACTAGAATCCTTGTAAAACTTCACAAAAATCCATGGAAAACACTTCAAATGTCTTGATTAGCCACTAGGTTTCCTTGGAAATTGGAAAGCTAGGATTTTTTAGCAAGAGTGGCTAGATAATGATCTCTAAACTGTTAAATAGGTGTTATTATGTTGTGTAGCTTATTGGTTTCTATTTAGAACACTTAAAGTATCGTTTCGTGCAAATATCGTATTTTTAGTGTCATGTTTGAGCCTCTGTGATCTGCTGTGACCTGGGATTTTTACTGTAAATTCAAACAATGTTTTGGTGTTGTACTAGTGACCCTGAGAGTGAACCTGGAGCACGAACCCCTTGTTGGATATGGTTCCCTCAAAGTCAATTATTGGATCCTAGGTACGTGATTGCAATGATTGAGGAAGGACCTATACCGATATGACAGTCTTGCTCTAGATGATAGTATGCTATCTGGTTTGTCTTTATCATCGTATACATGCTTTAGTTCAGTATTGCATAATGATAGAGCCCATAGGATTCTTGCTTGACTACCAGCAGTATGATGGCGATCATATACGTGGGAGCTGGGGTCTATAAGCACATCCTTAAAGTGTTCCTAGTCGTGGGAGTTTCGAGACAGGACATCGATACTCCAGAGTAGACTAGTGTATACAGTCGAGACCCCGACGAGGGACGGTGGCCGGTCTCACAAGCCATTGGTGTCAGTTGGTTCACCTAAGATGTATACAGGTGCTCATTGGGTTATGAGTACACCGGACAGGACTCGCCGGGATCATGCTATTTGGTATTATACATATCGTCAGATAGCAGTTCCCGCGTGACATGTGTACAGGTTAGTTTGTTGACCTGAGATCATCATTTGTCTCGTGTGAGTTCCCACTGTGCTTTGATTTCTACCCTACCACGCTCAAAGGAGACGTGTAAACAGGTATTTTTTGGGTACAGTCCCGAGCCACATGGAGGCAGTGAGCGGATCGTCGGGGATTCGTCTCTCCCGGTATTGGGGGTTGATGTCGCACAGTGCACGGATGGCCATCACTAGAAATCCTCGGCCGATGTAGTGGAGAATTATTGATTTGGATCAGTAGTTTCTCAGGTGGTGATGGGCTTCATACCGACACGAATTATGGCGTTATTAGGGGTCTGATTTTATCCACCCCCTAGACACGATATGCGATACTCTTTAGACGAGCGGACCGGACTGTATGGATATTGTCACTGTCAGGCTCAGTCGGGTTTATGGATGAGTTCGCTCATCAGCTTCCCTTCCAATCAATACATAGGCAACCGTTACATACAGCTTGTACCTCTGACATGCTAGTGATTATACCCAATACCAGTGTGTTGATGAGTCATTAGAGTCCCCCACAGACAGTTTCCCAAGTTCGGGTGAAACGTTGTAGAGGCCGTAAGGTTTTATGGCAGTGTTCGGAAAATGCACGTGCGTTTACGCACGTGTCATATTTCGGGCAGATAATACTGGTTGGCTTTGGTTTAAGCCGGATCCGAGTATTATACTATGTAGATATAATATCTTTGTCTCAGTTGTATTTGTATTCGGTCGTAATACAAATGCGGGTATGTTTATACTGTTATGGGGTTATCCTGAAATTCGTTTCAGGATCACTTTTGAAAGTTGCCAGTTTTCAGTTTTCTATCACCCGTATTTGACATTCGGTTAAATGCGGATTTATCTTTTCTTGGGTGAGTCATGGTTCTAGAAGTTTCTAGAAATGGTGACTAGGATGATGAGGTGGCTAATGAGTCATTTGTGCTTTAAATGAGAGTTGATGTGTTAAAGTGACTAGGTTTGTGAATCATGCTTTTGCATTTATTGTTTAAGTGAGTCATTGTTATGATAAGCTTCATGGTTATGGTCACCAACCCTTGCACCTACACTCACCTCCTCCTCTATATATGGCCGGCCTCTACCCTCCTCTTCTCTTACTCTATCTCACTTGTTGATTAAAAAAGATGATAGTATTTTGGTTCATGAAAATTAGAATAGCCAATTTCTCATTTACCCGATTCAAATGGAAACTTCATTAACCGTTCGTACATAGCTTTGGACGAAGCGAGACAAAGTGTTCTATTCATTCTCTACATCAATCTTGGTCATCTCTTTTAGCAAACTTGATGATCGAGTTGCCTCGGTTCAGAGGCGGGAGCCCGTTTAAAGATCCGTCGACGTGGTGCCACCTGGACGAGAACACCGGAGATTCAGTAGATCGGAGCAACCGCAACAAAGCGTGGGATGATGGTTGAAGATCGAAGGACTCGGATCGTTCGGTATTACATTTCTACCCACTTTGTAGTTTGTTAGTTTAGCTTTAATGGAAGATCCGGGTTATAGTACGCGATAGCACCAGTTGTAAAAGTTTTTGTTCCGCATTTGGAGTCTGTTAGGCGGCCGGTGCGCTACCGTGGACTTACAGTGGTATCAGAGCCTCTCTATTAAGATTTACTAACTTGTGCTAACGCGTTTAAAACATCGATCGAACCGAATTTCAAAAACTACATTTTTCTGTTCAATGTTTCTGTCGATTTTAAATCTGGCCTAAAAATTATTTTGAGCATCACAGAAAATTGTGCAGGCAATTCTACGAAAACTGGTGAAATTTGGTCACGTGATCCCACAAAACGGCCGCGGATCCGCGGCCCAAACCAGGGTTTGGCCGCGGATCCGCCACGCTTTTTTGGGAACAGTGATCCAAATTTCTGCAGTATGTTCTACATGGTAAATTGTGGTTTTTGGAATATTTCTTTTGGGCCCATATTTTGTTACTGTACACCAGATGTTTGTAGGGCCCACTTTAGGATATTTTGTCGATCGAAATTTAAACGTGTTAGTTTACAGTACTTATATTATATCTCCGACCGGGAATATCATTTGAGCGGTAAATTGCGTCTAATTGCTATATTTCTTTTAGATGAATTTGGGAACGTGACATTCGCGTTGATGTTCTGTATTGTGCTGTGATGTTGCGGATATGTCGTGGTGGATAGCAGTGTGCAATGATAGTTCTGTTTGGATTTATTTGTACATTTGATATTGCGGGGCGAGCGTCCAACGTGTGAACTGCCGTCACTGCCTGTTTGTATAATATTCTTTTTAGGGCACGACCGGGCTGAGGTCGATGTACCCGTTGTATATATTTTCTTTTATGTACTAGGATTACCCTACGACGGAGTGCACGGATAGCCGGGTTCTGGAGGGCAACGGGTCCGTATCTCATGGCTTTGAGAGGCAGAGGGACCTCACTCTAGAATTGGCAGACTATTCGCCGCACTCGTAGGGGGGTACAGGTTGACCCAAGTAAGGGGTGCTCAAGTTACCGGATTCCGTGAAGTGCCGGGTGGTCCATTCACTATGCTGTAGGGGGCTGCCTTGTTTCAGATTTTGGTGGGTAACTTGCCGCACTCGTAGGGGTCTAGGTTTCATTGCACAAGCTATCCACATGACCAGGGGAATGTCGGGTTTCAGCAGCGGCTCTGTGAAACCCGGGAATACCAGATTATCTATATTATTCTGTGATGCTTATTACTTTTCTGTAATGTTGCATATTATCACGCCTGGAGCGATTACTGTATATTGGTATATACACTATTAGATGTTGTATATGTTTTACACCCGCGCTAGTCCAGTCCCCACTCTGTCGTTAGTTAAGTAACCTAACGGGTAATGATAGGACCCAGTGGCGAATGCGGATGGCATATACGTACATTTTATTTTTCGTTCTTTTCTGGTGTGATTAACTGATGGGACTGCATTGATTCTTATCAATACAAGGATAAAACAAACCTATATTTGATGTTGTTGGAACAGTTTTAAAAGGTGTTATTACAAAGACGTTTCCTTTTGTTCTGCATAGTGATATTCAGTTGGAATATCCTGCACCTCATTCGACGAGGCAAGGCCCGAGATCCCTTCACCGGGAGTGACCCCTTGGGCAGAAGTTTGCTTCAGGGTAATAACTTCACTATAGTCGATTACAAGTTGCTTTGCATCGTGGTATTCAGTTAGAATATCCTGCACCTTATTCCACGAGGAAAGAGCCGAGATCCCTTCACCGAGAGTGACCTCTTTAGCAAAGGTTTTCGCCACTATATCTTTATAAAAAGCTATCAGGTTCCTTCAACGAGATCAAGTTCATTACGTTAAAGGTTTTTCGCCAAAAACCAGTCGTAGACCTCCGTCATTTTTTTTGGGTATTCTATAGTATTCAAGCTATGTATTTTGGCCCTTAGTCAAGGCATAGTGTTTGGTAGCTGCTGGGTATTCATTTGTTGCATAGATAGATGAGTTGGTTTGGGACAGTCATTCTGCCATTTTGGCCCTTAGTCAAGGGCATGTTCGGGTGGGTTCAAATCAAGCTGGATAATGACAGGAAGAACTTGACATGTGACTTATGATATGTTGGCCCTTAGTCAAGGTCATAAGAGCATGGGAAATAAATCACATCGGGAGTTTCAAATATAAACTGAAACTTTCCAGGCATGCGCATACCTTCTGGAGTGTGATAACATGAGTGGATTCCGTCACGTTATCATGCGATGAGAGTTGGATCCCGATTCCCACTGATGAGTTGGTTTACTCTTCGGGTGATCCCGATTGATTCTTCTTTCAGGTTTGGAGGAGAATTTGACGGAACAGTAGGAGGTTTTCTGATTAGATAAAGTGATAACCATTCTGATCTAGGTTAGAGTGCACGCAGAGTGTTTCTTTTCTCTCTCTCTCTTTGGCAGCGACCTTTAACCGACCCTAGACTATGACTAAGTGACCAAGTTGACCGAACCTTCTTAAAATACAGGCTTTTGGATTGTCTAAAGTTGCATAAGTCATTGCCGCTCCTTCTTTTACCCTTTACATTTCTCAGAAAACCCCGTATTACTTCGGACATCCACTTCCATTGGATAGATCCATCGTATGGTTATATAAGAACTCGAAGGGACTTCTTCGAGGATGGATCCAGGTTCAGGAGAAATAGAATTGGATTATTCAGTTGACTTTTATTATCACCTTCTCTCAGGTTGCGAGGGCTCCTTAGTTTAGGAGAGGACACCTATTACGCTTATTGGATAGTCTTATTCCAGACCATAGGCAGGTGCCGAAAGGTAGGGAATGGAGAAAACCAATTAGCCTAAGTAGGGTGTGCAGAAGGTAATATGTAAAGACAAGATAAATGGATTAGAAAGAAGGCAAAGTAAATTGCGACTGTTATCATTCACGACCAAACCACGTACTTCATCGCCACTCCTATTTCACCTTTAATAGAATAAGGTATTATTCGGTTGTCTTTTATTATCACCTTCTCTCAAGTTGTGAGTACTCCTTGGTTTAGGAGAGTACACCTATTATGCTTACTGGATAGTCTTCTTCCAAACCATAGGCTGGTGCCGAACGGTAGGAAAGGAAGAAAACCACTTAGCCTAAGGGGTGTACAGATGGTAACGAATAAAGACAAATAAAGGGATTTGGAGAGGTGGCAAAGAAATATACGGTTAAAGTCATGAATTGGATTATGGAAAAGGCATTACTAGGAATACCAGGATACCCCTACGAAACATTTTCATGTTTCAGTGCATTGTTAAAGGAAAACTGATTTCCCGATTACATACTTACTCCAGGGTATGTATTTACCAGGCTTCATTCTCATATCTATATGGTTTTACAGATGATGAGTGGGAGTAAGTTATTGGGAATTAGGCGATCATCCTCATTATATCGGAATTCATTGTAATTGGTGATATTTGAGGAAATCGCCTGGGTACAGTTTTCAACCTACGATGCACAGGTTTTGAGTTATTCAACTCAGCGGACTTATACAGAGTATTGTATGTTGTCCAGTGTCCGTCAGGACAAAGGGGTAGGTCCTCGTACTATGTTTTGTTTACTTGTGACTTCTCTAATTTTTAGACAAGTGTTTCATAGAAATACAATGTCTAAGTTTTGAGAAGTTGTGGGTATAAGAATGACTGGTATTCAGTTGATAGTAATGCTTTTGAGAAACTTGTTTCTCTTTTAGGTTACTCATAATTGGATGTATTCCTAAGTTGAGTAATGTTGATTAGCCTTTCTTCATTAAGTTGATATGCATTAGAGACAGCTGCATGATTTGAATCTAGTTCCAATTAAATAAGTGCCAAAGTTTCTATATTGAATATAGAATGCTTCATATCTTAACGATGTTAAGGTAAGGGGAGTTGTCCAGCTTATGCTTAAAACCAGACACTGGATAACTCAAGGCACATTTCTGTAATGGCAGTTTGTGGGTTGACCCTGGCTTCGACGAGGGTTGACATTTCAACTATCTGGAAGAACAATAGTGATATTGTTCTTGACTCGCCACAGTTTTATTAAAATGTATTTTTTCAGAAAACAGTAGTGGGAGTATGGTAGAACTGGAAGTAATTCGAGAACCGCAAACGATTACGGAAAATTTAATAGGACCTATATATTCAATCAGATTTGACATTCCAATAGCCACTCCACAAATATGGTGGGAAACCTCAGACACCCGAGAGGTACTCCTGTAGCCTCAAGGACGGTGACAGGGAGGTTCTTGTTTACCCAGACTTGACACTACTGCTGTTCTAGATTATGAGACCCGGCAGGAGAATAAGTATAGCGTCGTTCTAAACTAGTTTTAGAAGTATACGTATATATTATTCTGCCAGAGGGTTGTCATAGTCAGTGGGAGCAGCGGAAGCATAGTGGGCAAGTAGCTTATGTCTATTTATAGGCTTGATCAGATATAGCGGAGATAAGATCATCTAATTTTGATGTAAAAGTCATGGCTTTGACTTCATCAGAATAAAGGATGGATCTGTTAAGAAGGTAGTGCAGGGTTCCTAGGCACACTCAAGAGGTTCCACAAGGCATCAACCATGCCAAAATCAAAATTTTCTTGTGCCGAGAAACCCTAATGCTAGATCGATAACTAGAGGTAAGGCGAAACAACAACTAGTTAACAACTTAACTACTAAGTGAATGGAAATACAACCTTTGTAGATCCGGTCCACCACTTCTTTAGCTCCGTGATGACGTCCCTTCGTTGCGATTACCGGGATCCCAGACTCTAGCGATGGTTTCGTCGGGGAAATGAGCGGGCTAGGTCATTGACTTCGATGCCGAAGATGATCTACGTCGAGGCAACTCTAACTCAAGCTCCATCTTCACTAGGTCATGTAACTTGTGAAGAAAACACCCAATACAACATGGCAAGTGGTAGAGGATGGAGAAATAGGAAGTGGGTTCACTTTGGATTTGGATTTCTCACTTGGATTCATCACTTGATAATTTTCAAGAAAGGGTTTTCTTTCTTCATGAAGAAGAAGAAGAAGACAGAAAAGAATATGAATGAATAATCAAAATAGAAAATCAAGTGATGCCTTATCATATAGCAACCATGGGTTAGTAAACTCATGTAGAGAATAAACTAGGGTTTAGGTAATGGTTAGGTTTAGGATAAAACAAAATGGAAGACCTTTTCAAAGATGCTTTGAAACTTCAAGAAGCTTCAAGCAAAGAAAGAAAAGAAAGCCACCATTTCATTTTAATTTTGAAAAATAAATGAAATAAAACAAATGAAACCCTAACCATTATCTAAACATGGTGTATAGCATACACACACCCAAGTTTGCATGTATCATCAAACATGATACAATCTTGTGCACAAAAATATATCACATATACAATGTGAACAATCAAGTGAGAAAAACATCTTAATTGAACCAATATTAGTTAATGTAAAGTAATATATCAAATATATAATTATACGTTAAATCATTAAATCAACACTTGACTTAATGATCCGGTCATATTGCATATAACCGACTAATATCAATAGTAACAACTTATCGAATCAACACTTGATCCGATAACCCGGCTATATCGCATATAACCGATCAATGTCACATATCGCGAGAATAGAATACAGTATCACATACTGGTATTATTCTCGGTCCCGCACATATCTCATATGCGCTCCTATTTCGTTTCGCTTGAGCCAGGAAACCTCTATGTAGGACTCTAAAGACTCGTCAATACGCCGGCAGCAGGTGATGATTATATCAAACACCCACAAACTGCAAGCGGTCTGCTAAACGAACGGACACCCGGGTATTGAGCGATCAGAAGATCAACGAGCAAGCCCGCTCACACTCCTGTGAATCCAACCAGAAACACTTACCGTACAGTCCGGTCTGATCGTCTGATATGTCGCATATCTCGCCTAGGGGTGGTAAACGTCAGACCCCAGTAGCTCGATAAGTCGTGTCGATATGAGGTCTATAACAGTTCGAGAAACTACTGGTAACACTTACCAGTAAATCTCAGCAACCCTGGCCAGGGATTTCCGGTTATAGCCAATCGAACACAGCGCAACATCAACTCCCTATACCGGGAGAGACGAATCCCCTCCTATCGCTCATTGCCTCCATGTGATTCGGGACTGTACCCAAAAACCACCGTTTTGCATGCCCTCTTGGACGTGGTAAGGTGGAAATCAAAGCACAGTGGGAATCACACAAGACTCTATGACGATCTCGGGTCAACAGACTACTCTGTACCGGTGTCACTAGAGAACTGCCATCTGACGTAAAGTATAATACCATCTGGGAGTTCTCGGTGAGTCCGTCCAGTGTACCCAGTCTCCAATGAGCACCCGTATATCATCTCTGATGTCAAACTCCAATGGATATGGGATCATCCATCGCCCATCTGTATGGGTCGAGAAGGTATACGCTAGTCTACACTGGTATATCGATGCCCAGTCTCGATACACCCACGACTAGGGACCTTGAAGGATGTACTTATGGACTACCATGTCCCCACTAGTATGATCCGCATCATAGTCCAGGTAGTCAAGTACACATCCTAAGGGCTTTACCAACATGTAACAGAGAGACAATCAGTGTACACGTTAAGATAAAGAGCAACCAGATAGCATACTATCATGTCGAGCAAGAAAGTCCTCCCTATATATGTCCCAGCATCCACTACAATATACATCCTATGTACAGTAATGGCCTCTAGGGCATACATATAACTAACAATCTCCCACTTGCACTAGGGCCATCTGTAGCAGTGGTTGTAGTATCTCATACTCAACCATCCCATAAAAGTCTCTCTCTTGGAAAAGGCCTTCGTGAGTGGATCCGCCGTGTTGTCCTCTGAGTCTACTCTCCTGACCTCGATCCCTTAGAGATCAACCATCTCCATGATCAGGTGACACTGCCTCAGAATATGTCTGGATCACTGATGGGACGGACGTTCCTAGGCATAAGCCACAACTCCATTGTCTCACAATGGTAGGAACGAAGTTCATCTCATGAACTAATATACACCCAGACTTCCTCTTTGGTAGCATCTTAAGTAGCGATGTATCCAGCCTTTATCGTCTAGTTTGCCACGGTATCTAGCTTGGAACTCTTCCAATATACCGTCCCTTTACTGAGGGTAAAGACAATGCCTGTGACTGACTTTCAGTCGTCCTTATCACTCTGGAACCTTTCCAGTGATTCTCCCCAGGATCCATTGATACCATCTCACCACAACTAGTGAGAATTCTAACATCCAATCAGATCTATCTCATAGATCCAAAACCCAGGATTTAGTAGGTATCATTTTGATCCTATATGGAGAATCCTTGTGATAAGCGGAGATTGATCGAGCGTAGCATAGGAAACTCCTTCCCTATCAAGAGTATGTCATCCACGTACTCTACGAGGATCACCACCATTACTCCGTACTACCTTTTTGTATATACAAGGATCATCTACCATTTTGATGAAATCAAACTCTTTGACTACCACATCAAAACAGACGTTCCAACTCCGCGATGCCTGCTTTATCACATAAAACATCTTGCACACGTTTCCGCTGCTCCCACTGTCTACGAAGCCCTCTGGCTGTGTACTTATAGACGCTCTCTTTCAAAAACATCATTTAGAAAAGCTGTCATGGCACCCAACCACCAGATATCGTAGTCATGGTATATAGCCGTGGCAAGTAGGATCTGGATAGACTTAAGCATAGGCCCCAGAAAAGGTTTCATTATTATCCATACCTGGTTAATGATGCAAAGCTTTAACAAGTCTAGTTTTGAAAGTCTCAACTTTTCCATGTACACCAAGTAATCTTCTCAAGATATACTTGCTCCTGATGGGGATTTAACTCTCCAGATAAAACAACCAAAGTCCATACTTTGTTGGTGTATAAGGATTCCATCTCAGATCGCTAAGCATCCAGCCATTCTTATAGAGTCCCACTCCTGATGGCCAGCTCGAAACTAGTTGGGTCATCATCTCATGATGCAATCCTCGCTCCCAATGTCATAGAGAAACCATAGTAACTCTCAGGTGGGTGAGGAACCCTACTAGATCGGCGGAGAGGCTGAGGTTCGTTGGAAACAATTGAATCCTTTGGTTCTACCAAATCATCAGCTGCAGTTTGTATAGCTAGAACCTTTCCAATTCTACTGAACTGACCTTGCCTCGATCTTGTCCGGATTTTGCTTTTGACATAGGCCGGAAAATCCCAAATCTTAACTTACTTAAGAGATAGGCTCTTCCCATACCATATCTTATATGTAGTGGTAGGCACCGATTTGATTCGAACCTATTCAATAGGTATGCAACTTCATAAGTGCATAACTCCCAAAAGGAAATAGGAAACTCAGTAGTACTCATCATAGAGCACACCATATCACATAGGGTGCTATTGCTCCACCCCGATATACCATCATGCTATGGTGTATACGGAGGAGTAATGCTGAGAGAGAATCTCATTCTCCTTTAGAATAGTCCAGGATTTCCGTGCTCAAGTATTCTCCTCCCTGATCTTATCATAGGACATAATACTTATACCCGTATTGGTTCTCTACTTCTAACTTATATTCTGTGAATATCTCAAAAGGTTCGGACTTGTGTTTCAACAAGAGCATATGACTGAATCTTGAGAGATCATCAGAGAATGTAATGAAGTACAGAGAACCGGTCTTGGTATGTATAGACAGGGGACCTTCATACATCAGTATGTATCAATCCCAAGAGTTCACTAACTCTTTCTCTGTTTCCAATAAACGGAGCTATGGTCATCTAATCTTTGTGACATGACTTGCAAGTTTCATAAGATGTAAATTCAAACAGATTTAAATATGCATCTAAATGTAACTTCAGCTAGTTGGGTCGCATTGATATGACCTAGTCTACAATACCTCAAGAAGGATCCGTTCATTTCTGAACTCTTCCTCTTGTGTGTGTTCTGTATACTAAGAACTGTTGTTTGATTTAGAACGTCAATGCTTTTAGATAACGTGCCTGAACCGATCAACTTTTGATACAGGAAATGTTCAAATCATTATCCAACAATACAAAATTTTATCATTTCTTTACTAATAAAGAGACTGATATGATTTTATATATCAGGTTCGGTATCTAATAACATTTGTTCAGAATCAATGTATTTGGAATACAGGGTGACAGTGACCAACAGACTTGGCTGCAACACTTGCACCATTTTCTGTCTCATGAAACTTATCACCCGTTCTCAGTTCTCTACTTTTCTGTAGCCCATGTAACAGATTACATATGCGGGATCCTGATCCGGTATCACATACCCAGGACGTAAAGGATACTGAGAAACAGTTCTCTATAATGAACTCACCCTAAGATGATGCATCAGCAAGTAATTTCTTCGTTTGGGTGGCACGGGAAATCTGGTATTCCCCAATTCCTAGCTCTGTCTTATAACAATTATAAGTCGGAACGGGACCAACGTTCCACAGCTCAGTATAACAAGCGGGTTCGGTCAATACATCCGTATTATTATCTTGATTAAGGCGTGATATGGTCGCTACCTGGAGAGAGAGAGAAGAAAAAACTCAGCGTATGCTCTTGCAAGATCAGATTGGTTATTATTTTTATCTAATCAGGATGGCTCCCACTGTTTTTATCAAATCTTCCTTCAAACCCTAAAAGGAAAGACTAGCCAGGATTAATTACACGCTACAAGTTCGCCAATCTTTCAACCAGGCCAGTGTCGGTACTTTGAGTGAGGTGCCCCGTGCTTTCGCACGGACCTAATTAATGTAAACCTCGTTTTCCCAGAGGCGTAATCTCGTTAACACCTTTCTGGACACCTACTTGATCGGCTAATTGTAATGTGTAAAACTCTCCCAGGAGTAACTCTTACTCGCAGCGAGTATCGGGTTCCAATTATCTCATAGAAGGTATGCAATCTCATTGCAAATTTCAACACTTGAAATTCCCGATAATTTTGCCCCTAGCACCCTATGACCTTGACGGAGGACAACAAACCATAGGCTACTAGTCAAGTTCAACCCGTCATTTCTTGATTGAATCAAACCCACCCGCACGACCCTTGACGGAGGTCAACAAGGTCGTACGACTACCCTAACCCAATCTGCATCATATGCATAAGCAGATAAATACTAGTTAGCTACCGCACACTACGCCTTGACGGAGGTCAACAAACGTAGCACGAATACTAAGTAGGACTTATCTAAAATGACGGAGGGCTACGACAGGTTTTTCTGAAAACCTATTGCGTAATGAACTTGATATCGTTGTAGAACCAAATGATTTTTAAAATGGAGTGTTTTTTAGGCTTTTCTAGTTTTGCTAAAGGGGTCACTCCCAGTGAAGGGATCGTCGGCCCTTTCCTCATCGAATGAGGTGCGGGATATATCATATATATCGCTGTGCAAAGCAGAAACTATAGAAGCAATCAAAAGACAAACCGAGAGTTGTAGCATCTGCCAGTTATTGCTAAAGGGGTCACTCCCGGTGAAGGGATCGTCGGCCCTTTCCTCATCGAATAAGGTGCAGGATATATCATATATACCGCTGTGCAAAGCAAGAACTGTAGCTACCTGTTTTATTTTTGAAATTCGATTCCACAACATCTTTAGGTTTCTTTTCTTCCATTAATCACATTAATGAAGTCCCATCATTTAAGCACCTAAACATCACAGATAAATATAACGTACGCTTATGCCAGCCGCATTCGCCACGATGTCCCGTCTGCACCGTTAGGTTAGGTAACTAACGCCAGAGCGAGGCAGGGCTTGTCCGGGTGTAAAACATAAGCAACGTCTATATAATATATCATATATACTATATACAGTATCTATCACAACATATCAAATGATCACATCACAGATATCGCAGCAGAAGTATCATATGAAACATTGGATATACTAGGACGTCCGTGTTTTCAATACGAGCCAGTATAAAACACGGATTCCACGGTCGCGATGAATAGCCAAACCCACACCCCTAGACCCCTACGAGAGCGGCAAGCAATCCTACCAATTCTAGAGTTAGGAGACCCGGACTCGACTCCTCGAGTTGGTCTCCTACTGGACTCCAGAACCCGGTTACTTGTGCCCTCCTCCTTGGGTCTATCCTAGTGCGGAAAAGTAAATAATATACAAAAGGTGACATCTTCCGCAACCTAGAAGTGCTCCAATAAAAGAATATTACATACAAGTTTTACATGAATGAAAATGAAAAATACTCATCTCACATAAAAAACCCCGGCTATTCAAACACGACGATCCAATATAACATATCCAGCAACACATAACATCACATGTTATCAACGTAAGTAAACATGCGTATCCCAATTGTCGTTGACATATAGCAACGAAACCGGCGATATCACATATTACACTTACGGTCACAGAAAAGAAAGTGTAAAACTACAACAGTTGGAATCCGCAACCTCTTTAGACATCGCATGCCTAATCAAATGAATTCCTTAGACATCGCATGCCTAACAATTATAAACCCCACATTTTTGTCTCATTATCGAAAACTCTTTTCAATATCAAGTCGGGCAATTCAACAAGATTCCCGACATTTTGATCGAATGCTCGTCGCAAACTTTATTAGGCGGCCGCACCCCCGATGCCGTCGACGAAGTGCACCAAGGAGGAACACCGCTGCCGCGAGCACCCGAACGGATGCTTTTGGCGACGGGGTTCTCCTACAGTCACTTGGTCGGGACTATGGGGCATGGCTGTCTATTAAGTTTACCCGGCGAATATCCGCGTACGCTACGTGATTGCGACGGACTTTTGATCACACCAAAATCCCGTGGCAACCGATCAAGTGAGACTAAACTACTAAATTTATAACATTCAAATTAGTTATCTCATAACTACTTGTGGATTCCAAATATTGTATCACATTCCAGATAAATAGAAAATGTTAAACTTTCCGATCGAACAATCAAACACCCAAGTTTTCCCGAAACAACTCAACACATGAAATAAGTTTAAAAACATTCACTTCATGCCTCAGTACCAACGGTCCAGCCATAGAAGGGTCAAGCCAACGCCTCACATGTGGCACGCCGTACTAACCCAAACCCTAAGGTTCAAAGGGCAGTTTAAGACGGTCATATAATCGAGTTAAGGTTTGTTGTCTTCTAGAGGGTCCATCGCGTTACTTGCACTACTTAGAATGTTCTTAAACCACGGAAAAATCCAACACATGGAAATTTTCCGGCAGGAGAAAAATTGGGTATTTATATCCGGTCGAACTTTTTAACATATTCTAAAAATATCCCGGAAAAACATGTAGACGAAGTTAAACTTTCCGATCGAAATATCGAGTCCCCAATACACCCCAGAAAACTCAACCGTTGAGTATAAATTAAACATATCCAGAAGAATCAGGAATGTTATAAGAATATTACGGTGCAAATAGAAATAAATAAAGCGACTACATGGCCGCGTAACCGCCGCACGAGGAATGCTCGTGCCGCAGTTCCGCCGCGCTTTAATCGACTTATGCCCACGTGCTGCACAGTAACTCTTAGAAAACCCTGCTTATTTTTCTGCATATTTTTAATTCACAAAAAACCCAGTTTTGAAAAATTGTACAGAGAAGGGTTTTGGATTAGGGTTTCGGGTTCGATCAGACTTCTAACATCGTCTACACTTCGCCTAAAGCTCTAGCTAGGCTCTGATACCACTGTAGGGTTCCTAGGCACACTCAAGAGGTTCCACAAGGCATTAACCATGCCAAAATCAAATTTTTCTTGTGCCAAGAAACCCTAATGCTAGATCGATAACTAGAGGTCAAGGCGAAACAACAACTAGTTAACAACTTAACTACTAAGTGAATGGAAATACAACCTTTGTAGATCCGGTCCACCACTTCTTTAGCTCCGTGATGATGTCCCTTCGCTGCGATCACCGGGATCCCGGACACTAGCGATGGTTTCGTCGGGGAAATGAACGGGCTAGGTCGTTGACTTCGATGCCGAAGATGATCTACGTCGAGGCAACTCTAACTCAAGCTCCATCTTCACTAGGTCATGTAACTTGTGAAGAAAACACCCAATACAACATGGCAAGTGGTAGAGGATGAAGAAATAGGAAGTGGTTTCACTTTGGATTTGGATTTCTCACTTGGATTCATCACTTGATAATTTTCAAGAAAGGGTTTTCTTTCTTCATGAAGAAGAAGAAGAAGAAAGAAAAGAATATGAATGAATAATAAAAATAGAAGATCAAGTGATGCCTTATCATATAGCAACCATGGGTTAGTAAAGTCATGCAGAGAATAAACTAGGGTTTAGGTAATCGTTAGGTTTAGGATAAAACAAAATGGAAGACCTTTTCAAAGATGCTTTGAAACTTCAAGAAGCTTCAAGCAAAGAAAGAAAAGAAAGCCACCATTTCATTTTAATTTTGAAAAATAAATGAAATAAAACAAATGAAACCCTAACCATTATCTAAACATGGTTTATAGCATACACACACCCAAGTTTGCATGTATCATCAAACAAGATACAATCTTGTGCACAAAAATATATCACATATACAATGTACACAATCAAGTGAGAAAAACATCTTAAGTGAACCAATATTAGTTAATGTAAAGTAATATATAAAATATATAATTATACATTAAATCATTAAATCAACACTTGACTTAATGATCCGGTCATATTGCATATAACCGACTAATATCAATAGTAACAACTTATCGAATCAACACTTGATCCGATAACCCGGCTATATCGCATATAACCGATCAATGTCACATATCGCGAGAATAGAATACAGTATCACATACTGGTATTATTCTCGGTTCAGCACATATCTCATATGCGCTCCTATTTCGTTTCGCTTGAGCCAGGAAACCTCTGTGTAGGACTCTAAAGACTCGTCAATACGCCGGCAGCAGGTGATGATCATATCAAACACCCACAAGCCGCAAGCGGTCTGCTAAACGTAACGGCCACCCGGGTATTGAGCGATCAGAAGATCAACGAGCAAGCCCGCTCACACTCCTGTGAATCCAACCAGTAACACTTACCGTGCAGTCCGGTCTGATCGTCTGATATGTCGCATATCTCGCCTAGGGGTGGTAAACGTCAGACCCCAGTAGCTCGATAAGTCGTGTCGATATGAGGTCTATAACAGTTCGAGAAACTACTAGTAACACTTACCAGTAAATCTCAGCAACCCTTGCCAGGGATTTCCTGTTATAGCCAATCAAACACAGCGCAACATCAACTCCCTATACCGGGAGAGACGAATCCCCTCCCATCGGTCATTGCCTCCATGTGATTCGGGACTGTACCCAAAAACCACCGTTTTGCACGCCCTCTTGGACGTGGTAAGGTGGAAATCAAAGCACAGTGGGAATCACATAAGACTCTATGACGATCTCGGGTCAACAGACTACTCTGTACCAGTGTCACTAGAGAACTGCCATCTGACGTAAGGTATAATACCATCTGGGAGTTCTCGGCGAGTCCGTACAGTGTACCCAGTCTCCACTGAGCACCCGTATATCATCTCTGATGTCAAACTCCAATGGATATGGGATCATCCATCGCCCATCTGTATGGGTCGAGAAGGTATACGCTAGTCTACACTGGTATATCGATGCCCAGTCTCGATACACCCACGACTAGGGACCTTGAAGGATGTACTTATGGACTACCATGTCCCCACTAGTATGATCCGCATCATAGTCCAGGTAGTCAAGTACACATCCTAAGGGCTTTACCAACATGTAACAGAGAGACAATCAGTGTACACGTTAAGATAAAGAGCAACCAGATAGCATACTATCATGTCGAGCAAGAAAGTCCTCCCTATATATGTCCCAGCATCCACTACAATATACATCCTATGTACAGTAATGGCCTCTAGGGCATACATATAACTAACAGGTAGTAGGGTGTGATGTCCTGGTATTTGGATGACATACACAGAGTAGGAAGTAAAATTCCTATACCATGATCGGTTATACTTTGGTCGTCACACAGTTGTTTCTCCACAAAGGATATGGATATAATATCAGACATTCTAGTTCCTAGATCTATGGTTTTAGATCTAGAATTGGGTAGTTTCCCAATTTGGGTACTTTGACAGTATTCTAATGGTATTTTAGAATAGATGACTCCTGGCATGGTGGTGTACCTGCAGATGATGGAGTCTCCTCTCTAAAGGTGTCTTACAGACTAAACTGGAGAGGGATGTGCATGATTGACAGATCACTTGCTTAGGCAATTGAGTCAATCATGATATGTCAAGTACCACACCAGATGTTGTTTATGCACTAGATGCGATAAGTTTATATTAATCCAATCCTGGAGAAACATAAGGAAGCAGTATTAGAACATGAATGGATGTTCTATGGATTTGATAATGGCAGCCTCCTTGAGGAGACGGTTATCATTCCAGGCTTCCAAGGTGACATGGATGACAGAGTGATTGTCAGAGTTATAGTTTTCCCTCTGACGAGGGACAGTATTATGGACAGGTGGTCCAAGAGGATACTGTGGGAGGCATGGTGCTGGATACTGATTAGGTTCAGTTATCAATAAAGTCTAAAAAGTTTTGATTTGGAGTTCATTTATGAACTAGGTCCCATCAGATATTCAGACATATTCTAAGACAAGTATTACTCGATTCGGGAGATGGCTTTCTCCGCGAACTTAAGATTAAGAGAGACATAGAAAGAAACATCAGGGCGGATCCACTCACTAAGGCTATTTCTCGAACACAAGAGTTTTACAAACTAGCTTTGTGAAACTGATTAGTAGAAGAGTTGGGTGTTCGGTATCACACGGGCTGTGAGTATGCGACATCGCAATAATTAGCCTTAAGTGCAAGTGGGAGATTGTTGGATATAGTGCCCTCAAAGTAAATTATTGGATCGCAGGCACGTGATTGCAATGATTGAGGAAGGACCTATACCGATATGACAGTCTTGCTCGAGATGATAGTATGCTATCTGGTTTGTCTTTATCATCGTATACATGCTTTAGTTCACTATTGCATGATGATAGAGCCCATAGGATTCTTGCTTGACTACCGGCACTATGCTGGCGATCATATACGTGGGAGCTAGGGTCTATAAGCACATCCTTAAAGTGTCCCTAGTCGTGGGAGTTTCGAGACAGGGCATCGATACTCCAGAGTAGACTAGTGTATACAGTCGAGACCCCGACGAGGGGCGGTGGCCGGTCTCACAAGCCATTGGTGTCAGTTGGTTCACCTAAGATGTATACATGTGCTCATTAGGTTATGAGTACACCGGACAGGACTCGCGGGGAACATGCTAGTTGGTATTATACATATCGTCAGATAGCAGTTCCCTGGTGACATGTGTACAGGTTAGTTTGTCGACCTGAGATCGTCATTTGTCTCGTGTGAGTTCCCACTGTGCTTTGATTTCTACCCTACCATGCTCAAAGGAGACGTGCAAACAGGTATTTTTTGGGTACAGTCCCGAGCCACATGGAGGCAGTGAGCGGATCGTCGAGGATTCGTCACTCCCGGTATTGGCGGTTGATGTCGCACAGTGCACGGGTGGCCATCACTAGAAATCCTCGGCCGAGGTAGTGGAGAATTACTGATTTGGATAAGTAGTTTCTCAGGTGGTGATGGGCTTCACACCGACACGAATTATCACGTTATTAGGGGTCTGACTTTATCGACCCCCTAGACTCGATATACGATACTCTTTAGACGAACGGACCGGACTGTATGGATATTGTCACTGTTAGGCTCAGTAGGGTTTATGGAAGAGTTCGCTCATCGGCTTCCCTTCCAATCAATACATAGGTAACCGTTACGTACAACTTGTACCTCTGACGTGCTAGTGGTTATACCCAATGCCACTGTATTGATGAGTCATTAGAGTCCCCCACAGACAGTTTCCAAAGTTCGGGCGAAACGTTGTAGAGGCCGTAAGGTTTTATGGCAGGGTTCGGAAAATGCACGTGCGTTTACGCACGTGTCATATTTCGGGCAGATAATACTGGTAGGCTTTGGTTTAAGCCGGATCCGAGTATTATACTGTGTAGATATAATATCTTTGTCTCAGTTGCATTTGTATTCAGTCGTAATACAAATGCGGGTATGTTTATACTATTACGGGGTTATCCTGAAATTCGTTTCAGGATCACTTTTGGAAGTTGCCAGTTTCCAGTTTTCTATCACCCGTATTTGATATTCGGTTAAATGTGTATTTATCTTTTCTTGGGGGAGTCATGGTTCTAGAAGTTTCTAGAAATGGTGACTAGGATGATGAGGTGGCTAATGAGTCATTTGTGCTTTAAATGAGAGTTGATGTGTTAAGGTGACTAGGTTTGTGAATCATGCTTTCGCATTTATTGTTTAAGTGAGTCATTGTTATGATAAGCTTCCTGGTTATGGTCACCAACCCTTGCTCCTACACTCACCTCCTATTCTATATGTGGCCGGCCCCTCCCCTCCTCTTCCCTTACTCTCTCTCACTTGTTGATTAAAAAAGATGATAGTATTTTGGTTCATGAAAATTAGAATAGCCAATTTCTCATTTAACCGATTCAAATGGCAACTTCATTAACCGTTCATCCATAGGTTTGGACGAAGCGAGGCAAAGTGTTCTACTCATTCTCTACATCAATCTTGGTCATCTCTTTTAGCAAACTTGATGATCAAGTTGCCTCGGTTCAGAGGCGGGAGCCCGTTTAAAGATCCGTCGACGTGGTGCCACCTGGACGAGAACACCGGAGATTCAGGAGATCGGAGCAGCCATAACAAAGCGTGGGATGATGGTTGAAGACCGAAGGACTCGGATCGTTCGGTATAACATTTCTACCCACTTTATAGTTTGTTAGATTAGCTTTAATGGCAGATCCGGGTTATAGTACGCGATAGCACCTGTTGTAAAAGTTTTTTTTTCCGCATTTGGCGTCTGTTAGACGGTCGGGGCGCTACCGTGGACTTACACCCCAGGGGCTCGGTTTTGGCCGGCGACGCACCAAGGAAATCCGACGACCTCGGCTGTTAAGGGGTGTTAGGGCTTGGGTTTTGTAGGGTAGCTTTCTGCAGTGGTTTAGGAGTGTTCGGTACTTTTTGATTTTTTAATTTTGATAGTATGCAAAATCTGGGAACACCTGTGCATAATCTTGTGTTTTGAGCACGCGTGTTACGTGATCTTGTGTATCTGTTGCACGTGGGCTGGTTTGGGTGTGTCGCCACACACGTTAGCCGTTAGACGAACACTTATGAGTTGGATTGGAGTTGGTGCGTTGGTCAAACGTAGTGTGTTCGTGATATTTATCGATTTATGATATTTGCACCTGTTATTTTTTCTTTTAATAGGATCGCAGGCGGGTGTAGGGTTACTAGGCACTCTCACAAGGTTCTACAAGGCATCAACCATGCCCGATTTAAAATTTAGACGTGCCGAACAACCCTAACCTAGATCTTTAAACTAGAGATTAGGCGAAACAAAGCAAGTAAACAGCTTTACTTCTAAGAGTTTGGGGTTACAACCTTTATAGTCCGGTCCTTCACTTCTAAAGCTTCGTGTTGAGGTCCCTTCGCTGCGATCATCGAGTATCCGGACTCTGGAGAGGATCCACGAAGAGAAAGATGCAAGCTTGCTTCCGATCTTCGATAACAAAGACGATCTACCTTGAAGTTTCTTTAACACAAGCTCTCACTCACTAATGAAGTGAACACCCTAATCTAAATGGCTAGGATAGATTAGGATGATGAAGTAGGATTTTAGCTCACATTTGTTTTCTTAATCTCACTCATTTTCATCACCTCTCAAAAAGCTAGAAAGCTTTTCAAGCAAAAGAAGAAGGAAGAAGAAGAAGCATTTTCTTTGTGATGAATAATAAAAGTGTGTTATAATTACAAATGCAACCATGGTTAAGTCAAGAAGGACTTAACCATTGTAGAGATTTGGCTAGGGTTAAAGGGTGTGGGTTGGGTTAGGAAATATCAAGCAAAATATCTAAACAAAATATCTTTGCAAGAAACAAAATAAAAGCTTCTAGAACCTTCTAGAAAAGGTTTAACCCAAATCAAACCCTAACCATGTTTAATCTCCACTAAGAATGTTGCATTAGTAATCATAACTTGTTACAATATTATATATCACATATATAATATTTATTGTAACAAAATAAAATAATACAATTAATATATATCACATATATATCAATGTATTACCCGAGTGAGAAAAGAATCTTTTAGTGAGCTTATACTAGTTAATGTAATTTAATATATCAAATATATATAATTATACATTAAATTATCGAATCAACACTTGATCCGATAATCCGGCTATTTCACAAATAACCGACTAATATAATCTGTATCAGTTCATCGAATCAACACTTAATCCGATAACCCAGCTATATCATATATACCCGGTCGATATCTGATATCGCGAGAATCTAATACGGTATCACATACACGTATTGTTCTCGGTCCCGCACATATCATATATGTGCTCCTACTCCGTTTTGCCCGAGCCAGGAAACCTCTGTGTAGGACTCTAAAGAATCGTCAATACGCCGGCAGTAGGTGATGATCATATCAAACACCCACAAGCTGCAAGCGGTCAGCTAAACGTAACAGCCATCCAGGTATTGAGCAATCAGAAGATCAACAAGCAAGCCTGTACTTTCTCCCGTGAATCTATCCAGTAACACTCTCGTACAGTCTGGTCTCTTCGTCTGATATGTCGCATATCTCGCCTAGGGGTGGTAAACTTCAGACCCCAGTAGCTTGATAAGTCATGTCGGTATGAGGTCTATAACAGTTCGAGAAACTACTGATAACACTTACCAGTAAATCTCAGCAATCCTGGCCAGGGAGTTCCAGTTATAGCCAATCGAACACAGCGCAACATCAACTCCCTATACCGGGAGAGTCGAAACCCCTCCTATCGATCATTGCCTCCATATGATTCGGGACTGTACCCAAAAGCCACCTTTTTGCACGCCCTCTTGGACGTGGTATGATGGAAATCAAAGCACAATGGGAATCACACAAGACTCTATGACGATCTCAGGTCTACAGACTAACCTATACCAGTGTCACCAGAGAATTGCCATCTGACGTGAGGTATAATACCATCTGGGAGTTCTCGGCGAGTCCGTCCAGTGTACCTAGTCTCCACTGAGCACCCGTACACCATCCTTGATGTCAAACACCGATGGATATGGGATCATCCATCGCCCATCAGATGGGTCAAGATGCGTATACGCTAGTCTACTATGGTGTATCGATGCCCTGTCTCGATCCACCCTCGACTAGGAACAGTTATAGGATGTAATCGTCGACTACTGTGGCCCTACTAGTATGATCTTATCATAGTCCCAGTAGTCGAGTACATATCCTAAGGGCTGTATCAACATGTAACATAGAGACAATTAGAGTACATGTTAAGATAAAGAGCAACTAGATAGCGTACTATCATGCCGAGAAAGAAAGTCCTTCTTATATATGTTCAAGCATCCTCTACAATATACATCGAATGTACAGTAATAGCCTCTAGAGCATATATATAACTAACAGCGGGGACTTCGAGCACTGCGACGAAAGGGAAGCAGGTGATTGGATCGACCTAGCTTGAGATTGTCGGTGAGTAGATTTAACATCTACGGAGAAATCGCCCGAATGGCGTTAAGCGTCAAGGCTAGATATGGTATGATATTATTAGTGTATATGCCATAGAGGCCATTACTGTATCATACTAGCTTGTATATTACTTAGTAGAAGCTTGGGATATTCACAGTTGTATAGATAATCTTGCTCAAAATGATAGTATGCTACTTGGTTTGTCTCTACTTCAATATGTGCAAGTGTTTCTTTCAGCATATCGCTTATATACATATTAGTAGAGCCCTTAGGATCTTTGCTTGATTACCAGCGTTGTGATGGCGCTCACACTCGTGGGGGCTGGGTAATCCATAAGCACATCCTTATACAGGTCCCTAGTCGTAGGACTATCGAGACAGGGCATTGATACTCCGGAGTAGACTAGCGTATGTGCTTCTCTTCCCAGCGCGGAAGACGGTCTGTCCCACAGCCGTCAGTACGTCGTACTTGAGATAGTATGCGGGCGCTCGTTAGGTTACGAGTACACTGGACAAGACTCGTTGGGAACTGTTGGTTGGTATTATACCTATCGTTAGTTATCAGTTCCCAGGTGACATGAGTACAGCTTAGTCCGCCGACTTGACACTGTCACTTCGCCTCGAGTGTTTTCCCACTGTACTTAGATTACTACCCTACCACGACTCAAAGGAGTCGTGCAAACAGGTAGTAGTTGGGTGTAGTCCCGAAGCACTTGGAGGCAGTGACGGTTAGACATGATTCGTCTCTCCCGGTATTGGGGGTTGACATCGCGTTGTGTCCAGGAGAGCCATTACACAAGTAGTCCGTGGCCAAGGCAAGCGAGATATACTGGTAGGTTTTCAGTGTTATCTCAGGGTGTTCTGGGCTACACTCCGACACGACTTGTACAACTATTAGGGGACAGACGTTCACCGCCCCCTAGGCCCGCCATGCGATGTATGAGACGAACAGACCGGACTGTACGGAGATTGTCACATACAGGCTCAGTAGGAGTTCGGTTGGGTTTACCTCATCGGCCTTCTTATCGACATCTACCTGGGGACCGTTACGTACAGCTAGTGCCGCTTGCGGTCTGTGGTTAAATCCATTGCCAGCGTAGTGTCGAGTCTTTAGAGTCCCATAAAGAGAGTTTCCCTGCACTGAGCGAAACGTGTAGAGGCCGTATGGTTTTACGGCAGGGCTACGATCACTTACATGCACTTGTGTACGTATGCTGTTCGGGCAGGCAATACTAGTGGGCTTTGGTTTAAGCCAGATCCTAGTATTGCACAGATGGATTTGTTTGTCTTCTTTGCTTCCGCATTCCACGGAATGCGGATGCGGGTGTGTATGCACAGTTTTGAGGAGTGATGAAGGAGGAGGTGCCCCATTAGGGTTTTGGAAGTTGGTTCGGCCAAAACCGTAATGTGGCAGGCTCATTAGGGTTTTGACAATTCGTTTGATCAAAACCATTATGAGCCGGAGACATTGTTTACTAATCCTTTTAGTGATAGATTTGTGATGGCTAATTGCATTGACCATTTGACCCCTTAGACCTCTCTTGACTTTGTTGACCCGTTGACCGTGTTGACCATTGACCTTCAAGAGAGGTCTACACTCTTCTTTGATTTTCTTTTTAATTCTTGAGTTATGAAAATGGTTAAGTCATTTGTGCCATCAACTTTATCATGATAGGATTAGTAATGATGGTTTTGGGTGTATTATTGCAACCATGGTTCATTTGCTTTAGTTAATCTTTTTCATTATTCTCTTCTCATTCTCTCTCTTGAAGTGAGAAGAAAAGGAAAGCTCCATGGTTGCTAAAGTTTCTCCTTCATCTTCCTCCTCTTGATAATTCTTTTTATCTCATGTGTTGAGAGAAAAAGAATCCACATAGACAAACACTTCCATCTTTCTCTTCTACACAACCTAGAGCATCTAGATTAGTGATCTCGTTGCCCTAGTTGCCTCGGCTTGAGGTGGAGCTTAGTGTACAACTCTTGGGTGGATCGTCTTCGACTCAAGAAGGCCGCGGAGGTGACCAAGATCCGGATCGACCCTCGGAGCGTGGATGGACGAGCCGGACAGCGGAAAGAAGACCCGAAGGACCGGTTCCGTAAGGTATATTTTCTACAGCATAGTAGTTAAAGCCTCTACTTGTTTGCTAGTTTCTAGTTTAGCCAAGATCCTTGCTTTTGAGTCCATGTTGCCTTGTGCCAAATTATTGTTTTTCGCCGTTTCCGCCTCCCCGTAAGAACCGGGGTGAGCAACGTGGACTTACAGTGGTATCAGAGCCTAGCTAAACATAAACTAGCAAGTTAGAAAAATGTTAAGAATATCGATCAGAAAAAAATCACAAAACAAGTCCGGGAAAAACCATGTTTCTGTCGAATTTTTGTACTACTGTAAAAATAATTTAACATACATGAAAATTCGTCTCAGGGTTTTCTAAAACCACTGCAGAAAAACAGTCCCCTGAATCGATCAAACCGCCGCGGTTCCGCGGCAAGAGCATGCTTCTTGCCGCGGTTCCGCGGCCGATTTGACTCGGTCGTGGACCGGGTTTTTTGCAATGTTTTTATTTGACTGTTTTGGGATTTTCAGTACATGTTTTTTCTACCCAGATTTTCCAGAGAGCAAATTGACTTTTGGGGTGGTTAAAAATCCGTATTTTGATCGATATTCCGTACACTTTGGCTAATGGATATTATCTGTGATATGATATATGTATTGAACGTCCGCTAATCGCTATACGTCGATTAGTGGGGGTTATACTTATCTGTGATCTGTAATGTTGATGGTTTGTGTATATGAACTCGTTGGATTGTCGCGGATGAATAGCCGGGAATGGATGTGAGATGAGAGTTTCTTTTTCTTTCATTCATTGTAAAATTTGTAAATTGATGTAATATTATTTGTATGGCCGCACAACCGAGTCGGGGTTGTAGCCGTCATTGTATAATTTCTTTTTACTGTTTTTGCTCCTAGGATAGACCCAAGGTGGGGTGCACAAACTACCGGGTATCTCGAAGTGCCGAGTGGCCTACTCACGGGTTGAGGGAGGTTGCTTCGCTTTGGGTACTTGGCGGGTAGTTTGCCGCACCCGTAGGGGTCTAGGGTGGGTTTGGCTATTCATTGCGACCGTGTAATCCTTTTTTCATTGCAGGCTCGAACGAATCGCGGATTCCCAGTATATCCAAAGTGTTCATCTGTGATCTGTAATGGCTATCATTGCTATATATCTATATATGATATCTATTTAGGTGTTGCTTATGTTTTGCATCCGCGCTAGTCCAGCTCCCGCTCTGTAGTTAGTTAAGTAACCTAACGGGTGATGACGGGGCCTCGTGGCGAATGCGGATGGCATAAGCGTACACCATATTTTGGTTGTTTTCTAGCAATGGTAGGATTAAATGATGGGACGCATTGGAATTAATGCAAGAAAATAATCCAAGTAAAAGTCGTTGGAACACTTTCAAAACCACTCGGTTCTTTTCAAAAACCAGCTTTTTAAATGCGGAACTTGAACCACTCCTTTTAAAAGCTATCTCGTTCCGTCGATTATATCAAGTTCACTACGTTCACGGTTTCGCCAAAACCATTCGTGGCCCTCCGTCATTTCGTATGGATATTCAATAGTATTCAAGCTATGTTTGTTGACCTTCGTCAAGGCATAGTGATTGGTAGCTGTTGGGTGTTCATATGTAGCATAGATAGATGCGTTGGTTTGGGACAGTCGTATTACCTTGTTGACCTTCATCAAGGGTATGTATGGGTGGGTTCAAATTAACCTGGACAATGACGGGTAGAACTTGACGTGTGACTTATGATTTGTTGACCTTCGTCAAGGTCATAAGAGCATGGGGCAAAAATCCACATCGGGAGTTTCAAAAGTACTGAAACTTGCTAGCGCTGCATACCATTTGGAGTGTGATGATTCTGGTAGAATTCCTTCAGTTTTGTCACGCGATGATATTTGGATCCCGATCCTACTGTCAGTATATGCTACTCCTCGGGAACTTTCTCACTTAACGATCAATGCTATAAACCTAGTAGGTGTCTAGAAAGGTGTTAGCGGGGCTACGCCCACAGGGAAAAGAGGTTACTTAATTAAGGAACTTCGCGAAAGCGTTGGAAAACCTCCCTCGAAGTACCGACACTGGCCTGGCTGAACGGTTAAGCAAGTATTGTACGGTGAGATTGATCCCGGCTAATTTTTCCTTTATGGTTTGAGGGGGGATTCGAGAGACAGTGGGAGCCATCCTGTTTAGATAAATTAAAAACCAATCTAAACGTGCAAGAGCATCATGCTGAGTGTTTTCTTCTCTCTCTCTTAATTGCAGCGACCCAGTGACTGCACCTAGGTTACATCTAGATAATAAAATGACTGAATCTGACTGTTATGACTGGCAAAGGTCTGTCCAGATGTCTATTGCCCATGACAAGCTGGGACACCTCTTGACTGATCCAACCCCTGCCGTCTCAGGTCCTGTTTCCCCTGTCACGGATATTGATATCCGTAGGACATCGGAAGAAGACTGTGTGAAAGCCAAGTGCCTCGTATTAGCCTCAGTTGATGGTACATACCAGAGGCAGCACGAGAAGATAGACTCAGTTTCTGTCTTCCTCCATAACAAAGATTTATATGGAGAGCAATCTCGTATCGCAAGATATGAGACCTCGAACGAATTGCTTCCAGCGAGGTTGGCTATCGGGTCATCTGTAAGGGGCAACGTCCTTACAGAGACCAGCTCTTTTGAGCTCACAGACCTGAAGACCACGTTGAAGAACGGGTCAGATGCTGACTTAGTTCAACAGTCTCTACCTACTGCCCTGAAGGAAACCAGGGAAGTAGAAAGAAAGGGAAGGGCAGAAGTTTCGGGAATGGATATAGTAAAAGAGGGATGTTCCTATTGTTACGGGAATGAACATGGGCAGAAGGATTGCAAGGCTTGCAAAGCCAGTAGCCAGAATTCGAAGCATGTTGTGGCTTCGGCTTCGGGTGTGTTTGTAATAGAGAACTGTATGTCAGTTAACCCTACTTCCTGGGTATTGGATACCGGATCAGGATCTCATATCTGTAATTCGTTACAGGCTCTGAGAAACCGTGGGTTATCAGGAAAGGTGATATGACTCTCAGGGTTGCTAACGGAATGAGCATGTATGCTGAATCCGTAGGGGAATATCATCTAGGACTGACAACTGGGCAGATATTGATTCTGCGTGACTGTTTTTATGTACCAGGTGCGACCTGTAATATCATATCTGTATCCGTACTTTCTAAGGAAGGATATGATTTTACTTTTGTAAGCGATGTAGTAAACATCCACCTAAATCAAGTTCTGATTGGGTCGGGTACATTGAAAAACGGTATATACGTTTTGAATCAAGCTCAGGTATTCAGTGTCCAGAACACACTTAAAAGAAAGTCTCCGGATTTAAATCAGGCTTTCATATGGCATTGTAGACTGGGTCACATTAATGAGATACGGTTAACAAAGTTACATAAAGAAGGATACTTGGATCCGTTCGAGTACCAGTCTTATGCCACTTGTGAATCTTGTCTCATGGGAAAGATGACAAAGACTCCGTTCACTGGACACGGAGAAAGAGCGAGCGAGCTCTTGGGACTCATACACAGTGACTTGTGTGGTCCAATGTCTACACATGCGGGAAGTGGTTATTCATACTTCATTACTTTCACAGACGATTTCTCTAGGTATGGATATGACTTCTTGATGAAGCACAAATCCGAGGCCTCTGAGAAATTTCAGGAATTTAAGAATGAAGTTGAAAAACAAACAGGCAAAAGTATCAAGACACTGAGATCTGATCGAGGTGGTGAATACTTGAGTGCCGAGTTTCTGGGCTACTTAAAAGAGAATGGAATTCTCTCTCAGCTTACTCCTCCATACACACCACAACACAACGGTGTATCGGAAAGGCGGAATCGAACCCTATTGGATATGGTTCGTTCCATGATGAGTAAGGCTGAGTTACCGCGATCTTTCTGGGGTTATGCACTAGAATCAGCTGCATATCTTTTGAACCGAGTTGCAACTAAGACTGTGCCCACTACACCATATCAGAAGTGGTGTGGGAAGAAACCCTATCTTAATCACATTAAGACATGGGGATGTCCAGCTTTTGCAAAAAAACAGCATGCGGACAAGCTCGAGGTACGTTCAGTACAGTGTAAGTTTGTGGGATACCCAAAGAACTCCAAGGGGTATCTTTTCTATTACGCAGAGGACCAAAAGGTTTTTGTTTCTCGTCATGCCCGCTTCTTGGAAACTGAGTTTTTGGAAAACCAGATAAGTGGGAGCGCAATAGAACTGGAAGAAATTGCAGAACCACAAGCTATTACTGAAAGCTTGGTAGAACCAGAGGGTTCGAAATAACCGAACATCCCAGCGCCACTCCGTAGGAGTAGTAGGCAGTCTCATCCGCCCGAGAGATACTACGGTTTTCTCATAGACGGGGATAGAGAGGATTGCACTATGGATTATGGTGAGCCTACTAGCTCCAGCAAGCCATTCAGAGCAGCGACTCGGTAAAATGGCTGGATGTAATGCGGGCCGAGATGGAGTCCATGTACACCAACAAAGTTTGGACTTTGGACTTTGCTCCAGAAGGGGTAAAACCCGTAGGCTGCAAATGGATTTTCAGAAAGAAGATTGGTGTAGATGGGCAGGTTGAGACCTACAAAGCTAGACTTGTTGCAAAGGGTTTTCGTCAAAGACCTGGTTTGGACTATGACGAGACCTTTTCTCCAGTGGCTATGCTGAAATCCATTCGGATCCTTCTTGCCATTGCTGCCTTCCACGATTATGAAATCTGGCAGATGGACGTAAAGACGGCTTTCCTGAATGGAAATTTGGAAGAGTGCGTCTATATAGATCAGCCGGAGGGATTCATTCAGAGTGGGAGCAGCGGTAAAGTGTGTAAGTTGCTCAAGTCCATCTATGGACTGAAGCAGGCATCGCGGAGTTGGAACATCTGCTTTGATGATACTGTCAAGGAATTCGACTTTATCAAAAACCCAGATGAACCATGCATTTACAGTAAGATTGTAGGGAGAACTGTGGTATTCCTCGTCTTGTACGTGGATGACATTCTCCTAATAGGAAATGATATTCCTATGCTACAGTCAGTCAAAGGATTCTTGTCGCAGAGGTTCTCCATGAAGGACCTGGGCGATGCCAACTACATTCTGGGGATCCAGATCTATCGTGATAGATCTAAGAGGATGTTGGGACTTTCACAGCCAAGGTACATCGACACTATACTGAAAAGGTTCAGTATGGAAGATTCCAAGCGCGGTAATCTACCGGCTTGTCACGGGATCACCCTCTCCAAAGAGATGTCTTCCAAGACTGATTTGGAAAGGGATCGCATGTCTATTATACCCTACGCATCTGCGGTAGGCTCTATAATGTATGCGATGTTATGTACCAGACCAGATGTAGCATACGTATTGAGCGTTGTAAGTCGGTATCAGTCGAACCCAGGGGAGAAACACTGGATAGCGGTAAAGAACATTCTCAAGTACCTGAGAAGGACTAAGGAGATGTTCTTGGTGTATGGCGGAAAAGACCTCCAGCTCGAGGCCTTTGCTGACTCCAGCTTCTAGAGTGACAATGATGGCTCTAAGTCCATGTCGGGTTATGTCTTTACCCTCAATGGAGGGGCGGTTTGCTGGAAGAGTTCCAAGCAGGAGACTGTTGCAGACTCAACTATGGAAGCGGAGTACATAGCTGCTTGCGATGCCGCAAAGGAAGCTATCTGGATGAAGAAGTTCCTCACGGAGCTTCAAGTGGTTTCTACCATTGTTGATCCAATACCGCTATATTGCGACAACAACGGCGCTATAGCTTTAGCGAAAGAACCCAGGTCCCATCAGAAGTCCAGGCACATTTTGAAGCGGTACCACCTGATCAGGGAGATCGTAGATCACCGGGAGATCGAGGTGAAGAGAGTAAATAAGGAGAACAACACTGCAGATCCACTCACGAAGGCCCTACCCCAGAGTCAGTTCGAGCGGCTAATCGAGATGATAGGTCTTCGATACGCCAGTACATGGCCTTAGTGCAAGTGGGAGATTGTTAGTGTATATGCCCTAGAGGCCATTACTGTATCATACTAGCTTGTATATTACTTAGTGGATGTTTGGGATATTCACAGTTGTATAGACAATCTTGCTCAAAATGGTAGTATGCTACTTGGTTTGTCTCTACTTCAATATGTGCATGTGTTTCTTTCAGCATATCGCTTATATACATATTAGTAGAGCCCTTAGGATCTTTGCTTGATTACCAGCGTTGTGATGGCGCTCACACTCGTGGGGGCTGGGTAATCCATAAGCACATTCTTATATAGGTACCTAGTCATAGGACTATCGAGACAGGGTATCGATACTCCGGAGTAGACTAGCGTATGCGTTTCTCATCCCAGCGGGGAGACGGTCTGTCCCACAGCCGTCAGTACGTCGTACTTGAGATAGTATGCTGGCGCTCGTTAGGTTACGAGTACACTGGACAGGACTCGTCGGGAACTGTTGGTTGGTATTATACCTATCGTCAGTTATCAGTTCCCAGGTGACATGAGTACAGCTTAATCCGCCGACTTGACACTGTCACTTCGCCTCGAGTGTGTTCCCACTGTACTTAGATTACTACCCTACCACGGCTCAAAGGAGTCGTGCAAACAGGTAGTAGTTGGGTGCAGTCCCGAAACACTTGGAGGCAGTAACGGTTAGACAAGATTCGTCTCTCCCGGTATTGGGGATTGACAGCGCGCTGTGTCTAAGAGAGCCATTACACAAGTAGTCCGTGGCCAGGGCAAGCGAGATATACTGGTAGGTTTCCAGTGTTATCTCAGGGTGTTCTGGGCTACACTCCGACACGAATTGTACCGCTATTAGGGGACTGACGTTCACCGCCCCCCTAGGCCCGCCATGCGATGTATCTGACGAACAGACCGGACTGTACGGAGATTGTTACATACAGGCTCAGTAGGAGTTCGGATGGGTTAACCTCATCGGCCTTCTTATCGACATCTACCTGGGGACCGTTACGTACAGCTAGTGCCGCTTGCGGTCTGTGGTTAAACCCATTGCCAGCGTAGTGTCGAGTCTTTAGAGTCCCACACAGAGAGTTTCCTTGCACTGAGCGAAACGTGTAGAGGCCGTATGGTTTTACGGCAGGGCTACGATCACTTACGTGCACTTGTGTACGTATGCTGTTCGGGCAGGCAATACTAGTGGGCTTTGGGTTAAGCCAGATCCTAGTATTGCACAGATGGATTTGTTTTGTCTTCTGTGCATTCGCATTCTACGGAATGCGGATGCGGGTGTGTATGCACAGTTTTGAGGAGTGATGAAGGAGGAGGTGCCCCATTAGGGTTTTGGCAGTTAGTTCGTCCAAAACCTTAATGTGGCAGGCTCATTAGGGTTTTGACAATTCGTTTGGTCAAAACCATTATGAGCCGGAGACATTGTTTACTAATCCTTTTAGTGATAGATTTGTGATGGCTAATTGCATTGACCATTTGACCCCTTAGACCTCTCTTGACATTGTTGACCCGTTGACCGTGTTGACCATTGACCTTCAAGAGAGGTCTACACTCTTCTTTAATTTTCTTTTTAATTCTTGAGTTATGAAAATGGACAAGTCATTTGTGCTATCAACTTTATCATGATAGGATTAGTAATGAGGGTTTTGGGTGTATTATTGCAACCATGGTTCATTTGCTTTAGTTAATCTTTTTCATTATTCTCTTCACATTCTCTCTCTTGAAGTGAGAAGAAAAGAAAAGCTCCATGGTTGCTAAAGTTTCTCCTTCATCTTCCTCCTCTTGATAATTCTTTTGATCTCATGTGTTGAGAGAAAAAGAATCCACATAGACAAACACTTCCATCTTTCTCTTCTACACAACCTAGAGCATCTAGATTAGCGATCTCGTTGCCCTAGTTGCCTCGGCTTGAGGTGGAGCTTAGTGTACAACTCTCGGGTGGATCGTTTTCGACTCAAGAAGGCCGCGGAGGTGACCAAGATCCCGATCGACCCTCGGAGCGTGGATGGACGAGCCGGACAGCAGAGAGAAGACCCGAAGGACCGGTTCCGTGAGGTATATTTTCTACAGCATAGTAGTTAAAGCCTCTACTTGTTTGCTAGTTTCTAGTTTAGCCAAGATCCTTGCTTTTGAGTCCTTGTTGCCTTGTGCCAAATTATTGTTTTTCGCCGTTTCCGCCTCCCCGTAAGAACCGGGGTGAGCAACGTGGACTTACAGATATTAGCCACATGTTTATATGCACATATAGAGATGGTGCATGAACTTTATTGCATATAGTTATTTGTTGTGCCTGAACCTGTATTTATTGTATACTGCACTATTATTGACAGTCCATGTTGCACGAGCACTAATTGTATGCTACACACACTCGGTCGGTAATTGCCCTGATACGCACAACACAAATATTCATATGATATACATTGCTATTGGTTAGCGACATAGAGGCATTTATTCTTGTGCGATGGCGCATATGACATATAGCATACATGTACACCTACATGCTTACATATATGCCTTACTATACCTACATGCTCACACATATACCCTGCTATAGTTATATGTTCAGCTCTATATGACATATATATCGGTGGTATGGGACACTGTTATATATGTATATTGGATTCGGATACTTGGGAACCGCGTGATATATTTAATGACTTGATGCATTTAAATAGCGGATTTTTTCTCGTGATATGCTCATATTGTTGTTCTATGTTGCATATGTTATATTACATGGATTTACGCAATTGAGATATGTTTTTATGCGATTTGGGGAATTCAAGTGTCGATGTTGGGCACTTATATTCCGAGAGATATATGGATATCAGAGAACCGATACCTGGATCACAAGTGTCGATATTGGACACTTGGGTTTCGAGAAACGTATGGATATCGGAAAACCGATACGTGGATGACAAGTGTCGACATTGGGAACATAAGATTCGAGGAACGTATGGATATGAGTATTTATGTGTCGATACTGGGCACTAGTTTTCATGATATTTCGGGTGTCGATATTTGACACACAGGTTGCAAGAGATATGAGGGCCGATGTGAGGATTTTTGAATTTAGGGTGTTGTTGATATATACATGGTTTTTCCATGCTTATGATTTGTGTATGAGAATAATGTTTATCCCGCACTCAGTATTTAGTTGATATGCATTTGATTCATGTAGATATAGTACCGTGGTAGTGTACCTTGATCATGATAGTTGCATATTCATATTGCCATACTTATGCTACCAGCTTACATGTGACTGCTTATTGCTGTTAGTGCATACTTGCGATTACAGTATGATGTTATTTACTATTCACGGGTTGGCAACTTACCCTCCATTGTGCAGCAGGGTCTTTCAGGTCTGATCATCAGAGTGGTCGCGGCAGGACGCCATATTATCTCTACTTTTGCGGATACCGCTACGGTTGGCTGTGAGGCCGTTTGCTTTATGTGGGTTGCGGTTATCCGATGATGTACGTTGTATATTTCTAGTATCTAGTACTCTCCATCTACCACCTTCATGTATTGTCTTAGAGTCGAGTTGTGAGGATCGATGTTGTATATTCTTATGACTCTGGTTGTCGTGCTCTTGTGAGTCGGCCTTTTTATATATGTGGTTTATCTTTTCTTCGCTACGGCATTGTATATCTGTTGTGGTGGTTGTTTCCGCCGTTGGGCGAGATTTTCTCCCGTTTGGGGATTCTTTACTTTTATCTTTATGTTTGTACCCGTTTCGGGGCTAGTTTTTACAAAGGAGGTGCTGCCGAAATTTTTATGAAAAGCAAACTTAAGTTTAAATTTTTGCATCGAGTTTTTAAATGTGTTCTATCTTTTCCTACTAGTAATGGTTTAGATTGTTTGGTTTTCGGCTTACTTGAATTGCGTTACGCCTGAAGACGTTACGTAGTCTAAGTGCCGGTCATGTGCCCAAATTGTGTCATGACAAAGTTGGTATCAGAGCGCTAGGTTTTACCTTTCGGAGTGTAGGATGACCTTGGTATGATAGAGTAGGTAGCTTAAGCAGAGTATCGTAGCGTGCGTATGTTCCGCAGCATACTTACGACACAGTACTCCGCCTGAGTGACCTTAGGATTTATTGCTTGAAATTCCTTCCGTGTTTACCTATCCTTTTGATCCTATTTCTGTGTCCTTATCGAATCCTGTTTCCATTTCCAGCCTTTATGCCGCCGAAGAGTATGAGGGCGCAGAGAGCGGCTGCGAGGGCCGAGGTCAGAGTTGACTCGTCTGAGACGAGGACTGACCAGGGCGGTACGCCTGTTGTGCAGGAGCAGATTGTTCCACTTTTGATAGACCATATGGCTATGCTAGGGGCTGGTATGCAGGATTTGCGCCAGATGATCGGGTCATTAGTTGAGGCCATTCGAGCGTAGGGGAAGGCGGTCGTTCCACCCACTACGGGGACCGTGCTGGTGCTTACTGTTCAGGCGGTTGTACCCGCAGCTACGGAGGTGATCACCGTATCGTTATCGGAGTTCATGAGGCTGAGGCCTCCGGTTTTCACTAGTACCGATGCAGCCAAGGATCCGCAGTCGTTTATCGACTGGATGGCCAGGATATGTCGTTCGCTTAGATGCTCCGACGCGAGATGGGTGGAGTTCGCGAGTTTTCGTCTTGAGGGTCTGGCCCAGAAGTAGTGTGAGTCCTTAGAGAAGGGCAGAGCCGCGGGTCTTTCCCCTATAACCTGGGCTGAGTTCGTGATGGTGTTTCTTGCATGTTTTCTTCCACTGAGCGTCAGGGATGCTCGAGCGCGCAGATTCAAGTCGTTACGCCAGACTCAGGGTATGACGGTGGCCGAGTATGATGTGATGTTTACCGATCTGTCTGTGTATGCTTCGTATTTGGTAGCTACGGAGGAGATGCGGGTTAAGAGCTTTGTACGAGGCCTGCTTACCCATTTGTTCCTCGCTATCAGCATTCAGCATTGCGACACCTATGCAGCAGCGGTAGACGCAACCCTGTTAGTTGAGGAGCGTCTTTCTGAGACGTCGGTTGCTCCGGAATTGAAGAGGGTTCATACTGGTGATTCAGCAGGGAGGCGGACATTTAGACGTCGTGACAGTTCCCATTCAGTTACTGGTGGTTGTGGAGGCTCGGAACAAGGTCATCTTTTTAGCTCTTATTCCCGGATGAGTCAGCAGTTTGCATCTGGATGTTACCGGTGCGGGAGTTTGGGTCATCGGGTTCGAGATTGTGCTGAGCCACGTGAGAGCGAGGCAGTTGTACCGCAGGTTACCTTACCACCTTCTCCACCTCAGAGGGCGTTGTCCCTTATGCCTGTTGTGGCTCCACGTCAGACTCATGTGGAGGGAGGTCGGGGTCGCGGTGGTTTTGTACCGAGAGGGCGGGGTGGTAGAGGCGGAGGTCAGCAAGTCACCAGTAGAGGGCAGGCTGGGGTGTTTGCCTTGACTCATCATGACGTGCAGACTTCCAATGTTGTGGTTACAGGTACTCTTTCTGTATGTTCTTTTGATGCACACATCTTTTTTGATCCGGGATCTACGCATTCGTATGTTTCTATGCACTTTGTGCCGAGTTCGGGCTGAGAGTCATGTTTGCTAGATCAGCCGCTTGTCGTGATTAAACCTGTTGGCGATTCTTTCGTCGTGCGTTATGTGTTTCCGTCGTGTGCCGTTCAGATTAGAGATAGAGAGTCGGTCGTCGATTTGATCCTTCTAGATATGTTGGAATTCGACGTTCTCCTTAGAATGGACTGGTTGGCAGCTTGTTTTGCGTCGGTGGACTGCCGCGAGCAGACTGTTAGTTTCAGTTTTCCGGGCGAGTCTATTCGGGTTGTGCAGGGGGACCGTGGTGCCGCCCCTCACAGTTTGATTTTTGCCCTTTGCGCTAGTCGGCTTTTGAGGAGGGGATGTCGGGGATTCTTGGCTTTCATTTTTGATACTGGATACGTAGTAGAGTCGTTGGACCGGGTTCCTATTGTGCGAGAGTTTCCCGGCGTTTTTCCCGATGAGTTACACGGTTTACCGCCAGAGCGCGATATTGAGTTTTACATTGATCTGATTCCTGGCACGGGGCTTATTTTTATACCCGCCTTACCGCATGGCTCCGGCGGAGCTTAGAGAGCTTAAAGATTAATTGCAAGAGTTGCCTGATAAGAGACTTGTGCGTCCGAGTGTTTCGCTGTGGGGAGCTCCAGTTCTGTTCATCAAGAAGAAGGATGACAGTTTGAGGTTGTGTATCGATTATCGTCAATTGAACCGAGTTACGGTGCGGAACAGGTATCCTTTACGTTGCATTGACGATTTGTTTAATCAGCTCCAAGGTGCGAAACATTTTTCTAAGATTGATTTGCGTTCGGGTTATCTTCAGTTATGGGTTCGGAATGATGACATTCCGAAGACTGCTTTTCATACACGCTATGGGCATTACGAGTATCTGTTGATGTTGTTCGGACTCACCAATGCCCCAGCAGCGTTCATGGATCTGATGAACCAGATTTTCAGGTCATTCCTCGACCAGTTCATTATTGTGTTTATTGAGGACATTCTGGTCTACTCTAGAAGTCGAGAGGAGCACGAGCAGCACTTGAGGATTGCTTTGAAGACATTGAGAGAGCACCAGCTGTTTGCTAAATTCTCAAAGTGCGCATTTTGGCTTGATAGAGTTGACTTCTTGGGTCATGTGGTGACGGGAGATGGTATTCTTATGGACCCGGGAAAGATCGAGGCTGTACAGCTTTGGCCCAGACCTGTATCCGTGACTGAGGTCCGCAGCTATTTGGGCTTAGCTGGTTATTACCGCCGTTTCGTGCATGATTTTTCGAGTATCGCTGCACCGCTGACCGGACTGACCCGGAAGGGGGTTCCTTTCCTTTGGACTGATGCGTGCGAGCAGTGTTTTCAGCAGTTGAAGACTCGGTTGACGACGGCACCAGTTCTATCTTTGCCTTCTGGGTCAGGTGGTTTTGTTGTTTACTATGATGCGTCTCGAGTGGGGCTCGGTTGTGTACTGATGCAGCATGATAAAGTGATTGCATTTGCTTCTAGGAAGCTGAAGAAGCACGAGCAGAATTATCCCACTCACGATCTTGAGATGGTTGCGGTGGTCTTTGCGCTGAAGATTTGGAGACACTACTTGTATGGGGAGTCGTGTCAGATTTTCACGGACCACAAGAACTTGAAGTACATCTTCTAGCAGCGGGATCTGAATCTGAGACAGTGCCGATGGATGGAGCTTGTGAAGGATTATGATTTTGAGATCCTTTATCACCCGGGCAAGGCGAATGTGGTAGCTGACGCTTTGAGTCGTAGGCCCGAGGGAAGCTTGTCCTAGTTGAGCGCAGTTCAGAGGCAATCTTCTGCAGATTGGAAGACCTTGTGCGATGGTAGAGTACAGTTTGAGTTCACTTCCACTGGGGACAGCTTGCTCATGTCCGTGCCCGTCCACTTCTACTTGATGGTATACATGAGGCGAAGCCCAGTGATGCCCGTTTGGTTGAGATTCTTGAGCTTGTTCGGCAGGGTACAGATTCGGAGTTCTTGATTGATGACCAGGGTGTGCTACGTTGCGGGGTTCGCTTGTGTGTACCAGATATTGGTAGGTTGAGACGCGAGATCCTAGAGCAGGCACATCGGTCAGCCTTTAGCGTTCATCCAGGTTCCACCTAGATGTACCATGACTTGAGAGACTTTTACTTGTGGGAAGGGATGATGCGTGATGTTTCGGACTTCGTTTCGAGGTGCCTGACTTGTCAGCAAGTCTAGGCTGAGCATCAGAGACCGGCTGGAGAGTTGCAGCCTTTACCCGTTCCTGAGTGGAAATGGGAGTAGATTTCCATGGACTTTGTTGTGGGTCTACCAAGGACCAGTCGGGGGTATGACTCCATTTGGGTGATTGTAGACCGAAAGCGGCTCACTTGCTTCTAGTGAAGACCACTTTCGGTTATGCTCAGTATGCTCAGTTGTATATAGATGAGATTGTGCGTTTGTACGGAGTTCCCACATGCATCGTATCCGACAGAGGCACCCAGTTTACTAGCCGTCTTTGGCAGAAGCTTCAGGAAGCTTTGGGTACCCGGTTGAGTTTTAGCACTGCTTTCCACCCGCAGACCGACGGTCAGTAAGAGCGGACTATACAGACTCTGGAGGATATGCTTCGTGCGTGTGTGCTTGATTTTGGTGGCAGTTCGGATCGTCACTTGTCGTTGATTGAGTTCTCCTACAACAACAGCTTTCAGGAGACTATTCAGATGTCGCCTTTCTAGGCTTTGTATGGTCGGAAGTGTCGATCGCCAGTCTGTTGGACCGAACTCAGTGAGAGTAGGGTTTTGGGACCCTAGCTAGTTCAGGAGACTACGGAGAAGATCCAGCAGATCCAGGACAGGATGAGAGCAGCCCAGAGCAGACAGAAGTCGTATGCCGACCGTCGTCGTTACAGACTTTAGTTTGCTGTGTGGGATCATGTATTCCTACGGATTTCTCCGATGAAGGGCGTTATGAGATTTGGGAGAAAGGGGAAGCTTAGTCCCCGATTTGTAGGTCCCTTCGAGATCCTTGAGCGAGTGGGTTCTGTTGCTTATCGTTTGGCGCTCCCGTCCAGTTTTCTGGATGTTCATCCCGTGATACATGTGTCGATGCTTCGTAAATACCTTCATGATTCTTCTCACATGATTCAGCACCAGAACGTTCAGCTTGAGCGCGATCTTTTGTTCACCGAGCAGCCGGTAGTTATATTGGATTGGCAGGTGAAGAAACTTCAGTCAAGGGTCATACCATCTGTGAAGGTTCTTTTGCGTAGCCCGACTAGTGAGGAGATCACTTGGGAGGCCGAGAGCGAGATACGGAAGAAATTCCCTCATCTCTTTGAAGGTACGCTTGTATGAAATTTTAATTCAGGGGCGAATTTTCTTTAAGGGGGGAGACTGTAACACCTTAGAATGCGATTAGTGTTAATTAAGCGATAATGCGGGTTTTTAGAGAAAAGTTTACCAAATCGGTTTCCTCATATTTTATAAAAAGTAATTAATATTTTATTATAAATTGTTATGGCTTGCACACACATATGCATGTTAATGTGAGGGGTAGTAGTGTTAACCTTATTTATGACCATGACACCTTAAGCAATCCATGCTTTAGCTTAACCTTGCTTTAACCTTACCAAGATTTTGTGAGAAATATCTCTTTTGGATTGAGAGGAGGTGGCTAGTGAGTCATGAGGGTTATTAATGAGAGCATTAATGGAGGTGAGGGAGAGAGTGAGATTAAGCTTTTGTTTCACCCTACACTCACCCCTCACCATTATTTCCCTCACTCTCTCATTCTTCTCTCATTCTTAATTATTCTTCATCTCCTCACTCCCAAACTTAACCCTCACTATCCCTTGACTAAAATCCTTGTAAAACTTCACAAAAATCCATGGAAAACACTTCAAATGTCTTGATTAGCCCCTAGGTTGCCTTGGAGCTTAGAAAGCTAGGATTTTTGAGCAAGAGTGGCTAGATAATGATCTCTAAACTGTTAAATAGGTGTTATTATGTTGTGTAGCTTGCTGGTTGCTGTTTAGAACACTTAAATTATTGTTTCGTGCAAATATCGTATTTTTAGTGTCATGTTTGAGCCTCTGTGATCTGCTGTGACCCGGGATTTTTACTGTAAATTCAAACATTGTAGTGGTGTTGTACTAGTGACCCTGAGAGTGAACCTGGAGCACGAACCTCAGGGGCTTGGTTTTGGCCGGCGATGCACCAAGGAAATCCGGCGACCTCGGCTGTTAAGGGGTGTTGGGGCTTGGGTTTTGTATGGTAGCTGTCTGCAGTGGTTTAGGAGTGTTTGGTACTGTTTGATTTTTGAATTTTGATAGTATGCAAAATCTGGGATCACTTCTGCATAATCTTGTGTTTTGAGTACGCGTGTTACGTTATCCGACACGGTTCGTGATCTTGTGTAGCTGTTGCACGTGGGCTGGTTTGGGTGTGTCGCCACACACGTTAGCCGTTAGACGAACATTTATGAGTTGGATTGGAGTTGGTGCGTTGTTCAAACGTAGTGTGTACGTGATATTGATCGATTTCTGAGATTTGCACCTGTTATGTTTTGTATTAATAGGATCACAGGCGGGGACTTCGAGTGCTGCGATGAAAGGGAAGCAGGTGATTGGATCGACCTAGCTTGTGACTGTCGGTGAGTAGATTTAACATCTACGGGGAAATCGCCCGTATGGCGTTAAGCGTGAGGGGCTAGATATGATATGATATTAGCCGTATGTTTATATGCACATATAGAGATGGTGCCTGAACTTTATTGCATATAGTTATTTGTTGTGCCTGAACCTGTATCTATTGTACACCGCACTATTATTGAAATTCCATGTTGCACGAGCACCAATTGTTTGCTACACACACTCTGTCGGTAATTGCCCTGATACGCACAACACAAATATTCATATGATATACTTTGCTATTGGTTAGCGACATAAAGCCATTTATTCTTGTGTGATAGCGCATATTACATATAGCATACCTGTACACCTACATGCTTATATATATGCCTTGCTATACCTACATGCTCACATATATACCTTGCTATAGTTATATGTTCAGCTCTATATGACATATATATCGGTGGTATGGGACGCTGTTATATATGTATATTGGATTCGGATACTTGGGAACCGCGTGATATATTTAATGATGATGCATTTAAATAGCGGATTTTTTCCCGTGATATGCTCATATTGTTGTTCTATGTTGCATATGTTATATTACATGGATTTACGCATTTGAGATATGTTTTCATGCGACTTGGGGATTTCAAGTGTCGATGTTGGGCACTTATATTCTGAGAGATATATCGATATCAGAGAACCGGTACGTGGATCACAAGTGTCGATATTGGACACTTGGGTTTTGAGGAACTTATGGATTTCAGAGAACCGATACGTGAATCACAAGTGTCGACATTGGGCACTTAGGATTCGAGGAACGTATGGATTTGAGTATTTATGTGACGATGCTGGGCACTAGTTTTCATGATATTTCGGATGTCGATGTTTGACACTCAGGTTGCATGATATACGAGGGCCGATCTGAGTGCCGATCTGAGGGCCGAGGTGAGGATTTTGGGTGTTGTTGATTTACACCGGGTTTTTCCATGCTTATGATTTGTGTATGAGAATAATGTTTATCCCGCACTCAGTATTTGGTTGATATGCATTTGATTCATGTAGATATAGTACCCTGGTGGTGTACCTTGATCATGGTAGTTGCATATTCATATTACCATACTTATGGCACAAGCTTACATGTGACTGCTTATTGCTGTTAGTGCATACTTGCGATTACAGTATGATGTTATTTACTATTCATGAGTTGGTAACTCACCCCCCATTGTGCCGCAGGATCTTTCTGGTCTGATCATCAGAGTGGTCGCGGTAGGGCGACATATTATCTCTACTTTGGCGGATACCGCTACGGTTGGCTGTGAGGCCGTTTGCTTTAGGTGGGTTGCGGTTATCCGATGATGTACATTGTATATTTCTTGTATCTAGTACTCTCCATCTACCACCTTCATGTATTGCCTTAGAGTTGAGTTGTGAGGATCGACGTTGTATATTCTTATGACTCTGATTGTCGTGCTCTTATGAGCCGGCCTTTTTATATATGTGGTTTATCTTTTCTTCGCTACGACGTCGTATATCTGTTGTGGTGGTTGTTACCACCGTTGGACGAGATTTGCTCCCGTTTGGGGTTGCTTTTCTTTTATATTATGTTTGTACCCGTTTCGGGGATAGTTTTTACAAAGGAGGTGCTGCCGAAATTTTTATGAAAAACAAACTTAAGTTTAAAGTTTTGCATCGAGTTTTTAAATGTGTTCTATTTTTTCCTACTAGTAATGGTTTAAATTGCGGGGTTTTCGGCTTACTTGAATTGAGTTACGCCTGAAGACGTTACGTAGTCTAAGTGCCGGTCATGTGCCCAAATTGGGATGTGACAGGACTCCACTTGGAGTTCACTGTTACCATACACCAAGAACATTTCTTTAGTCCTTAAGTACTTAAGAATGTTCTTCACAGCTGTCTAGTGATTCTCCCCAGGATCCGATTGATACATGCTTACAACTCAAAGTGCGTAAGCTATATTTGGTCTTGTATATAACATCGCATACATGATAGACCCAACTGCCGAAGCATAGGGTATCCCTTGCATGCGAGCACTCTCTAAATCAGTCTTGGGAGACATCTCTTTGGAAAGAGTGATTCTTGAGATCGTAGGTAAATTTCTACGCTTGGAATCTTCCATACTAAACTTCTTTAATATGGTGTCATTGTACCTAGATTGGAACAATCCCAAAATCCGTTTAGATCTATTTCTATAGATCTTAATCCCCACGATGTAGGAGGATTATCCAGATCCTTCATGGATATCCTTTGTGATAAGAAGAACTTGACCGAGTGCAGCATAGGAACATCATTTCCTATCAAGAGTATGTCATCCACATATAATACAAGAAAGACAACCTTACTCTTCACAACCTTCTTGTATATACAAAGTTCATCTACGTTTTTGATGAAGTCAAACTCTTTGACTGCCACATCAAAGTAGATGTTCCAACTCCGCGATACCTGCTTTAATCCGTAGATTGATTTAAGCAGCTTGCATACCTTTTCGCTGCTCCAACTATCTACGAAGCCCTCTGGATGTGTCATGTACACGCTCTATTCTAAATCACCATTTATAAAAGCCTTCTTGACATCCATCTTCCAAATTTCGTAGTCATGGTATGCAATGATGGCATGTAGGATCCGGATGGACTTAAGCATAGACACTAGAGAAAATGTTTCATCATAATGCACACCTGGTCGTTGACGAAAAGTTTTTGCTACAAGTCTACCTTTGAAAGTCTCAACTTTTTCATCTACACCAAGTTTCTTCTTGAAGATCCACTTGCTCCCAATGGGTTTTACCTCTTCAGGAGCAACTTCAAAAGTCCATACTTTGTTGGTGTACAAGGATTTCATCTCAGATCGCATAGCAGGAGCCCTCTTCTTGTGATAGGAAGGGAAATAGAAGATTTCGCACAGAGTCCCCAATCGTGATGGTCTGCTCGAAACTAGTTAGGTCATCATCTTCCACGATGCAATCCTCACTCCCACCGTCTACGAGAAAATCGTAGTATCTCTCAGGTGGATGAGGAACCCCACTAGATCTGCGAAATGGCTGAGGTTCGTTGGAGACTATCGAATCCTTCGTTTCTACCAAATCATCAGTTATAGTTTGTGTGGCTGGAACTTCTTCCAGTTCTATCTCATTACCACTAATTTCTTTTACAAGAAATTTCTTTTCTAAAAAGGTGGCATATTGAGAAACAAACACCTTTTGTTCCCCACTGTGGTAGAAAAGATATCCATGTGAATTCTTTGGATATCCCACAAACTTATAAAAAACAGACCATGCCTCGAGTTTGTCCGGATTTTTCTTTTTGACATAGGCCGGACAACCACATATCTTAACTCTTTTAAGATATGGTCTCCTTTCACTGCATATTTCATATGGTGTTTTAGGCACAGATTTAGATGGAAGTTGATTCAATTGGTATGCGGCTGTCTCAAACGCAAAACCCCAAAAGGAAATAGGTAACTCAGCAGTACTCATCATAGAGTGCACCATATCTAATAGGGTGCGATTCCGCTTCGATACACCATTCTGCTGTGGTGTATATGGAGGAGTAAACTGAAAGAGAATCCCATTCTCTTTTAAATAGTCACGGAATTCCGTGCTCAAGTATTCTACTCCCCGATCAGATCGTAGGATTTTAATACTTTTACCTGTTTGGTTCTCTACTTCGTACTTATATTCCATGAATTTCTCAAAAACTTCAGATTTGTGTTTCAAAAGAACACATGTCCGAATCTTGAGAGATCATCGGTGAATGTAATGAAGTACGAGGAACCATTCCTGGCATGTGTAGACATAAGACCGCATACATCACTATGTATCGGTCCCAAGAGCTCAGTAACTCTTTCTTCTTGTCCATTAAACAGAGTTTTGGTCATTTTGCCTTTCAGATATGATTGGCAAGTTTCATAAGATGTAAATTCAAACGAGTTCCAATATCCATCCTTATGTAACTTAGCTAGTCGTGTCACATTGATATGACCTAGTCTACAATGCCACAATAAGGATTCGTTCATTTCTAAACTTTTCCTCTTGTGTGTGTTCTGTACATTGAGAACTGTATTTTGATTCAGAACATATAAACCGTTACATAACGTACTAAATCCAATCAACACTTGATTTAGGAAAATTTTCATAACATTTTTCTATACTATAAAGTTATATCATTCTTTATCTAATAAAGAAACTGATATTAAATTGCACAACATTTTGGGTACGTAATAACAGTTGTTCAGAATCAATGTATTACCTTCTGGTAATACTGGGTGATATTCGCCAACTGCTTTGGCGGCAACCCTTGCACCAATTCCCAGTTGTCTACCTTTCATTAGCCCATGTAACATATTACAAATGCGGGATCCTGATCCGGTATCTAATACCCAGGACGTAAAACAAACCGAGAAACAATTATCGGTAATGAACACACCCGAAGAAGATGCATCAATATGCTCATTCCTCGCTCGGGTCGCATAGAAATCCGGGTATTCCCCTATTTCCTGCTCAAGCTTACAACAGTTATAAGGTAGAGCGGAACCAACGTTCCCCAGCTCAGTATAACAAGCTGTAACATTTCAGAAATATAAAATATTATTTTTGGAAATTTAATATTAAAATAATAAATTTCGCGAAAACTATTTGATTTGCGAATAGGGGTTTTTCGTAAAATGGTATAAGTATATACCAATATTTGGAAATTTATCGGAGATTAAAATAATTTATTTATTATAATGATATTTATCGGATTTTTGTCAAATCCGTATTTTTTACATTTTTCCATGGCTAGTGGACCATATCATGTGCATGTTGTTTTTGTGTTTGTGACTTATGAATTTGTGAGAAAAAGAGAAGAGAATGAGAAAGGAAAAGAAAAACGAAGAAAAGAAAGGAAAAGAAGAACGAAAGAGTTATGAGTGAGAAACAAAAGAGAGAAGAAACAAAAAGAGATATTTAGTTGAGAGAGTGAGCATAAGAGAGAGAGAGAGAGTGAGACTTGGCTGCCCATATCCCTTCATCGCCTTTGTTTCTTCACCATTTCTTCTTTATCTCCTTCATCCCCCACTACCTCCATGCATCATCTCAATTTCCTTCTCAAAACCTCATGCCCCCTTCACAATAAACATGCACAAACCTATTCTAAACCCTTTGAACCATTCATGTTTGGATTTTCAAGACTTTGGGCAACTTAAGAATTTTCCTAAGTTGCCAAATGAGTTAATCCCTTCACTTTAGATTAGTGTTTATGTTAAATAACCTAGTTTTGTTTAGAATTTGATATAATTAGGATACGCGATCTTAGAAAATTCCAAGTTGCTGTTGAGTGGTAAATAGAGGTTTAGTGAGTGTTTACAAGACATTAGAGATTGATTTACTGGCCTGGAAATGAGTTTATAACCCGATACACGAACTTAGAAATTGTTCCATGTCGGTTTTGTGAAACCTAAAGGCCTACAGGGTATCTTGAGCTATCTGGGGTATTTCTAAGAAAATCAAACAAGTCCATTAACCTAGATAGACCACTAGAAGACCACCACCAAAACACAAACCCATTTCACCCTACTTCGACCGGCGAGACCGGATTTTTGGATGATGTCGCCGGACCCCCTATCTCCTATGGTGATGTGGTTTTACCTGTACCTCACTTACCCTATAACCTATCTCCTGTACTTGTTTGTTTAGTTCCCATTTACCTGATCCAAAATCTGGGAAGTACTTGAGAGTGTTTTGGCTATGTTTTCCGATGTTTGAATTCATGGTTTTTATATTTGAGATTTGAATTGGTTGTTGGATGTTTGTACGTCAACGACGAGAGTTATTTGATTGATCTTTCATGCGTAGGCTATAGGTTCTAACCTATAAGAAATCCGTGTGCCTTATCGGTTTTCGGATATTGGTTTTAATAGAATTACAATTGTGTATTGATTGTAGGTAATTTCGCGTGGACTTCTGAGATGACGAAGCACATCGACTTCGGCTAAGCGAGGAGTTTAGCAGGTGAGTAGATTTATATCTACAGGGAAAGTCGGGTGGATAGCGTATAGCACCACCGCAACCATTGATATGGAAGATTATGTTATGAGTTATAAATATGATAAAAGTTGACACTAATGAATATATTGATATATGAGAATATGAAATAAGAAAGAGAATCATGATAAGTATGAATTGAAAGAGGACAAGTATGAGTTGTTAATGGTATGATATGAGATCGAGATCGATAAACACGACACGAGATTGAGATTGAGGTATTGTGAAATTAATAATATAAGACATTTATACAAATATGATTTGAGATATGTGTGTGTGTGTATATATATATATTTATGAGTAATGAGTAATATGCTGTACAAGACTTTAGGTCCGTACCCTCATTATTATATAGGTCGTTAGATTCCCTATTCTGTTTGATGACCCCGTACGATGGATTACCGTACGCGATGAGATGTACCGGATGATTGATCCGCGCTAGTGATTTGAGGATGATGATCAATGATTATTATCATATCGGATGTTAGGAGGCGGGTTCGCCGATATAAGGATTGCAACCTGAACCATAACAATTTTCAAAAAGATGATGTGTACCGTTTAAAAGTGACCGTATGATTCTTGTGTAAATAGATACACCCATTTATTGTTCATGTTGTGTAGGATATTACCCCTCGTGATGTACATACCACGTGCCGGTATTTAATGCTATATGATATCATTTGCTAGTACACCTGCACAATTACCGTTGATGCGCATGTTACACATAAACAGATTTGCCGGCTCACACAAATTCTTCATCGGTAATTGCCATGCTACTTATACAGTAGAATTTTCATGTTACTTATACAGTAGAATTGTCGTGCCATTTACACATGAGAACTGCCCTATCATGATATTACTCTTAACCGTAAAAGTACATTCATTGTTCAGTACTATCACTTGACATGCTTACACGATATACCCGATATGCTCATATTACTACTCTATGTTACATACATCGTACCTTATGGTTATATGTTTATATGATATACCCGATATGCACATATTACTACTCTATGTTGCATACATCGTACCTTATGGATATGCTCATATTACTACTTTATGTTGCATACATCATACTTTATGGTTATATGCATTGAGATATTGATTTTATGAGATCTCTGGATTTGAGAACCGCGGTGTAATTTCAAAGGAAATTGTGTATTGTTTTAAAAATGCGGTGTCACGTCCCGAAAGTACGGAACATGACCGGCACTTAGACTACGAACGTCTCGAGGCGTACGTACTCTAAGTAAGCCGAACCCAGAAAACCAAACAAAGAAAAGTAGTAGAGTGTAGGAAAAACCATATCAAATCAGCCAGTATGCAACATAATATACGCCTAAAGGCGAGGATCACAATAGAAAAGAACTCAAACAGCAGGAAATCCATAGAAATGTTACACGCGACTCTAAGGTCGAAAGAATAAACATCCCTGGTCTCTATCTCAAATAAGTACATGTTTGGTTGATGGAACTTCTAGATACAATTGAAATATAAAATACAATGTATAATGATGGGTACGATACAAATAACCCACCTACTAGCAAGTCACCCGAAAGAAGTAATGCCCGCAAAGCCGTAATGACACCTATACGGCAACACCTGCAAGAAACTGGGGCACAACGGGGGTGAGTTGCCAACTCGTGAATAGAAGAACATCTACGAACAGAAATCGCATGTATGATGCAATCCTAGGTCATACGATCATAATATATAATCCTCAAATATAAAACCAGCAACCTATAACAATGACTAGGCTAAATATCTAACCCAAGTGTAATCCCATATGCCCGTGTCAGTGCCTTAGGTAGCAATATGTATGGATGATGTATGAATGTATGAAATAGAATGCATGTACTGAAGAAAACTGCTTTCATAATTTAGTGAGATTTCTGTATTTCTAAAATGAGGTATCATAAATGAAGTGAGCATAAAACAGTGCCTAATATCGACACAAAACAAGTAGCCCAATGTCTCGATATCTCTATGTCGTAAACTCTGTGCCTCAATACCTCAAATCTCAATGTCTCAATCAAAATATCTCGGGCGCCGTCAGTCCAGATCGGCCCCTACCATCCATCTCAAGACCACGACGGTATCCTCCGGATATCCGATGCGTCAGGTAAAATCACCGGTCGGTAGTTGTAGCGTCTTGAAAAGTCGTTTTGGTGTTTTCCTGAAAATCGGTGAAAATTCGGTATTTTTCCGAAAACCGTCTTTCTCGTTATTTTGCAGTTTAGGACTAATTATACCTAAAATGGATAGGTAATTGCTTGTTTTTAGTAGCTAATGAGTTACTTATGAAATTTTGGTCATTTAAATAATTTTCCCTATTTTTCAATTTTTTAATATTATTTTAAGCCGGTAAGAAAATACATTAAATTAGCGATAAATACAAATTTTTCCGGGATAATTTTAATCCTTAAAATTATGTTAATTAAAATCTAGTTGTAACAAAAAATTTTAGTATTTTATTTTGATTTTTAACTAATTTTTATTATAGGAAACGAAATTTATTGAATTTAAGCTTAAACTTGCAATTTTTGACTTGTAGGGGGTCTTTTTGCATAAAATTTCTTTTGTAAAACCCCCCTCTCTCTTCCCTCAGCCCTAGGCCAGCCCCACCATGATCAGGTCCAGAAAATTTCTTGCCTCACTTTGACCTTATTCTTGTGATGAAATGGATTGTTTTGAGAGTTGATTAAAATATAGTATTTGGAAGTATGGTGTATTGACTTGAGAGGGTTGACTTAGGAATTTTCTCACAACACCCACCCCCATCCCTCACCTCTTTCCTGGCCGAAAATCTGCAGGAAATCCCCCCCCCCATTTCCTCTTCTCTTTCTCTCTCAAATTTCATCAAAATATTGCTCTAAAAATCAAAAATTTAATCTCACAACTTAATTCCTATTCCTTATTCCTTTCACCTTGGGTTTTATAGCTTGGATCATGATGCTTTGAGGCCATCAATTGAAGCAAATTTATTCTTGCTAGATCTCTAGTTGAGGTATAAATTCTTGCTAATTAAATTCTTTTGGTTAAGTTTCTTAAGTTAAATTGTTGTAGTGTTAAATTAGTGTTAATCCTAATCTAGTTTTTTTTTCTAGTTAATGGTTTGAGTTTAACTAGGGTTTTAGAAACCATTATTTAGTTGATTAAATCTATTTTGTTATCTAGTTGTTTTGCTAACCTAATCTAAGAGGTTAACTTGCTAATTGGGCTATAAATTAGTGTTAATTTAAGGTTTTTCATGCATAGTTTGGATTAAGATTGCTAGTTATAAAATTCTAGAAAGGGTTTGTTTATGGAAAATGTGATTTGAAGCATTGTAATGTGTTATAATTAAAATGATTGTGGTTAACTAGTTATGCGGTTGGATGTTTATGCTAGGTTGTAGTCTTTTGTCGCAAATCGGCGATTTTTGCACCGATTTTTTTGAAGGTAATGCTTACTAGTTTTATATAAAATTATGTGATGAACTATTTGCGATATCTTGATGATATTTTTGAGATATCCTATGATGTTTAGGATGCGTGAGTGCGGATTTTTGAGTAATCGGGTTTTAGTTTTGCCGGACGGCCAAATCGACTTTTTTGGTAGATTTTTGCGAGTTTCGCGTGTATCCCGCGGACTTTGTGCACGTTGTACCTAGCTTGTGAACGTTAGTGTTTTCGTTTGGGTTTTGCATCGTTCTTGATATGTAACCTTATGTGTGGTATTGATGTAAATTTCAGGTTCGGTCGCGGAGACGTCAGACGCGGCTCGAAAGGGGAAAGCGGTGATCGGACGTGACTAGCTAGGGATTTCGGTGAGTAGATGTAATATCTACGGGGGACTATCGTTGGATGGCGCAAGTCGCCCGATAGTTTTAGTACCATAAAAAGATTCTTAGTAATGTTAGTAATTAGGGGTGTAATACTTGTATGATTATTTGCTACATTCATGCCCTATATTGACATACATATACGAAACCATGTTATAGGACACCTGCACCATTGCCAGGGTTTTTATATGTAGCATGAGCACTATTCATGCTTACACACACACCCTGGTAATTGCCATGCCACCACACTAGATAACCTTTAAATTGAACCCTTTTACTATAATTGATACTTAAACTTATGCTATTGCTTTAATTCCTTAAAATGAAATCGTAGAATTGCTATTCATGTGCATGTACTTCATCATATTAATTGTCCACGCCTAATCTATCAATCATACATCGCAACTTGATTATTGACACCATATGCATTCATTATCATTGGCATATGCATTTATGAGGATTTCATGAGATTTTATGATATTCTGGATTTCGGGGGAAAGCCGCAAAATTTCTACACTTATTATATTTTTTAAAATATGTAAATTGCGGTTTTCTAGTGATGTAAGTGTCGTCCACCATGAGTTTGCTGTGGTTTTCGAGACCCGTTTCGAGGAGTTGGATGAACCGTCTTGGGTACATGGTGGGCTCGGTAAGGTACCCCGGGGCAAGAAGCTCGTGTTGCTGACGATGAGCCTGGCAGGGGATGGATTACCTACCGGTGACTTCATTAGGCACGGCGGATATCCAGAGGATACCGACCTGGGCCGCGAGAGGATGATATATTTATATTGAGATGGGTCAGCCGGATGGCTGAGGCAAGAGACACTATGACATGGATTTATGAGATTTGAGACAGCTTTTAGGTGTCGTTGCTGGACACAGGTTCTTGTCGATTCTTTGAGTATTATGCTGGCATTCTAAAAGAGTTTCAAAAACAAAAAGAGATAAAATGTTTCTTATATATACCTATTGAGACCTCAGATATTCATGTTGCATACATACTAGTACACTGATGTTGTATACACACCTGCTGGTGCATCCAGTCATACCTGTATTAGAGATGCTAGAATACTTGTGTGCATGCATGCGATAGCCTGTGTAGATGTTATTTATTACTCACGAGTTGGCAACTCACCCCCGTTGTGCCACAGCCTTTTGCAGGTCCGCTCCGTCAGTACAGTAGCGGCGGCGCACTTGCTTATTTTGCTCTCTTGCCTGGACTCGAGGTTTTGCTCTTAGGTGGGTTATATTATTATTTTTGCACCACCTTGTATATCCTTTGTATCTAGAGTACTCCATCTACTGTATCTACCAGCATTATTGTTGTTAGTGTATATGCCCTAGAGGCCATTACTGTATCATACTAGTTTGTATATTACTTAATGGATGCTTGAGATATTCACCTTGTATATACAATCTTGCTCAAAATAGTAGTATGCTACTTGGTTTGTTTCTACTTCAATGTGTACTTGTGTTTATTTCAGAATATTACTTATACGCATTAGTGGAGCCCTTAGGATCTTTGCTTGATTACCAGCGTTGTGATGGCAGTCACACTAGTGGGGGCTGGGTAATCTATAAGCACATCCTTATTCAGGTCCCTGGTCGCAGGACTATCGAGACAGGGCATCGATACTCCGGAGTAGACCAGCGCATGCGCTTCTCATCCCAGTGTGGGAGACGGTCTGTCCCACAGCCGTCAGTACGTCGTACTTGAGATAGTATGCGGGTGCTCGTTAGGTTACGGGTACACTGGACAGGACTCGTCGGGAACTGACTAGTTGGTATTATACCTATCGTCAGTTATCAGTTCCCAGGTGACATGAGTACAGCTTAGTCCGCTGACTTGACACTGTCACTTCGCCTCGGGTGTGTTCCTACTGTACTTTGATCACTACCCTACCACGGCTCAAAGGAGTCGTGCAAACAGGTGGTGGTTGGGTGCAGTCCCGAAGCACTTGGAGGCAGTGACGGTTAGACAGGATTCGTCTCTCCCGGTATTGGGGGTTGACATCGCGCTGTGTCTAGGAGAGCCATTACACGAGTAGTCCCTGGCCAGGGCAAACGAGATATACTGGTAGGTTTCCAGTGTTATCTCAGGGTGTATTGGGCTTCACTCCGGCACGACTTGTACCGCTATTGGGGGACTGACGTTTACCGCCCCCTAGGCCCGCCATGCGATGTATCAGACGAACAGACCGGACTGTACGGAGAATGTCACACTCAGGCTCAGTAGGAGTTCAGATGGGTTTCGCCTCGTCGGTCTTCTTGTCGGCATTACCTGGGGACCGTTACGCACAGCTAGTGCCGCTTGCGGTCTGTGGTTAAACCCACTGCCAGCGTAGTGTCGAGTCTTTAGAGTCCCACACAGAAAGCTTTTCGCCTTTAGGCAAAAGAGTAGAGGTCGCATGGTATTGCGACAGGTCGCATGGTTTTCCGACAGGGTTCGGTCACATCCGTGCACTTGTGCACGTACAGTGTCCGGACAGTTTACACTAGCGGGCTTTGGTTTAAGCCAGATCCTAGTGTACCTTATGGGATTGGATTTATCCAGTTTGCATTCGTGTTCCTCGGAACGCGGATGCGGGTGTGTATGCACAGTTGACAGGGAGGCACAGACAGCGGATTCTCATTAGGGTTGTTGACAGTTGACCGTTGACTTTTTGACTTTTTGCTCAACCCTAATGAGAATATGATATGTGATTAACTATTATATTAATTAAGTATTATGGTGATATGGTTGTTGACTTGTTGACTTTTGTTGACTTGTTGACTTTGTTGACTTTTGTTGACTTGTTGACCGGTTGACTAGGCTTGACTAGTTGACCATCATGATAACCATGGTTATCATTTCATGCCAAAGACTTTTTCTTGCTTGCTCATTTGAGTAAAATGAGTGCATGACATGATAAGGTTATGGTTGCTTCTAACCATCACATAAGACATTTTTGATATGATGAGTTATGATCACTTTGGATTATGGGAGGGTGAAAGACAAAAGAGTTGCTCATTTTTTTTCTTGCTCATTCTCTCTCTTGTTCTTGAGCTCTCCTCTTGCTCTCACCCTCAACCTTTTGCTCCCTCTCTTGATCTATGGTTCTCTTGTCTCATGAGTTGAGAATCAAGAACCATAGATAAAATCCCATTCTAAATCATCTCTACTCATTCTAGTTCACTAGGTTTAGCAAACCAAGTGAACTAGTTTCTTCAAAGAACGAAGAAGGAGCTAAAGGTTGGAGCTTTCAAGTGGATCTATCTTCGGCGTACGGAGACAACGAGAAGGAGCCATCGAACCACCATCGGAGCTTGAAGAGAAGGAGTTCAAGTTTAGGTATAACCATCTTCATCCGAGTAGCTAAATATCTTTAGCTTAGTTTGCTAGTTTTAGTTTAGGTAAAGATCCCGACCTAGGTTAGTCCATGTTGCCTCTTGCGTTAAAATTTTGGTTTTATACCGTTTCCGCCTCCCCGTAAGAACCGGGGGTCGCAACGTGGACTTACAATGGTATCAGAGCCTAACTAAACTTAAACTAGCTTGGTAGTGAAGTGTAACGAAGTTCGGAACCGGAAAAATCCAAAAACCAAACTTTTACAAAAACTGAGTTTCTGTTGAAATTTTTTTGGCTCAAAATGAAAAACTTTACACTTGTAAATTCGGCTCAGGGTTTTGTGTGAACACCCAAGAAAAACGATACAGTAATTCGTCCAAACCGCCGCCCTTCCGCCGCGAGAGCTAGGCATCCGCCGCGGAAGCGCCGCGCTTTGTCGTCTTCTGTGCATCGTTTTTCGTGCAGTGTGTGTCTGTGTTGGTTTTGGGTTTTTTGAAATATATTATATGTGCCCAGATTTTCCAGAAAAGAAATTTCCTTTTGGGGTCCTATAATTCCGTATTTTTCCGAACTTCACTGCACTTTGACTATGATGGTTATATCTGTGTGTTTGCATGTATTGAACGTCGGCTAATCGCTATAAGTCGATTAGTCGGGGTTATACATGATCTGTAATATGCTGGAATGTGTATATAAATATGTTGGATTGTCGCGGGTGAATAGCCGGGGGTTGTGAGACGAGAGTTTTCTTTTCTTGCAATTCATGTAAATTTGTAAATTGATGTAATAATTATTTGTATGGCCGCACAACCGGGTCGGGGTTGTAGCCGTCATTGTATAATTTCTTTTTACTGTTTTTGCTCCTAGGATAGACCCATGGAGGGGTGCACAAACTACCGGGTATGCCGAAGTGTCGAGTGGCCTACTCATGGAGATGAGGGAGGTTGCTACGCTTCGGGTACTTGGCGGGTAGTTTGCCGCACCCGTAGGGGTCTTGGGTGGGGTTTTGGCTATTCACCGCGACCGTGTAATCTGTTTTTGTTACAGGCTCGTACAAATTACAGATTCCTAGTATATCCAATGTATTTATCTGTGATCTGAAATGTTTATCATTGCAGTATATCTATATATGATATTATTTAGGCGTTGCTTATGTTTTACAGACGCGCTAGCCCAGCCCCCGCTCTGTCGTTAGTTAAGTAACCTAACGGGTAATGACGGGGCTCCGTGGCGAATGCGAATGGCATAAGCGTACGTCATATTTTGGTTGTTTTCTGCAATGGTAGGATTAAATGATGGGACGCATTAAAAGAACTAATGCAAGAATATCACGCATTAAAAGAACTAATGCAAGATAATAAACCAAGTTAAAGTCGTTGGAACACTTTCGAAAAACCACTCGGTTCTTTTCAAAAACAACTTTTAAATGCGGAGCTTGAGCCACTCCTTTTAAAAGCTATCTCGTTCCATAGACCATATCAAGTTCACTACGTTCACGGTTTTGCCAAAACCATCCGTAGCCCTCCGTCGTTTCACATGAATAGTCAATAGTATTCAAGCTGTGTATGTTGGCCAAAGTCAAGGCACAGTGATTGGTAGCTATTGGGTGTTCATGTGTAGCATAGATAGATGCGTTGGTTTGGGACAGTCGTACTGCCATTTTGGCCAAAGTCAAGGGTAGGTACGGATGGATCCAAATTAACCTGGATAATGACGGGTAGAACTTGACATGTGACTTATGATATTTTGGCCAAAGTCAAGGTCATAAGAGCATGGGGCAAAAATCCACATCGGGAGTTTCATAAGTACTGAAACTTGCTAGATTTGCATACCATTTGGAGTGTGATGATTCTGGTAGGATTCCTTCAGTTTCGTCACGCGATGATATTTGGATCCCGATCCTACTGTGAGTATATGCTACTCCTCAGGAAATTTCTCACTTAACGATCAATGCTATAAACCTAGTAGGTTCCTAGAAAGGTGTTAGCGGGGCTACGCCCCCAGGGAAAAGAGGTTCTCTAATTAAGGAACTTCGCGAAAGCGTTGGAAAACCTCCCTCGAAGTACCGACACCGGCCTGGCTGAACGGTTAAGCAAGTATTGTACGGTGGGATTGATCCTGACTAATTCTTCCTTTATGGTTTGAGGAGGGATTCGAGAAACAGTGGGAGCCATCCTATTTAGACAAACTAAAAACCACTCTAAACTTGCAAGAGCATCATGCTGAGTGTTTCTTCTTCTCTCTCCTAATTGCAGCGACCAATCAACATGACTGGACTTAAGTTACTCCTAGATAAAAACAAACTGACAGGGCCAAACTACAAAGATTGGCTCAGGAATGTCACGATAGCAATCACTTATGACAAGCTGGGGTATCTTCTTACCACCAAAGCTCCCCCTGTCCCTGGTCCAACTTCCAGTGTCGCGGATAAGGAAATCCGCAAGACTTGGGAGATTGATAGCGCGAAGGCCAAGTGCCTCCTGCTTGCCTCGATGGACAACGAACATCAGAGGAGGCATGAGAATATGGACATGGAGTCCATATTGCTCCATACAAAAGAACTGTATGGAGAGCAATCACGTATCGCAAGATACGAAGCGTCGAAAAAGTTATTTTCGACAAGAATGGCCGTCGGATCATCAGTAGCCGAGCACGTGCTAAAGATGATCGGCTTCATTGAGGAGCTCGCTGACCTAGGGATCACATTGGAGAGTGAGCTATATACGGATATAGTTCTCCAGTCCCTTCCTTCCACTTACGCCCAGTTTATACTGAACTTCAACTTACAAGAAAAAGAGGTTGAACTTTCAGAGCTCCTCAACATGCTGAGGAGCGCAGAGGGCACCCTACAGAAAGGTAGGGATACATCCACTTTGTTTGTAGGAGGATCATCTTCTTCTAGGTCCAAGGAGAAAGCCAAGGGAAAGAAGAAGAAGGCCCCCGCCAAACCAAGGGGCGGTGTTAGTAAAGTGGATACGAAGGGAAAAGGTAAAGCAACAAAGATAGCGGGGAAGCTTGTGGATAAGGAAGAATGCTTCTATTGTCATAAGAAAGGACACTGGAAGAATGATTGCAGGGCCTGGAAGGCCAGAACACAGGAATTGAAGCAGGTTGCAGCTTCAGCTTCAGGTGTGTATGTTATTGAAAACTGTCTTTCAATAAACTCTACTTCCTGGGTATTGGATACCGGATCAGGATCTCATATCTGTAATTCTTTGCAGGCGTTGAGAAACCGTAGGGTTTTGAAGGCAGGTGACATGACCCTCAGAGTTGCAAACGGAGCTAGCATGGATGCTAAAGCCGTAGGGGACTATCACCTGGGAATGTCAGATGGACATGTTTTGGTTTTGCGTAATTGTTTTTTTGTACCCAACGCAACTTGTAATATCATTTCTGTATCTTTAGTTTCTAAAGAAGGTTATGAATTTGCGTTTGTAAGTAATGTTGTAAACATTCACCTTAATCAAGTATTGATTGGGTCAGGTACTCTGAGTAATGGTATATACGTGTTAAACCAACCACAGATTTTTAATGTCCAGAATACACACAAAAGAAAGTCTCCAGAAATAAATCAGACTTTCTTATGGCATTGTAGATTGGGTCACATCAATGAGAGAAGGTTGACTAAGTTACATACAGAAGGATATTTGAATGCGTTCGAATATCAATCGTATGCCACTTGTCAATCTTGTCTCAAAGGAAAGATGACAAAGACTCCGTTTACTGGACATGGAGTAAGAGCGAGCGAGCTCTTGGGACTCGTACACAGTGACGTGTGCGGTCCAATGTCTACACATGCCCGAAGCGGACATTCTTACTTCATTACTTTTACGGATGACTTCTCAAGGTACGGTTATGTCTTCTTAATGAAACATAAGTCCGAGGCCTTTGGAAAATTCCAGGAGTATAAGAATGAAGTAGAGAAACAGACCGGCAAAAGTATTAAGATTCTAAGATCGGATCGAGGTGGAGAATACTTAAGTGCCGAGTTCCTGGACTATTTAAAAGAGAACGGAATTCTCTCTCAGCTTACTCCTCCATACACCCCGCAACATAACGGTGTATCGGAGAGACGGAACCGCACCCTATTGGATATGGTGCGGTCCATGATGGGTAATGCTGAGTTACCGCGATCATTCTGGGGGTATGCGCTAGAATCAGCAGCGTACCTTTTGAACCGAGTTCCGACTAAGACTGTGCCTACCACGCCCTTTGAGATGTGGTGTGGGAAGAGACCCCATCTTAATCACATTAAGATATGGGGAAGTCCAGCTTTTGTCAAAAAGCAGCATGCGGACAAGCTCGAGGCACGCTCAGCACTGTGCAAGTTTGTGGGATATCCAAAGAATTCCAAGGGATATTTCTTCTACTGTGAAGAGGAACAAAAAGTTCTTGTTTCTCGACATGCCCACTTTCTAGAACACCAGTTCATAGAAAAAGAAATAAGTGGGAGCGCAGTAGAACTGGAAGAAATTCCAGAACCACAGACTGTTACTGAAAGCTTGATGGAACCAGAGGGTTCAACAGAACAGGACATTCCTACGCCGCTCCGCAGGAGTAGTAGGTAGTCTCATCCGCCCGAGAGATACTACGGTTTTCTCATAGACGGGGATAGAGAGGATTGCATCATAGATTATGATGAGCCTACTAGCTTCCAGCAGGCCGTTCAGAGCGTTGACTCAGTGAAATGGCTGGATGCAATGCGGACCGAAATGGAGTCCATGTACACCAACAAGGTATGGACGTTGGACATTGCTCCAGACGGGGTAAAACCCGTAGGATGCAAGTGGATCTTCAAAAGGAAGATTGGTGTAGATGGACAGGTTGAGACCTATAAAGCTAGGCTGGTAGCAAAGGGTTTTCGTCAAAGACCTGGCTTGGACTACGACGAAACTTTTTCTCCAGTAGCCATGCTGAAATCCATTCGGATCCTTCTTGCCATTGCTGCCTTCCACGATTATGAGATCTGGCAAATGGACGTAAAGACAGCTTTTCTAAATGGAAATTTAGAGGAGTGTGTCTATATGGACCAGCCAGAGGGTTTCATTCAGAGTGGGAGCAGCGGAAAGGTGTGCAAGTTGCTTAAGTCCATCTATGGACTAAAGCAGGCATCGCGGAGTTGGAACATCTGCTTTGATGAGACGGTCAAAGAATTTGGCTTTATCAAAAATCCAGATGAACCATGCATCTATAGTAGATTTGTAGCGAGAACTGCAGTATTCCTCGTTTTATACGTGGATGACATTCTCTTAATAGGAAATGACATTCCTATGCTACAATCTGTCAAGGGGTTCTTGTCACACAGGTTCTCCATGAAAGACCTGGGTGATGCCTCATACATTCTGGGTATCCGGATCTACCGTGACAGATCCAAGAGGATATTAGGACTTTCGCAGTCCAGGTACATCGACACCATACTGAAGAGGTTCAGTATGGAAGATTCCAAGCGCGGTAACCTACCGGCTTGTCACGGGATCACCCTCTCTAAAGAGATGTCTCCCAAGACTGATTTGGAGAGGGATCGCATGTCTATTATACCCTACGCTTCTGCGGTAGGCTCTATAATGTATGCGATGTTGTGTACCAGACCGGATGTAGCTTATGCACTGAGTGTGGTAAGCCGGTATCAGTCTAACCCTGGGGAGAAACACTGGATAGCGGTAAAGAACATTCTCAAGTACCTGAGAAGGACTAAGGAGATGTTCTTGGTGTATGGAGGAAAAGACCTCCAGATCGAGGCCTTTGCTGACTCCAGCTTCCAGAGTGACAAGGATGATTCCAAGTCCATGTCGGGTTTTGTCTTTACCCTCAATGGAGGGGCGGTGTGTTGGAAGAGTTCCAAACAGGAAACCGTTGCAGACTCGACGATGGAAGCGGAATACATCGCTGCATCTGATGCCGCAAAAGAAGCTGTCTGGATGAGGAAGTTCTTGAAAGAACTTCAGGTGGTTCCGTCCATTGTTGATCCAATACCTCTGTATTGCGACAACAACGGGGCTATAGCTTTAGCGAAGGAACCCAGGTCCCATCAGAGATCCAGGCACATCTTGAGGCGGTATCACCTGATCAGGGAGATCGTGGATCGCCAGGAGATCGAGGTTCGGAGAGTCGCTTCAGAAGACAACACTGCAGATCCATTCACCAAGGCCTTGCCCCAGACTCAGTTCGAGCGGCTGATCGAGATGATAGGTCTTCGATACGCCAGTACATGGCCTTAGTGCAAGTGGGAGATTGTTAGTGTATATGCCCTAGAGGCCATTACTGTATCATACTAGTTTGTATATTACTTAATGGATGCTTGGGATATTCACCTTGTATATACAATCTTGCTCAAAATAGTAGTATGCTACTTGGTTTGTTTCTACTTCAATGTGTACTTGTGTTTATTTCAGTATATCACTTATACGCATTAGTGGAGCCCTTAGGATCTTTGCTTGATTACCAGCGTTGTGATGGCAGTCACACTAGTGGGGGCTAGGTAATCTATAAGCACATCCTTATTCAGGTCCCTGGTCGCAGGACTATCGAGACAGGGCATCGATACTCCGGAGTAGACCAGCGCATGCGCTTCTCATCCCAGTGTGGGAGACGGTCTGTCCCACAGCCGTCAGTACGTCGTACTTGAGATAGTATGCGGGTGCTCGTTAGGTTACGGGTACACTGGACAGGACTCGTCGGGAACTGACTAGTTGGTATTATACCTATCGTCAGTTATCAGTTCCCAGGTGACATGAGTACAGCTTAGTCCGCTGACTTGACACTGTCACTTCGCCTCGGGTGTGTTCCCACTGTACTTTGATCACTACCCTACCACGGCTCAAAGGAGTCGTGCAAACAGGTGGTGGTTGGGTGCAGTCCCGAAGCACTTGGAGGCAGTGACGGTTAGACAGGATTCGTCTCTCCCGGTATTGGGGGTTGACATCGCGCTGTGTCTAGGAGAGCCATTACACGAGTAGTCCCTGGCCAGGGCAAACGAGATATACTGGTAGGTTTCCAGTGTTATCTCAGGGTGTATTGGGCTTCACTCCGGCACGACTTGTACCGCTATTGGGGGACTGACGTTTACCGCCCCCTAGGCCCGCCATGCGATGTATCAGACGAACAGACCGGACTGTACGGAGAATGTCACACTCAGGCTCAGTAGGAGTTCAGATGTGTTTCGCCTCGTCGGTCTTCTTGTCGGCATTACCTGGGGACCGTTACGCACAGCTAGTGCCGCTTGCGGTCTGTGGTTAAACCCACTGCCAGCGTAGTGTCGAGTCTTTAGAGTCCCACACAGAAAGCTTTTCGCCTTTAGGCAAAAGAGTAGAGGTCGCATGGTATTGCGACAGGTCGCATGGTTTTGCGACAGGGTTCGGTCACATCCGTGCACTTGTGCACGTACAGTGTCCGGACAGTTTACACTAGCGGGCTTTGGTTTAAGCCAGATCCTAGTGTACCTTATGGGATTGGATTTATCCAGTTTGCATTCGTGTTCCTCGGAACGCGGATGCGGGTGTGTATGCACAGTTGACAGGGAGGCACAGACAGTGGATTCTCATTAGGGTCGTTGACAGTTGACCGTTGACTTTTTGACTTTTTGCTCAACCCTAATGAGAATATGATATGTGATTAACTATTATATTAATTAAGTATTATGGTGATATGGTTGTTGACTTGTTGACTTTTGTTGACTTGTTGACTTTTGTTGACTTGTTGACCGGTTGACTAGGCTTGACTAGTTGACCATCATGATAACCATGGTTATCATTTCATGCCAAAGACTTTTTCTTGCTTGCTCATTTGAGTAAAATGAGTGCATGACATGATAAGGTTATGGTTGCTTCTAACCATCACATAAGACTTTTTTGATATGATGAGTTATGATCACTTTGGATTATGGGAGGGTGAAAGACAAAAGAGTTGCTCATTTTTTTTCTTGCTCATTCTCTCTCTTGTTCTTGAGCTCTCCTCTTGCTCTCACCCTCAACCTCTTGCTCCCTCTCTTGATCTATGGTTCTCTTGTCTCATGAGTTGAGAATCAAGAACCATAGATAAAATCCCATTCTAAATCATCTCTACTCATTCTAGTTCACTAGGTTTAGCAAACCAAGTGAACTAGTTTCTTCAAAGAACGAAGAAGGAGCTAAAGGTTGGAGCTTTCAAGTGGATCTATCTTCGGCGTACGGAGACAACGAGAAGGAGCCATCGAACCACCATCGGAGCTTGAAGAGAAGGAGTTCAAGTTTAGGTATAACCATCTTCATCCGAGTAGCTAAATATCTTTAGCTTAGTTTGCTAGTTTTAGTTTAGGTAAAGATCCCGACCTAGGTTAGTCCATGTTGCCTCTTGCGTTAAAATTTTGATTTTATACCGTTTCCGCCTCCCCGTAAGAACCGGGGGTCGCAACGTGGACTTACAATTGTATATTGACCTAGAGATGAGACTGTGAGATTTGTGGACTTTTATGCTGTATTTTGGGGTCGAGCTCACTTGAGTCGACATGCTGTTTTTCTTATGCTTCATTATGATTATTTTGCATGTTGTCGTTTTATATTGCGTGGGATTTGTGACCGCCTTGTGGCGAAGAGCTAGCTCCCGCTTGGGGATGCCCTATTTTGTTGGATTCATATATATTCTTGTTGTACCCATTTTGGGGGCCAGTATTAACAAAGGAGACTCTGCCGAAATTTTCGGAAAAAATGGTATTGTTTTTAAAAAGGGTTTTACATGACTTATTTGATAAACTCGCTTTCAATTGATTGGGTTTTCTTCACTCTTTTGCTTAATTGGTTTTGTTTTCTGGGCTTTGGCTTACTTATTTTACGGATGTCTTGAGATGTTTCGTAACTTAAGTGCCGGTCATGTTCCGTACCCTGCGGGTCGTGACAGTAGTGCTCCCCTGCCAGGCTCAACGCCATCTCCTGCGATCTTCTTGCCCCGGGGTACCGCACTGGGCCCACCATGTACCCGAAACGGTTCATCCACCTCTCTGAATCGGGCCTCACATGTCACTCTCAGCACCGAGAAAACACATGGTGGACGTACTGAAATATCATATCAAGGGTAACCGGGTTTTTAAAACAATTACATAATCTCTTTGAAATACCCACGGTTCCAAATCCAGAAATATCATAGAAACAACATATCTCAATGCGCATAATCAGAAAGTATGATGTAGGTGACATATCAATGAAGTGCAAGTATAACAGTATATCATGCAACATCGAATAATAGTATGCACATACAAGGGTCATAGCCTGATGCAATAATACTACCGTGTAGTGACATGGCAATTACCGATGAAGATCTGTGTGAGCCGACAAATAAGTGTATGTGGTACATACGCATCATCGGTAATGGTGCTGGTGTCCTAACATCATGATATCAGTAATGGAATATGAATCACAACAGTATGCAATGCGGAGCGACAACAATAATGTGCGGAAGCTGAATACGAAACACAATGATCGCTAAACTGCATCTAATGTCATAAGAGTCATATAGCTACACCACTAAAAGGCTGAGCTAAAGCTAACAGTAGGTAAGGGAAACCGCTTAACCTCTGAGTCGATACATATATATATATATATATATATATATATAGTCGGTGATCCCGCCTCGATAATATCACATCCGATACCATATCTCTATAATCAGTTATCCTCAAGTCAAGAGGGCGGATAAAACATCAAAATTTAGCTCGTACGTAAATCCGTCGTACGGCATCCCCAAATCTGGGTACGAGTCAATATCACATTCGTCATATCATTCATCTGGTATTCTCTATATCAAATATCATAATCTGGGTACTGACCTACGTCTAGTACAAAGCTAACATCATCACTATCATCATGATCTGACTACTGATCAACAGTCTCGTATGAATTGATATCATCAGCACATATCATCTCAAGGAGTAAACAACGTCCAAGGCGGCCTATCATAAATATCTTGTCATATCATATCCTATCTCGTATCATAATCACATGTCGATCATTTTATATATATATATATCACTATTCCTATGGCATCATCATCCCAAAATCCGCTGAAGCATCAAGACGTATCTCAAATATGAGTTTTTTACCACATCACCGATATCATAATCTCAGATCAGACACATCGACTCATCTCAAGCCCAAGTATCATCCTCACATCCGTATATGAACACATAGTTCCATACCCACGTGAACACATAACTATATAGAATCCCATAACCACATATGAAATAAGGATGTATGCAAGTATGTATGTGTGTATATGTATGTGTAGTGCACCCACTACTCTAGGGTTTCGCGACACTAAATCATCCAAGCCCTCCAATTATCCATCCTAAACATCAATAATTTCCAAACAACACATAATGATTGTAGGTGTGTATACGCATCCGTATACATCACCACGGACTGCGTGGGTGCTATACGCCATCCACCCGACTTCTCCCCGTAAATATAAATCTACTCACCTAGCTTTATGCGTGCCGGTGCCGATGTCGCCATTTGCATCTCCAATGCCTCGACGTCACCTGGGGTACCTACAAGGATATCACAATTGCTAAAACACATGAAAACCATGTCGGGAACCAAAACGGTGCACGCTACGCCGATAGGTAAAAAGCTACAGCCTCGCGTGCAAACACAGCCAATATCCCGTTTCCGTTGGCGTTCAAACGCCACCCGACAGAAACGAATCATCGAATACCAAAATCCATACGAAAACAAGTCGTAAATCATGCGCCAACTCAAGAAAATCAACCCAGATTCTATCCTGGTTGGAATCAGTCAAAACTAGACATACCAGGGGTCAAGTTTACAGGTAAAAGAGCCGTGCACAAAAAACGAGGCAGTTCCCTACTGCTCTGGCCGCAAAGGGAATATATCTGCGGCCTGGAATGGGAGTTGGCGGCTAGGTCTTTGGGTGTTGGTTCCTATCTTCCTGCATACCTTACTGCCAACTCAATATTATTTTAGGGTATCTCGGGTTGTAGCAGATCCCATAAAGGTCACAAAATCGACAAAATCGCTAATATATGCCAAGTCAAAACTTTCAGGTAACTAACTGGAAATCTGGGGTAATCTTGGTTAAACTGGTCTTCACAGCACCTAATAAGGCTATACTAACATTCAAAACCAACACTTGGTCAAGTCTCACTCAAATTTGCCTAAACTAGCACTAATCACGATATAAACGCTAAATTTTCAGCTAAACAACTATAACTTAACAAGAAAGGAGTTAGATTGCAAGATTATACCTCAAGAGGGTCCTAGGATAAAGGAGAAGGGAAGGAGGATGAGGTGGAAGGGTGGGTTGTTGCTGCTGAGCTCCTGCTTGTGGCTGTTCTCTTTTCTTGTTGCAGTTGCTGATGCTGCATCTGCTGCTAGCAATTACTCATTTGTTTTGTGTTTCAATGTGTGTTGCAGCAGCAGAAGTGCTGTGCTGTGGCTTATAATATTGTGGCTATTGTTTTGGCTGATATAGGGTGGAGTGTTGTAGTATCTGATTTTGATAGAAATTGGGGCTGAAGTTGTGCTGATGGTGGCTGAAGTGTTGATATTGGCTGATGTAGCTGCTGTTCTGGTGGCTGAAAATGTGCTGATGTGAGTGTGTAGGTGTTAGGCTAAAGGTGTTAGGGGCCGGTGTGTGTGCTGATGTCATGTGGCTGTTGAAGGGTGTTGGCTGAAGCATTGTTTCAGCAGCTGCTGCTGCTGGTTTATGATGTTGGGGTGTTGTGTTGGGCTGAAGTGTTGGTGTGGGTGCTGATGTTATGACATTAGGGCTGATGTTCAGGATGGGGTTGGGCTTCTGATGTAGCAGAGGTTTGGCTGAAATATGCTGATGGTGGCTGATGTGTGGTGAATGAGAGGGAGAGATGTGAGAGGCAAAAGTTTTGAAGTGAATGGTGATTGTGACATTACCTAGGAGCCACCTCCCTCTCTCTCTTATTAGATGCTAGCATGACCACCATCATGGCTCTCTCTCTCTAGCCACAAGTCAACCCCCACTTAATCCAATTTTTAACAAATCTAAACCCTTAATTAACCCACTTAGCTTAACCAAAAGGTTAATCCATCATGGTTGGCTAAACATGGCAACCCTAGACTTAACCCAAGTTAACTTGCACAAGTGTGTGCAGTCCAGATAAAATTCCGATAAAATATCCATAAAACCAGATAAAATATTTAAAAGCCATTTTGGTAAACTTTTTACCAAAAACCCCACATTAAGACACACTTACCACTAAATACGAACTCAGGTGTTACAGTCTTCCCCTTTAAGAAAATTCGTCCCCGAATTTTAAAATATAAAGCAACGCATACTTTCAGAAAGATGAGGGAACTTCTCCCTCATCTCGCCTTTGGCCTCCCAAGTGACCTCTTCACCATTCGAGCTGCGCCAAAGCATCCTTACTGATGGCAAGACCTTCGGTCTAAATTTCTTCACTTGTCGGTCCAATATCACGACAGGCTGTTCGGTGAATGTAAGATTGCGCTCGGGCTGAATGGTCTGATGCCGAATCATGTGCGAAGGGTCACGTGGGTATCTGCGAAGCATCGACACGTGGAACACGGGTGAACATCTGGGAAGTTGGGTGGAAGAGCCAAACGATATGCTACTGTGCCCACACGCTTGAGGATCTTGAAGGGACCTATGAATCTGGGGCTAAGCTTCCCCTTCCGTCCAAACCTCATCACTCCCTTCCTCGGAGAGACCCTCAGAAAAACGTCATCACCAACTGCGGACTCTAATCTGCGGCGGTGCCTGTCAGCATGTAGTCTTTGCTTGCTCTGAGTTGTCCTCATCCTGTCTCGAATCAGCTGTATCTTCTCGGTCGTCTCCTGTACGATCTGTAGCCCAAAAATACTGCTCTCGCTGAGCTCTGTACAACAGAAGGGCGATCTACATCTTCTCCCATACAAAGCCTCGAAAGGTGTCATCTGAATAGTTTCCTGGAAGCTGTTATTGTAGGAGAACCCCACTAGCGGCAAATGATGATCCCAGCTACCACCAAAGTCTAAAACGCACGCTCTGAGCATGTCCTCGAAAGTCTGAATAGTCTGCTCTGACTGGCCGTCGGTCTGCGGATGCAATGCTGTGCTGAAACTCAAGCATGTGCCCAACGCCTCCTGAAGAATCTGCCATAGTCGGCCAGTATACTGGGTGCCTCTGTCGGACACGATACTCGTCGGGACTCCATGCAGTCGTACAATCTCATCGATGTAAATCTGGGCGTACTGAGCAACTCCGAAAGTTGTCTTCACCGGCAGGAAGTAAGCCACTTTCGTCAAACGATCCACGATCATCCAAATGGAGTTATACCCTTGCTTAGTCCTGGGTAGACCCTCAACGAAATCCATCAAAATCTGTTCCCATTTCCACTCCGGAATAGGTAACGGCTGTAGTTCACCTGCCGGTCTCTGGTGCTCGTCTTGACTTGCTGACAAGTCAGGCATCTCGACACGAACTGCGATGTCCTTCTTCATTCCGTCTCACCAGTAAACATCTCTCCTATCATGGTACATCTTGGTGGAACTCGGATGAACACTGTACACCGATCGATGTGCCTCCTCAAGAATCTCACGCTGCAGTCTTTCGGCACCTGGTACGCACGGTCTAGTCCAAAATCACCGCATCCCCTTATCATCAAATCGGTCATGCGAATAGATCGCCCAAACATCGAAATCGAGTATGGAGGAATAGTCCTGCTGAAGCACATCCTCTAAGAATCTCTGGCCAACTGTCGTGATCACTCGTAGCATGACTCATCGACGATCCCGAACTCTGGCCTGCTGGTGTGCATAACATGACCACTCCTGGGTCCAAGTCTTCTCTGTGGATTACCAATCTCACGATCCATCGGCTCATCGGCCCTGTCAGGTGTGCTAACGGGGACGATTCTGTCTTGGCACTTCTCTGGTCATCTCTCGGTAAATCATCGCGACCACTCGTGAAGCAACATGTCACTGGCATCGGCCTCTGGCTCTCTGAATGCACGCGACACATCTGATCCTGGGTGCAAATATCATTGCAGTAGTGTCCTGGAAGGATTTCTGCTCAAGGTCTCTTCTAAGTCTCATCACTGCCAACTGTCCGGAAGTCATCGTCCATTACTTAAGCAAATTCTTTTTCCGGAATGACTGCATACTCATCGCGACTCTTTCTGGAAGGTATATCCAAGTACAATGCCTCGGCATGCGCATCGCATCTCTGATGTCTGTGGAGTGGAACGTCATCCCATCCATATCTTGTACGAACTTTTATCCCACTTTTCTCTAATGTCGACTGCTTCGGACTCATCTCGTCATAGCTGCATGGACTGAGCTCCAACGACTATCCTCGTATCTGGAGTCTCCCAAGAAATGCATCTCACCATTTAGCATCCGAATTAAGTCGAGCCATTCGATCGATTTGTCAAGACCTCATAATCCCCCAAGAGCTCAACATCTTGGGTACAGTATAATAGTATCGGGTACATACCACAGCATCGGTGGTCCAGCCGTAGAAGGGCAAACCCAAGCCTCACTAATGGCACCGCAGAACTGCCGCAAACCCTAAGGTTCAAAGGCTTTCACACGGTCATTATGTCGAGTTAGGGTTTCATTCTTCTAGAGGGACCATAGAATTGCCTGCATGTCTTTCCGAATACTTTAAACTTGGAATAATAGTTTTCTGACATTCGATCGTCTCTGTCGACTCTCAACCTCTTCGCGTGAAGTCATCTCTAGCTAGAATCAATCTATCTGATGACCTCGCATCGGGGTAGCGAACGATCCACAAGTCCTAGTCATTCATCCTTAGTGACTAGCGACCTTCTATGATCTCTTAGTACAATCTCGTACTGCAATAGCTCCAACATCTGGGCGATATCTCGTCGTTCGCAGCAACAACTGGCTCACTCGTCTGCACGCTGAACAGTGCCTCAGTCATCATGAATAAGCCATCCACCAACGGTCATCAAAATCTAGCTGGCCTATGTCATTGGCTCAATCCTCTGATGCTGATCTGCACGTCCGAGTAATCTCATACAGCGATCCATCCAACGCTCGTGGCGCCAAAACATCATCAAAAGACACATCTCTGCAATCGTGTATCGCCGGAATTACGCCCTGGCCAGTCCTCGTTCGTAACGAGCTCGTGCTGACCGCAACTCTAGCCGTAGCTCTCCCTGCCCGTAACCGTGGCAGCAAAACCATAATTGGTACCGATAAGGCTAGATCATAAGAAGGAATATACTACTGAACAGGGAAATGTACATCCTAAGGTTCCTTAAGTGGAGTGGCGTGTCGTAAATATGCCGCGGAACATACCCACGGTACGTCACTCTCCTTTAGTCACCTATTCCATCAACCAAGGGTCATCCTACGCTCCGAAGGTAAAACCTAACGCTCTGATACCAACTTTGCCACGTCCCGAAAGTATGGAACATGACCGGCACTTAGACTACGAACGTCTCGAGGCGTACGTACTCTAAGTAAGCCGAACCCAGAAAACCAAACCAAGAAAAGTAGTAGAGTGTAAGAAAAACAATATCAAATCAGCCAGTATGCAACATAATATACGCCTAAAGGCAAGGATCAGAACAGAAAATAACTCAAACAGCAGGAAATCCATAGAAATGTAACACGCGACTCTAAGGTCGAAAGAATAAACATCCATGATCTCTATCTCAAATAAGTACATGTTTGGTTGATGGAACTTCTAGATACAACTGAAATATAATATACAATTTATAATGATGGGTATGATACAAATAACCCACCTACTAGTAAGTCACCCGAAAGAAGTAATGCCCGCAAAGCCGTAATGACACCTGTACGGCAACACCTGCAAGAAACTAGGGTACAACGGGGGTGAGTTGCCAACTCGTGAATAGAAGAACAACTACGAACAGAAATCGCATGTATGACGCAATCCTAGGTCATACGATCATAATATATAATCCTCAAATATAAAACCAGCAACCTATAACAATGACTAGGGTAAATATCTAACCCAAGTGTAATCCTATATGCCCGTGTCAGTGCCTTAGGTAGCAATATGTATGGATGATGTATGAATGTATGAAATAGAATGCATGTATTGAAGAAAACAGCTTTCATAATTTAGTGAGATTTATGTATTTCTAAAATGAGGTATCATAAATGAAATGAGCATAAAACAGTGCCTAACATCGACACAAAACAAGTATCCCAATGTCTCGATATCTCTGTGTCGTAAACTCTGTGCCTCAATACCTCAAATCTCAATGTCCCAATCAAAATATCTCGGGCGCCGTCAGTCCAGATCGGCCCCTACCATCCATCTCAAGACCACGACGGTATCCTCCGGATATCCGACGCGTCGGGTAAAATCACCGGTCGGTAGTGCTCCCCTGCCTGGCTCAACGCCACCTCCTACGATCTTCTTGCCCTGGGGTACCGTACTGGGCCCACCATGTACCCGAAACGGTTTATCCGCCTCCTCGAATCGGGCCTCACATGTCACTCTCAGCACCGAGAAAACACATGGTGGACGTACCGAAATATCATATCAAGGGTAATCGGGTTTTTAAAACAATTACATAATCTCTTTGAAATACCCACGGTTCCCAAATCCAGAAATATCATAAAAACAACATATCTCAATGCGCATAATCAGAATGTATGATGTAGGTGACATATCAATGAAGTGCAAGTATAACAGTATATCATGCAACATCGAATAATAGTATGCACATACAAGGGTCATATCCTGATGCAATAATACTACTGTATAGTGACATGGCAATTACCAATGAAGATGTGTGTGAGCCGGCAAATAAGTGTATGTGGTACATACGCATCATCGGTAATGGTGCTGGTGTCCTAACATCATGATATCAATAATGGAATATGAATCACAACAGTAAGCAATGCGGAGCAACAACAATATTGTGCGGGAGCTGAATACTAAACACAATGATCGCTAAACTGCATTTAATGTCATAAGAGTCGTATAGCTACACCACTAAAAGGCTGAGCTAAAGCTAACAGTATGTAAGGGAAACCGCTTAACCTCTGAGTCGATACATATATATATATATATACATATGTAGTCGGTGATCCCGCCTCGATAATATCACATCCGATACCATATCTCTATAATCGGTTATCCCCAAGTCAAGTGGGCGGATCAAACATCAAAATATAGCTCGTACGTAAATCCGTCGTACGGCATCCCCAAATCTGGGCACGGGTCAATATCACATTCGTCATATCATTCATCTGGTATTCTCTATATCAAATATCATAATCTGGGTACTGACCTACGTCTGGTACAAAGCTAACATCATCACTATCATCATGATCTGACTACTGATCAACAGTCTCGTATGAATCGATATCATCAGCACATATCATCTCAAGGAGTAAACAACGCCCAAGGCGGCCTATCATAAATATCTTGTCATATCATATCCTATCTCGTATCATAATCACATGTCGACCATTTTATATATATATCTCTCTTCCTATGGCATCATCATCCCAAAATCCGCTAAAGCATCAAGACGTATCTCAAATATGAGTTTTTTACCACATCACCGATATCATAATCTCATATCAGACTCATCGACTCATCTCAAACCCAAGTATCATCCTCACATCCGTATGTGAACACATAGTCCCATACCCACGTGAACACATAACTATATAGAATCCCATATCCACATATGAAATAAGGATGTATGCAAGTATGTTTGTGTGTATATGTATGTGTAGTGCACCCACTACTCTAGGGTTTCGCGACACTAAATCATCCAAGCCCACCAATTATCCATCCTAAACATCAATAATTTCTAAACAACACATAATCATTGTAGGTGTGTATACGCATCCGTATACATCACCACAGACTGCGGATGTGCTATACGCCATCCACCCGACTTCTCCCCGTAGATATAAATCTACTCACCTAGCTTTATGCATGCCGGTGCCGATGTCGCCATTTGCATCTCCAACGCCTCGACGTCACCTGGGGTACCTACAAGGATATCACAATTGCTAAAACACATGAAAACCATGTCGGAAACCAAAACGGTGCACGCTACGCCGATAAGTAAAAACCTACAGCCTCACGTGCAAACGCAGCCAATATCCCTCTGCCGTTGGCGTTCAAACGCCACCCGACAGAAACGAATCATCAAATACCAAAATCCATACGAAAACAAGTCGTAAATCATGCGCTAACTCAAGAAAATCAACCCAGATTCTATCCTGGTTGGAATCAGTCAAAACTAGACATACCAGGGGTCAAGTTTACAGGTAAAAGAGCCGTGCACAAAAAATGAGGCAGTTCCCAACTGCTCTGGTCGCAAATTGCGGCCAGAGGAAATATATCTGCGGCCTGGAATGGGAGTTGGGGGCTAGGTCTTTGGGTGTTGGTTCCTATCTGCCTGCATACCTCCCTGCCAAGTCAATTTTATTTTAGGGTATCTCGGGTTGTAGCAAATCCCATAAAGGTCACAAAATCGACAAAATCGCTAAAATACGCCATGTCGAAACTTTCAGGCAACTAACTGGAAATCTGGGGTAATCTTGGTTAAACTGGTCTTCACAGCACCTAATAAGGCTATATTAACATTCAAAACCAACACTTGGTCAAGTCTCACTCAAATTTGCCTAAACTAGCACTAATCATGGTATAAATGCTAAATTTTCACCTAAACAACTATAACTTAACAAGAAAGGAGTTAGATTGCAAGATTATACCTCAAGAGGGTCCTAGGATGAAGGAGAAGGGAAGGAGGATGAGGTGGAAGGGTGGGTTGCTGCTGCTGAGCTCCTGCTTGTGGCTGTTCTCTTTTCTTGTTGCAGGTGCTGATGCTGCATCTGCTGCTAGCAATTTCTCTTTTGTTTTGTGTTTAATGTGTGTTGCAGCAGCAGAAGTGTTGGGCTGTGGCTTATAATATTGTGGCTATTGTTGTGGGGTGTTGTGGCTGATATAGGGTGGAGTATTGTAGTATCTGATGTTGATAGAAATTGGGGCTGAAGTTGTGCTGATGGTGGCTGAAGTGTTGATATTGGCTGATGTAGCTGCTGTTCTGGTGGCTGAAAATGTGCTGATGTGAGTGTGTAGGTGTTGGGCTAAAGGTGTTAGGGGCTGGTGTGTGTGCTGATGTCATGTGGCTGTTGAAGGGTGTTGGCTGAAACATTGTTTCAGCAGCTGCTGCTGCTGGTTTATGATGTTGGGGTGTTGTGTTGGGCTGAAGTGTTGGTGTGGGTGCTGATGTTATGACATTGGGGCTGATGTTCAGGATGGGGTTAGGCTGCTGATGTAGCAGAGGTTTGGCTGAAATATGCTGATTATGGCTGATGTGTGGTGAATGAGAGGGAGAGATGTGAGAGGCAAAAGTTTTGAAGTGAATGGTGATTGTGACATTACCTAGGAGCCACCTCTCTCTCTCTCTTAATAGATGCTAGCATGACCACCATCATGGCTCTCTCTCTCTAGCCACAATTCAACCCCCACTTAATCCAATTTTTAACAAAGCTAAACCCTTAATTAACCCACTTAGCTTAACCAAAAGGTTAACCCATCATGGTTGGCTAAACATGGCAACCCTAGACTTAACTCAAGTTAACTTGCACAAGTGTGTGCAGTCCAGATAAAATTACGATAAAATATCCATAAAACCAGATAAAATATTTAAAAGCCATTTTGGTAAACTTTTTACCAAAAACCCCACATTAAGACACACTTACCACTAAATACGAACTCAGGTGTTACATGCGGTTTCTCTTAATATGATATTTCGAGGTGTCCACTATGAGTTTTCTCGGTTCTGATCAGTGAGTATACCCGATTCGAGGAGCGGTAGGCACCGTCTGCAGGTACATGGTGGACCCGGTGAGGTATCCCAGGGTAATAAGACTCATATTGTTAGGCGGTGAGCCTGGCAGGGGAGCACTACCTACCGGTGATTGTATAGAACTCGGCGGATATCAGGAGGATACCGTTTTGGAGTTATGATATGAGATGGATATGAGGACCGATTTGAGGATGCAGCACCTGAGATGAGATAGATATAAGGGCCGATCTGAGTATGCGGCGCCTTAGATATGAGGATTTATGTGTCGATACTGGACACGGGTTTTCATGATGTTTCGAGTGTCGGTGTTGGACACTCAGATTCCATGATTTTGATGTGTCGTTGATGGAGACACATGGTTGATATCCTCATATATATATACAGGCATATGTTTTCATGATGTTCGAGTGACTGTGTGGGACACTCAGGTTCCATGATATTGTTTGTGTCGTTGATGGACACGTGGATTATATCCACATGCATACAGGTATATGATGTCGGATGTTTATTTATATATGTCATTCCATTGACTCTATTGTTGACATATATGCATACTTGGTCACCCTAGATATCGTATTATTACCTTCAGGATATAGTGTCCTAGGAAATCGTTGTTTTATTCGATTTCTACTTGCTGATGTTTTCTACTCACGAGTTGGCAACTCACTCCCATTGTGCCACAGTTCTTGCAGGTTTGACCGCTTGGGATCGGTTGCAGTATCGCTGGCACACAGCTTCATCCAGGGTGTTTGCTTTGGTAGGTAGGACACATATTGGATTGTGCCCACTCTCGTACTGTTATACTCTATTGTATCAAGATAAACTCCATCAGATCAGATCAAATCAGAGACTAGAATTTGTATATTGATAGAACTAGTCAGACTTGGGTTTGTGCGAGACTTAGAGCGATGGTTTTTTATCGCATTCTTGAGTTTTGACTTCTTGCTTTCTTATTTGTTCTTTCTGGGTTGATTCATTGACATTGGGCATCGTATATATGTTATTACGTGGTTGTCACGACCCAAAATTAGGCATGTGACCGGCACTTAAACCACGTGACGTCAACAGGTGTAACGCAATTTAAGTAAGCCGAAAACCCAGAAATCTAAACCATCAAAGAAGTAAGTGATAAAATATTGTTAAAAACATTTTGAAATCTCAAGTAAAAATCGTAAAGCTTACTTATATTTTCTTAAAAATTTCGGCAGCACCTCTTTTGTAAAAAAAAGCCCTGAAACGGGTACAAATATAGAATATAAATAAAGCATACCCAAACGGGAGCAAATCACGCCCAAAGGAAGAAACAACCACCACAAGCATATATACGACGCCGTAGCGAAGAAATAGACAATATAAATGGAAAATAACATAAAGAGGTAAAACTAGATAATAAAGTCCGGCTCACACGAGCTCGACACACAGAGTCACAAAATATACAATATCGTCTTCACAACTCGTCTCTAAATTAATACAAGAAAGTCGTAGATGGAGAGTACTAGATACAATGAGATATATATAATGGATACAGTCGGATAACCGCAAACCCACTTACAGCAAAAAGGCTCACAGCCAACCGTAGCGGTATCCACTGAAAAGATACAATAAGAATCCCTGCCGCGACTACTCTGAGGGTCAAGCCTGCAAAACACTGTGGCATAACGGGGGTAAGTTGCTAACTCGTGAATAGTAAGTAACATCGTACAGATAATGTTAGTTGTATATATGCCCTAGAGGCCATTGTTGTACATATGATGTATATTATAGTGGATGCTTGGATATATATAGTGAGGATTTTTTTGCTCGCTATAATAGTATGCTATCTGGTTTCACTTTGTCTTAACATGTTGACTTGTATTGGTTTACTGTCTTGCTCTCATATATTGATAAAGCCCTTAGGATATATACTTGACTACTGGGACTATGATGAGATCATACTAGTGGGGCCAGGGTAGTCAACGAGTACATCTTAAAACTGTTCTTAGTTGGGGGTGTATCGAGACAGGGCATCGATACACCAGAGTAGACTAGCGTATACACATCTTGACCCATATGATGGGCGATAGATGATCCTATATCCATCGGTGTTTGACATCAAAGATGGTATACGGGTGCTCAGTGGAGACTAGGTACACAGAACGGACTCGCCGAGAACTCCTAGATGGTATTATACCTATCGTCAGATAGCAGTTCTCCGGTGACACTGGTACAGGTTAGTCTATTTACCCAAGATCATCATAGAGTCTTGTGTAATTCCCACTGTGCTTTGATTTCCACCTTACCATGTCCAAGAGGGCGAGCAAAATGGTGGCTTTTGGGTACAGTCCCGAATCACATGGAGGCAATGAGCGATAGGAGGGGTTTCGTCGCTCCGGGTATTGGGGGTTGATGTTGTGCTGTGTTCGATTAGCTATAACTGGAAGTCCCTGGCCAGGGCTGATATGGAGTGCTACTGGTAAGAGTTATCAGTAGTTTCTTGACCTGTTATGACCCTCACATCGACACGACTTATCGGTTACTGGGGTCTGACGTTTAGCACCCCTAGACTTGATATGCGACATATGAGACGAAGAGACCGGACTGTACGGTAGTGTTACCGATTGGATTCACAGAAGAATGTACAAGCTTTCTTGTTGATCTTCTGATCGCTCAATACCTGGGTGGCTGTTACGTTTAGCTGACCGCTTGCAGCTTGTGGGTGTTTGATATGATCATCACCTACTGCCGGCGTATTGACGATTTTTTTAGAGTCCTACACAGAGGTTTCCTGGCTCAAGCAAAACGGAGTAGGAGCACATATGTGATATGTATGGGACCGAGAATAATACGATATGAGATACCGTATTCTATTCTCGTGATATGTGATATCGGCCGGGTATATGTGATATAGCCGGGTCATCGGATCAAGTGTTGATTCGATGAAATGGTACATGTTATATTAGTCGGTTATATGTAATATAGCCGGATTATCGGATCAAGTGTTGATTCGATAATTTAATGTATAATTATATATGTGATATATTACATTACGTTAACTAATATAAGCTCGCTTTATTGATTCATTTTCTCACTGGATAATACATTGATGTATATGCGATATATGTTAATTGTATTATTTTTTCTTTTGTTACTAAATATATTGTATATGTGCTATATAATATTGTAACATGTTAGGGTTACAAATGCAACATGGTTGTTGTGTTTAAACCAAGTTAGGGTTTGGATTAGGATTAGCTTTTGGGTTAGCTTTTGGATGAGGTTCATGGATGCTTCATGAAGCTTTGACTTTGTCATTTAGTATTGATATTTTGTGTAGATATTCTTTAACTCAACCCAAACCCTTAACCTATGGTTTATTCTCTACAAGAGTTTAGACTCACATTCTTAACTGATGGTTGCAATTGTAACCACAACAATAATTCATTATTCATCACAAAAGGTTTAGCTTCTTCTTCTTCTTCTTGCTCTTGAAAAATGCTTGGTAGCTTTTTGTGTTGTGATGATTAAGTATGAGAAATTGAAAACAAAAGAGAGCATAATTCCTACTTCATCATCCTCATCTATTCTAGCCACTTAGATTAGGGTGTTCACTTCACTAATACTTGATTTAAGAAGTGCAAGCTTGGGTTTGAGATTCTTCAAGGTAGATCACCTTAGATCTAGAAGACTTCAAGCAAGATGTATCATTCACCTCTTGGAGCCTCATGAGAGTCGGAGTTCTTGATGATCGCAGCGAAAGGACCTCAACACGGAGCTTATGAAGCGAAGGAATGGACTACAAAGGTTGTAATCCTAATCTCTTTAGTTCTTTGTATGTGATACAAACTTGTTAACCTAGAATTTCTAGTAAAGATTCATGGTTTGCTTGCTTTGCACCTCTCTAAATTTCAAAGTGGCATGAGTGATGCTACCAAACCCTAGACTAGGTGCAAGGGAAGCCCAACAGTGGTATCAGAACAGAACTAGAATTCTAGATACGGTGTTAAAACAATTACGAAAACGAAATCGACTCCGAAATACGATATTATGAAACCCCCATTTTGCTATCTGTAAATTTTCGAAAAAGTTCTTTAAAATTTTTTCAAACAGGTCCAGAATGATCTATGGGCCAAAATTTGAATATGGGTGAAATACGGGGGGTGGGGGTGGGTGGGTGGGTAGGGGAACGGGGGCTGCTCGGATTTGGACCGAGCACCAAGGCCTAAATTCCGGCCTGGCCAGCCCTAGTGCTTCTTCTGCCCTCCGTATTCCATCTGTGCTCTTTTGGGTTCATTTTGGGTTTCCTGGTATTGTTTGTTTAGCCCAATTTCCATTTGATGATTTGTTTGACCTGGGGCTAATTCGTAGTGCTTCGTAGTCGTATATTTTAACACTGAATTGGTAACCTTGACTATTTTTATCAGTTCGATCAAAGTTCGCACACCACATTTTGTACCCCGCTGAAATTTCTAAGTGTTGTAATTTTCCGAAGTTGATTATATTCATAAAATCGTGCAAGTACCCCTATGGACCCCCTACAAGACTATTGTTGGAGATAGTGCCCTCAGAGTCAATTATTAGGTCACAGGTACGTGATTGCAATGATTGAGGGAGGACCTATCCCGGTAGGACAGTCTTACTCGAGATGATAGTATGCTATCTGGTTTACCTTTATCATCGTGTACTGTTTTAAGTGACCTGACACGTCGCTATTACACGTTGATAGAGCCCCTAGGATTCTTGCTTGACCACCAGCAGTATGAGGGCGATCATATAAGTGGGAGCTGGGGGTCTATAAGCATGTCCTTAAAATGGTCCCTAGTCGTGAGAGTTTCGAGACAGGGCATCGATTCTCCATAGTAGACTAGTGTATACAGTCGAGACCCCGACGAGGGGCGGTGGCCGGTCTCACAAGCCACTGGTGTCAGTTGGATCACCTAAGATGTATACAGGTGCTCATTGGGTTATGAGTACACCGGACAGGACTCGCCGGGAACATGCTAGTTGGTCATATACCAGACGTCAGATGGCAATTCCCTGGTGACATGTGTGCAGGTTAGTTCATCGACCTGGGGATCGTCATTTGTCTCGTGTGAGTTCCCACTGTACTTTGATTACTACCCTACCACGGCTCAAAGGAGTCGTGCAAACAGGTTTTAGTTGGGTACAGTCCCGAGCCACATGGAGGCAGTGAGCGTATCTTCAGGGGTTCGTCTCTCCCGGTATTGGGGGTGAGGTCGTGCTGTGTCTAGGAGAGCCATTACACGAAGCCCTCGGCCGAGGCAAGGAGATTTACTGGTAGGTATTCCAGTAGTATCTCAGGGTGTTCTGGGCTACACTCCGACACGACTTGTACCGCTTTTGGGGGTCTGACTTTTACCAACCCCCTAGGCCCGCCATGCGATGCTCATAGACGAACGGACCGGACTGTACGGATATTGTCACTGACAGGCTCAGTAGGGTGTCAGGCTGGTCAATACCTGGTAGCCCGTTATGTATTGGCTTATACCTCTAACGTGCTAGTGGTTAAATCCACAACTAAGGTGTTGACGAGTCTTTAGAGTCCCCCACATTCTGTTACTCAGCTTTCGGGCGAAAGGTTGTAGAGGCCGTATGGAGATATGGCAGGGTCCGATCAGATACGTGCGGTATTGCACGGATCAGGATCGGACAGGCTGTACTATAGGCCGTATGGTTATATGGCAGGGTTCGATCAGATACGTGCGGTATTGCACGGATCAGGATCGAACGGATATTACTAGCCGGCTTTGGTATAAGCCGGATCCTAGTATAGTACAGTGTAGATTTTGTCTCCTTGCATTTGTATTTCGGTCGAAATACAGATGCGGGTGTGTATGCACAGTATCGGGGTTTTCCTGTAATTTATTACGGGACCAGTTTTCTGGAGTTGCCAGTTTACTTTCCGTTTCGGCCAATTTCCATTGTTCCGTTCATTGGCCGAAGATTGGTGGAGGAGGGCTTATTTGCATTGTTGCAAATAAGCAATTGTGGAGGGGGTCTTTGCATATTTCCTTGTATCATGATGGCTCACCATACCTTGACCTTGCTTGACTTTTTGACTTCATCATGGTTGCACCATCCATTGACTTGCTTGACTTCATACTTCATGATGGCTTGACTTTGTTAGCATCATGGTTGTTGATGATGGTTGTGTGGAGTGTTGGCATTGCTTTGTGATCATGGTTGATTATGATAGCCATTCCTCTCTCTCTCTTGTATGTTTTGAGTTTGGCCTCTCTCATTTTTTTTGATGAACTCTCCTCATTCTCATTTTCCACTTCACTCCATGCTCTTCTCCTCACTTGTTTTGGCCGGCCACTTTGGATTGGGGCTGTCCAAAATTGGGTGTGTGTATTTTTGGTTCATATCATGCTCCAAAATACCCCCTAGCTCCTCCACATTGTTCTTGTTTCATCCCTCCACCAAATGGCACCTCCATGAACCCCAAATGAGACACAATCCTCTACTACATATTCTACAGCGAACCTTGGGCACGTCGAGTAGCCGGCTTCGTGCCCGAGTTGCCTCGGCATTGAGGTGGGAGCCCGTAAAAGAAGTAGGCGATGTGGTGCACTTCCGGCGACGAGGAGGAGACGGGACATTCCACAGGAAATCGGGACGATGACGAGAAGACCGGAGGACTTGGATCGTCGGTATATCTCTATTCCCTTTCTTGTAGATAGCTAGGACTAGTTAGTGGTTCGATCCGGGTATTAGTGCGCGGCGGTTTGCCAGTTCAAGTAAAATTAAAGTTTATCACCGCTTCCGCATTTGGCCGTCGGATTGACGGCCGGGGCGCCGCCGTGCACTTACAGTGGTATCAGAGCCTCGCCATTAACTTAGTCTAGCTTGGTGTAATGTGTTTTTCAGTTTCGATCGATCGAATGTTCCAAAACCCGTATTGCCTTCGCATCAGTTTCTGTTGAAAATTTTTGGTCTCGAAAAATTTTTCAGGTTGTAAAACATTGATGTACTGGAGGTAACAAGCCCACTGTAGAAATTCGACGTAGTAATTCGACGACCAGAGCGCGGAACCGCGGCAATTACCCCCTTGGGCCGCGGTTCCGCCGTGCAATAGTGTCCTTACTGTATCGAACTTCTTCAGTTGCTTTGTGTGCTTAAAATAGGGGTTTTGGAATTTTAAAATTGGGCCAATTATTTCTGTGAGTGCTACAGTATTCCTTTGGGGCCCACTTGTTATTTTTTTGATCGATCGGATATTTTAAACACATTATTTCACAGTATTTACATTATATCTGCGACCGTGAATGTCACTTGATCGGTAAATCCGGTCTAACTGCTATAGCCCGGTTAGACGGATTTGCGAACGTGACTTTCACGTTGATGTTCTGTTTTTGCTGTGATGTTGCGGATCGGTCGTGGGGGATAGCCTGGATGCAATGCTAGTACAGTTCTGTTGTATTATGTACATTTGATATTGCGGGGCAAGCGTCCGACATGTGGACTGCCGTCACTGCCTGATTGTATTATTATTTTGGGGCACGACCAGGTTGCGGTCGATGTACCCGTTGTATGTATATTTTACTTTCTGTACTAGGATTGCCCCGCGGAGGGGTGCACGGATAGCCGGGTTCTAGAGGGCAACAAGCCCGCATCTCATGGTATTGGGACGGAGGGGGCTTCGCTCTAGAATTGGCGGGCTATTCGCCGCACTCATAGGGGGTACAGGTTGACCCAGGAGGGGTGCCCAAGTTACCGGATTCCGTGAAGTGCTGGGTGGTCCATTCACGGCGCTGAAGGGGGCTGCCTCGCTTCAGGTTTTGGCGGGTAACTTGCCGCGCCCGTATGGGTCTAGGATTTCATTGCACAGGCTATCCACACGACCAGGGGAACGTCGGGTTTCAACGGCTCTGTGAAACCCGGGGATCCCAGATATCTGTATTGTTTCTGTGATGCTGTACATTTCTGTGATGTTGCATTTTATTCACGCCTTGAGTGAATATAATATATTGTTATATATATTAGTAGATGTTGTATATGTTTTGCATCCGCGCTAGTCCAGTCCCCGCTCTGTCGTTAGTTAGCTAACCTAACGGGTAATGACGGGACCCAGTGGCGAATGCGGATGGCATATACGTTCATCAGTATATTTTCGTTCTTTATGGTGTGATCAATTGATGGGACTGCATTGATTCGGATCAATGCAAGTTAAAAACAAACCTAATCTGATGTTGTTGGAACACTTTTCAAAAAGCTGTTATTGCAAGGACGTTCACTTTTGTTTTGCATCGTGGTATTCAGTTGGAATATCCTGCTCCTCAGTCGACGAGGCAAGGGCCGAGATCCCTTCACCGGGAGTGACCCCTTGGACAGAAGTTTGCGTCAGGGCATTAACTTCACTATAGCCGATTACTTTTGCTTTGCACCGTGGTATTCAGTTGGAATATCCTGCACCTCATTCTACAGGGAAAGAGCCGAGATCCCTTCACCGGGAGTGACCTCTTTAGCAATAGTTTTCGTCACTATATTTTCAAAAAGCTATCCGTTCCTTCAACGATATCAAGTTCATTACGTTAAAGGTTTTCGCCAGAAACCATTCGTAGCCCTCCGTCGTTTCATATGGGTAGTCAATAGTATTCAAGCTGTGTTTGTTGGCCAAAGTCAAGGCACAGTGTTTGGTAGCTATTGGTTATTCATATGCAGCATAGATAGATGCGTTGGTTTGGAACAGTCGTACTGCCTTGTTGGCCAAAGTCAAGGGTAGGTACGGGTGGATTCAAAACAACCTGGAGAATGATGGGTAGAACTTGACATGTGACTTATGATTTGTTGGCCAAAGTCAAGGTCATAAGAGCATGGGGCAAAAATCACATCGGGAGTTTCAAAAGAACTAAAACTTGCCAGCTATGCGCATACCTTCTGGAGTGTGATGACGTGAGCGGATTCCGTCACGTTATCATGCGATGAGAGTTGGATCCCGATTCCCACTGATGAGTTGGTATACTCCTCGGGTGATCCCGACTAATTCTTCTTTCAGGTTTGGTGGAGAATTTGAGGTACAGTGGGAGGTTTCCAGATTAGATAAATTGGTAACCATTCTGATCTAGGTTAGAGTGCACGCTGAGTGTTTCTTTTCTCTCTCTCTTTGGCAGCGACCATTGACCCGACCCTAAGACTATGACTCAGTGACCAAGTTAACCGAACCTTCTTAAACATTGGCTTTTGGATTGTCAGAGTTGCAAACCTCATTGCCACTCCTACTTTTACCCTTTTCTCCAGGACACCCCGTATTACTACGAACGTCCACTTCCATTGGACAAAACCATCGTATGGTTAGATACGAACTCGAAGGAATTTATTCGAGGATGGTTTCAGGTTCTGGAGGAAACGGATAGGATTATTCAGTTGTCTTTTCTTTTTACCTTCTCTCAGGTTGCGAGTACTCCTTGGTTTAGGAGATAGTACACCTATTACGCAAATTGGATAGTCTTCTTCCAAACCTTAGGCTGGTGCCGACCGGTAGGGAATGAAGAAAACCAATTAGCCTAACGATGGTGTACAAAAGGTATTAAGTTCAGACAAAGCAAGGGATTAGTAAGAGGGCAAAGTAAATTGCAACAGATATTCACGACCAAACCAAGTATTCCTTCGCCAATCCTAAAATCACCTTTGTATTTCTCCAGGACACTCCGTATCACTACGAAGATCCACAGATTATTGGATACTCCATCGTATGGTTATATACGAACTCGAAAGGAACTTGTTCCAGTTCGGGGATAGATTCTGGTCCAGGAGAAATAGGAATAAGGTTTATTCGGTTGTCTTTTATCTTCACCCTCTCTCATTGCGAGTGTTCCTAGGATTGGGACAGTACACCCATTATGCTTATTGGATAGTCTTCTTCCAAACCATAGGCTGGTGCCGAACGGTAGGGAAGGAAGAAAACCATTTGGCCTAAAGGGGTGTGCAGAAGGTAAAGACTAAAGACATATGAAGGGATTTGGAGAGGTGGCAAAGAATTATACGGTTACAGTCGTGAATCTGGAAGAGGCATTACTAGGAATACCAGAATACCCCATCGGAACATTTCAATGTTTCAGTTTCACTGTGTAATGTTAAAGGAAAACTGATTTCCCGATTAGATACTTACTCCAGGGTATGTATTTACCAGGTACGATTCTCACATCTGTATGGTTTTACAGATGATGAGTGGGAGTAAGTTATTGGGAATTGGGTGATTATCCTCATTATATCAGGATTCGTTGTAATCGGTGATATTTGAGGAAATCACCTGGGCTGTTTGCCGGTTGGTAAATATTTGGTTTTGAATATCCGCAGTTATGCACCAATTTCAAATTGATATATCTGTACGTCTATTTTCATAGAGTGAGATATACCTTTCTGAAATTATGTCTACGACATTTACCTATATCAGTGGATGGTTAGGTAAGGAGCATTAAACAGCGGTGTAATTCTTCTTAACCATAAGTACAGTTTTCAACCTACGACACACGGTGAATGAGTTTTTAAGACTCAAGGGACTTATACAGAGTATTGTATGTTGTCCAGGGTCCATCAGGACAGAGGGGTTGGTCCTCGTACTATATTCGGTTTACTTATGACTTCTCTATTTTTTAGACAAGTGTTTCGCGGAAACACAGGGTCCGAATTTTGAGAAGTTATAGGTATTTGAATAGAGTAGAGAACCAGGTGTAGCAAGTATCGGGATTCTTCAAAGAGATCGAAGATGTAGATACTTGTATATGGTATTCAGTTGATAGTAATGATTAAGAGAACTTGCTTCTCTTTCAGGTTACTCATAATTGGAAGCATTCCTAAGTTGAGTAACGCTGATCGGCCTCCTTCCATTTAGTTGACATGCACTGGAGACGGTTGCATGATTTGGATCTGGTTCAATTAATTCAGTGCCTCTGGTCCTATATGGGATATAGAACAGTTCATATCTTAACGATGTTAAGGTACGGGGAGTTGTCCGGCTTATACTTAAAACCAGACACTAGACAACTCAAGGCACGTTTCTGTAATGGCTGTTTGTGGGTTGACCCAGGCTATGACGCGGGTTGATTTTCTACCATCTGGATGAACAATAGCAATATTGTTCTAGACTCGCCACAGTTTTAATAAAAAATGGATTTTTTCAGAAAACAGTAGTGGGAGTATGGTAGAACTGGAAGTGATTCCAGAACCACAAACGATTACTGAAGATTTGATAAGGAACCTAAAGATTCAATCTGGATTGACATTCCATTGGCCACTCCGCAGATAAGGTGGGTAACTTCAGGCACCCGAGAGGTACTCCGGTAGCCTCAAGGACGGTGACAGGGAAGTTCTTGTTTACCCACAATTACCATTGCTGTTGTTTCAGGCTGCGAGACCCGGCAGGAGGATGAGTATAGCATCGTTCTAAACTAGTTTTAGAAGTGTACGTGTATATGACTCTGCCAGAGGGTTGTCGTAGTCAGTGGGAGCAGCGGAAGCATTGGTGGACAGGTAGCTTATGTCTATTTACAGACTGAAGCACCAGTAGCGGAGATAGATCATCTATTTCTGACATGACAGTCATGGGTTTGACTTCATCAGAATAAGGGATGGATCTGTTGAGAAGGTAGTAGGGTGTGATATCCTGGTATTTGGATGACATACACAGAGTAGGAAAAGAAACTCCTATACTACAATCGGTTATACTTTGGTCGTCACACAGTAGTTTCTCCATATGGGACTTGGACATTATATCAGACAAACTGGTTACTAGATCTAGATTTGGGTGGTTTCCCAATCAGGGTACTTAGACAGCATTCTAAGAGTATTTAGAATGGACGACTCCTGGCACGGTAGTGTACCTGCAGGTGATGGAGTCACCCTCTCCAAAGGTGTCTTACAGGCTAAAGGGGAGAGGGACGTGCATGATTGACAGATCACTTGCTCAGGCAATTGAGTCAATCGTGAGATGTCAAGTACCACACCAGATGTTGTTCTTGCACTATATGCAATAAGTTGACATTAATCCAATCCTGGAGAAACAGTCGGAAGCAGTTTTAGAACATAAGTGGATGTTCTAGGGATATGATAACGACAGCCTCATTCGGGAGACAGTTATCATTCCAAGCTTCCAAGGTGACCTGGACGACAGGGAGGTTGTCAGAGTTATAGTTTTCCTTCTGATGAGGGGCAGTATTTTGGACAGGTGGTCCAAGGCAATATTGAGGGAGGCATGGCGCAGGATACTGATTAAGTTCAGTTGACGATACAGTCTAAGCAGTTTGGATTTGGAGTTCATTTATGAGCTATGTCCCATCAGACATCCAGACACATTCTAAGACAGGTATTGCTCTTTTCGGGAGATGGCTTTCTCCGCGAACTTGAGATATAGAGAGATATAGAAAGAAATTTCAAAGCGGATCCACTCACTAAGGCTATTCCTCGAACGCAATAGTTTCGCAAACGAGCTTTGTGAGACTGACTAGTAGAGGAGTTGGGTGTTCGGTATCACACGGGCTGTGAGTATGCGACATCGCAATAATTAGCCTTGAGTGCAAGTGGGAGATTGTTGGAGATAGTGCCCTCAGAGTCAATTATTAGGTCACAGGTACGTGATTGCAATGATTGAGGGAGGACCTATCCCGGTAGGACAGTCTTACTCGAGATGATAGTATGCTATCTGGTTTACCTTTATCATCGTGTACTGTTTTAAGTGACCTGACACGTCGCTATTATACGTTGATAGAGCCCCTAGGATTCTTGCTTGACCACCAGCAGTATGAGGGCGATCATATAAGTGGGAGCTGGGGGTCTATAAGCATGTCCTTAAAATGGTCCCTAGTCGTGAGAGTTTCGAGACAGGGCATCGATTCTCCATAGTAGACTAGTGTATACAGTCGAGACCCCGACGAGGGGCGGTGGCCGGTCTCACAAGCCACTGGTGTCAGTTGGATCACCTAAGAAGTATACAGGTGCTCATTGGGTTATGAGTACACCGGACATGAATCGCCGGGAACATGCTAGTTGGTCATATACCAGACGTCAGATGGCAATTCCCTGGTGACATGTGTGCAGGTTAGTTCATCGACCTGGGGATCGTCATTTGTCTCGTGTGAGTTCCCACTGTACTTTGATTACTACCCTACCACGGCTCAAAGGAGTCGTGCAAACAGGTTTTAGTTGGGTACAGTCCCGAGCCACATGGAGGCAGTGAGCGTATCTTCAGGGGTTCGTCTCTCCCGGTATTGGGGGTGAGGTCGTGCTGTGTCTAGGAGAGCCATTACACGAAGCCCTCGGCCGAGGCAAGGAGATTTACTGGTAGGTATTCCAGTAGTATCTCAGGGTGTTCTGGGCTACACTCCGACACGACTTGTACCGCTTTTGGGGGTCTGACTTTTACCAACCCCCTAGGCCCGCCATGCGATGCTCATAGACGAACGGACCGGACTGTACGGATATTGTCACTGACAGGCTCAGTAGGGTGTCAGGCTGAGTTCGCTCACAGACGTCCCTTTTGGTCAATACCTGGTAGCCCGTTATGTATTGGCTTATACCTCTAATGTGCTAGTGGTTAAATCCACAACCAAGGTGTTGACGAGTCTTTAGAGTCCCCCACATTCTGTTACTCAGCTTTCGGGCGAAAGGTTGTAGAGGCCGTATGGAGATATGGCAGGGTCCGATCAGATACGTGCGGTATTGCACGGATCAGGATCGGACAGGCTGTACTATAGGGCGTATGGTTATATGGCAGGGTTCGATCAGATACGTGCGGTATTGCACGGATCAGGATCGAACGGATATTACTAGCCGGCTTTGGTATAAGCCGGATCCTAGTATAGTACAGTGTAGATTTTGTCTCCTTGCATTTGTATTTCGGTCGAAATACAGATGCGGGTGTGTATGCACAGTATCAGGGTTTTCCTGTAATTTATTACCGGACCAGTTTTCTGGAGTTGCCAGTTTGCTTTCCGTTTCGGCCAATTTCCATTGTTCCGTTCATTGGCCGAAGATTGGTGGAGGAGGGCTTATTTGCATTGTTGCAAATAAGCAATTGTGGAGGGGGTCTTTGCATATTTCCTTGTATCATGATGGCTCACCATACCTTGACCTTGCTTGACTTTTTGACTTCATCATGGTTGCACCATCCATTGACTTGCTTGACTTCATACTTCATGATGGCTTCACTTTGTTAGCATCATGGTTGTTGATGATGGTTGTGTGGAGTGTTGGCATTGCTTTGTGATCATGGTTGATTATGATAGCCATTCCTCTCTCTCTCTTGTATGTTTTGAGTTTGGCCTCTCTCATTTTTTTTGATGAACTCTCCTCATTCTCATTTTCCACTTCACTCCATGCTCTTCTCCTCACTTGTTTTGGCCGGCCACTTTGGATTGGGGCTGTCCAAAATTGGGTGTGTGTATTTTTGGTTCATATCATGCTCCAAAATACCCCCTAGCTCCTCCACATTGTTCTTGTTTCATCCCTCCACCAAATGGCACCTCCATGAACCCCAAATGAGACACAATCCTCTACTACATATTCTACAGCGAACCTTGGGCACGTCGAGTAGCCGGCTTCGTACCCGAGTTGCCTCGGCATTGAGGTGGGAGCCCGTAAAAGAAGTAGGCGATGTGGTGCACTTCCGGCGACGAGGAGGAGACGGACATTCCGCAGGAAATCGGGACGATGACGAGAAGACCGGAGGACTTGGATCGTCGGTATATCTCTATTCCCTTTCTTGTAGATAGCTAGGACTAGTTAGTGGTTCGATCCGGGTATTAGTGCGCGGCGGTTTGCCAGTTCAAGTAAAATTAAAGTTTATCACCGCTTCCGCATTTGGCCGTCGGATTGACGGCCGGGGCGCCGCCGTGCACTTACAACTATAATAACCTTAACTCGATTCTATGCCCACAGAACCGCGTTCGAACCTTCGGGTTTGCCGTAGTTCCGTGGTGTCATAGGTGAGGCACTGGTTAACTCCTTCTACGGCTGGACCATAGACACTGTGGCACGGTTTTTGAGTGTTTTAACTTTGCTCAAGTGCTGAGCTCACGGGGGTAATTTGTGAGTGTATGTTGGTTCGATCGAAACGTTAAACATCGTATTGAACTTCTGTGATTGTGATACAATATGTGGAATTCATATACTTAGGCATGAAATCCGCAATATGTGATATATCGGGTTTACGGTGTCTGAGGCGACTGTAGATTCCAAATGTTGTAGTTTTTCACTTTTCTTTTCTGCGACCGTAAGAGTAGTATGTGGGGTATTGCCGGCTTCGTTGCTATACATCAACGACAATCGGGATACGCATACTTGCTTACGTTGATGATATGAGATATTATGTGTTGCTGTGATATGTTATATTGGACTGTCGTGTTCTGAATAGCCGGGGGTTTTATGTTAGATGAGGGTTTTTATTTTCATTCATGTAAAATTCATTGTATGTAATATTCTTTTATTGAGGCACTTCCGGGTTGAGGTTGATGTCACCATTGTATATTATTTACTTTTCCGCATTAGGTAGACCCAAGGAGGGGAGCACAAGTAACCGGGTTCTAGGGTCCAGTGGGAGGCCATCACGAGGAGTCGAGACCGGGTCTTCTAACTCGAGAATTGGCAGGGTTACCTGCCGCTCTCGTAGGAGTCTAGGGATGTGGGTTTGGCTATTCATCGCGACCGTGGAATCCGTGTTTTATACAGGCTCAAAATAAAACACGTACCTCCTAGAATATCCAATATTTCATGTGTTTCTTCTGCTGTTGGTATGCTGTGATGTGATCATATTATATGCGTGAGACGAATGCTTTATTATTGTATATATGATATATAATAACGTTGCTTATGTTTTACACCCGCGCTAGTCCCGTCCCGGTATGCCGTTAGTTAAGTAACCTAACGGTGCATAACGGAACATTGTGGCGAATGCGGATGGCATAAGCGTATGTTGTATTTTCGTTTCTTCTGTGATGCTTAGGAAGAATAAATGATGGGATTTATTAATGAGATTAATAAAATAAAAGAAACCTAAAAGATGTTGTAGAATCAAATTTTCAAAAAGGGTAGCTACAGTATTTGCTTTGCACCGCGGTATATGCGATATACCCTGCACCTTATTCGATGAGAAAAGAGCCAAGATCCCTTCACCGGGAGTGACCTCTTTAGCAAAACTGGAAGATGCTACAAACTCACGGTTTAGTTTTTGATTGCTTATATAGTTCTTGCTTTACACCACGGTATTTGTGAAATATCCTGCACCTTATTCGATAAGAAAAGAGCCGAGATCCCTTCACCGGGAGTGACCTCTTTAGCGAAACTACAAAAGCCTCAAAAACACTCCTTTTCAAAATCACTTGTTTCTACAACGATATCAAGTTCATTACGCTTATGGTTTTCTGAAAAACCTGCTTAGCCCTCCGTCATTTCAGATAATTAATATTTAGTACTCGTGCTGCGGTAGTTTAGCATGCGTGAAGGCGTAGTGTACGGTAGCTGATTACTACTTATACGTAGCATGAGATGCGATTGGATTAGAGTATTCGTACGGCGTTGTTTGGCTTGCGTCAAGGGTCGTATAAATGGGTTTAATTCAATCACGAAATGTACGGGTTGAACTTGACTAGCAGACTATGGGTTGTTTGGCATGCGTCAAGGTCATAGGACGCTAGGGGTAAAAGCATTATCTGGAATTTCAGTGTTGAAATTTGCAATGAGATTGCTTACCTCCTATGAGATAGTTGGATCCCGATACCCACTGCGAGTAAGAGTTACTCCTAGGAGAGTTTTACACAGGACAATTAGCCGTTCAAGTAGGTGACTAGAAAGGTATTTACAGGGTTATGCCTCTGGGAAAACGAGGTTTATTCTAATTAGGTCCATGCGAAAGCACGGGGAACCTCCCTCAAAGTACCAATACTGGCCTGGCTGAAAGATTGGCGAACTTGTAAAGTGTAATTAATCCCAGCTAGTCTTACCTTTTAGGGTTTTAATGAAGATTTGATAAAAAGCAGTGGGAGCCATCCTGATTAGATAAGATAATAACCAGTCTAATCTTGCAAGAGCATGCGCTAAAGTGTTTTCTTCTCTCTCTCTCCAGATAACGACCATATCAGGCCTTAATCAAGATAATAATATGGATGTATTGACTGAACCCTCTTATTATACTGAGCAGGGGAACGTTGGTCCCGCTCCCACTTATAATTGTTATAAGTCCGAGCATAGAATAGGAGAATATCTGGATTCTCACGTCACCCAAACGAAGAATAAGCATGTTGATGCATCTTCTTCAGGTCTGTTAGTTATCGAGAACTGTTTCTCAATTCACTCTACGTTCTGGGTATTAGATACCGGATCAGGATCCTACATATGTAATATGTGTTAGTTATATGTATGCCCTAGAGGCCATTACTATACATAGGATGTATATTGTAGTGGATGCTTGGACATATATAGGGAGGACTTTCTTGCTCGACATGATAGTATGCTATCTGGTTACTCTTTACCTTAACGTGTACACTGATTGTCTCTCTGTTACATGTTGGTAAAGCCCTTAGGATGTGTACTTGACTACCTGGACTATGATGCGGATCATACTAGTGGGGACATGGTAGTCCATAAGTACATCCTTCAAGGTCCCTAGTCGTGGGTGTATCGAGACGGGGCATCGATATACCAGAGTAGACTAGCGTATACCTTCTCGACCCATACAGATGGGCGATGGATGATCCCATATCCATTAGTGTTTGACATCAGAGATGATATACGGGTGCTCTGTGGAGACTGGGTACACTGGACGGACTCGCCGAGAACTCCCAGATGGTATTATACCTTACGTCAGATGGCAGTTCTATGGTGACACTAGTACAGAGTAGTCTGTTGACCCGAGATCGTCACAGAGTCTTGTGTGGTTCCCACTGTGCTTTGATTTCCATCTTACCACGTCGAAGAGGGCGTGCAAAACGGTGGTTTTTGGGTACAGTCCCGAATCACATGGAGGCAATGAGCGATAGGAGGGGATTCGTCTCTCCCGGTATAGGGAGTTGATGTTGCGCTGTGTTTGATTGACTATAACAGGAAATCCCTGGCCAGGGTTGCTGAGATTTACTGGTAAGTGTTACCAGTAGTATCTCGAATTGTTATAGACCTCATATTGACACGACTTATCGAGCTATTGGGGTCTGACGTTTACCACCCCTAGACGAGATATGCAACATATCAGACGAACATACCGGACTGTACGGTAAGTGTTACTGGTTGGATTCACAGGAGTGTGAGCGGGCTTGCTCGTCGATCTTCTGAACGCTCAATACCCGGGTGGCCGTTACGTTTAGCAGACCGCTTGCGGCTTGTGGGTGTTTGATATGATCATCACCGGCTGCCGGCGTATTGACGAGTCTTTAGAGTCCTACACAGAGGTTTCCTGGCTCAAGCGAAACGAAATAGGAGCGCATATGAGATATGTGCGGGACCGAGAATAATGCGTGTATGTGATACCGTATTCTATTCTCGCGATGAATGTATCGATTGGTTGTATGCGATATCACCTAGTTATCGAACCAAGGATTGATTCGATAAGCCGATACATTGTATACTAGTCGGTTGTGTGCGACATGACCGGATCATTGAATCAAGTGTTGATTTAATGATTTAATGCATAATTATATATTTGATATATTACTTTGCATTAACTAGTATTGGTTCACTTTAAATGGATTTTCTCTCTCGGATGTGCACATTGTATATATGATATATTTTTTGTGCACTTGATTGTATCATGTTTGATGATATATGCTCACTAGGGTTTGTGTGAAGATTAAACCATGGTTGTATATTGGTTAGGGTTTTCATTTTATTATTCATTTATTTATTTATTTATTTTATTTTGGAAATGAAAAAGGGAAAATGGTGGCTTTTTTTGTTTGTTATTGAAGCTTCATGAAGTTTTGACCTTGTGACCATTTTGTCTTGATGCTTAACCCTAACCCTTCATTCTAACCATGGTTTATTCTCTACACCAAACTATGGTTGCTAAATGATAAGTATTCATTTATTTTCCTTTTTGGAAAATACTTATGATATTCTATCATCTTCTTCCTCTTCTTCTTCTTCATGAAGAAACCTTGCTACATCAATGGCAACTTGAGCAAATGAGTGAGAAATCCAATTCAAAAGTGAACCCACCTCCTATTTCTTCATCCTCTACCTCTTGCCAAGTAGTAGAGTTTGTTTCCTTCACAAGTTTTCTAGACTTGGTGAAGTTGGAGCTTGATCTAGCGATGCCTCGACGTAGATCATCTTCGGCACGTCGTCGATGACCTAGCCCGCTCTTTCTCCGATGAAGCCGACGCTAGAGCCCGGGATTTGATTTGGACAGCGGAGAGGACTTCATCACGGAGCCGTAGAGGTGGAGGACCGGATCTACAAAGGTTGTATTTCCGTATTCTCTTAGTAAAGTAGTTTACTAGTTGCTTATTCGCCTAGAATTCTAGTTAACGATCCGTATTAGGGTTTCTCGGCACATGTAAATTTTGAAATTGGCATGGTTGATGCCTTGTGAGACCTCTTGAGAGTGCCTAGGAACCCTACAGTGGTATCAGAGCCTATCTAGAGCCTTAGGCGAAGTCTAGACGAAGTTTGAAACCCGAACGAACCCGAAACCCCAACACAAACATGCTCTCTGGACTTTTTCCAAAATCTGGAGTTTTTCGATATTAAAAATATGCAGAAAATTCGGCAGGAGATTGTAAGGGTTACTGTGAAATTCGACAGCCTGAATCCATCAAACCGCCGCGGTTCCACGGCACAAGCATGGCTTGTGCGGCGGTTCCGCGGCCAAAATGTCTCCTTGTGCATTGAATTTTGCACAGTAACTCCTACTTTGCAGTGCTGGTTTTTCTGGGAATTTTTAACATTTATTCAAGAGTTGAATATTCTGGGTTGTTTTGGGGATTCGTTTATTCGATCGGATTATCTGATTTTGTCTATGTGGCTTCCGGATAATTTTTGAATATGTTAAAAAGTTCGACCGGATATAAATACCCAATTTTTGCCCTGTCGGGAAATTTCCAAGTGTTGGATTTTTCCGTGGTTTAAAGGCGTTCTAAGTAGTGCAAGTAACGCGATGGTCCCTCTAGAAGACAACAAACCTTAACTCGATTATGTGACCGTCATGAACTGCCCTTTGAACCTTCGGGTTTGGTGCAGTACGGCGTGCTACATGTGAGGCGTTGGCTTGACCCTTCTACGGCTGGACCGTTGGTACTGAGGCATGAAGTGAATGTCTTTGAACTTATTTCATGAGTTGATTTGTATCGGGAAAACTTGGGTGTTAGAATGTTCGATCGGAAAGTTTAACATTTTCTATTTATCTGGAATGGGATACAATAATTGGAATTCACAAGAAGTTATGAGATAACTGAATGAATGTTATAAACATAGCAGTTTAGTCTCACTTGATCGGTTGCCACGGAATTTTGATGTGATCAAAAGTCCGTCGCAATCACGTAGCGTACGTGGATACTCGCCGGGTAAACTTAATAGACAGCCTCACTCCATAGCCCTGACCAAGTGACTGTAGGAGAACCCCGTCGCCGAAAGCATCCGTTCGGGTGCTCGCGGCAGCGGTGTTCCGCCTTGGTGCACTTCGTCGACGGTATCGGGGGTGCGGCCGTCTGCTGAAGTTTGCGACGAGCATTCGATCAGGATGTCGGGAATCTTGTTGAATTACCCGACTTGATATTGAAAAGTGTTTTCGATAATGAGACTAAAATGCGGGGTTTATAATTGTTAGGCATGCGATGTCTAAAGAATTCATCTGATTAGGCATGCGATGTCTAAGGAGGTTGCGGATTCCAACTGTTGTAGTTTTACACTTTCTTTTCTGTGACCGTAAGTGTAATATATGATATCGCCGGTTTCGTTGCTATATGTCAACGACAATTGGGATGGACATATTTACTTACGTTGATGACATGTGATGTTATGTGTTGCTGGATATGTTATATTGGATCGTCGTGTTTGAATAGCCGGGGTTTTTTATGTGAGATGAGTGTTTTTCATTTTCATTCATGTAAAAACTTGTATGTAATATTCTTTTATTGGAGCACTTCCAGGTTGCGGAAGTTGTCACCGTTTGTATATTATTTACTTTTCCGCACTAGGATAGACCCAAGGAGGGGAGCACAAGTAACCGGGTTCTAGAGTCCAGTGGGAGACCAACTCGAGGAGTCGAGTCCGGGTCTCCTAACTCCAGAATTGGTAGGGTTGCTTGCCGCTCTCGTAGGGGTCTAGGGGTGTGGGTTTGGCTATTCATCGCGACCGTGGAATCCGTGTTTTATACTGGCTCGTATTGAAAACACGGACGTCCTAGTATATCCAATATTTCATATGTTTCTTCTGCTGCGATATCTGTGATGTGATCATGTGATGTTCTGTGATAGATACAGTATATAGTATATATGATATATTATATAGACGTTACTTATGTTTTATACCCGTGCTAGCCCTGCCCCGCTCTGCCGTTAGTTACCTAACCTAACGGTGCACGAGGGGACATCGAGGCGATAGCGGATGGCATAAGTGTACGTCGTATTTATCTGTGATGTTTAGGTACTTAAATGATGGGACTTCATTAATGTGATTAATGAAATAAAAGAAACCTAAGATGTTGTAGAATCTAATTTCAAAATTAAAATCGGTAGCTACAGTTCTTGCTTTGCACAGAGGTATATGTGATATATCCTGCACCTTCTTCGATGAGGAAAGGACCGAGATCCCTTCACCGGGAGTGACTCCTTTAGCAATAACTGGCAGATGCTACACACTCGGTTTGTCTTTTGATTGCTTTTAAGTGTTTTTGCTTTGCACAGTGATATATACGATATATCCCGCACCTCATTCGACGAGGAAAGGACCGACGATCCCTTCACCGGGAGTGACCCCTTTAGCAAAACTAGAAAAGCCTCAGAAACACTCCATTTTAAAATCATTTGATTCTACAACGATATAAAGTTCATTACGCAAAAGGTTTTCTTAAAAACCTGACGTAGCCCTCCGTCATTTCAGATAAGTCCTAGTTAGTATTCATGCTGCGTTTGTTGACTCAGTCAAGGCGTAGTATGCGGTAGCTGATTAGTGCTTATCTCCAAAGCATATGATGCGATTGGATTAGGGTAGTCGTGCGGCCTTGTTGACTCAGTCAAGGGTCGTGCGGGTGGGTTTAATTCAATCAAGAAATGACGGGTTGAACTTTACTTGTGGTCTATGATTTGTTGACTCAGTCAAGGTCATAGATCGCTTGGGGCAAAATATTATCGGGAATTTCAAATGTTGAAATTTGCAATGAGATTGCATACCTTCTATGAGATAGTTGGATCCCGATACCCGCTGCGAGTAAGAGTTACTCCTGGGAGAGTCTTACACATTACAATTAGCCGATCAAGTAGGTGTCTAGAAAGGTGTCAACGGGGTTACGCCTCTGGGAAAACGAGGTTTACATTAATTAGGTTCGTGCGAAAGCACGGTGGACCTCCCTCAAAGTACCGACACTGGACTGGCTGAAAGATTTGCGAACTTGTAGTGTGTAATTAATCCCGGCTAGTCTTTCCTTTTAGGGTTTGAAGGAAGATTTGATAAAAAGCAGTGGGAGCCATCCTGATTAGATAAAATAATAACCAATCTATTCTTGCAGAGCGCACGCTGAGTGTTTTCTTCTCTCTCTCTCCAGGTAGCAACCATATCACGCCTTAATCAAGATAATAATACGGAAATTTGACCGAACCCGCTTGTTATACTGAGCTGGGGAACGTTGGTCCCGCTCCAACTTATAATTGTTATAAGACAGAGCAGGAAATAGGGGAATACCATATTTCCCATGCCGCCCAAACGAAGAAAGTGCATATGATGCATCTCCTTCGGGTGTGTTCATTACAAAGAATTGTTTCTCTGTATCCTCTATGTCCTGGGCATGTGATACCAGATCAGGATCCCAGATACGTAATCTGTTACATAGGGCTATAGACAGGCAGAGAACTGAGAACGGGTGATAAGTTTCATGAGGCAGAGACCAGGGCAAGTGTTGCAGCCAAGTCTGTTGGTCACTGTCACCCTGTATTACAAATACATTGATTCTGAACGAATGTTATTAGATACCGAACCTGATATACAAAATCATATCAGTCTCTTTATTAGTAAAGAAATGATAAAATTTTGTATTGTTGGATTATGTTTTGAACATTTCCTATATCAAAAGTTGATCGGATCAGGCACGTTATCTAAAAGCATTGATGTTCTAAATCAAACTACAGTTCTTAGTATACGGAGCACACACAAGAGGAAGAGTTCAGAAATGAACGAATCCTTCTTGAGGCATTGTAGACTAGGTCATATCAATGCGACCCGACTAGCTGAAGTTACATTTAGATGCATATTTAAATCAGTTTGAATTTACATCTTGTGAAACTTGCCAGTCATGTCACAAAGATATAATGACACTAGCTCTGTTTATTGGAAACAGAAAAAGAGTTAGTAAACTCTTGGGATGATACATGATGATGTATAAAGGTCCCCTGTCTACACATGCCAAGACCGGTTCTTTGTACTTCATTACATTCTCTGATAATCTTTCGAGATTCAGACCTATGTTCCTGTTGAAACACAAGTCCGAACCTTTTGAGATATTCACAGAATATAAGTTAGAAGTAGAGAACCAATAACAAGTATAAGTATTATGTCCTTTGATGAGATCGAGGAGGAGAATACTTGAGCACGGAATTCCTGGACCATTCTAAAGGAGAATGAGATTCTCTCTCAGCATTACTCCTCCGTATACACCATAGCACGATGGTATATCGGGGCAGAGCAATCACACCCTATGTGATAAGGTGTGCTCTATGATGAGAAATACTGAGAAACCTGTTTCCTTTTTGGGAGTTATGCGCTTGAGAAGCTGCATACCTATTGAATAGGGTTCGAATCAAATCAGTTGCCTACCACTTCATATGTGATATGGAAAAGGAAGAGCCCATATCTTAAGTTAGTTAAGATTTGGGGTTGTCCGGCCTATGTCTAAAAGCAAAATCCGGACAAGCTCGAGGCAAGGTCAGTTATGTAGAACTGAAAATGTTCCAGCTATACAAACTGCAGCTGATGATTTGATAAAACCAAAGGATTCAGTAGAGACCAACGAACCTCAGCCTCTCCGTTGATCTAGTAAGGTTCCTCACCCGCCTGAGAGATACTTCGGTTACTCTATGACAGTGGGAGCGAGGATTGCATCATGAGATGATGACCCAACTAGTTTCGAGCTGGCCATCAGGAGTGGGACTCTGTAAGAATGGCTGGATGCTTAGCGATCTGAGATGGAATCCATGTACACCAACAATGTATGGACTTTGGTTGCTATATCTGAAGGGTTAAATCCCCATCAGGAGCAAGTATATCTTGAGAAGATTACTTGGTGTAGATGGAAAAGTTGAGACTTTCAAAGCTAGACTTGTTAAAGCCTTTCGTCATCGACCAGGTGTGGATAATGATGAAACCTTTTCAAGTAGCTATGCTTAAGTCCATCCAGATCCTACTTGCCACGGCTACATACCATGACTACGATATCTGGCAGTTGGGTGCCATGACTGCTTTTCTAAATGATGTTTTAGAAGAGAACGTCTATAAGTACACAGCCAGAGGGCTTCGTAGACAGTGGGAGCAGCGGAAACGTGTACAAGATGCTTTATAGGATAAAGCAGGTATCGCGGAGTTGGAACATCTGTTTTGTTGTCTTAGTCAAAGAGTTTGACATCATCAAAATGGTAGATGAACCTTGTATAAACAAAAAGGTAGTAGGGAGTATGGTGATGATCCTCGTAGAGTACGTGGATGACATACTCTTGATAAGAAAGGAGTTTCCTATGCTACGCTTGGTCAATCTACGCTTATCACAATGATTCTCCATGTAGGATCAAAAGTGATACCTCCTAAATCCTGGATTTTGGATCTATGAGATAGATCTAATTGGATGTTAGGATTCTCACTAGTTGTAGTGAGATGGTATCAATTGGTCCTGAGGAGAATCACTGGAAGTGTTCCAAAGTGATAAAGACGACTGAATGTCAGTCGCAGGCATTGTCTTTACCCTCAGTAAAGGGACGGTATGTTGGAAGAGTTCCAAGCTAGATACCGTGGCATACTAGAAGATAAAGGCAGGATACATCGCTGCTTAAGATGCTACCAAAGAGGATGTTTGGGTGTTTATTGGTTCATGAGATGAACTAAGTTCCTCCCATTGTGTGACAAAGGAGTTGTGGCTTGTGCAAAGAAACACCCGTCCCATCAGTGATCCAGACATATTCTAAGGCAGTATCACCTGATCATGGAGATGGATGATCTCCAGGGTGATCGAGGTTTGGAGAGTAGACTCAGAGGACAACACAGCGGATCCACTCACAAAGGCCTGTTCCCAGAGAGAGATTTTTATGGGATGGTTGAGTATGAGATACTACAACCACTTCTATCAGATGGCCCTAGTGCAAGTGGGAGATTGTTAGTTATATGTATGCCCTAGAGGCCATTACTATACATAGGATGTATATTGTAGTGGATGCTTGGACATATATAGGGAGGACTTTCTTGCTCGACATGATAGTATGCTATCTGGTTACTCTTTACCTTAACGTGTACACTGATTGTCTCTCTGTTACATGTTGGTAAAGCCCTTAGGATGTATACTTGACTACCTGGACTATGATGCGGATCATACTAGTGGGGACATGATAATCCATAAGTACATCCTTCAAGGTCCCTAGTCGTGGGTGTATCGAGACGGGGCATCGATATACCAGAGTAGACTAGCGTATACCTTCTCGACCCATACAGATGGGCGATGGATGATCCCATATCCATTGGTGTTTGACATCAGAGATGATATACGGGTGCTCAGTGCAGACTGGGTACACTGGACGGACTCGCCGAGAACTCCCAGATGGTATTATACCTTACGTTAGATGGCAGTTCTCTGGTGACACTAGTACAGAGTAGTCTGTTGACCCGAGATCGTCATAGAGTCTTGTGTGGTTCCCACTGTGCTTTGATTTCCATCTTACCATGTCCAAGAGGGCGTGCTAAACGGTGGTTTTTAGGTACAGTCCCGAATCACATGGAGGCAATGAGCGATAGGAGGGGATTCGTCTCTCCCGGTATAGGGAGTTGATGTTGCGCTGTGTTTGATTGGCTATAACAGGAAATCCCTGGCCAGGGTTGCTGAGATTTACTGGTAAGTGTTACCAGTAGTATCTCGAATTGTTATAGACCTCATATCGACACGACTTATCGAGCTATTGGGGTCTGACGTTTACCACCCCTAGGCGAGATATGCAACATATCAGACGAAAAGACCGGACTGTACGGTAAGTGTTACTGGTTGGATTCACAAGAGTGTGAGCGGGCTTGCTTGTCGATCTTCTGATCGCTCAATACCCGGGGGGCCGTTATGTTTAGCAGACCGCTTGCGGCTTGTGGGTGTTTGATATGATCATCACCGGCTGCCGGCGTATTGACGAGTCTTTAGAGTCCTACACAGAGGTTTCCTGGCTCAAGCGAAACGAAATAGGAGCGCATATGAGATATGTGCGGGACCGAGAATAATGCGTGTATGTGATACCGTATTCTATTCTCGCGATGAATGTATCGATTGGTTGTATGCGATATCACATAGTTATCGAATCAAGGATTGATTCGATAAGCCAATACATTGTATACTAGTCGGTTGTGTGCGACATGACCGGATCATTGAATCAAGTGTTGATTTAATGATTTAATGCATAATTATATATTTGATATATTACTTTGCATTAACTAGTATTGGTTCACTTTAAATGGATTTTCTCGCTCGGATGTGCACATTGTATATGTGATATATTTTTTGTGCACTTGATTGTATCATGTTTGATGATACATGCTCACTAGGGTTTGTATGAAGATTAAACCATGGTTGTATATTGGTTAGGGTTTTCATTTTCTTATTCATTTATTTATTTATTTATTTATTTTGGAAATGAAAAAGGGAAAATGGTGGCTTTCTTTGTTTGTTATTGAAGCTTCATGAAGTTTTGACCTTGTGACCATTTTGTCTTGATGCTTAACCCTAACCCTTCATTCTAACCATGGTTTATTCTCTACACCAAACTATGGTTGCTAAATGATAAGTATTCATTTATTTTCCTTTTTGGAAAATACTTATGATATTCTATCATCTTCTTCCTCTTCTTCTTCTTCATGAAGAAACCTTGCTACATCAATGGCAACTTGAGCAAATGAGTGAGAAATCTAATTCTAAAGTGAACCCACCTCCTATTTCTTCATCCTCTACCTCTTGCCAAGTAGTAGAGTGTATTTCCTTCACAAGTTTTCTAGACTTAGTGAAGTTGGAGCTTGATCTAGCGATGCCTCGACGTAGATCATCTTCGGCACGTCGTCGATGACCTAGCTGTTAGTTATATGTATGCCCTAGAGGCCATCACTGTACATACGATGTATATTGTAGTGGATGGTAGGACATATATAGGGAGGACTTTCTTGCTCGACATGATAGTATGCTATCTGGTTGTACTTTATCTTAACATATACTCTGATTGTCTCTATGTTACATGTTGATAAAGCCCTTAGGATATGTACTCGACTACTGGGACTATGATGAGATCATACTAGTGGGGCCACGGTAGTTGATGAGTACATCCTATAACTGTTCCTAGTCGAGGGTGTATCGAGACAGGGCATCGATGCACCAGAGTAGACTAGCGTATACGCATCTTGACCCATATGATGGGCGATGGATGATCCCATATCCATCGGTGTTTGACATCAAGGATGGTGTACGGGTGCTCAGTGGAGACTGGGTACACTGGACGGACTCGCCGAGAACTCCCAGATGGTATTATACCATACGTCAGATGGCAGTTCTCCGGTGACACTGGTACAGAGTAGTCTGTCGACCCGAGATCGTCATAGAGTCTTGTGTGATTCCCACTGTGCTTTGATTTCCATCATACCACGTCCAAGAAAGCGTGCAAAAAGGTGGCTTTTGGGTACAGTCCCGAATCATATGGAGGCAATGAGCGATAGGAGGGGATTCGTCTCTCCCGGTATAGGGAGTTGATGTTGTGCTGTGTTCGATTGGCTATAACCGGAAATCCCTGGCCAGGGTTGCTGAGATTTACTGGTAAGTGTTATCAGTAGTTTCTCGAACTGTTATAGACCTCATATCGACACGACTTATCGAGCTACTGGGTTCTGACGTTTACCACCCCTAGGCGAGATATGCGACATATCAGACGACGAGACCGGACTGTACGGGAGTGTTACTGTTTGGATTCGCAGGAGAATGTACAGGCTTGCTTGTTGACCTTCTGAGCGCTCAATACCTGGGTAGCTGTTACGTTTAGCTGACCGCTTGCAGCTTGTGGGTGTTTGATATGATCATCACCTACTGCCGGCGTATTGACGATTCTTTAGAGTCCTACACAGAAGTTTCTTGACTCAGGCAAAACGGAGTAGGGGCACATATGTGATATGTGCGGGACCGAGGATAATGCGATATGTGATACCGTATTATATTCTCGCGATATTTGATATCAGCCGGGTCATCGGATCAAGTATTGATTCTGTTGGAGTTAGTGCCCTCAGAGTCAATTATTGGATCACAGGCACGTGATTACAATGATTGAGGGAGGACCTATCCCGGTAGGACAGTCTTACTCGAGATGATAGTATGCTATCTGGTTTATCTTTATCATCGTGTACTGCTTTAGGTGACCTGACATGTCGCTATTACACGTTGATAGAGCCCCTAGGATTCTTGCTTCACTGCCAGCAGTATGATGGCGATCATATACGTGGGAGCTGGTAGTCTATAAGCACATCCTTAAAAGGTCCCTAGTCGTAGGAGTTTCGAGACAGGGCATCGATACTCCATTAGTAGACTAGTGTATACAGTCGAGACCCCGACGAGGGGCGGTGGCCGGTCTCACAAGCCACCGGTGTCTGTTGGTTCACCTAAGATGTATACAGGTGCTCATTGGGTTATGAGTACACCGGACAGGACTCGCCGGGAACCTGCTAGTTGGGCTTATACCTGATGTCAGATAGCAGTTCCCTGGTGACATGTGTACAGGTTAGTTCATCGACCTGAGGATCGTCATTTGTCTCGTGTGAGTTCCCACTGTGCTTTGATTACTACCCTACCACGGCTCAAAGGAGTCGTGCAAACAGGTTTTAGTTGGGTACAGTCCCGAGCCACATGGAGGCAGTGAGCGGATCTGCAGGGGTTCGTCTCTCCCGGTATTGGGGGTGAGGTCGCGCTGTGTCTAGGAGAGCCATTACGCAAAGCCCTCGGCCGAGGCAGGAGATTTACTGGTAGGTATTCCAGTAGTATCTCAGGGCGTTCTGGGCTACGCTCCGACACGACTTGTACCGCTTTTGGGGGTCTGACTTTTACCAACCCCCTAGGCCCGCCATGCGATACTCATAGACGAACGGACCGGACTGTACGGATATTGTCACTGACAGGCTCAGTTGGGTGTCGGGGTGAGCTTCCTCATCGACGTCCCTTTTGGTCAATAGCTGGTGGCCCGTCACGTATTGGCTTATACCTCTGACGTGCCAGTGGTTAAATCCACAGCCATAGTATTGACGAGTCTTTAGAGTCCACCACACTTACAGTTACTCAAGCTTTCGGGCGAAACGCTGTAGAGGCCGTATGGAGATATGGCAGGGTCCGATCAGATACGTGCGGTATTGCACGGATCAGGATCGGACAGTTTTGTACTTGTGGCCGTATAGTTATATGGCAGGGTTCGATCTGATACGTGCGGTATTGCACGGATCAGGATCGAACGGATTTTACTAGCCGGTTTTGGTTTAAGCCGGTCCTAGTTTAGTACAGTGTAGATTTTGTCTCATTGCATTTGTATCCGGTCGGAATACAGATGCGTGTGTGTATGCACAGTATAGGGGTTTTCCTGTAATTTATTACGGGACCAGTTTTCTGGAGTTGCCAGTTTGCATTCTGTTCCGGCCGGTTTTCCTTTGTTCTTTCCCGGCCGGACTTTTCTGATGGAGGGGGTTATTTGCAGTTTTGCAAATAACACTTTGTGGAGGTTTTTCTTGCAAATGATTTATTATGATAACCTTTTTAGATACCATTCATTTCATGCTTTATGAAGATATGATGTGGATTAGAGTTGATGTGAGTTTGTGATGATTATGTCTTGATGTGGTCACCACTTCCTTTACCCTACACTCACCTCCCTTCATGCTTCATATTATCTCCTCCACCATTCTCATTTTAGATGATAAGTTTTTCATAAGAAAAAGAAAGAGAGGAAGAAGAAGAGAGAGCTTCATTCTTGAGAGTTTCTTTCTTGATCTCTTTTTCATGCTAGAAAAATGCAAGCACCATTTTTCTAATCCTTGTTTCCTCCATCATCTTCAAATGGCAACAAAACCCAAGTGAGACAATCTACTACACATTCTACAGCACATCTTGAGCATGTCGAGTTGCCGGCTTCATGCGCGAGTTGCCTCGGTATTGAGGCGGGAGCCCGTAAAAGAAGAAGGCGATGTGGTGCCCTTTCCGGCGAGGAGGCGACGATGTGGAGGCAACACTTTCCGCGGGAGATCGGGACGATGACGAGAAGACCGGAGGACTCGGATCACTCGGTATACTTCTCACCCTATCTCTTGTTTGCTAGCATTAGGTTAATGGTTACGATCCGGGTTTTCATTGTCCGCGGTAGCGTCGGTTTCCGAGTAAGGAAAATTTTTATTCCGCATTTTGGCCTCGAGCAAGAGGCCGGGGCGCTGCCGTGGCGCAACATGGTATCAGAGCCACGCCATTAACCTTACCTAGCTTGTTCTAATGTGTTTTGCTTATCCGATCGACCGAAATTCCAAAAACCGTATTTTTTATTGCACATCAGTTTCTGTCGAAATTTTTTGGAGTCTAAAAATTTTTCAGGTGGTCTCAGAATGATGTGCAGGGAGTTCTAAGAACTCTGGGAAAATTCGAGACAGTGATCACTCAACAGGAGCGCGGAAGCGCCGCAAAAACCCTATTTGTGCCGCCCTTCCGCCGCAAGTTGGTGGGGTCACTGCTTCGATTTTCTCCAGTGGGCTTCTGGGCTATAATTAGGGGTTTTGGAATATTAAAATTGGGCCAGTTATTTCTGTGAGTGCTACAGTTTTCTTTTGGGGCCCACTTGTTAATTATTTGATCGATCGGATATTTTAAACACATTATTTCACAGTATTTACATTATATCTGCGACCGTGAATGTCACTCGATCGGTAAATCCGGTCTAACTGCTATAGCCCGGTTAGACGGATTTGCGAACGTGATTTTCACGTTGATGTTCTATGTTTATGCTGTGATGTTGCGGATCGGTCGTGGGGGATAGCCTGGATGCAATGCTAGTACAGTTTTGTTGTATTATGTACATTTGATATTGCGGGGCGAGCGTCCGACATGTGGACTGCCGTCACTGCCTGTTTGTATTATTCTTTTAGGGCACGACCTGGTTGCGGTCGATGTACCCGGTGTATGTATATTTTACTTTCTGTACTAGGGTTGCCCCGCGGTGGGGTGCACGGATAGCCGGGTTCTGGAGGGCAACGGGCCCGCATCTCAGGGCATTGAGACGGAGGGGGCTTCAGTCCAGGATTGGCGGGCTATTCGCCGCACTCGTAGGGGGTACAGGTTGACCCAGGAGGGGTGCCCAAGTTACCGGATTCCGTGAAGTGCTGGGTGGTCCATTCACGGTGCTGGAGGGGGCTGCCTCGCTTCAGGTTTTGGCGGGTGACTTGCCGCGCCCGTAGGGGTCTAGGATTTCATTGCACAGGCTATCCACACGACCAGGGGAACGTCGGGTTTCAGCAGCGGCTCTGTGAAACCCGGGGCTTCCAGATATCTGTATTGTTCTGTGATGCTGTACTTTTCTGTGGTGTTGCATTTTATTCACGCCTTGAGCGAAATACTATATATTGGTATATATATTAGTAGATGTTGTATATGTTTTTCATCCGCGCTAGTCCAGTCCCCGCTCTGTCGTTAGTAAGCTAACCTAACGAGTGATGACGGGACCCAGTGGCGAATGCGGATGGCATATACGTACGTCAGTATATTTTCGTTCTTTGTGGTGTGATTAATTGATGGGACTGCGTTGATTCGGATCAATGCAAGCTAAACAAACCTAATCTGATGTTGTTGGAACATTTTTCAAAAAGCTGTTATTGCAAGGACGTTCACTTTTGTTTTGCACCGTGGTATTCATTTGGAATATCCTGCTCCTCAGTCGACGAGGCAAGGGCCGAGATCCCTTCACCGGGAGTGACCCCTTGGACAGAAGTTTGCGTCAGGGCAATAACTTCACTATAGCCGATTACTTTTGCTTTGCATCGTGGTATTCAGTTGGAATATCCTGCACCTCATTCTACGGGGAAAGAGCCGAGATCCCTTCACCGGGAGTGACCTCTTTAGTAAAGGTTTTTCGTCACTATATTTTCTAAAAGGTTATCCAGTTCCTTCAACGATATCAAGTTCATTACGTTAAAGGTTTTCGCCAAAAACCAGTCGTAGCCCTCCGTCATTTCAGATTAGTATTACTTAGTATTCGTGCTGCGTTTGTCGTGCATTGCCGTGGCGTAGTGTTCGGTAGCTATGTAATGCTTTTCTGTCACATGGATAAGTGGATTGGTTAGGACAGTCGTACGGTCTTGTTGGCATTGTCAAGGACTCGTACGGGTGGGTTTAATGCAATCAAGATAATGACGGGTAGAACTTGACTAGGACTCTTTGATTTGTTGGCATTGTCAAGGTCACTTGGGTCCTAGGGGTAAAAACATCACATCGGGAGTTTCAAAAGAACTGAAACTTGCCAGATATGCGCATACCTTCTGGAGTGTGGTGACTTGAGTGGATTCCGTCAAGTTATCATGCGATGATAGTTGGATCCCGATTCCCATTGATGAGTTGGTTTACTCCTCGGGTGATCCCGACTAGTTCTTCTTTCAGGTTTGGAGGAGAATTTGACGGTACAGTGGGAGGTTTCCAGATTAGATAAAGTGATAACCATTCTGATCTAGGTTAGAGTGCACGCTGAGTGTTTCTTTTCTCTCTCTCTCTTTGGCAGCGACCATTGACCCGACCCTGGACTATGACTCAGTGACCAAGTTGACCGAACCTTCTTAACACAGGCTTTTGGATTGTCTGAGTTGCAGACCTCTTTGCCACTCCTACTTTTACCCTTTTCTCCAGGACACCCCGTATTACTACGAACGTCCACTTCCATTGGACAAAACCATCGTATGGTTATATACGAACTCGAAGGACTTCGAGGATGGTTTCTGGTTCTGGAGAAAACGAATAGGATTATTCAGTTGTCTTTTCTTTTCACCTTCTCTCAGGTTGCGAGTACTCCTTGGTTTAGGAGCAGTACACCTATCACGCAAATTGGATAGTCTTCTTCCAAACCATAGGCTGGTGCCGACCGGTAGGGAATGAAGAAAACCAGTTAGCCTAAAACGGTGTACAGAAGGTATTAAGTTAAGACAAAGCAAGGGATTAGTAAGAGGGCAAAGTAAGTTGCGACTGCTATTCACGACCAAACCAAGTATTTCTTCGCCAATGCTAAATCACCTTTGTATTTCTCCAGGACACTCCGTATCACTACGAAGATCCCATTTTATTGGATACTCCATCGTATGGTTATATACGAACTCGAAAGGAACTTGTTCCAGTTCGGGGATGGATTCTGGTTCAGGAGAAATAGGAATAAAGTACATTCAGGTGTCTTTTATCTTCACCTTCTCTCGCGTTGCGAGTGCTCCTAGGATAAGGACAGTATACCCTTTATGCTTTTTGGATAGTCTTCTTCCAAACCATAGGCTGGTGCCGAACGGTAGGGAAGGAAGAAAACCATTTGTCCTAAAGGGGTGTGCAGACGGTATTGACTAAAGACATATAAAAGGATTTGGACAGATGGCAAAGAATTACAAGGTTACAGTTGTGAATCTGGATAATGGAAGAGGCATTACTAGGAATACCAGGATACCCCGATGAAACATTTCAATGTTTCAGTTTCACTGTGTACTGTTAATGGAAAACTGATTTCCCAGTTAGACACTTGCTCCAGGGTATGTATTTACCAGGTATGATTCTCACATCTGTATGGTTTTACAGATGATGAATGGGAGTAAGTTATTGGGAATTGGGTGATCATCCTCACTATATCGGGATTCATTGTAATCGGTGATATTTGAGGAAGTCACCTGGGTTGTTTGCCGGACGGCAATTATTTGGTTTTGAATATCCGCGGTTATGCACCAATTTCAAATTGATATATCTGTACGTCTATTTTCATAGAGTGAGATATACCTTTTGATATTATGTCGATGACATTTACCTATATCAATGGATGGTTAGGTAAGGAGCATTAAACAGCGGTGTAATTCTTCTTAACCATAAGTACAGTTTTCAACCTACGATACACAGTGAAAGAGTTGTTAGACTCAGCGGACTTATACAGAGTATTGTATGTTGTCCAGTGTCCATTAGGACAGAGGGGTTGGTCCTCGTACTATATTCTGTTTACTTTTAACTTCTCTAGTTCTTAGACATGTGTTTCGTGGAAACACAGGGTCTAAGTTTTGAGGAGTTATAGGTATTTGAATAGAGTAGAGAACCAGGTATAGCAAGTATCGGGATTCTTCAAAGTGATCGAAGATGTGGATACTTGTGTATGGTATTCAGTTGATAGTAATGATTAAGAGAACTGGCTTCTCTTTCAGGTTACTCATAATTGGAAGCATTCCTAAGTTGAGTAACGCTGATAGGCCTCCTTCCATTTAGTTTACATGCACTGGAGATAGTTGCATGATTTGAATCTGGTTCAATTGAATCAGTGCCTCTGGTTCTATATTGGATATAGAACAGTTCATATCTTAACGATGTTAAGGTACGGGGAGTTGTCCGGCTTATGCTTAAAACCAGACACTGGACAACTCAAGGCACGTTTCTGTAATGGCTGTTTGTGGGTTGACCCAGGCTATGACGAGGGTTGACTTTCTACCATCTGGATGAACAATAGCAATATTGTTCTAGACTCGCCACAGTTTTAATAAAAATGGATTTTTTCAGAAAACATTAGTGGGAGTATGGTAGAACTGGAAGTAATTCCAGAACCGCAAACGATTACTGAAGATTTAATAAGGAACCTAAAGATTCAATCTGATTTGACATTCCATTGGCCACTCCGCAGATACGGTGGGTAACTTCAGGCACCCGAGAGGTACTCCGGTAGCCTCAAGGACAGTGACAGGGAAGTTCTTGTTTACCCACACTTGCCATTGTTGTTGTTCCAGGCTGCGAGACCCGGTGGGAGGATGAGTATAGCGTCGTTCTAAACTAGCTTTAGAAGTGCACGTCTATATGACTCTGCCAGAGGGTTGTCGTAGTCAGTGGGAGCAGCGGAAGCATTGGTGGACATCAGGCTTATGTCTATTTATAGACTAAAGCAGATGTAGCGGAGATAGATCATCTATTTCTGATGTGACAGTCATAGGTTTGACGTCATCAGAATAGGGGGTGGATCTGTTGAGAAGGTAGTAGGAAGTGATACTACGATCGGTTATACTTTGGTCGTCACACAGTGGTTTCTCCACATGGGACTTGGACATTATGTAAGACATACTGGTTACTGGATCTATGGTTTTAGATCTAGATTTGGGTGGTTTCCCAATCTGGGTACTTAGACAGCATTCTAAGAGTATTTAGAATGGACGACTCCTGACACGGTAGTATACCTGCAGTTGATGGTGTCACCCTCTCTAAAGGTGTCTTATAGACTAAAGGGGAGAGGAATACTCATGATTGGCAGATCACTTGCTTAGGCAATTGAGTCAATCATGAGATGTCAAGTACCACACCAGATGTTGTTCTTGCAATAGATACAATAAGTTGACATTGATCCAATCCTGGAGAAACGGTCGGAAGCAGTTTTAGAACATAAGTTGATGTTCTAGGGATATGATAACGGCAGCCTCCTTTTAGGAGACGGTTATCATTCCAGGCTTCCAAGGTGACATGGACGACAAGGAGGTTGTCAGAGTTATAGTTTTCCTTCCAACGAGGGGCAGTATTTTGGACAGGTGGTCCAAGGCAATACTGGGGGAGGCTTGGCGCAGGATACTGATTAAGTTCGGTTGACGATACAGTCTAAGAAGTTTGGATTTGGAGTTCATTTATGAGCTAGGTCCCATCAGATATCCAGACATTCTAAGACAGGTATTGCTCATTTCGGGAGATGGCTTTCTCCGTGAACTTGAGATATAGAGAGACATAGAAAGAAACATCACAGCGGATCCACTCACTGAGGCTATTCCTCGAAGGCAATAGTTTCGCAAACGAGCTTTGTGAGACTGACTAGTAGAGGAGTTGGGTGTTCGGTATCACACGGGCTGTGAGTATGCGGCATCGCAATAATTAGCCTTGAGTGCAAGTGGGAGATTGTTGGAGTTAGTGCCCTCAGAGTCAATTATTGGATCACAGGCACGTGATTACAATGATTGAGGGAGGACCTATCCCGGTAGGACAGTCTTACTCGAGATGATAGTATGCTATCTGGTTTATCTTTATCATCGTGTACTGCTTTAGGTGACCTGACATGTCGCTATTACACGTTGATAGAGCCCCTAGGATTCTTGCTTCACTGCCAGCAGTATGATGGCGATCATATACGTGGGAGCTGGTAGTCTATAAGCACATCCTTAAAAGGTCCCTAGTCGTAGGAGTTTCGAGACAGGGCATCGATACTCCATTAGTAGACTAGTGTATACAGTCGAGACCCCGACGAGGGGCGGTGGCCGGTCTCACAAGCCACCGGTGTCTGTTGGTTCACCTAAGATGTATACAGGTGCTCATTGGGTTATGAGTACACCGGACAGGACTCGCCGGGAACCTGCTAGTTGGGCTTATACCTGATGTCAGATAGCAGTTCCCTGGTGACATGTGTACAGGTTAGTTCATCGACCTGAGGATCGTCATTTGTCTCGTGTGAGTTCCCACTGTGCTTTGATTACTACCCTACCACGGCTCAAAGGAGTCGTGCAAACAGGTTTTAGTTGGGTACAGTCCCGAGCCACATGGAGGCAGTGAGCGGATCTGCAGGGGTTCGTCTCTCCCGGTATTGGGGGTGAGGTCGCGCTGTGTCTAGGAGAGCCATTACGCAAAGCCCTCGGCCGAGGCAGGAGATTTACTGGTAGGTATTCCAGTAGTATCTCAGGGCGTTCTGGGCTACGCTCCGACACGACTTGTACCGCTTTTGGGGGTCTGACTTTTACCAACCCCCTAGGCCCGCCATGCGATACTCATAGACGAACGGACCGGACTGTACGGATATTGTCACTGACAGGCTCAGTTGGGTGTCGGGGTGAGCTTCCTCATCGACGTCCCTTTTGGTCAATAGCTGGTGGCCCGTCACGTATTGGCTTATACCTCTGACGTGCCAGTGGTTAAATCCACAGCCATAGTATTGACGAGTCTTTAGAGTCCACCACACTTACAGTTACTCAAGCTTTCGGGCGAAACGCTGTAGAGGCCGTATGGAGATATGGCAGGGTCCGATCAGATACGTGCGGTATTGCACGGATCAGGATCGGACAGTTTTGTACTTGTGGCCGTATAGTTATATGGCAGGGTTCGATCTGATACGTGCGGTATTGCACGGATCAGGATCGAACGGATTTTACTAGCCGGTTTTGGTTTAAGCCGGTCCTAGTTTAGTACAGTGTAGATTTTGTCTCATTGCATTTGTATCCGGTCGGAATACAGATGCGTGTGTGTATGCACAGTATAGGGGTTTTCCTGTAATTTATTACGGGACCAGTTTTCTGGAGTTGCCAGTTTGCATTCTGTTCCGGCCGGTTTTCCTTTGTTCTTTCCCGGCCGGACTTTTCTGATGGAGGGGGTTATTTGCAGTTTTGCAAATAACACTTTGTGGAGGTTTTTCTTGCAAATGATTTATTATGATAACCTTTTTAGATACCATTCATTTCATGCTTTATGAAGATATGATGTGGATTAGAGTTGATGTGAGTTTGTGATGATTATGTCTTGATGTGGTCACCACTTCCTTTACCCTACACTCACCTCCCTTCATGCTTCATATTATCTCCTCCACCATTCTCATTTTAGATGATAAGTTTTTCATAAGAAAAAGAAAGAGAGGAAGAAGAAGAGAGAGCTTCATTCTTGAGAGTTTCTTTCTTGATCTCTTTTTCATGCTAGAAAAATGCAAGCACCATTTTTCTAATCCTTGTTTCCTCCATCATCTTCAAATGGCAACAAAACCCAAGTGAGACAATCTACTACACATTCTACAGCACATCTTGAGCATGTCGAGTTGCCGGCTTCATGCGCGAGTTGCCTCGGTATTGAGGCGGGAGCCCGTAAAAGAAGAAGGCGATGTGGTGCCCTTTCCGGCGAGAGGGCGACGATGTGGAGGCAACACTTTCCGCGGGAGATCGGGACGATGACGAGAAGACCGGAGGACTCGGATCACTCGGTATACTTCTCACCCTATCTCTTGTTTGCTAGCATTAGGTTAATGGTTACGATCCGGGTTTTCATTGTCCGCGGTAGCGCCGGTTTCCGAGTAAGGAAAATTTTTATTCCGCATTTTGGCCTCGAGCAAGAGGCCGGGGCGCTGCCGTGGCGCAACAGATTCGATGAATCGGTACGGATAAATATTAGTCGGTTATATGCGATATAGCCGGATTGTCGGATCAAGTGTTGATTCGATAATTTAATGTATAATAATATATATGATATATTAAATTGCATTAACTAACATTTGCTTACTAAAAGATTCTTTTTCTCACTCGGGTAATACATTGATATATATGCGATATATGTTAAATGTATTATTTTATTTTGTTACAATAAATATTGTATATGTGATATATAATATTGTAACATATTATAATTATTAATGCAACATGTTTAGAGGAGTTTAAACATGATTAGGGTTTGGATTAGGGTTAAACCTTCTAGTTGATTCTAGAAGCTTTACTTTGTCTTTGTTAAGATATTATGATAGATATTTACAAGTGACTCACCCTTTGACCTAACCCAAACCCTAACCCTAGTAAACTCTCTACAATGGTTACTACAACCATGGTTGCATAAATGATTATGATAACATTCTTTCTATTCGTCACAAATGATTATTCATCTTCTTCTTCCTTCATTCTTTCATGAAAAGTTTGCTTGTTTTTCAAAAGTGATGAATAAATATGAGAAAAAGATAAATAAAGAGAGCAAAAATCATACTTCATCATCCTCATCTTCCCTTGCCATTTAGATGAGGGTGTTCACATCATTTCATGAGTGTTAGCTTATGTTAAAGAAACTTCAAGGTAGATCATCTTAGTATCGATTATCGGAAGCAAAGGTTGCGTCTTTCTCTTCGTGGAACCTCTCGAGAGTCCGGATCCCGATGATCGCAGCGAAGGGACCACAACACGGAGCATATGAAGTGAAGGACCGGATCTACAAAGGTTGTAATCCCTCTCACTTAGTGTTAAAGTTGTTAACATGCTTGTTTTCGCCTAATCTCTAGTTTAAAGTTCCGTATTCGGGTTGTTCGGCACGGCTAAATTTTTAATCGGGCATGGTTGATACCTCGTAGACCCTTGTGCGCGTGCCTAGCAACCCTACAGTAGTATCAGAGCCAAGCTAGAGCTTTAGGCGAAGTCTAGACGAAGTTTAAAGTCCGATCGAACCCGGAAAACCCGATATAACCTAGTTTCTGGAAATTTTTTAAAACTGTGATTTTTTCCAAATTAAAAATGCTCAAAAAAATCAGCAGGGAAATACAAGAGTTACTGTGAAGCACGTGCGCCTGATTCCACCAAAGAGCCGCGGAACCGCCGCACATGCCATGCATGTGCCGCGGTTCCGCCGCGCTTTTGTCACTGTACTGTTTGAAATTTGCACAGTAATTCTTGTCTTTTAGTGTTGTATTTTCTGGGAATTTTTAATATTTATTCAACTGTTGAACATTCTGGGTTGTATTGGGGATTCGATGATTCGATCGGGAACTTTAACTGCGTCTTTTGTGTTTTGTCCGGGTAATTTATAGAAACTGTTAAAAAGTTCGAACGGATATCAATAACTCACTTTTTCCCCTGTCGGAAAATTTTTCAAAAGTTGGATTTTTCCTCGTGTTTAAGAACGTTCTAAGTCGTGCAAGTAACGCGGTGGACCCTCTAGAAGACAACAAACCTTAACTCGATTATGTGACCGTCTTGAACTGCCCTTTGAACCTTAGGGTTTGGGGCAGTACGGCGTGCCACATGTGAGGCGTTGGCTTGACCCTTCTACGGCTGGACCATTGGTACTGTGGCATGTAATGAATGTTTTTAAACTGAAGTGTTGAGATATATTGGGGAAATCTTGGGTGCTTGATGATTCGATCGGAAAGTTTAACTTTTTCTATTTATCTGGAATGTGATACAATATTTGGAATCCACAGGTAGTTATGAGATAACTAATTTAAATATTATAAACATAGCACTTTAGTCTCAGATGATCGGTTGCCACGGAATTTTGATGTGATCAAAAGTCCGTCGCAATCACGTAGCGTACGCGGATACTCGCCGGGTAAACTTAATAGACAGCGACGCCCCATAGCCCCGACCAAGTGACTGTAGGAGAACCCCGTCGCCGAAAGAATCCGTTCGGGTGCTCGCGGCAGCGGTGTTCCGCCTTAGTGCACTTCGTCGACGGCATCTGGGGGTGCGGCCGTCTACTAAAGTTTGCGACGAGCATTCGATCAGGACGTCGGGAATCTTGTTGAATTGCCCGACTTGATATTGAAAAGAGTTTTCGATAATGAGACTAAAATGCGGAGTTTATAATTGTTAGGCATGTGATGTCTAAGGAATTCATTTGGTTAGGCATGTGATGTCTAAGGAGGTTGCGGATTCCAACTGTTGTAGTTTTACACTTTCTTTTCTGTGACCGTAAGCGTAGTATGCGGTGTATCGCCGGCTTCGTTGCTATACATCAACGACAATCGGGATACGCATACTTGCTTACGTTGATGATATGAGATATTATGTGTTGCTGTGATATGTTGTATTGGATCGTCGCGTTTGAATAGCCGGGGGTTTTATGTGAGATGAGAGTTTTTCTTTTTCATTCATGTAAAATTCATTTGTATGTAATATTCTTTTATTGGGGCACTTCCCGGTAGCGGAAGATGTCACCGTTGTATATTGTTTACTTTTCCGCATTAGGTAGACCCAAGGCGGGGAGCACAAGTAACCGGGTTCTAGGGTCCATTGGGAGACCATCTCGAGGAGTCGAGACCGGGTCTCCTAACCCTAGAATTGGCAGTGTTACTTGCCGCTCTCGTAGGAGTCTAGGGATGTGGGTTTGGCTATTCATCGCGACCGTGGAATCCGTGTTTTATACAGGCTCGTATTGAAAACACGGACGTCCTAGTATATCCAATATTTCATATATGTTTTTCTGCTGCAATGTTCTGTGATGAGATCATATTACTGCCTGAGACGAATGTTTATATTATATATATGAGATATATGTTATATTGCAGATTTCGTTTTCAAAAAGAGATGCTTGTGAAGCATAATAAAATGGGACTTCATTAATGAGATTAATGAAATAAAAGAAACCTAAGATGTTGTAGAAACTTGTTTATAAAAACTGGTAGCTCTAGTTGTTGATTTGCATAGCGGTGTTCCTTGTAGAACATCCAGCACCTTATTCGATAAGGAAAGGACCGAGATCCCTTCACCGGGAGTGACTCCTTTAGCAATAACTGGCAGATGCTACAAACTCGGTTTGTCTTCTGATTGCTTCTATAGTTCTTGCTTTGCATAGTGATATTTGTGAAATATCCTGCACCTTATTCGATGAGGAAAGGGCCGACGATCCCTTCACCGGGAGTGACCCCTTTAGCAAAACTAGAAAAGCCTCAAAAACACTCCATTTAAAATCACTCGATTCTACGACGATATCAAGTTCATTACGCAAAGGGTTTTCTGAAAAAACCCGTCGTAGCCCTCCGTCATTTCAGATAAGTACTACTTAGTATTCGTGCTGCGGTAGTTTGGCATGCGTCAAGGCGTAGTATACGGTAGCTAACTAGTGCTTATCTGCTAGCATACGATGCGATTGGATTAGGGTATTCGTACAGCGTTGTTTGGCATGCGTCAAGGGTCGTGCGGGTGGGTTTAATTCAATCAAGAAATGTACGGGTTGAACTTGACTAGCGGACTATGGGTTGTTTGGCATGCGTCAAGGTCATAGCACGCTAGGGGTAAAATATTATTGGGAATTTCAAGTGTTGAAATTTGCAATGAGATTGCATACCTTCTATGAGATAGTTGGATCCCGATACCCGCTGCGAGTAAGAGTTACTCCTGGGAGAGTTTTACACATTACAATTAGCCGATCAAGTAGGTGTCTAGAAAGGTGTTAACGGGGTTATGCCTCTGGGAAAACGAGGTTTACTTTAATTAGGTTCGTGCGAAAGCACGGGGGACCTCCCTCAAAGTATCGACACTGGCCTGGCTGAAAGATTGGCGAACTTGTAGCGTATAATTAATCCCGGCTAGTCTTTCCTTTTAGGGTTTGAAGGAAGATTTGATTAAAACAGTGGGAGACATCCTGATTAGATATATTAGATAACCAATCTAATCTTGCAAGAGCATGCGCTGAGTGTTTTCTTCTCTCTCTCTCCAAGTAGCGACCATATCACGCCTTAATTAAGATAATAATACGGATATATTGACCGAACCCGCTTGTTATACTGAGCTGGGGAACGTTGGTCCCGCTCCAACTTATAATTATTATAAGACAGAGCAGGAAATTGGGGAATACCAGATTTCCCGTGCCGCCCAAACGAAGAAAGTGCATGCTGATGCATCATCTTCGGGTGTGTTCATTACACAGAACTGTTTCTCAGTATCCTTTACGTCCTGGGTATGTGATACCGGATCAGGATCCCGCATATGTAATCTGTTACATGGGCTACAGATAGGTAGAGAACTGAGAACGGGTGATAAGTTTCATGAGACAGAAAACGGTGCAAGTGTTGCAGCCAAGTCTTTTGGTCACTGTCACCCTGTATTACCAGAATACATTGATTCTGAACAAATGTTATTAGATACCGAACCTGAAATACAAAATCATATCAGTCTCTTTATTAGTAAAGAAATGATATAATTTTGTATTGTTGGATAATGTTTTGAACATTTCCTATATCAAGAGTTGATCGGTTCAGGCACGTTATCTAAAAGCATTGTCGTTCTAAATCAAACTACAGTTCTTAGTATACGGAACACACACAAGAGGAAGAGTTCAGAAATGAACGACTCCTTCTTGAGGTATTGTAGACTAGGTCATATCAATGCGACCCGACTAGCTGAGTTACATATAGATGCATATTTAAAATTAGTTTGAATTTACATCTTGTGAAACTTGCCGGTCATGTCACAAAGATAAGATGACCACAGCTCTGTTTATTGGAAACAGAGAAAGAGTTAGTGAACTCTTGGGATTGATACATGTTGATGTATGTAAGGTCCCCTGTCTACACATGCCAAGACCGGTTCTTTGTACTTCATTACATTCTCTGATGATCTCTCAAGATTCAGACATATGTTTCTGTTGAAACACAAGTCCGAAACTTTTGAGATATTCGCAGAATATAAGTTAGAAGTAGAGAACCAACAACGGGTATAAGTATTATGTCCTTTGATGAGATCAAGGAGGAGAATACTTAAGCACGGAATTCCTGGACTATTCTAAAGGAGAATGAGATTCTCTCTCAGCATTACTCCTCCGTATACACCACAGCACGTCGGTGTATCGGGGTGGAGCCATAGCACCCTATGTGATATGGTGTGCTCTATGATGAGTACTACTGAGTTTCCTATTTCCTTTAGGGAGTTATGCACTTGTGAAGTTGCATACCTATTGAATAGGGTTCAAATCAAATCAGTTGCCTACCACTTCATATATGATATGGAAAGGGAAGAGCCCATATCTTAAGCTTGTTAAGATTTAGGGTTGTCCGGCCTATGTCTAAAAAGCAAAATCCGGACAAGATCGAGGCAAGGTCTGTTATGTAGAACTGGAAATGTTCCAGCTATACAAAATGCAGCTGATGATTTGGTAGAACCAAAGGATTCAATAGTTTCCAACGAACCTCAGCCTCTCCGCCGATCTAATAGGGTTCCTCACCCACCTGAGAGACACTTCGGTTTCTCTATGACAGTGGGAGCGAGGAATACATCATGAGATGATGACGCAACTATTTTCGAGCTGGCCATCAGGAGTGGGACTCTGTAAGAATGGCTGGATGCTTATCGATCTGAGATGGAATCCTTATACACCAACAAAGTATGGACTTTGGTTGCTTTATCTGAAGGGTTAAATCCCCATCAGGAGCAAGTATATCTTGAGAAGATTACTTGGTGTACATGGAAAAGTTGAGACTTTCAAAGCTATGCTTAAGTCTATCCAGATCCTACTTGCCACGGCTACATACCATGACTACGATATCTGGTGGTTGGGTGTCATGACTGCTTTTCTAAGTGATGTTTTAGAAGAGAACGTCTATAAGTACACAGCCAGAGAGCTTCGAAGACAGTGGGAGCAGCGGAAACGTGTGCAAGATATTTTATATGATAAAACAGGCATCGCGGAGTTGGAACATCTGTTTTGATGTGGTAGTCAATGACTTCATCAAATTGGTAGATGAACCTTGTATATACGAAAAGGTAGTAGAGAGTATGGTGGTGATCCTCGTAGAGTACGTGGATGACATACTCTTGATAGGAAAGGAGTTTCCTATGCTACGCTCGGTCAATCTCCGCTTATCACAAGGATTCTCCATATAGGATCAAAGTGATACCTCCTAAATCCTGGGTTTTGGATCTATGAGATAGATCTAATTGGATGTTAGGACACTCACTAGTTGTAGTGAGATGGTATCAATCGATCCTGGGAAGAATCACTGGTAAGGTTCCAGGCTGATAAGAACGACTGAATGTCAGTCGCAGGCATTGTCTACACCCTCAGTGGAGGGACGGTATGTTGGAAGAGTTCCAAGCTAGATACCGTGACATACTAGATGATTAAAGGCAAGATACATCGTTACCAAGGATGCTACCAAAGAGACAGTCTGGATATATAAATAAGTTCATAAGATGAACTTCGTTCCTACCATTATGTGACAATGGAGTTGTGGCTTCAGCCAAGGAACTACCGTCCCATCAGAAATCCAGATATAATTCTTAGGCAGTATCACCTGATCATGGAGATGGTTGATCTCCAGGGAGATCGAGGTTAGGAGAGCAGATACAGAGGACGACAGCGCGGATCCACTCACAAAGGCCTTTTTCCGAGTAGAGACTTTTATGGGATGGTTGAGTATGAGATACTACGACCGCAGCTAATTGTTGGGTATGCGATACCATAACAGATGGCCCTAGTGCAAGTGGGAGATTGTTAGTTATATGTATGCCCTAGAGGCCATCACTGTACATACGATGTATATTGTAGTGGATGCTAGGACATATATAGGGAGGACTTTCTTGCTCGACATGATAATATGCTATCTGGTTGTACTTTATCTTAACATGTACTCTGATTGTCTCTATGTTACATGTTGATAAAGCCCTTAGGATAAGTACTCGACTACTGGGACTATGATGAGATCATACTAGTGGGGCCACGGTAGTCGATGAGTACATCCTATAACTGTTCCTAGTCGAGGGTGTATCGAGACAGGGCATCGATGCACCAGAATAGACTAGCGTATACGCATCTTGACCCATATGATGGGCGATGGATGATCCCATATCCATCGGTGTTTGACATCAAGGATGGTGTACGGGTGCTCAGTGGAGACTGGGTACACTAGACGGACTCGCCGAGAACTCCCAGATGGTATTATACCATACGTCAGATGGCAGTTCTCCGGTGACACTGGTACAGAATAGTCTGTCGACCCGAGATCGTCATAGAGTCTTGTGTGATTCCCACTGTGCTTTGATTTCCATCATACCACGTCTAAGAGGGCGTGCAAAAAGGTGGCTTTTGGGTACAGTCCCGAATCATATGGAGGTAATGAGCGGTAGGAGGGGATTCGTCTCTCCCGGTATAGGGAGTTGATGTTGTGCTGTGTTCGATTGGCTATAACCGGAAATCCCTGGCCAGGGTTGCTGAGATTTACTGGTAAGTGTTATCAGTAGTTTCTCGAACTGTTATAGACCTCATATCGACATGACTTATCGAGCTACTGGGGTCTGACGTTTACCACCCCTAGGCGAGATATGCGACATATCAGACGACGAGACCGGACTGTACGGGAGTGTTACTCTTTGGATTCGCAGGAGAATGTATAGGCTTGCTTGTTGACCTTCTGAGCGCTCAATACCTGGGTAGCTGTTACGTTTAGCTGACCGCTTGCAGCTTGTGGGTGTTTGATATGATCATCACCTCCTGCCGGCGTATTGACGATTCTTTAGAGTCCTACACAGAAGTTTCTTGACTCAGGCAAAACGGAGTAGGGGCACATATGTGATATGTGCGGCACCGAGGATAATTCGATATGTGATACCGTATTATATTCTCGCGATATTTGATATCAGCCGGGTCATCGGATCAAGTATTGATTCGATGAATCGGTACGGATAAATATTAGTCGGTTATATGCGATATAGCCGGATTGTCGGATCAAGTGTTCATTCGATAATTTAATGTATAATAATATATATGATATATTAAATTGCATTAACTAATATTTGCTCACTAAAAGATTCTTTTTCTCACTCGGGTAATACATTGATATATATACGATATATGTTAAATGTATTATTTTATTTTGTTACAATAAATATTGTATATGTGATATATAATATTGTAACATATTATAATTATTAATGCAACATGTTTAGAGGAGTTTAAACATGATTAGGGTTTGGATTAGGGTTAAACCTTCTAGTTGATTCTAGAAGCTTTACTTTGTCTTTGTTAAGATATTATGATAGATATTTACAAGTGACTCACCCTTTGACCTAACCCAAACCCTAACCCTAGTAAACTCTCTACACTGGTTACTACAACCATGGTTGCATAAATGATTATGATAACATTCTTTCCATTCATCACAAATGATTATTCATCTTCTTCCTCCTTCATTCTTTCATGAAAAGCTTGCTTGTTTTTCAAAAGTGATGAATAAATATGAGAAAAAGATAAATAAAGAGAGCAAAAATCATACTTCATCATCCTCATCTTCCCTTGCCATTTAGATGAGGGTGTTCACATCATTTCATGAGTGTTAGCTTGTGTTAAAGAAAGTTCAAAGTAGATCATCTTAGTATCGAAGATCGGAAGCAAAGGTTGCGTCTTTCTCTTCGTGGAACCTCTCAAGAGTCCGGATCCCGATGATCGCAGCGAAGGGACCACAACACGGAGCATATAAAGTGAAGGACCGGATCTACAAAGGTTGTAATCCCTCTCACTTAGTGTTAAAGTTGTTAACATGCTTGTTTTCGCCTAATCTCTAGTTTAAAGTTCCGTATTCGGGTTGTTCGGCACGGCTAAATTTTTAATCGGGCATGGTTGATGCTTCGTAGACCCTTGTGCGCGTGCCTAGCAACCCTACACTAGCCCGCTGTTTCTCCGATGAAGCCGACGCTAGAGCCCGGGATTTGATTTGGACAGCGGAGAGGACTTCATCACGGAGCCGTGGAGGTGGAGGACCAGATCTACAAAGGTTGTATTTCCGTATTCTCTTAGTAAAGTAGTTTACTAGTTGCTTATTCGCCTAGAATTCTAGTTAACGATCCGTATTAGGGTTTCTCGGCACATGTAAATTTTGAAATTGGCATGGTTGATGCCTTGTGAGACCTCTTGAGAGTGCCTAGGAACCCTACAATATGTTACATGAGCTACGTAAAAGTAGGGAATTGGGAGAGGGTGATCATTCCGTAAGAGTAGATAATGGTGCAAATGTTGCAGCCAAAGCAGTTGGCGAATATCACCTTGTGTTACCAAATGGTAATACATTGGTTCTGAACGAATTCTATTACATTCCGACCCTGATATGCAATCTTATATCAGTTTCTTTATTGAGCAAAGAAGGATATAATTTTGTAGTACAGGATGATGTTATGAACATATTCCTGAATCAAAAGTTGATTGGATCAGGATCGTTAAATAATGGCATATACGTTCTCAACCAAACAACAGTACTTAATGTACAAAACTCACAAAAGAGGAAGAGTTCAGAAATGAACGAATCCTTCTTGTCGCATTGTAGACTAGGTCATATCAATGCGACACGGCAAACTAAGTTACATAAGGATGGATATTTGAATCCGTTCGAATTTTCATCTTATGACACTTGCCAGTCATGTCTCAAAGGCAAGATGACCAAAACTCCGTTTAGTGGACACGGAGAAAGAGTTACAAAACTTTTGAGAATGATATATAGTGATGTATGTGGTCCTATGTCTACACATGCCAGGAACAGTTCTTTCTACTTCATTACATTCACTGACGATCTCTGAAGATACGGACATGTGTTCCTATTGAAACACAAGTCTGAAGCTTTTGAGAAATTCAGAGAATATAAGAACGAAGTAGAGAACCAAACGAGCAAAAGTATTAAGATCCTTCGATCTGATCGAGGAGGAGAATACTTAAGCATTGAGTTCCTAGACTATCTAAAGGAGAATGGGATTCTCTCTCAGCTTACTCCTCCCTATACACCACAGCACAACGTTGTATCGGAGCGGAGGAATCGCACCCTATTAGATATGGTGCGCTCTATGATGAGCACTGCTGAGTTGCCTATTTCCTTCTAGGAGTATGCGCTTGAGACAGCCATAGACCTATTGAATAGGGTTCCCACCAAATCTGTGCCAACCACTCCATATGAGATATGGAAAGGAAAGAGACCACATCTTAATTAAATTAGGATATGGGGTTGTCCGGCATATGTAAAAACACGAAATCCGGACAAGCTCGAGGCAAGGTCAGTTCTGTGCAAGTTTATTGGATATCCCAAGCATTCGCAAGGGTATATCTTCTACCACTCCAAGGAACAAAAAGTGTTTGTTTCTTGACATGCCACCTTCTTAGAAAAGGGTTTTCTTATGAAACAAGATAGTGGCAATGAGGTAGAACTGGAAGAAGTTGCAGCAACACAAACTACGACAGAAGATTTGATGGAACAAGAGGATTCAGTAGTTCCCAACGAACCCTAGCCTCTCCGCCAATCTAGTAGGGTTCCTCATCCACCTGCGAGATACTACAATTTTCTCATTGACGGTGGAAACGAGGATTGCATCATGGAAGATGATGACCCAACTACCTTCGAGCAGGCCATCACGAGTGGGGACTCTGTGAAATGGCTGGATGCAATGCGATCTGAGATGGAATCCATGTACACCAACAAAATATGGACTTTGGAAGTTTCTCTTGAAGGGGTAAAACCCATTAGGAGCAAGAGGATCTTTAAGAAGAAACTTGGTGTAGATGGAAAAGTGGAGACTTTCAAAGCTAGACTTGTTGCAAAGGGTTTTTGTCAACGACCAGGTGTGGATTATGACGAAACCTTTTCTCCAGTGGCTATGCTTAAATCCATCCGGATCTTACTTGCCATTGCTGCATACGATGACCACGAAATCAGGCAAATGGATGTTAAGACCGCCTTTCTAAATAGTGATTTAGAGGAGTGCGTGTACATGACCCAGCCAGAGGGCTTCGTAGATAGTGGGAGCAGCAGAAAGGTGTGAAAGCTGCTTAAATCGCTCTACGGGTTAAAGCAGGCATCACGGAGTTGGAACATCTGTTTTGATGTTGTAGTCAAAGAGTTTGACTTCATCAAGAACGTAGATGAACCTTGTATGTACAAGAAGGTTGCAGAGAGAAAGGTCGTCTTCTTCGTATTGTACTTGGATGACATACTCTTGATAGGAAACGATGTTCCTATGCTGCAATCGGTCAAGCTCTTCTTATCACATAGATTCTCAATGAAAGATCTAGGTGATGCCTCCTGCATTTTGGGAATTAAGATCTATAGAGATTGATCTAAACGAATACTGGGATTGTCCCAATCCAGGTACATTGACACCATACTAAAAAGGTTTAATATGGAAGAATCCAAGCGTAGGAACCAACCCACGATCTCTGGACTCACTCTCTCCAAAGAGATGTCTCCCAAGACTGATTTAGAGAGAGCTCGCATGCAAGGGATACCCTATACTTCGGCAGTAGGCTCTATCATGTACGCGATGCTATGTACCAGACCCGATGTAGCATACTCACTAAGTGTAGTGAGTAGGTATTAAGTAGATCCAGGAGAGAGTCACTGGATAGCTGTGAAGAACATTCTGAAGTACTTGAGAAGAACCAAGGAGATGTTCTTGGTGCATAGTAACGGAGAACTGCAAGTGGAGTCCTTTACCGATTCGAGCTTCCAAAGTGACAAGGACGACTCAAATTCGCACTCGGGATTTGTCTTTATCCTAAATGGAGGAGCGGTTTGTTGGAAGAGTTCCAAGCAAGAAACCGTGGCAGACTCGACGATGGAGGCTGAATACATCGCTGCCAACGATGCTTCCAAAGAGGCTGTCTGGATGAAGAAGTTCATCACTGAACTTGGTGTGGTTCCTTCCATTGAGCATCCAATACCTTTGTATTGTGATAACAATGGAACTGTGCCTTTGGCTAAGGAACCCAGGTCCCATCAGAAGTCCAGAAATATTCTGAGGCGGTATCACCTGATCCGGGAGATAGTTGATCGCCGCGAGATCGAGGTCAGGAGAGTTGACACGAAGGACAACACTGCGGATCCACTCACGAAGACTATTGCCCAGATACAATTTGAGAGACACTTCGGGATGTTGGGTATGAGATACTACAACAGTTGGCCTAAGTGCAAGTGGGAGATTGCAAGTTGTATATATGCTCTAGAGGCCATTATTGTACATACGATATATATTATAGTGGATGCTTGGATATATATAGTGAGGACTTTCTTGCTCGATATGATAGTATGCTATCTGGTTTCACATTGTCTTAACATGTTGACTTGTATTGGTTTACTGTCTTGCTCTCACATGTTGATAAAGCCCTTATGATATGTACTTGACTACTGGGACTATGATGAGATCATACTAGTGGGGCCAGGGTAGTCAACGAGTACATCCTATAACTGTTCCTAGTCGAGGGTATATCGAGACAGGGCATCGATACACCAGAGTAGACTAGCGTATACGCAACTTGACCCATATGATGGGCGCTGGATAATCCCATATCCATCGGTGTTTGATATCAAAGATGGTGTACGGGTGCTCAGTGGATACTGGGTACACTGAACGGACTCGCCGAGAATTCCTAGATGGTATTATACCTATCGTCAGACAGCAGTTCTCCGGTGACACTGGTACAGGTTAGTCTATAGACCCGAGATCGTCATATAGTCTTGTGTGATTCCCACTGTCCTTTGATTTCCACCTTACCACGTCCAAGAGGGCATGCAAAACGGTGGCTTTTGGGTACAGTCCCGAATCACATGGATGTAATGAGCGATGGGAGGGGTTTCGTCTTTCCCGGTATTGGGCGTTGATGTTGTGCTGTGTTCGATTGGCTATAACTGGAAGTCCCTGGCCATGGCTGATATGGAGTGCTACTAGTAAGAGTTATCAGTAGTTTCTCGACCTGTTATGAGCCTCACATCGACACGACTTATCGGTTACCGGGGTCTGACGTTTACCACCCCTAGACTTGATATGCGACATATGAGACGAAGAGACCGGACTGTACGGCAGTGTTACTGATTGGATTCATAGGAGAATGTACAGGCTTGCTTGTTGATCTTCTGATCGCTCAATACCTGGATGGCTGTTACGTTTAGCTGACCGCTTGTAGCTTTTGGGTGTTTGATTTGATCATCACCTACTGCCGGCGTATTGACGATTCTTTAGAGTCCTATACAGAGGTTTCCTGGCTCTGGCAAAATGGAGTAGGAGCACATATGTCATATATGCGGGACCGAGAATAATACGATATGAGATATCGTATTCTATTCTTGCGATATGTGATATCGGCCGGGTATATGTGATATAGCCGGGTCATCGGATCAAGTGTTGATTCGATGAAATGGTACATGTTATATAAGTCGGTTATATGTAATATAGTCGGATTATCGGATCAAGTGTTGATTCGATAATTTATTGTATAATTATATATGTGATATATTACATTACATTAACTAATATAAGCTCACTTTATTGATTCATTTTCTCACTTGATAATACATTGATGTATATGCGATATATGTTAATTGTATTATTTTCTTTTGTTACAAAATATATTGTATATGTGATATATAATATTGTAACATGTTAGAGTTACAAATGCAACATGGTTGTTGAGTTTAAACCAAGTTTGGGTTTGGATTAGGGTTATCTTTTGGGATAGCTTTTGGATGAGGTTCATGGATGCTTTATGAAGCTTTGACTTTGTCATTTAGCTTTGATATTTTCTGTAGATATTCTTTTATCCAACCCAAACCCTTAACCTATGGTTTATTCTCTACAAGAGTTAAGACTCCCATTCTTAACTCATGGTTGCAATTGTAACCACAACAATAATTCATTATTCATCACAAAAGGTTTAGCTTCTTCTTCTTCTTCTTCTTGCTCTTGAAAAAAGCTTGCTAGCTTTTTGTGTTGTGATGATTAAGTGTGAGAAATTGAAAACAAAAGAGAGCATAATTCCTACTTCATCATCCTCATCTATTCTAGCTACTTAGATTAGGGTGTTCACTTCACTAATACTTGATTAAAGAAGTGCAAAAGGTAGATCATCTTAGATCAAGAAGACTTCAAGCAATATGCATCATTCACCTCTTGGAGCCTCATGAGATTCGGAGTTCTTGATGATCGCAGCGAAGGGACCTCAACACGGAGCTTATGAAGCGAAGGAACGGACTACAAAGGTTGTGATCCAAATCTCTTTAGTTCTTTGTATGTGATACAAACTTGTTACCCTAGAATCTCTAGAAAAGATTCATGGTTTGCTTCCTTTGCACCTCTCTAAATTTCAAAGTGGCATGAGTGATGCTACCAAACCCTAGACTAGGTGTAAGGGAAGCCCAACAGATAATCGCAGGCATGCACATTGTTAGTTATATGTGTGCCCTAGAGGCCATTACTGTACATACGATGTATATTGTAGTGGATGCTAGGACATATATAGGGAGGACTTTCCTGCTCGACATGATAGTATGCTATCTGGTTGTACTTTATCTTAACATGTACTCTAATTGTCTCTATATTACATGTTGATAAAGCCCTTAGGATATGTACTCGACTACTGGGACTATGATGAGATCATACTAGTGGGTCCACGGTAGTCGACGAGTACATCCTATAACTGTTTCTAGTCGAGGGTGTATCGAGACAGGGCATCGATACACCAGAGTAGACTAGCGTATACGCATCTTGACCCATATGATGGGCGATGGATGATCCCATATCCATCGGTGTTTGACATCAAGGATGGTGTACGGGTGCTCAATGGAGACTGGGTACACTGGACGGACTCGCCGAGAACTCCCAGATGGTATTATACCATACGTCAGATGGCAGTTCTCCGGTGACACTGGTACAGAGTAGTCTGTCGACCCGAGATCGTCATAGAGTCTTGTGTGATTCCCACTGTGCTTTGATTTCCATCATACCACGTCCAAGAAGGCGTGCAAAAAGGTGGCTTTTGGGTACAGTCCCGAATCACATGGAGGCAATGAGCGATAAGTGGGGATTCGTCTCTCCCGGTATAGGGAGTTGATGTTGTGCTGTGTTCGATTGGCTATAACCGGAAATCCCTGGCCAGGGTTGCTGAGATTTACTGGTAAGTGTTATCAGTAGTTTCTCGAACTGTTATAGACCTCAAATCGACACGACTTATCAAGCTACTGGGGTCTGACGTTTACCACCTCTAGGAGAGATATGCAACATATCAGACGACGAGACCGGACTGTACGGGAGTGTTACTGTTTGGATTCATAGGAGAATGTACAGGCTTGCTTGTTGATCTTCTGAGCGCTCAATACCTGGGTAGCTGTTACGTTTAGCTGACCGCTTGCAGCTTGTGGGTGTTTGATATGATCATCACCTACTGCCGGCGTATTGACGATTCTTTAGAGTCCTACACAGAGGTTTCTTGACTCAGGCAAAACGGAGTAGGAGCACATACGTGATATGTGCGGGACCGAGGATAATGCGATATGTGATACCGTATTGTATTCTCGCGATATTTGATATCAGCCGGGTCATCGGATCAAGTGTTGATTCGATGAATCGGTACGGATAAATATTAGTCGGTTATATGCGATATAGCCGGATTGTCGGATCAAGTGTTGATTCGATAATTTAATGTATAATAATATATATGATATATTAAATTGCATTAACTAATATTTGCTCACTAAAAGATTCTTTTTCTCACTCGGATAATACATTGATATATATGCGATATATGCTAAATGTATTATTTTATTTTGTTACGATAAATATTATATATGTGATATATAATATTGTAACATGAGATGATAACTAATGCAACTTGTTTAGTGGAGTTTAAACATGATTAGGGTTTGGATTAGGGTTAAGCTTTCTAGATGTTTCTAGAAGCTTTTCTTTTTGTCATGATAAAGATATTTTCAAGTGAGTCATGCTTTAACCCAACCCAAACCCTAACCCTAGTTAATTCTCTACAAAGGTTCACTTGACCATGGTTGCATAATTCTATCATATTATTCTTTTCCTATTCATCACAAAAGGATTCTAACAATGTTCATCTTCTTCTTCCTTCATTCTTTGATGAAAAACCTTGCTTGATTTTTCAAAAGTGATGAATAAATATGAGAAAAAGATAAATAAAGAGAGAAAAAATCCTACTTCATTATCCTCATCTTCCCTTGCCATTTAGATGAGGGTGTTCACATCATTTCATGAGTGTTAGCTTGTGTTAAAGAAACTTCAAGGTAGATCATCTTAGTATCGAAGATCGGAAGCAAAGGTTGCGTCTTTCTCTTCGTGGAACCTCTCGAGAGTCCGGATCCCGATGATCGCAGTGAAGGGACCACAACACAGAGCATATGAAGTGAAGGACCGGATCTACAAAGGTTGTAATCCCTCTCACTTAGTGTTAAAGTGTTTAGCATACTTGTTTTCGCCTAATCTCTAGTTTAAAGTTCCGTATTCGGGTTGTTCGGCACGGCTAAATTTTTAATCGGGCATGGTTGATGCCTCGTAGACCCTTGTGCGCGTGCCTATCAACCCTACACACATACAGCGATAATCTATCACATGCAATCTGATAGCATAAGTATGGCAATATGGATATGCAACAATCATGAAAGGTACTCTATCAGGTATGTAAGTCAACGTTACACACCCCACAAGATGCGGGGAGGCGGAATAGGAAAAACAATCATTTTGTTCAAAGTAACATCGACTATCAAACGGATCTTTGCTAAACCCTAACTAACGAACTATCTAGAAGTGCTAAACTACTATGATAGATGATTATACCTCAAGATACTAGTCCTTCTTGTTCTAGTTGTTCGCCTCCTCGTCGGCCTCCTCGATGTAATAGATGATCCATCCGAGAGTTCTTTCTTCAAGTTTTGACCTCCAACTTGAGGTAACTAAGTGGCTAGGATTGCTAATCCAAGTGACCTAGAGGATATAGAGATAGATTAAGGATCTATTAGTCTTGCTAACCCTAGGGTTCTCAACACATAATTGGATTAGGGTTAGGATGAAGAAGATTAGAGCTTGAGGAGAGAGAATGTGTATGTGATAATCAATTAAATCTTGAGTCTCTTAGATAATTATGAAGCATGAAAAATATCTAGACAATAATAAATATAATCAACAACCTTGCTTCATTAATTAGCTTGAGGTGAATCACCTCATGACTCATGGTGTAATTAATGAAAATTACAGATCACCTCTCCACCTCATTAACTTTAATTCGCAATTGAATTAAAACTAAATGAGTCACCTTTCTTCGAGAAGCTTCTCGACTAATTACGAGAATGCTCTCCCATCCGTATTTATGAAAAACATGGATATACTGAGACTGTATTGTAAGTCCATATTACGCACCCCACGAATTTGCGGGGAGGCGGAATATATGAAAAACGATTATCAAAGCTTCGTAACACGGACTTGAGCGCATGAATCGTTATCTAAACCATTGCTAACTATCTACAAGAGGTTTAACTACTCGGATTCAAAGTTATACCTCACGTTACATGTCCTTCGGGTCTTCATCGCTGTCCTCCACTCCTCGTAGGCTCCTTGGAACATCGGCACCTCAACGGCCTCCTCGAATCAAAGACGATCCACCCGAAAGCTCCTACGCCAAACTTAATCTCAAACTTGAGATAACTAGGTTGCTTAAAGTGCTAATCTAAGCTACCTAGGGGATATAGAGTGAGGTTATGGATGTATTAGTCTAGCTAACCCTTGATCTCAACTCATGAGAGGTTAGGGTTAGGGTTTGAAGAAATGAGAGAGCTTGAGGAGAGAGAAGGTGAAGATGATGAAATGAAATGAGATAATGATCTATCATAATATATATGAAGCATTATTATTTATCCAAAAATGAAATAATAGAATTAACAACCATGCTTCATAAATATCTATGAGTGATTCATCTCCATGAGTCATTAAGCATATATGATGCATTAATGACATGGATGAATCACACAAATGAGTCACTAATCTCATTTAAAGCAATGCCACCTTACCCCCCAAGTCACCACTCTTCTAGAAGCTTCCCGACAAATTACGAGAGCGCCCCTCCAATCCGTGAAAACACGGAAAAAATTTAGACTGTATAAATCCTATAACCCGATACTAGAATCTGGCTTAAACCAAAGCCGGCTAGTAAAAACTGTTCGAAAAGTCGTACGTGCGTAAACACACGTACGCGTCCGAACCCTTGTCGTAAAACCATACGACCTCTATATCGTTTCACCTGGAGCAGGGAAACTCTCTGTGTGGGACTCTAAAGACTCGACACTACGCTGGCAGTGGATTTAACCACAGACCGCAAGCGGCACTAGCTGTACATAACGGTCTCTAGGTAGATGTCGATAAGAAGGCCGATGAGGAAACTCATCCGAACTCCCACTGAGCCTGATGTGACAATCTCCGTACAGTCCGGTATGTTCGTCTAAGACTATCGCATATCGAGCCTAGGGGCGGCAAGCGTCAGTCCCCTAATAGCTGTATAAGTCGTGTCGGAGCGAAGCCCATTACACCCTAAGAAACTACTGGAACCTACCAGTAAATCTCGCTTGCCCTGGCCAGGGACTTTGCGTAATGGCTCTCTGACACAGCGCGATATCATCTCCCAATACCGGGAGAGACGAATCCTGTCTAACCACTACTGCCTCCAAGTGCTCGGGACTGCACCCAACTGCAACCTGTTTGCACGACTCCTTTGAGCCGTGGTAGGGTAACAATCTAAGAACAGAGGGACACACTGGAGGCGAAGTAGCAGTGTCAAGTTTGCGGACTATGCTGTACTCATGTCACCTGGAAACTGTTAACTGACGATGGGTATAATACCAACCAATCAGTTCCCCAGCGAGTCCTGTCCGGTGTACCCATAACTTAAAGAGCACCTGTATACTATCTCCAGTACGAAGTAGTGATGGCTGTGGGACAGACCTGTAGGGTTCCTAGGCACACAAGTGAGGTCTCACAAGGCATCAACCATGCCAATTTCAAATTTTACGGGTACCGAGAAACCCTAATACGGATCGTTGACTAGAAGTTTAGGCGACAAATGAAACTAGTTAACAACTTAACTAAAAGAACGGAAATACAACCTTTGTAGATCCGGTCCTCCACCTCCATAGCTCCATGATGAAGTCTCCTCGCTGTCCATATAGAATCCCGGGCTCTAGCGTCGGCTTCATCGGATAAATGGGCGGGCTTGGTCGTCGGTTCGATGCCGAAGATGATCTACGTCGAGGCATCACAAGATCAAGCTCCAACTTCACCAAGCCTTGAAAACTTGTGAAGGAAACACCCTATACTACTTGGCAAGAGGTAGAGGATGAAGAAATAGGAAGTGGGTTCACTTTAGAATTGGATTTCTCACTCATTTTCTCAAGTTGCCATTGATGGAGGCAAGCTTCTTCTTGAAGAAGAAGAAGAAGAAGATGAAAAATGTTATGATAAGTATATTTCAAAAAGAAAATAAAATATATCCTTATCATAATCCAACCATGGTCAAGTGTAGAGAATAAACTAGGGTTAGGTCAATGGTTAGGGTTAAGCATGAAGACAAAAATGGTGACTTAGTCAAAGCTTCATGAAGCTTCAACATGCATCCAAAGAAAGCCACCATTTTTCTTTTCAATTGCCAAAAAGAAATAAATAAATGAATGAATAAATAGATATGAAAAACAAAACCCTAACCATTTAAATAACCATGGTTTAATCTTTACACAAACTCAAGTAAACATGTATCATCAAACATGATACAATCAAGTGCACAAAAGTATATCACGTATACAACTTGTGAACTTCAAGTGAGAAAATCCATTTAAAGTGAACCAATACTAGTTAATGCAAAGTAATATATCAAATATATAATTATGCATTAAATCATTAAATCAACACTTGATTCAATGATCCGGTCATGTCGCACACAACCGACTAGTATACAATGTATAGTTTTATCGAATCAATCCTTGATTCGATAACTAGGTTATATCGCATACAACCATTCGACACATTCATCGCGAGAATGAAATACGGTATCACATACACGCATTATTCTCGGTCCCGCACATATCTCATATGCGCTCCTATTTCGTTTCGTTTGAGCCAGGAAACCTCTGTGTAGGACTCTAAAGACTAGTCAATACGCCGGTAGCAGATGATGATCATATCAAACACCCACAAGCCGCAAGCGGTCTGCTAAACGTAACGGCCACCCGGGTATTGAGCGTTCAGAAGATCGACGAGCAAGCCCGCTCACACTCCTGTAAATCCAACCAGTAACACTTACCGTACAGTCCGGTCTCGTCGTCTGATATGTCGCATATCTCGCCTAGGGGTGGTAAACGTCAGACCCCAATAGCTCGATAAGTCGTGTCCATATGAGGTCTATAACAGTTCGAGAAACTACTGGTAACACTTACCAGTAAATCTCAGCAACCCTGGCCAGGGATTTCCGGTTATAGCCAATCGAACACAGCGCAACATCAACTCCCTATACCGGGAGAGACGAATCCCCTCCTATCGCTCATTGCCTCCATGTGATTCGGGACTGTACCCAAAAACCACCGTTTTGCACGCCCTCTTGGACGTGGTAAGGTGGAAATCAAAGCACAGTGGGAACCACACAAGACTCTATGACGATCTCGGGTCAACAGACTACTCTGTACCAGTGTCACCAGAGAACTGCCATCTGACGTAAGGTATAATACCATCTGGGAGTTCTCGGCGAGTCCGTCCGGTGTACCCAGTCTCCACTGAGCACCCGTATATCATCTCTGATGTTAAACACCAATGGATATGGGATCATCCATCGCCCATCTGTATTGGTCGAGAAGGTATACGCTAGTCTACTCTGGTATATCGATGCCCCGTCTCGATACACCCACGACTAGGGATCTTGAAGGATGTACTTATGAACTACCATGTCCCCACTAGTATGATCCGCATCATAGTCCAGGTAGTCAAGTACACATCCTAAGGGCTTTACCAACATGTAACAGAGAGACAATCAGTATACACGTCAAGGTAAAGTGTAACCAGATAGCATACTATCATGTCGAGCAAGAAAGTCCTCCCTATATATGTCCATTCATCCACTACAATATACATCCTATGTATAGTAATGGCCTCTAGGGCATACATATAACTAACAATCTCCCACTTGCACTAGGGACATTTTATAGCAGTGGTTGTAGTATTTCATACTCAACCATCCTATAAAAGTCTCTCTCTGGGAAAAGGCCTTCGTGAGTGGATCCGCCGTGTTATCCTCTGAGTCTGCTCTCCTAACCTCGATCACCCTGGAGATCAACCATCCCCATGATCAGGTGACACTGACTTAGAATATGTCTGGATCACTGATGGGACCGGCGTTCCTTGGCATAAGCCACAACTCCATTGTCACACAATGGGAGGAACATAGTTCATCTCATGAACCAATATACACCCAGACTGTCTCTTTGGTAGCATCTTAAGTAGCGATGTATCGAGCCTTTATTGTCTAGTATGCCACGGTATCTAGTTTGGAACTCTTCCAACATACCGTCCTTTTACTGAGGGTAAAGACAATGCCTGTGACTGACTTTCAGTCGTCCTTATCACCCTGGAACCCTTCCAGTGATTCTCCCTAGGATCGGTTGATACCGTCTCACTACAACTAGTGAGAATCCTAACATCCAATTAGATCTATCTCATAGATCCAAAACCCAGGATTTAGGAGGTATCATTTTTATCCTATATGGAGAATCATTGTGATAAACGGAGATTGACCGAGCGTAGCATAGGAAACTCCTTTCTTATCAAGAGCATGACATCCACGTACTCTACGAGGATCACCACCATACTCCCTACTACCTTTTTGTTTATACAAGGTTCATCTACCATTTTGATGATGTCAAACTCTTTGACTTATCCATCAAAACAGATGTTCCAACTCCGCGATGCCTGCTTTATCACATAAAACATCTTGCACACGTTTCCGCTGCTCCCACTGTCTACGAGGCACTCTGGCTGTGTACTAATAGACGCTCTATTCTAAAACATCATTTAGAAAAGCTGTCATGACACCCAACCACCAGATATCGTAGTCCTGGTATGTAGCCGTGGTAAGTAGGATCTGGATGAACTTAAGCATAGCTCCTTAGAAAAGGGTTTCCTCATGATCCACACCTGGTCAATGATGCAAACCTTTAACAAGTCTAGCTTTGAAAGTCTCAACTTTTCCATCTACACCAAGTAATCTTCTCAAGATATACTTGCTCCTGATGGGGATTTAACCCTTCAGATATAGCAACCAAAGTCCATACTTTGTTGGTGTACATGGATTCCATCTCAGATCGCTAAGCATCCAGCCATTCTTACAGAGTCCCACTCCAGATGGCCAGCTCGAAAATAGTTGGGTCATCATCTCATGATGCAATCCTCGCTCCCACTATCATCGAGAAACTGAAGTATCTCTCAGGTGGATGAGGAACCCTACTAGATCGGCGGAGAGGCCTAGGTTCGTTGGTAACTATTGAATCCTTTGGTTCTGTCAAATCATCAGCTGCAGTTTTGTATAGCTGGAACCTTTCCAGTTCTACATAACAGATCTTGCCTCGAGCTTGTCCGGATTATGCTTTTAGACATAGCCCGGACAACCCCAAATCTTAACCAACTTAAGATATGGGCTCTTCCCTTTCCATATCACATATGAAGCGGTAGGCAACTGATTTGATTTGAACCCTTTTCAATAGGTATGCAGCTTCTCAAGTGCATAACTCCCAAAAGGAAATAGGTAACTCAGTAGTACTCATCATAGAGCACACCTAATCATATAGGGTGCAATAGCTCCGCCCCGTTATACCATCGTGCTATGGTGTATACGGAGGAGTAATGCTGAGAGAGAATCTCATTCTCCTTTAGAATAATCCAGGATTTCCGTGCTCAAGTATTCTCCTCCTCGATCTCATCAAAGGACATAATACTTATACCCGTGTTTTGGTTCTCTACTTCTAAATCATATTCTGTGAATATCTCAAAAGGTTCGGACTTGTGTTTCAACAGGAACATATGTCTGAATCTTGAGAGATTATCAGAGAATGTAACGAAGTACAAAGAACCAGTCCTGGCATATGTAGACAGGGGACCTTACATATATCAACATGTATCATCCCAAGAGTTCACTAACTCTTTCTCCGTTTCCAATAAATAGAGTTGGTGTCATTATATCTTTGTGACACGACTGGCAAGTTTCACAAGATGTAGATTCAAACTGATTTAAATATGCATCTTCATGTAACTTCAGCTAGTCGGGTCGCATTGATATGACCTAGTCTACAATGCCTCAAGAAGGATTCGTTCAGTTCTGAACACTTCCTCTTGTGTGTGTTCTGTATACTAAGAACTGTAGTTTGATTTAGAACATCAACGCTTTTAGATAACGTGCCTGATCCGATCAACTTTTTATATAGGAAATGTTCAAAACATTATCCAACAATACAAAATTTTATCATTTCTTTACTAATAAAGAGACTGATATGATTTTGTATATCAGGTTCGGTATCTAATAACATTCGTTCAGAATCAATGTATTTGTAATACAGGGTGACAGTGACCAACAGACTTGGCTGCAACACTTGCCCCGTTTTCTGCCTCATGAAACTTATCACCCGTTCTCAGTTCTCTACCTTTCTGTAGCCCTATGTAACAGATTACATATCTGGGATCCTGATCTGGTATCAGATACCCAGGACGTAAAGGATACTGAGAAACAGTTCTCTGTAATGAACACACCCGAAGATGATGCATCAACATGCATTTTCTTCGTTTGGGCGGCACGGGAAATCTGGTATTCCCCAATTTCCTGCTCTGTCTTATAACAATTATAAGTTGGAGCGGGACCAACGTTCCCCAGCACAGTATAACAAGAGGGTTCAGTCAATAATCCGTATTATTATCTTGATTAAGGCGTGATATGGTCGCTACCTGGAGAGAGAGAGAAGAAAACACTCAGCGTGCGCTCTTGCAAGAATAGATTGGTTATTATTTTATCTAATCAGGATGGCTCCCACTGTTTTTATCAAATCTTCCTTCAAACCCTAAAAGGAAAGACTAGCCGGGATTAATTACACACTACAAGTTCGCCAATCTTTCAGCCAGGCCAGTGTCGGTACTTTGAGGGAGGTCCCCCGTGCTTCCGCACGAACCTAATTAATGTAAACCTCGTTTTCCCAGAGGCGTAACCTCGTTAACACCTTTCTAGACACCTACTTGATCGGCTAATTGTAATGTGTAAAACTCTCCCAGGAGTAACTCTTACTCGCAACGGGTATCGGGATCCAACTATCTCATAGAAGGTATGCAATCTCATTGCAAATTTCAACACTTGAAATTCCCGATAATATTTTGCCCCTAGCGTCCTATGACCTTGACGCAGGCCAACAAACCATAGTGCGCTAGTCAAGTTCAACCCGTCATTTCCTGATTGAATTAAACCCACCCGCACGACCCTTGACGCAGGCCAACAAAGTCGCACGACTACCCTAATCCAATCTGCATCATATGCATAAGCAGATAAATAATAGTTAGCTACCGCACACTACGCCTTGACGCAGGCCAACAAACGTAGCACGAATACTAACTACTACTTATCTGAAATGACGGAGGGCTACGACAGGTTTTTCTGAAAACCTATTGCGTAATGAACTTGATATCGTTGTAGAATCAAATGATTTTGAAATGGAGTGCTTTTGAGGCTTTTCTAGTTTTGCTAAAGGAGTCACTCCCGGTGAAGGGATCGTCGGTCCTTTCCTCGTCGAATGAGGTGCGGGATATATCATATATATCACTGTGCAAAGCAAAAACTCTTAAAAGCAATCAAAAGACAAACCGAGTGTGTAGCAACTGCCAGTTATTGCTAAAGGAGTCACTCCCGGCGAAGGGATCTCGGTCCTTTCCTTATCGAATAAGGTGCATGATATATCATATATACCGCTGTGCAAAGCAAGAACTGTAGCTACCTGTTTTATTTTGAAATTCGATTCTACAACATCTTAGGTTTCTTTTATTTCATTAATCTCATTAATGAAGTCCCATCATTTAAGTTACCTAAACATCACAGATAAATACGACATACACTTATGCCATCCGCATTCGCCTCGATGTCCCCTCATGCACCGTTAGGTTAGATAACTAACGGCAGAGCGGGGCAGGGCTAGCGTGGGTGTAAAACATAAGTAACGCCTATATAATATATCATATATACTATATACTATATCCATCACCAAACATCACATGATCACATCACAGATATCGCAGCAAAAGAATCATATGAAATATTGGATATACTAGGACGTCCGTGTTTTCAATACGAGCCAGTATAAAACACGGATTCCACGATCGCGATGAATAGCCAAACCCACACCCCTAGACCCCTACGAGAGCGGCAAGCAATCCTACCTATTCTGGAGTTAGAAGACCCGGACTCGACTCCTCGAGTTGGTCTCCCACTGGACTCCAGAACCCGGTTACTTGTGCTCCCCTCCTTGGGTCTATCCTAGTACTGAAAAGTAAATAATATACAAAAGGTGACATCTTCCGCAACCTGGAAGTGCCCCAATAAAAGAATATTACATACAAGTTTTTACATGAATGAAAATGAAAAAACTCATCTCACATAAAAACCCCCGGCTATTCAAACACGACGATCCAATATAACATATCCAGCAACACATAACATCACATGTCATCAACGTAAGTAAATATGCGCATCCCAATTGTCCTTGACATATAGCAACGAAACCGGCGATATCACATATTACACTTACGGTCACAGAAAAGAAAGTGTAAAACTACAACAGTTGGAATCCGCAATCTTTTTAGACATCGCATGCCTAATCAAATGAATTACTTAGACATCGCATGCCTAACAATTATAAACCCCGCATTTTAGTCTCAAAATCGAAAACACTTTTCAATATCAAGTCGGGCAATTCAACAAGATTCCCGACATCATGATCGAATGCTCGTCGCAAACTTCAGTAGACGGCCGCACCCCCGACGCCGTCGACGAAGTGCACCAAGGCGGAACACCGCTACCGCGAGCACCCGAACGGATGCTTTCGGCAACGGGGTTCTCCTACAGTTACTTGGTTGGGGCTATGGAGCGAGGCTGTCTATTAAGTTTACCCGGCGAGTATCCGCGTACGCTACGTGATTGCGACGGACTTTTGATCACATCAAAATTCTGTGGCAACCGATCAAGTGAGACTAAACTGCTATGTTTATAACATTCATTCAGTTATCTCATAACATCTTGTGAATTCCAATTGTTGTATCACATTCCGGATAAATAGAAAATGTTAAACTTTCCGATCGAACAATCGAACACCCAAGTTTTCCCAAAGCAAATCAACACATGAAACAAGTTCAAAGACATTCACTTCATGCCTCGGTACCAACGGTCCAGCCGTAGAAGGGTCAAGCCAACGCCTCATATGTGGCACGCCGTACTACCCCAAACCCTAAGGTTCCAAGGGCAGTTCAAGACGGTCACATAATCGAGTTAAGGTTTGTTGTCTTCTAGAGGGACCATTGCGTTACTTGCACTACTTAGAACGTCATTAAACTACGGAAAAATCCAACACTTGGAAATTCCCCGACAGGGGAAAAATTGGGTATTTATATCCGGTCGAACTTTTTAACATATACAAAAATATCCGGAAAGCCACATAGACAAAGTCTGATAATCCGATCGAATCTACGATTCCCAATACAACCCCAGACCACTTAACTCTTGAGTCAAATTAAAAATTCCCAGAAAATACATCAATAAAATTTAAGAGTTACTGTGCAAAAATTACTGGGAGAAGGGACAAAGTTGCCGCGGAACCGCCGCATTAGCCATGCTAATGCCGCGGTTCCGCCGCAATGTTGTGGAATCATGGGTACGGGCTTCACAGTAATTCTTACAATTACCTGCTGAATTTTCTGCATATTTTTAATGTGGAAAAATCCCCGAAATTGAAAAATGTACAGAGTGCAATTTTGGGTTTAGGGTTTCGGTTCGATCGGGTTTCAAACTTCGTCTACGCATCGCCTAAGGCTCTAGCTAGGCTCTGATACCACTGTAGGGTTCCTAGGCACACAAGTGAGGTCTCACAAGGCATCAACCATTCCAATTTTAAATTTTACGGGTGCCGAGAAACCCTAATACGGATCGTTGACTAGAAGTTTAGGCGACAAATGAAACTAGTTAACAACTTAACTAAAAGAACGAAAATACAACCTTTGTAGATCCGGTCCTCCACCTCCATAGCTCCATGATGAAGTCTCCTCGCTGTCCATATAGAATCCCGGGCTCTAGCGTCGGCTTCATCGGAGAAATGGGCGGGCTTAGTCGTCGGTTCGATGCCGAAGATGATCTACGTCGAGGCATCACAAGATCAAGCTCCAACTTCACCAAGCCTTGAAAACTTGTGAAGGAAACACCCTATACTACTTGGCAAGAGGTAGAGGATAAAGAAATAGGAAGTGGGTTCACTTTAGAATTGGATTTCTCACTCATTTTCTCAAGTTGCCATTGATGGAGGCAAGCTTCTTCTTGAAGAAGAAGAAGAAGAAGATGAAAAATGTTATGATAAGTATATTTCAAAAAGAAAATAAAATATATCCTTATCATAATCCAACCATGGTCAAGTGTAGAGAATAAACTAGGGTTAGGTCAATGGTTAGGGTTAAGCATGAAGACAAAAATGGTGACTTAGTCAAAGCTTCATGAAGCTTCAACATGCATCCAAAGAAAGCCACCATTTTTCTTTTCAATTGAGAAAAAGAAATAAATAAATAAATGAATAAATAGATATGAAAAACAAAACCCTAACCATTTAAATAACCATGGTTTAATCTTTACACAAACTCAAGTAAGCATGTATCATCAAACATGATACAATCAAGTGCAGAAAAGTATATCACATATACAACTTGTGAACTTCAAGTGAGAAAATCCATTTAAAGTGAACCAATACTAGTTAATGCAAAGTAATATATCAAATATATAATTATGCATTAAATCATTAAATCAACACTTGATTCAATGATCCGGTCATGTCGCACACAACCGACTAGTATACAATGTATCGTTTTATCGAATCAATCCTTGATTCGATAACTAGGTTATATCGCATACAACCATTCGACACATTCATCGCGAGAATGAAATACGGTATCACATACATGCATTATTCTCGGTCCCGCACATATCTCATATGCGCTCCTATTTTGTTTCGCTTGAGCCAGGAAACCTCTGTGTAGGTCTCTAAAGACTAGTCAATACGCCGGTAGCAGATGATGATCATATCAAACACCCACAAGCCGCAAGCGGTCTGCTAAACGTAACGGCCACCCGGGTATTGAGCGATCAGAAGATCGACGAGCAAGCCCGCTCACACTCCTGTGAATCCAACCAGTAACACTTACCGTACAGTCCGATCTCGTCGTCTGATATGTCGCATATCTCGCCTAGGGGTAGTAAACGTCAGACCCCAATAGCTCGATAAGTCGTGTCGATATGAGGTCTATAACAGTTCGAGAAACTACTGTTAACACTTACCAGTAAATCTCAGCAACCCTGGCCAGGAATTTCCGGTTATAGCCAATCGAACACAGCGCAACATCAACTCCCTATACCGGGAGAGACGAATCCCCTCCTATCGCTCATTGCCTCCATGTGATTCGGGACTGTACCTAAAAACCACCGTTTTGCATGCCCTCTTGGACGTGGTAAAGTGGAAATCAAAGCACAGTGGGAACCACACAAGACTCTATGACGATCTCGGGTCAACATACTACTCTGTACTAGTGTCACCAGAGAACTGCCATCTGACGTAAGGTATAATACCATCTGGGAGTTCTCGGCGAGTCCGTCCAGTGTACCCAGTCTCCACTGAGCACCCGTATATCATCTCTGATGTCAAACACCAATGGATATGGGATCATCCATCGCCCATCTGTATGGGTCGAGAAGGTATACGCTAGTTTACTCTGGTATATCGATGCCCCGTCTCGATACACCCACGACTAGGGACCTTGAAGGATGTACTTATGAACTACCATGTTCCCACTAGTATGATCCGCATCATAGTCCAGGTAGTCAAGTACACATCCTAAGGGCTTTACCAACATGTAACAGAGAGACAATCAGTATACACGTTAAGGTAAAGTGTAACCAGATAGCATACTATCATGTCGAGCAAGAAAGTCCTCCCTATATATGTCCAATCATCCACTACAATATACATCCTATGTATAGTAATGGCCTCTAGGGCATACATATAACTAACAATACCATCTCCCCAACTGGGATGAGAAGCGTACACACTTAGTCTATTCCGGAATATCGACGCCCTGTCTCGATAATCCTATGACTAGGGACCTGTATAGGATGTTGCTTATAGACTACCCAGCCCCCACTAGTATGACTGCCATCACAACGCTGGTAATCAAGCAAAGAACCTATGGGCTCTACTAATATGTATAAGTGATACGTTACAAGAAACATATGCACATATTAAAGTTGACACAAACCAAGTAGCATACTACCATTTTTAGCAAGACTGTATATACAACTGTGAATATCCCAAGCTTCCATTAAGTAATATACAATCTAGTATGATACAATAATGGCCCCTAGGGCATATACACTAACAATCTCGCACTTGCACTAGGGCCATGAGCTCGCATATCGTAGACCTATCATCTCGAATAGCCTCTCGAACTGCGTCTGAGGAATGGCCTTTGTGAATGGATCAGCAATGTTATTCTCCGTCTCTACTCTGTTCACCTCGATCTCCCGGCGATCTACGATCTCCCTGATCAGGTGATACCGCCTTAAGATGTGTCTGGACTTCTGATGGGACCTGGGTTCCTTCGCTAAAGCTATAGCGCCGTTGTTGTCACAATACAGAGGTATTGGACCAACACTGGTAGGAACCACCTTAAGTTCTGTGAGGAACTTCTTCATCCAGACTGCTTCTTTTGTGGCATCGCAAGCAGCTATGTACTCCGCTTCTATCGTTGAGTCAGCAACGGTCTCCTGTTTGGAGCTCTTCCAACAGACCGCCCCTCTATTGAGGGTAAAGACATAACCCGACATGGACTTGGAGTCATCTTTGTCACTCTGGAAGCCGGAGTCGGCAAAGGCCTCCATCTGGAGGTCTTTTCCGCCATACACCAAGAACATTTCCTTAGTCCTTCTCAGGTACTTAAGAATGTTCTTTACTGCTATCCAGTGATTCTCCCATGGGTTTGCTTGATACCGGCTTACTACGCTCAATGCGTATGCTGCATCTGGTCTGGTACATAACAACGCATACATTATAGAGCCCGCCGCAGAAGCGTAGGGTATAATCGACATGCGATCCCTTTCCAAATCAGTCTTGGGAGACATCTCTTTGGAGAGGGTGATTCCGTGACAAGCCGGTAGGTTACCGCGCTTAAAATCATCCATACTGAATCTCTTCACTATGGTGTTTATGTACCTGGACTGCGAAAGTCCCAACATCCTCTTTGATCTATCACGATAGATCCGGATCCCCAGAATGTAGGTGGCATCACCCAGGTCTTTCATGGAGAATTTATGTGACAAGAATCTTTTGACTGACTGTAACATAGGAATATCATTTCCTATTAGGAGAATGTCATCCACGTACAAGACGAGGAATACCACAGCTCTCCCTACAATCTTACTGTATATGCAAGGTTCATCTGGATTTTTGATGAAGTCGAATTCTTTGACAGCATCATCAAAACAGATGTTCCAACTCCGCGATACCTGCTTTAGTCCATAAATGGACTTAAGCAGCTTGCATACTTTACCGCTGCTCCCACTCTGAATGAATCCCTCCGGATGATCCATATAGACGTTCTCTTCCAAATTAACATTTAGAAAGGCCGTCTTTACGTCCATCTTCCAGATTTCATAATCGTGGAAGGCAGCAATAGCAAGAAGTACCCGAATAGATTTAAGCATAGCCACTGGAGAAAAGGTTTCATCATAGTCCAAACGAGGTCTTTGACGGAAACCCTTTGCAACAAGTCTAGCCTTATAGGTTTCAACCTGTCTGTCTACACCAATCTTCTTTTTGAAGATCCATTTGCATCCTACGGGTTTTACCCCATCTGGAGCAACGTCCAAAGTCCATACTTTGTTAGTGTACATGGACTCCATTTCGGTCCGCATTGCATCCAGCCATTTTACTGAGTCACCGCTCTGAATGGCTTGCTGGAAGCTAGTAGGCTCATCATAGTCAATAGTGCAATCCTCTCTATCCCCGTCTATGAGAAAACCATAGTATCTCTCGGGCGGATGAGACTGCCTACTACTCCTGTGGAGTGGCATCGGGATGTCCCTTTCTTCTGAAATCTCTGGTTCTACCATACTTTCAGTAACAGCTTGTGGTTCTGGAATTTCTTCCAGTTCTACTGCGCTCCCATTCTTCTGATTTTCTAAAAATTCAGCTTCTAAGAAATGGGCATGACGAGAAACAAAGACCTTTTGTTCTTCTGCGTAATAGAAATAATATCCCTTGGAGTGCTTTGGATATCCCACAAACTTACACTGCACCGAGCGTGCCTCGAGCTTGTCCGCATGCTGCCTTTTTACAAAAGCTGGACATCCCCATGTCTTAAAATGTCTTAGACAGGGTTTGTTCCTACTCCACATCTGATATGGTGTGGTAGGCACAGTTTTGGTAGGAACCTGGTTCAAAAGATATGCAGCTGATTCTAGAGCATATCCCCAGAATGATCGCGGTAACTCAGCCTTACTCATCATGGAACGAACCATATCTAATAGGGTTCGATTCCTCCTTTCTGATACACCGTTGTGTTGTGGTGTGTATGGAGGAGTAAGCTGAGAGAGAATTCCTTTCTCTTTTAAGTAACCCAGGAACTCGGCACTTAAGTATTCACCACCTCGATCAGATCTCAGTGTCTTGATACTTTTGCCGGTTTGGTTTTCCACTTCATTCTTGAATTCTTGGAATTTCTCAAAGGCCTCGGATTTATGCTTCATTAAGAAGACATATCCATACCTAGAGAAATCATCCGTAAAAGTAATGAAGTAGGAATAACCTCCTCGTGCATGTGTAGACATTGGACCGCACACGTCACTGTGTATGAGTCCCAAGAGCTCGCTTGCTCTTACTCCGTGTCCAGTGAACAGAATCTTTGTCATCTTTCCTTTGAGACATGATTCACAAGTAGCATAAGATTGATATTCGAACGGATTCAAATATCCTTCTCTATGTAACTTAGTCAATCTTCTCTCATTGATGTGACCTAGTCTACAATGCCATAAGAAAGCCTGATTTGTTTCCGGAGACTTTCTCTTAAGTGTGTTCTGGACACTGAAAATCTGAGCTTGATTTAATACGTATATTCCATTTTCTAATGTACCTGACCCAATCATAACTTGATTTAGGTGGATGTGAACCACATCTCTTATAAAAGTAAAATCATATCCTTCCTTAGATAGTAAGGGTACAGATATGATATTACAAGTCGTACCTGGTACATAAAAACAGTTAAGCAGAATTAATATCTGCCCAGTTGTCAGTCCAAGATGATATTCCCCTACGGATTCAGCGTTCATGCTTATTCCGTTAGCAACCGTGAGGGTCATATCACCTATCCCGATAACCCTACGGTTTCTCAGAGTCTGTAATGAATTACGATGTGAGTTCCTGACCCGGTATTCAATACCCAGAAAGTAGGGTTAACTGACATACAGTTCTCTATCATAAACACACTCGAAGCCGAATCCACAACATGCTTCGAATCCTGGCTACTGGCTTTGCTAGCCTTGCAATCATTCTGCCAATGTTCTTTCCTGTAACAATAGGAACGTCCCTCTTTTACTATATCCAGTCCCGAAACTTTTGCCTTTCTCTTTCCTTCTCCTTCCCTGGTTTCCTTCAGGGTAGGAGGCAGAGACTGTAGAATCAAGTCAGTATTTAACTCGTTTCCCAACGCGGTCACCACGTCCTGGAGCTCATCAATACAGCTAGTCATTGTAAGGACGTTGTCCCCTATAGATGACCCGTCAGCCAACCTCGCTTTGATTAATTCGTTCGAGGTCTCATATCTCGCGATATGAGATTGCTCTCCATATAAATCTTTGTTATGGAGAAAGATGGAAACTAAGTCCATTTTCTCGTGCTGCTTCTGGTATACACCATCAATTGAAGCTAACACGAGGCACTTAGCTTTCGCTTTATTTTTTCCCTTGTCTGACGGATATCCATATCCGTGACAGTGGAAACTGGACCTGGGACGACGGGATCTTGAGTAGTAATAGGGTGGTCCAGCTTGTCATAGGCAATGGACATCTGGACAGGCCTTTGCCATTCATACAAGTAAGATTCAGTCAATTTATTATCTAGATGTAACCTAGTCATGGTCACAAGGTCGTTGCAATTTAAGAGAGAGAAGAAAATACTATTAGCATGATGCTCTTGCAAGTTTAGATTGGTTTTTAATTTATCTAAACAGGATGGCTCCCACTGTTTCTCGAATCCCTCCTCAAACCATAAAAGAAGAATTAGCCAGGACTATTCTCACCGTACAATTCTTGCTTAACCGTTCAGCCAGGTCAGTGTCGATACTTCGAGGGAGCTTTTCCAACGCTTTCGCGAAATTCCTTAATTAAATAACCTCTTTTCTCTGGGGACGTAACCCCGCTGACACCTTTCTAGGCACCTACTTGGTTTATAGCATTGATCATTAAGTGACGAATCTCCTGATAAGTAGTATATACTCACAGTAGGATCGGGATCCAAAATATCATCGTATGATAATGTTGAAGGAATCCTACCAACATTCATCAAACTCCAAAATGGTATGCATCTCTCTGCAAATTTCAGTTTCTTTAGAAATTCTCGATGTGGATTTTTGCCCCATGCTCTTATGACCTTAACTAAGGGCCAACAAATCATAAGTCACATGTCAAGTTCTACCCGTCATTATCCAGGTTAATTTGAACCCATCCGTACATACTCTTGACTAAGGGCCAACAAAGTAATACGACTGTTCCAAACCAACGCATCTATCTATGCAACAAATGAATACCCCAGTAGCTACCAAACACTATGCCTTGACTAAGGGCCAACAAACATAGCTTGAATACTACTGAACATCCATAAGAAATGACGGAGGGCTACGAATGGTTTTGGCAAAACCGTGAACGTAGTGAACTTGATATAATCGAAGGAACCTGATACTTTTTAAGAGGAGTGGTTAAATCTCCGCAATTTAAAATTCTGCTCTTTTAAAATAACCGAGTGGTTTCTTCTAAATTTGTTCCAACGATTGAACTTTGGTTTATTTTCTTTGCATTATAATAATGCGTCCCATCATTTATCCTATCATTACAGAAAACAACGAAAATACCACGTCCTCTTATGCCATCCGCATTCGCCACGGGGTCCCGTCATCACCCGTTAGGTTACTAAACTAACGACAGAGCGGGTGCTGGGCTAGCGCGGCTGTAAAACATAAATGACGTCTAATAGCTATCATATATAGATATTGTACATTCGTTAGACGGAATAATAAGAATTCCAGATCACAGTTGAATTTTATTGGATATACTAGCAATCCACATTTGCTTTGAGCCTGCAATAAAAGACGGATTACACAGTTGTGATGAATAGCCATTACCCTACCATAGACCCCTACGGGTACGGCAAACTACCAGCCAAGCACCCGAAGTGAAGCGGTCTCCCTCAACAAAGTGAGTAGGCCACTAAACACTTCAAAGTACCCGGTAGTTTGTGTACCCCGCCTTGGGTCTATCCTAGGAGCAAAAACAGTAAAAAGAAATAATACAACGGTGGCTACAACCGCAACCTGGATGCGCCCCGCAAAAGAATTTTACATCATATTACATTTACATCGAATAAATGAATATTAAACCCATCTCAAACCCCGGCTAATCATCACAATATTCCAATCAAGTCTATATACACAAACAGTAAACAATACAGAAATGTGCAACCTCCTGCCAACCGACATACTAGCAGTTAGGGGAGGTTTACGAACACATTAAACATTACAGATAATAACCCGATTAGCAAATATCTTAGAACATCGATCGATTACCATATTCCGTGTTTATCCCCAAAAGCAAACCTGCACTGAAGTAACCTGGGTAGAAACAGAACATACAGGAAAACAAAAAACCACAAAATAGGAATTACTGAGCAAATCCGAGTCAACTCGGCGTTGACTCGGCGGCGGATCCGTGGCACAAGCATACTAGTGCCGCGGATCCGCTGCCGTTTTGCCGAGTTACTGGCTCGTATTTTCTCAGTATTCTTAAAATACCCTGCTGTGAATTTTAAGGTATGTCAAATATTTTTTCAGACACTTTTAAAATTAACAGAAACTAAGGGTATGGGGTGTTTCGTTTTCGTGTTTTCCATCGATCGAACTTCTAATTAGTTGCTAACAAGCTAGTAATGATTTAGTTGGCTCAGATACCACTGTAAGTCCATGTCACGCACCCCACGAACTTGCGGGGAGGCGGAATATATGAAAAACGATTATCAAAGCTTCGTAACACGGACTTGAGCGCATGAATCGTTATCTAAACCATTGCTAACTATCTAGAAGAGGTTTAACTACTCGGATTCGAAGTTATACCTCACGTTACATATCCTTCGGGTCTTCATCGCTGTCCTCCACTCCTCGTAGGCTCCTTGGAACATCGGCACCTCAACGGCCTCCTCGAATCAAAGACGATCCACCCGAAAGCTCCTACGCCAAGCTTAATCTCAAACTTGAGATAACTAGGTTGCTTAAAGTGCTAATCTAAGCTATCTAGGGGATATAGAGTGAGGTTATGGATGTATTAGTCTAGCAAACCCTTGATCTCAACTCATGAGAGGTTAGGGTTAGGGTTTGAAGAAATGAGAGAGCTTGAGGAGAGAGAAGGTGAAGATGATGAAATGAAATGAGATAATGATCTATCATAATATATATGAAGCATTATTATTTATCCAAAAATGAAATAATAGAATTAACAACCATGCTTCATAAATATCTATGAGTGATTCATCTCCACGAGTCATTAAGCATTTATGATGCATTAATGACATGGATGAATCACACAAATGAGTCACTAATCTCATTTAATGCAATGCCACCTTACCCCCCAAGTCACCACTCTTCTAGAAGCTTCCCGACAAATTACGAGAACGCCCCTCCAATCCGTGAAAGCACGGAAAAACTTTAGACTGTATAAATCCTATAACCCGATACTAGAATCTGGCTTAAACCAAAGCCGGCTAATAAAAACTGTCCGAAAAGTCGTACGTGCGTAAACACACGTACGCGTCCGAACCCTTGTCGTAAAACCATACGACCTCTATATCGTTTCGCCTGGAGCAGGGAAACTCTCTGTGTGGGACTCTAAAGACTCGACACTACGCTGGCAGTTTGTTTAACCACAGACCGCAAGCGGCACTAGCTGTACGTAACAGTCTCTAGGTAGATGTCGATAAGATGGCCGATGAGGAAACTCATCCGAACTCCCACTGAGCCTGATGTGACAATCTCCGTACAGCCCGGTCTGTTCGTCTAAGACTATCGTATATCGAGCCTAGGGGGCGGCAAGCGTCAGTCCCCTAATAGCTGTATAAGTTGTGTCGGAGCGAAGCCCAATACACCCTGAGAAACTACTGGAACCTACCAGTAAATCTCGCTTGCCCTGGCTAGGGACTTTGCGTAATGGCTCTCTGACACAGCGCGATATCATCTCCCAATATCGGGAGAGAGGAATCCTGTCTAACCACTACTGCCTCCAAGTGCTCGGGACTGCACCCAACTGCTACCTGTTTCCACGACTCCTTTGAGCCATGGTAGGGTAGCAATCTAAGAACAGTGGGACACACTTGAGGCGAAGTAGCAGTGTCAAGTCTGCGGACTATGCTGTACTCATGTCACCTGGGAACTGTTAACTGACGATGGGTATAATACCAACCAATCAGTTCCCCTGCGAGTCATGTCCGGTGTACCCGTAACCTAACGAGCACTTGTATACTATCTCCAGTACGACGTACTGATGGCTGTGGGACAGACCATCTCCCCAACTGGGATAAGAAGCGTACACACTTAGTCTACTCCGGAATATCGATGCCCTGTCTCGATAATCCTACGACTAGGGACCTGTATAGGATGTTGCTTATAGACTACCCAGCCCCTACTAGTGTGACTGCCATCACAACGCCGGTAATCAAGCAAAGAACATATGGGCTCTACTAATATGTATAAGTGATACGTTACAAGAAACATTTGCACATATTAAAGTAGACACAAACCAAGTAGCATACTACCATTTTTAGCAAGACTGTATATACAACTGTGAATATCCCAAGCTTCCATTAAGTAATATACAATCTAGTATGATACAATAATGGCCCGTAGGGCATATACACTAACATGTATAAATCCAATAATCCAATACTAGAAACTGTCTTAAACCAAAGCCCGCTAGTATAACCTGTCCGAACATCATACGTGCCCAAGTACACGTATATGTCCGAACCCTATCGTAAAACCATACGACCTCTATATCGTTTCGCCGGAAGTAGGGAAACTTTCTATGTGGGACTCTAAAGACTCGACACTACGCTGGCAGTGGGTTTAACCATAGGCCGCAAGCGGTAATAGCTGTACGTAACGGTCCCCAGGTAGATGTCGATAAGAAGGCCGATGAGGAAATCCATCCGTACTCTTACCGAGCCTGATGTGACAATCTCCGTACAGTCCGGTTTGTTCCTCTAAGACTATCGCATATCGGGCCTAGGGGGAGGCAAGCGTCAGTCCCCTAAAAGCGGTATAAGTCGTGTCGGAATAAAGCCCATTACACCTTGGGAAGTTACTGGAAAAACTACCAGTAAATCTCGCTTACCCTGGCCAGGGACCTTGCGTAATGGCTCTCCAAACACAGCGCGATATCAACCCCCAACACCGGGAGAGACAAATCCTATCTAACCTTCACTGCCTCCATGTGCTTCGGGACTGCACACAACTGCTACCTTTTTGCACGACTCAGTCGAGCCGTGATAGGGCAACAATCTAAGAATAGTGGGAACACACTCGAGGCGAAGCAGCTGTGTCAAGTCTACGGACTATGCTGTACTCATGTCACCTGGGAACTGTTAACTGACGACGGGTATAATACCAACCAACAGTTCCCTGCGAGTCCTATCCGGTGTACCCGTAACCCAACGAGCACCTGCATACTATCTTTAGTACAACATACTAAAGGCTGTGGGATAGACCATTTCCCCTGCAGGGCCGAGAAGCGTACACACTAGTCTAATCCGGAGTATCGATGCCCTGCCTAGATAATCCTATGACTAGGGACCTGAAAAAGGATGTGCTTGTAGACTATCCAGCCCCCACTAGTGTGACTGCCATCACAACGCTGGTGGTAAAGCAAGATCCTTTGGGCTCTATCAATATGTATTCGTGATATGCTAAAAGAAACATATACACATATTAAGATAGAAATAAACTAAGTAGCATACTACTATGTTGAGCAAGACTGTTAATACAACTGTGAATATCCCAAGCTTCCATTAAGTAATATACAAACTAGTATGATACAATAATGGCCCCTAGGGCATATACACTAAAAATCTCCCACTTGCACTAAGGCCATGTACTGGCGTATCGCAGACCTATTATCTCGAATAGCCTCTCGAACTGTCTGAGGTAAGCCCTTTGTGAATGGATCTGCAGTGTTCTCCTCTGTAGCAACTCTCCGGACCTCGATCTCCCGGCGATCTATGATCTCCCGGATCAGGTGATACCGTCTCAAGATTTGTCTGGACTTTTGATGGGACCTGGGTTCCTTTGCTAAAGCTATACCCCCGTTGTTGTCAGAATACAGAGGTATTGGATCAACAATGGATGGAACTACCTGAAGTTCTGTTAAGAACTTCTTTACCCAGACTGCTTCTTTTGCGGCATCAGAAACTGCGATATACTCCGCTTCCATCGTCGAGTCAGCAACGGTGTCCTGCTTTGAACTCTTCCAGCACACCGCCCCTCTATTGAGGGTAAATACAACCTGACATAGACTTGGAGTTATCCTTGTCACTTTGGAAGCTGGAGTCAGAAAAAGCCTCGATTTGGAGGTCTTTTCCGCCGTAAACCAAGAACATATCCTTAGTCCTTCTCAGGTACTTGAGAATGTTCTTTACTGCTATCCAGTGCTTCTCGCCTGGGTCTGACTGATACTGGCTTACCACGCTTAGTGCGTAACCTACATCTGGTCTGGTAAAAAACATTGCATACATTATAGAGCCTGCCGCAGCAGCGTAGGGTATAACTGACATGCGATCCCTTTCCAAATCAGTCTTGGGAGACATCTCTTTGGAGAGGGTGATTCCGTGACAAGCCGGTAAATTACTGCGCTTTGAATCTTCCATACTGAATCTTTTCAGTATAGTGTTGATATACCTGGACTGTGAAAGTCTCAACATCCTCTTAGATCTATCATGATAAATCTGGATCCCCAGAATGTAAGAGGCATCACACAGGTCTTTCATGGAAAACCTGTGTGACAAGAATTCTTTGACAGATTGTAGCATAGGAATGTCATTTCCTATCAAGAGAATGTCATCCACGTACAAGACGAGGAACAGGACAGTTCGTGCTACAATCTTACTATATATATATGGTTCATCTGGATTTTTCATAAAGTCATATTCTTTGACCGTTTCATCAAAACTGATGTTTCAACTCCGCGATGGCTGCTTTAGTCCATAGATGGACTTATGCAACTTGCACCCTTTCCCGCTGCTCCCACTCTGATTGAAACCTTCTGGCTGATCCATATAGACGCACTCGTCCAAATTTCCATTTAGAAAATCCTTCTTTACGTCCATCTGCCAGATCTCATAATCATGGAAGGCAGCAATGGCAAGAAGGATCCGAATGGATTTGAGCATAGCCACTGGAGAAAAAGTTTCGTCATAGTCCAAACCAGGCCTTTGACGAAAACCTTTTGCAACAAGTATGGCCTTATAGGTTTCCACCGGTCCATCTACACCAATCTTCGTTCTGAAGATCCACTTGCATCCTATGGGTTTTACCCCATCTGGAGCAAAGTCCAAAGTCCATACTTTGTCAGTGTACATGGACTCCATCTCGGTCCGCATTGCATCCAGCCATCTTACTGAGTCGCCGCTCTGGATGGCCTGCTGGAAGATTGTTGGTTCATCATTATCAATGACGCAATCCTCTCTATCCCCGTCTATAAGAAAACCGTAGTATCTCTCAGGCGGATGAGATGGCCTACTACTCCTGCGGAGGGGTGTGGGAATGTCCTATTCTTTTGGAACTTCTGGTTCTACCAAGCTTTCAGTAGTAGATTGTGGTTCTGGAATTTCTTCCAGTTCTATTTGTTAGATATATGTATGCCCTAGAGGCCATTATATATATAGTGGATGCTTGGACATGTATATATGATTTTAGATGACTTTCTCGCTCAACATGATAGTATGCTATCTGGTTTACTTTATCTTGACATGTTGATTTGATCGTGCTTTTATTCATTTTCACATGTTGATAAAGCCCTCAGGATATTTGCTTGACTACTGTGACTATGATGCGGATCATACTAGTGGGTTATGTGTAGTTTATAAGCATATCCTTAAACTGTTCCTAGTCGTGGGTGTATCGAGATGGGGCATAGATATTCCAGAATAGACTAGCATATACTATTCTTGTCCCATATGATGGGCGATGGATGATCCCATATTCATCTGGTGAGGTGACACCAAAGATTGTATGTGGGTGCTCAGTGGAGACTGGGTACACTGAACGGACTCACAGAGAACTCCTATGTGGTATTATATCTACCGTCAGATAGCAGTTCTCAGGTGACACTGGTACAAGTTAGTCTGTAGACCTAAGATCGTCATAAAGTCTTGTGTGTCCTCCCGCTGTACTTTGATATCCACCCTACCACGGCTCTACTGAGTCGTGCAAACAGGTAGACTTTGGGTACAGTCCCGAGGCACATGGAGGCGATAAGCGATAGGAGGGGTTTCGTCTCTCCCGGTATTGGGAGTTGATGTTGTGCTATGCTCGATTGGCTATAACAGGAAGTCCCTGGCCAGGGCTGCTGAGATTTACTGGTAAGCGTTATCAGTAGTTTCTCGATCTGTTATGACCATACACCAGCATGGTTTATTGAGTTATTGGGGTCGACGATTCCATCCCTAGACTCGATATGCAATATATCTGACGAAGAGACCGGACTGTACGGTAAGTGTTGCCAGTTGGCTCGACGGGAGTTTTGACAGCTTCGCTGGTTTTCTTCTGATCGCTCAATACCCGGGTGGCCGTTACGTTTAGCTGACCACTTGCGGCTTGTAGGTATTTGATATGATCATCACCTGTTGCCGGCGTATTGACGAGTCTCAGAGTCCCACAATGAAGTTTCCTGGCTCAGGCGAAAAGATGTGGTGTGCATATGAGATATGCGCGGGGACCCGATTAAATACGGATATGTAATACCGTATATTAATCGGGCATTTTCTATTGGTCGGGTCGTATGTGATATGACCGGTTTGCAAAATCAAGTGTTGATTTAACAAATGACTTTTAAATTAATTCTTTAATTAAACTCTTTTTCTATTTTTGTATGCATGCATGTATGCACATGATGATGTCCATGAACACAAACATACATACATAGTATCATGGTTGTTGATACATATTTTGTGGCAATGCAAGACTCATATTGTAGTAATTATCAATTTATTTATCATTTTGAATAAAGGAATGGATAATTCACACATCGTTAATGTTTATCATCTTTAACCATGCTTCAACCACTTTTTAACCTTGAGTTAATTATCCTTTTGCCTTTTAACTCATTTGATAAAGATCTAGATAATTACTAACCATGGTTGAAGTGAGCAGGATTAATATGGATTATTCTTTCTCATTTCAATAATTCACTCATATCTTTTTCTTTTGAGCTCAAGCTTAGCCACCATCTTCTTCTTCCTCTCTTGAAAATTTCTTTGAGTGAGGGTGATTAAAAAAGAAAGGGTTTTGATTATAGAATACAAACCACATCATCATACTATACACATCTAGCCCATTTGTGTAGGGTGTTTGCTCTACTTCATTCACATATCAAGTAAAGCAAGGAGCTTTAGGCAAAGGGACTTCAGGTGGATCATCGTGGACTAGGAAGGCTTCCATCGATCCGTTCCAAACTCTCAAAGTTCCAATGAGTCACCAAGCGAGGTCTACAAAGGTTGTAATCTCTACTCTTAGTGATACTTTTTCTTTTGCATGTGATGCTTAGTCAAAAGAAACCCTAAATTTCTAGTTATGATTCTTTGCAAGTTCACTTAGCACCTTAAAAATTTGATTTTGGCATATGTGATGCTTCTAAACCCTTGATGAGGTGCTAGGTAAACCCAACAATGGTATCAGAGCCAAGCCAGAGCTTTAGGAGAAGTTTAGGCGAAGTTAAAACTCCGATCGAACCACGAAATACGGAATTATACCCTTCTCTGGACAATTTTTAAAACTGTGTTTTTTTCTGAATTAAAAATACTTAAAAATTTCAGCAGGGAAATATAAGCTTTACTGTAAAAAATGATGCAATGATCCGTACATACCGCCGCGGAACCGCGGCCATACCTTGCTTGGGCCGTGGATCCGCGGCCGTACAGAAGTGTTATTTCATCGTTTTTGAACAGTAACGTCCGTAGCTGCTTGTATATATTTTTGGGTATTTTTAATCTGACTCAAGTGTTGAGTGTTCTGGGGATTATTTTGGATTCGTTGATTCGATCGAAAAATTAAATTTCGTGCTGTTTTCGGGTAATTTAGAAAGTATTAAAATGTTCGAACGGATATCATTAACTCACTTTTTCCCGGCACGAAAAAATTTCAAGTGTTAATTTTTCTTGAGTTTAAATCTTTCGGAAATACGTGCAAGTAACGTGGTGGACCCTCTAGAAGAACACAAACCTTAATTGGATTATGTGACCGTTTGAACTGCCTCTAAACCTTAGTGTTTGGGGCAGTACGGCGTGCTACATGTGAGGCGTTGGCTTGACCCTTCAACGGCTGGACCACTGCTACTGTGACACATTCTGGGATTTTTGAACTCCGCTCAAGTGTTGAGCTAATTAGGAAATCTTAGGTATTTGATTATTCGATCGGAAAGTTTAATACTGTCTATTTATCTGGAATGTGATACAATATGTGGAATTCATATAGTTAGGCATGAAATGCGAAGTATGCGATATTTCGGATTTATGATGTCTAAAGAGATTATGGATTCCAAATGTTGTAGTTTTACACTTTCTTTTCTGTGACCGTAAGTATAGTATATGGGGTATCGCCGGCTTCGTTGCTATACATCAACGACAATCGGGATACGCATACTTGCTTACGTTGATGATATGAGATATTATGTGTTGCTGAGATATGATGTGCAGGATTGTCGCGATTGAATAGCCGTGGTTTTTTTTATGTGAGATAAGAGTTTTATTTTCATTCATGTATAAATCAATTGTATGTAATATTCTTTTATTTGGGGTACTTCCGGGCTGAGGAAGATATTTCCATCATTGTATATTATTTACTTTTCCGCATTAGGATAGACCCAAGGAGGGGAGCACAAGTGACCAGGTTCTATTGTTCAGTGGGAGGCCATCTCGAGGAGTCGAGACCTGGTCTCCTAAACTCTAGAATTGGCAGGATCACTTGCCGCTCTCATAGGGGTCTAGGGGTGTGGGCTTGGCTATTCATCGCGACCGTGAAATCCGTATTTTCTATTGTTGGCTAAATACAAAATACGGACATCCTAGATATCCTTTCATTTTCATATGTGCTTCTGCTGTTGATATTCTGTAATGTGATTACTTAGTATCTGAGACGAATGGATTATTATTATATATATGATATATAATTAACGTTACTTATGTTTTACACCCGCACTAGTCCCGCCCCGCTATGCCGTTAGTTAAGTAACCTAACGGTGCATAACGGGACACTGTGGCGAATGCGGATGGCATAAGTGTACGTTCTATTTTCGTTTCTTTTCTGTGATGGCTTAGGAACTTAAATGATGGGATTACATTAATGAGATTAATGTAAAGAAAAAGAAACCTAAAAGATGTTGTAGAATCAGATTTGAAACCCACTCGGCCTTTTTATGAAAAATGCAAGTTTCAAAAGATGCGGAGCTTAAGAAACTCCTTTTCTAAAACTGTTTTGATTCTACAACGAGATCAAGTTCTAAGCGTTAAAGGTTTTCATAAAAACCATCCGCAACCCTCCGTCATTTTAGGAAGCAGAGTACTTAGTATTCGTGCTACGTATGTCGACCATATCCGAGGCGTAGTGTACGGTAGCTGAGTGATGTCTTCCTACAAAGCATATGATGCGATCAGTTAGGACATTCATGTGATTATGTTGATTATAGTCAAGGGTCATATGGGTGGGTCTAGTTGATCTCGAAATGACTGGTAGAACTTGACTAGTACTTATGATATTTTAACCATAGCCAAGGTCATAAGTAACTGTTAGTTATATGTATGCCCTAGAGGCCATTACTGTACATTGGATGTATATTGTAGTGGATGCTTGGACATATATAGGGAGGACTTTCTTGCTCGACATGATAGTATGCTATCTGGTTGCTCTTTACCTTAACGTGTACACTGATTGTCTCTCTGTTACATGTTGGTAAAGCCCTTAGGATGTGTACTTGACTACCTGGACTATGATGCGGATCATACTAGTGGGGACATGGTAGTCCATAAGTACATCCTTCAAGGTCCCTAGTCGTGGGTGTATCGAGACGGGGCATCGATATACCAGAGTAGACTAGCGTATACCTTCTCGACCCATACTGATGGGCGATGGATGATCCTATATCCATTGGTGTTTGACATCAAAGATGATATACGGGTGCTCAGTGGAGACTGGGTACACTGGACGGACTCGCCGAGAACTCCCAGATGGTATTATACCTTACGTCAGATGGCAGTTCTCTGGTGACACTGGTACAGAGTAGTCTGTTGACCCGAGATCGTCATAGAGTCTTGTGTGATTCCCACTGTGCTTTGATTTCCACCTTACCACGTCCAAGAGGGCGTGTAAAACGGTGGTTTTTGGGTACAGTCCCGAATCACATGGAGGCAATGAGCGATAGGAGGGGATTCGTCTCTCCCGGTATAGGGAGTTGATGTTGCACTGTGTTCGATTGGCTATAAACGGAAATCCCTGGCCAGGGTTGCTGAGATTTACTGGTAAGTGTTACCAGTAGTTTCTCGAACTGTTATAGACCTCATATCGACACGACTTATCGAGCTATTGGGGTCTGACGTTTACCACCCCTAGGCGAGATATGCGACATATCGGACGAACAGACCGGACTGTACGGTAAGTGCTACTGGTTGGATTCACAGGAGTATGAGCGGGCTTGCTCATCGATCTTCTGATCGCTCAATACCCGGGTGGCCGTTACGTTTAGCAGACCGCTTGCGGCTTGTGGGTGTTTGATATGATCATCACCTGCTGCCGGCGTATTGACGAGTCTTTAGAGTCCTACACAGAGGTTTCCTGGCTCAAGCGAAACGAAATAGGAGCGCATATGAGATATGTGCGGGACCGAGAATAATACCAGTATGTGATACTGGATTCTATTCTCGCGATTTGTATCATCGGCATGTTATATGTGATATAGCCGGGTTACCGAATCAAGTGTTGATTCGATACATTGATACACTTGATATTAGTCGGTTATATGCGATATGACCGGATCATTAAATCAAGTGTTGATTTAATGATTTGATGTATAATTATATATTTGATATATTACTTTGCATTAACTAATATTGGTTCACTTTAAATGGATTTTCTCACTTGTTGTGCATAAGTAGTATATGTGATATAGTTTTGTGCACTAGTTTGTATCATGTTTGATGATACATGCAAACTTGGGTGTATGTTTGGTTTAAACCATGGTTGGTCAATGGTTAGGGTTTCATTTGCTTCATTTACTTCTTCATTTATTTATTTATTCATTTTAGAAAGAAATAAAATGGTGGCTAACTTTGGATTATCTTTGAAGCTTCATGAATCTTTGAAATGATTGACCATTTTGTTTCTTTCCTTAACCCTAACCATTCACTTAAACCTTGGTTTATTCTCGACACTTAACCATGGTTGATAAAATGATAAGAATGACTTTGTTTCCATTTATTCATTATTCTTATTATATTATCTTCTTCTTCTTCTTCTTCTTCAAGAAAGAAGCTTGCTAGCTTCAATGGTGAAATAAGAAAAAGTGTGAGAAATCCAATTCTAAAGTGAACCCACTTCCTATTTCTTCATCCTCTACCACTTGCCAAGTAGTATAGGGTGTTTTCTTCACTAGTTTCATGACTTGGTGAAGTTGGAGCTTGATCTTGTGTTGCCTCGACGTAGATCATCTTCGGCATCGAAGTCGACGACTTAGCCCGCCCATTTCTCCGATGAAGCCGACGCTAGAGTCCGGGATCCGATGATCGCAGCGAGGGGACGTCAACACGGAGCTAGAAAAGTGAAGGACCGGATCTACAAAGGTTGTATTTCCGTTCACTTAGCACTAAAGTAGTTTAGTAGCATTTAGTTTCGCCTAAATTCTAGTTAACGATCCGTATTAGGGTTTGTAGGCACAAGAAAAAATTTGAATTTGGCATGGTTGATGCCTTATGAGACCTCATTAGCATGCCTATGAACCCTACAGTAACTAGGGGTAAAAACCATATCGTGAGTTTCAAGAGTTGAAGTTTGCAATAAGATTGCATACCATCTATATGATAGTTGGATCCCGATCCCACTGTGAGTAAGTGTTACTTCCAGGAGAATTTTGCACTTTACAATTAGCTGATCCAGTATGTTTCTAGAAAGGTGTTAACGGGGTTTTGACCACTGGGAAAACGAGGTTTACTTTAATTAGGTCCGTGCGAAAGCATGGGGAACCTCCCTCAAGTACCGACACTGGCCTGGCTGACCGGTTAGCGAAACTGTAGAATGTAATTAATCCTGGCTGGTTTTCTTTTCAGGTTTTGAAAAAAAAATTGATTAAAGAAGTGGGAGACATCGATTAGATAAGATAATAACCAATCTAATTCTTTGCAAGAGCATTTCGCTGAGTGTATTCTTTTCTCTCTTCTAATGGCAGATACCAATGACGGGACTTAAGCTTCTACTAGAGAAAAATAAACTGACTGGACAGAACTATAAAGAATGGTTGAGGAACTTGAACATTGCACTTGCATATGATAAAGTATCATATGTCCTCACAACCCAAGCCCCACTCGTCCCAGGACCTGAATCATCTGTCTCGGATAGGGAGATCCGAAAAACTTGCGATGCTGATTGTAACACGGCCAAGTGCCTCGCGCTTGCTTTTATGGACAATATCCATCAGAAGCAATACGAGAATATGGATGTACAATCCATCTTTCTTCACACAAGGGACTTGTATGAAGAGCAATCTCGTACTTTGAGATACGAGGCATCTCGAAAGCTGTTTCAGATGCGAATGGCCCCTGGTACATCAGTAGGAGACCATGTTTTAAAGATGATTGGTCTTATAGAAGAACTTGAGGAACTGGATGGACCATGGACAATGAGCAGTATACAGATATTGTTCTACAGTCTCTCCCCTGCATTTGCTCCGTTCATAGTGAACTTCAATATGAATGATTTGGAGAAATCATTACCTGAACTTCTCAATATGTTGAGAAGTGCAGAGAGCACGTTCAAAACAACGAAGACTCCCGCTCTGCATGCTGGGCCATCCTCCTCTTCATTCCCAAAAGGCAAGGCCAAGGGAAAGAAAACGAAGAAGTCCATCAAACAGAAGGGTGGAGTTAAAAAGGCAAAGGGGAAAGACAAATCAGGGGCTGCGGGAAGCGGGAAAGGAGAATGTTTTTACTGCCACAAGTCAGGACATTAGAGACGCAACTGTGCTGTGTATCTTGCTAATCTCAAGAAGAAGAAGCATGTTGATGCTTCCACTTCTGGTGTGTTTGTAACTGAAAACTGTTTTTCTTTAAACTCTGCATCTTGGGTGTTAGATACCGGTTCTGGTTCTCACATCTGCAATTGTATCCAGGGATTGAGAAATAGTAGAGTTATGAAGACAGGTGACCATACTCTGCGGGTTGGAAACGGTTCCAATGTACATGCTGTATCCGTGGGAGAGTATCAACTTGGGTTGCCTTCGGGTTGTATTTTGGTTTTGAACTCGTGTTATTTTGTACCAAGTATGCTATGTAATATAATATCCGTTTCTTTGTTCGACAATGAAGGATATAATTTTGTATTGCAAAATAATGTTATGAACATTAACTTGAATCAAGAGTTGATTGGCTATGGTACATTAAATAACGGTATTTACGTCCTGAACCAACACACAGTTTTCAATATACAACATTCTAATAACAGAAAGTTTTCAGACATAAATGAAGCTTTTCTTTGGCATTGTAGACTTGGTTATATTAATGAAACAAGACTAAACAAGCTACATAAAGATGGATATTTAAATCCTGTTGAATATAAATCTTATGCGACTTGCCAGTCTTGTATCAAAGGTAAAATGACCAAAACGCCGTTTACCGGACACGGAGAAAGAGCTGTGGAACTCTTAAGCCTCATACATTGTGATGTATGCGGACCAATGTCTACACATGCTAGAGGTGGTTTTTCATACTTCATTACTTTTACTGATGATTTCTCAAGATTCGGACACGTGTTTTTGATAAAGCACAAATCCGAAGCTTTCGAGAAATTCAAGGAGTACAAACTTGAAGTAGAAAAACAAACAGGCTTGAGCATCAAGAAACTTCGATCAGATCGAGGTGGAGAAAATTTAAGTACAGAGTTTTTTGACTTCTTAAAAGAGAAAGGGATTCTCTCTCAGCTCACTCCTCCTTACACACCACAGCACAATGGTGTGTTAGAACGAAGGAATCGTACACTATTAGGTATGGTACGATCCGTGATGTGTGATGCTGAGTTGCCGCTTTCCTTTTGGGGGCATGCATTAGAGACAGCAATGTATCTGTTGAACAGGGTTCCAACCAAGACCGTGTCTACCACTCCATATGAGATATGGAGTGGAAAGAGACCATCTCTTAAAAGAGTTAGGATTTGGAGTTGTCCGGCTTTTGTTTAAAAGCAGAATCCAGACAAACTCGAGACACGATCGGTTATGTGTAAATTTGTGGGGTATCCAAAACATTCATATGGATATCTATTCTACCACAAGGAGGAACAAAAGGTGTTTATTGCTCAGCATGCCACATTTTTGGAAAATGAAATCTTTACAGATAGTACTGATGGCAATGCAGTAGAACTAGAAGAGGTTCTAGAGACACAAATTACTCAGGACGAATTGGTTGAAACTGATGTTGCAGTAGAACTTCAAGAACCTCAGCCGCTCCGGAGATCTGGTAGAACTTCTCGTCCACCAAAGAGATACTATGGGTTTCTCAATGAAGGTGATAGAGAAGATTGCATCATGGATGATGATGACCCTACTAGTTTTCAGCAAGCTATCACGAGTGGTGACTCGGTGAAGTTGCTGGAAGATATGAGATCCGAAATGGAGTCCATGTATACCAACAAAGTATGGACTTTGGACGTTGCGCCCCCTGAAATAAAACCCGTTGGGTGCAAATAGATCTTTAAAAGAAAGATTGGTATATATGGACAGGTAGAGACCTTTAAAGCAAGGTTAGTAGCGAAAGGTTTTCGTCAAAGACCAGGATTGGACTATGATGAAACTTTCTCTCCAGTAGCAATGCTTAAATCCATCAGGATCCTACTTGCTATTGCTGCTCACTATGATTATGAAATCTAGCAGATGCACGTTAAAATTGCATTTCTAAATGGTGATTTAGAAGAGTGCGTTTTTATGGATCAGCCAGAGGGCTTCATTGACAGTGGGAGCAGCGGGAAAGCATGTAGATTGCTTAAATCCATTTATGGATTAAAGCAGGCCTCACGGAGCTGGAACATCTGCTTTGATGATACAATCAAAGAGTTTGATTTTATCAAAAATATAGATGAACCATGCATTTATAAGAAGATTGTAGGGAGTACTGTCACATTTCTCGTATTGTACGTAGATGACATTCTCCTGATAGGAAATGATATTCCTATGCTACAATCGGTCAAACTATTCTTATTACAAAGGTTCTCCATGAAGGACCTGGGTGATGCCTCATGCATTTTGGGCATAAGGATCTATAGAGATAGATCCAAGAGGTTATTGGGATTGTCCCAATCAAAGCACATAGACACCATCCTAAAAAGGTTTAGTATGGAAGATTCCAAGCGTGGTGCCTTGCCTGCTTGTCATGGAATCACTCTCTCCAAGGACTTCTGTCCGAAGACTGATGAAGAGAGAGCTCGCAAGAGCATTATACCCTACGCTTCAGCCGTAGGATCTATAATGTATGCGATGTTATGTACTCGCCCTGATGTAGCTTATGCACTAGCTGTAGTGAGCAGGTATCAATCAAACCCAGGGGAGAAACATTGGATAGCAGTGAAAAACATTCTTAAATACTTGCGAAGGACTAAAAAATTGTTCTTGGTGTATGGTAATGGGGATCTCCAGATGGAGGCCTTTACCGATTCCAGTTTCTAAAGTGATAAGGATGACAGCAAATCTATCTCAGGGTTTGTATTTACCCTCAACGGAGGGGCGGTTAGTTGGAAGAGTTCTAAACAAGATACCGTTGCAGACTCTACGATGGAAGCTGAGTATATTGCTGCAAATGATGCTGCCAAGGAAGCCGTCTGGATAAGGAAGTTCATCACGGAACTAGGAGTAGTTCCAACCATTGTTGATCCAATACCATTGTATTGTGATAATAATGGAGCTATGGCGTTAGCCAAAGAACCAAGGTCCCATCAGAAATCCAGACATATCCTGAGGCGATATCATTTGATCGGGGAGAAAGTAGATCGCCAGGAGATCGAGATTCGGAGAGTAGATACAAAGGATAACATAGCAGATCCACTCACCAAGGCCCTTCCACAGCCGCAGCATGAGCGACTTTTTGAGATGTTGGGTATGAGATATGCCAATAACTGGCCTTAGCGCAAATGGGAGATTGTTAGATATATGTATGCCCTAGAGGCCATTATATGTATAGTGGATGCTTAGACATGTATATATGATTTTAGATAACTTTCTCGCTCAACATGATAGTATGCTATCTGGTTTACTTTATCTTGACATGTTGATTTGATCGTGCTTTTATTCATTTTCACATGTTGATAAAGCCCTCAGGATATTTGCTTGACTACTGTGACTATGATGCGGATCATACTAGTGGGGCATGTGTAGTTTACAAGCATATCCTTAAACTGTTCCTAGTCGTGGGTGTATCGAGACGGGGCATCGATATTCCAGAATAGACTAGCGTATACTATTCTTATCCCATATGATGGACGATGGATGATCCCATATCCATCTGGTGAGGTGACACCAAAGATTGTATGCGGGTGCTCAGTGGAGACTGGGTACACTGAACGGACTCACAGAGAACTCCTATATGGTATTATATCTATCGTCGGATAGCAGTTCTCAGGTGACACTGGTACAGGTTAGTCTGTAGACCTAAGATCGTCATAGAGTCTTGTGTGTCCTCCCACTGTACTTTGATATCCACCCTACCACGGCTATACTGAGTCGTGCAAACAGGTGGACTTTGGGTACAGTCCCGAGGCACATGGAGGCGATAAGCGATAGGAGGGGTTTCGTCTCTCCCGGTATTGGGAGTTGATGTTGTGCTATGCTCGATTGGCTATAACAGGAAGTCCCTAGCCAGGGCTGCTGAGATTTATTGATAAGCGTTATCAGTAGTTTCTCGATCTGTTATGAGCCATACACCAGCATGACTTATTGTGTTATTGGGGTCGACGATTCCATCCCTAGACTCGATATGCAATATATCTGACGAAGAGACTGGACTGTACGGTAAGTGTTGCCAGTTGGCTCGACGGGAGTTTTGACAGCTTCGCTGGTTTTCTTCTGATCGCTCAATACCCGGGTGGCCGTTACGTTTAGCTGACCGCTTGCGGCTTGTAGGTATTTGATATGATCATTACTACTGCCGGCGTATTGACGAGTCTGAGAGTCCCACAATGAAGTTTCCTGGCTCAGGCGAAAAGATGTGGTTTGCATATGAGATATGCGCGGGGACCCGATTAAATACGGATATGTGATACCGTATATTAATCGGGTATTTTTCTATTGGTCAGGTCGTATGTGATATGACCGGTTTGCAAAATCAAGTGTTGATTTAACAAATGACTTTTAGATTAATTCTTTAATTAAACCCTTTTTCTATTTTTGTATGCATGCATGTGCATGAACACATACATACATACATAGTATCATGGTTGTTGATACATATTTGGTGGCAATGCAAGACTCATATTGTAGTAATTATCTATTTATTTATCATTTTGAATAAAGGAAAGGATAATTCACACATGGTTAATGTTTATCATCTTTAGCCATGCTTCAACCACTTTTTAACCTTGAGTTAATTATCCTTTTACTTTTTAACTCATTTGATAAAGATCTAGATAATTACGAACCATGGTTGAAGTGAGAAGGATTAATATGGATTATTCTTTCTCATTTCAATAATTCACTCATATCTTTTTCTTTTGAGCTCAAGCTTAGCCACCATCTTCTTCTTCCTCTCTTGAAAATTTCTTTGAGTGAGGGTGATAAAAAAAGAAAGGGTTTTGATTATAGAATACAAACCGCATCATCATACTACACACATCTAGCCCATTTGTGTAGTGTGATTGCTCTACTGCATTCACATATCAAGTAAAGCAAGGAGCATTGGGTAAAGGGACTCCGGGTGGATCATCGTGGACTAGGAAGGCTTCCATCGATCCGTTCCAAACTCTCAAAGTGCTAAGGAGTCACTAAGGGAGGTCTACAAAGGTTGTAATCTCTACTCTTAGTGATACTTTTTCTTTTGCATGTGATGCTTAGTCAAAAGAAACCCTAAATTTCTAGTTATGATTCTTTGCAAGTTCACTTAGACCTTAAAATTTTGATTTTGGCATATGTGATGCTTCTAAACCCTTGATGAGGTGCTAGGTAAACCTAACACTATTACGCTTCCACTTGTTTCGTTTTCTAAAAACTGCTGTTCTAGAAAATGGGCATTACGAGAAACAAAAACCTTTTGTTCATCTGCGTAATAGAAAAAATACCCCTTGGAGTTCTTTGGATATCCCACAAACATACACTGTACTGAGCGTGCATCGAGTTTGTCTGCATGCTGCTTTTTAACAAAAGCCGGACATCCCCATATCTTGAGATACCGAAGATAGGGTTTCTTCACACTCCACATCTGATATGGTGTGGTAGGCACAGTCTTGGTAGGAACCCTGTTCAAAAGATATGCAGCCGATTCTAGTGCATAACCCCAGAAAGATCACGGTAACTCAGCATTACTCATCATAGAATGTACCATATCCAATAGGGTTCGGTTCCGTCTTTCCGATACACCGTTATGTTGTGGAGTGTGTTGGAGATAGTGCCCTCGGAGTCAATTATTGGATCACAGGCACGTGATTGCAATGATTGAGAGAGGACCTATACCGTTAGAACAGTCATACTCAAGATGATAGTATGCTATCTGGTTTATCTTTATCATCGTGTACTGTTTTAGGTGACCTTACATGTCACTATTGCACGTTGATAGAGCCCTTAGGATTCTTTCTTGACGGCCAGCAGTATGATGGCGATCATATACGTTGGAGCTGGGGTCTATAAGCACATCCTTAAAAGGTCCCTAGTGATGGGAATTTTCGAAACCGGGCATCGACACTCCAGAGTAGACTAGTGTATACAGTCGAGACCCCGACGAGGGGCGGTGGCCGGTCTCACAAGCCACTGGTGTCAGTTGGTTCACCTAAGATGTATACAGGTGCTTATTGGGTTATGAGTACACCGGACAGGACTCGCCGGGAACATGCTAGTTGGTCTTATACCTGACGTCAGATAGCAGTTCCCTGGTGACATGTGTACAGGTTAGTTCATCGACCTGAGATCGTCATTTATCTTGTGTGAGTTCCCACTGTACTTTGATTACTACTCTACCACGGCTCAAAGGAGTCGTACAAACAGGTTTTAGTTGGGTACAGTCCCGAGCCACATGGAGGCAGTGAGCGGATCTGCAGGGTTCGTCTCTCCTGTTATTGGGGGTGAGGTCGCGCTGTGTCTAGGAGAGCCATTACACGAAGTCCTTGGCCAAGGCAGGAGATTTACTGGTAGGTATTCCAGTAGTATCTCAGGGTGTTCTGGGCTACACTCCGACACGACTTGTACCGCTTTTGGGGGTCTGACTTTTACCAACCCCTAGGCCCGCCATGCGATGCTCATAGATGAACAGACCGGACTGTACGGATATTGTCACTGACAGGCCCAGTAGGGTGTCAGGATGAGTTCGCTCACAGACGTCCCTTTTGGTCAATACCTGGTGGCCCGTCACGTATGGCTAATACCTCTGACGTGCTAGTGGTTAAATCCACAGCCAAAGTGTTGACGAGTCTTTAGAGTCCCCCACAGACAGTTTCTCAAGTTTCTGGCTAAACGCTGTAGAGGCCGTAAGGAGATATGGCAGGGTTCGATCTTATACGTGCGGTATTACACGGATCATGATCGGACGGATAATACTAGCGGGCTTTGGTTTAAGTCGGTTCCTAGTATTGTACGGTGTAGATTTTGTCTCATTGCATTTGTATTCAGTGGGAATACAAATGCGGGTTGGTATATACAGTCGCAGGGTTTTCCTGTAATTTATTACGGGATCAGTTTTTTGAAGTTGCCAGTTTGTATTCCGTTTCGGCCAGTTTTCCTTTGTTCTGACATGGCCGGATTTTTCTGATGGAGGGGCTAATTTGCATATTTGCCAATTAGCATTTGTGGAGGGTTTATTTGTAAATGAGGGATTATGATGGTTCTAGCATCTTTGCTTTTTCTTGCATCATTACTTGCATTAATGGTGAGAAGATTGATTTAATTATGAAAGGATTTTAGAAAGAATTTGATGTGAACTTTTTATCACTCATTTTCCTTACTTGTTTTAATCCATCATTTTTCCCTCCACCATTAGTGATGGCTGGCCACATTTTGTGAGGGGAGAGGATTCATTTTGTGTGTGGGGAAATTACTCACCTCATTTTGGCTTGCTACAAAAATCCCTCACCTCTCTCCAAAGATCATTCTTCTCCTCCATCAAATGGCAACTTCATACCCCAACGAGACAAAGCTTTCTACACTTCATCTACAGTATTCTTGGACACGTCGACTCGCCAACTTCGTGCCCGAGTTTCCTCGGTCCAGAGTTGGAGCCCGTAAAAGAACCCGGCGATGTGGTGCCCGTTCCGACGATGAGCTGAAGACCGGAGATTCCGCGAGGAGATCGGAGTGGAGGCCGAAGACCGAAGGACACGGATCGCTCGGTATAGCTTCCTTCCCATTCTCTAGTTGCTAGGAGTAGGTTAATGGCCCGATCCGGGTTTATAGTGCGCGATAGTGCCGGTTTACAAGTTTTTGAAAAGTTTCGTTTCCGCATTTTGGCCTCAGAATGGCGGCCGGGACGCTGCCGTGCACTTACACTGGTATCAGAGCCACGCCATTAACCTAGTCTAGCTTGCTCAAACGTGTTTACAAGTTCGATCGATCGGATTTTCGAAAAACCGTATTTTCAAGCACACGTACTGTCGAGTTTTTCCCGTGCTCTAAAAATTATTTGGTATATTGGAAAAATACGTGTAGGGTTTTTTGTGAACACTGTAGAAAAATGGTCACGCGATGCCACTGTAGCGCCGCGGAACCACGGCCTTAACCCCCTTTTGGCCGCGGTTCCGCCGCGGAACAGTGTCATCAATGCACCAGATTTCTACAGTAGTTCTCTGACAGGAAAATGGGGTTTTTAGAATGTTCTATTTTGGCCCAGATTTATTTTGAGTGCTACAGTTGTGCTTGGGGCCCACTTCGGTAACTTTAGTCGACCGAAAATTTTAAACATGTTAGTTCACAGTATTTGCATTATATCTGCGACCGTGAATGTCATTTGATCGGTAAATCCTGTCTAACTGCTGTAGCCCTTTTAGACGGATTTGCGAACGTGACATTCACGTTGATGTTCTGTGTTGTGCTGTGATATTGCGGATTTGTCGTGGTGGATAGCCTGGATGCAATGTTAGTACAGTTTCGTTTTATATGTACATTTGATATTGCGGGGCGAGCGTCTGACATGTGGACTGTCGTTACTGCCTGTTTGTATATTATTCTTTTGGGCCACGACCGGGCTGAGGTCGATGTACCTGTTGTATATTTTACTTTCTGTACTAGGATTACCCCGCGGAGGGGTGCACGGGTAGCCGGGTTCTAGAGGGCAACGGGCCCGCATCTCATGGCGTTGAGACGGAGGGGGTTTCACTCTAGAATTGGCGGGCTATTAGCCGCACTCGTAGGGGGTATAGGTTGACCTAAGAAGGGGTGCCCAAGTTACCGGATTCCGTGAAGTGCTGGGTGGTCCATTCACGTTGCTGAAAGGGGCTGCCTCGTTTCAGGTTTTGGCGGGTAACTTGCAGCGCCCGTAGGGGTCTAAAATTTCATTGCACGGCTATCCACACGACCAGAGGAACGTCGGGTTTCAGTAGCGGCTCTGTGAAACTGTAACGATTTAAAAATAATTAAATAAATAAATAAATAAATAATTAAATGAATAAAAGTGTTTTAGCGAATTTTATGATTTTCGGTAAAGCAAAATGTATTTTTCGTAATATCAAACCGCAATTGTTTTTCATTATAAATTCAAAAATACCTATTTAATTATGTAATTACTATTAAATAGTGTTTATTTAGCCACTTATAAATTTTTAGTTTAATAAAATATTTTTACTAAATTAATTATTTTAAATATTAACATAAGCTTTATTTTTACACTAAATTAGTGTAAATTACAAATTTAAATGGTTTTAATTTGTAAAAAATGAACCATGGCATGTTAGAAATTAGTGTGTATCATGAAAAATTTATTTGCAAATTTTTCCTAATTTCTAGAGCTTTCTTGAGTTGCTATAGTAAATAAATAAATAAATAATTAATTAAAGCATGAAAAGACTTTATGTGATGTTTTCTCCTCTTGAAAGTTCTACACACTTTCACACTCACTTCTTTCTCTCCCTCACCTCACCTAGGCCGGCCACAAACCCCCCATGGCTGCCCCCCCCCCCATTTTCCATCTCATTTTGTTCAAAATTCATCAAAAATACTTCAAAAATTCAACAAAAAATACACAAAATCCTAATCTCTTCATACCCTTTATTCTCTACCCTTTTTTATATGGATTTTGGAGTGGGAAAGCATGTATTTTGGAGGCTCATTTCTTATTGGGATTTCATATTTTGGGAGGTATAATTTTCTTTCTTTGATTTATTGTTATTAGATGATCATTTAAGCTTAATTAGATTTAATGAATTAATTCTATGTTTTTTTTCTTTTTAAAATGCAAGTTAGGGTTGTAAATTCAAGTTAGGGTTTTTAATAATTAATTAGGGTTATAATAGTTAGTTTAACACTTTTAGAATTGGAAAATATTGCATGGTTGTTAAATTGTAAAATTTTAATTTAAAATTGTTTTAAATAAGGAAATTAGCTAACTAGATTTTTCTAAAATGTGTTGTGGGTGATATAAAATTCCAATTAAAGTTGCTATCATTAGATTGTAATTTTAGTGAGAATATTAGCATATTAATTGAATGAAAAACTTAGTTTGATCACTAGATTACCTTGAGAATTGGAAAATAGTAATAAAATGCTATTATTTTGTAAACTAGATTTTAGGAATTTCTAAATAAATGTGATTAAAAATATAATTTATGGTTTCATTGAATCATTATCATTATGAATTGTGGTTTAATACATTAATTCATGCAAATCATGTTTTGTGGTGGAATTGTGGTGCGTTGCTTGAAAAATGTTGAAATTTGTTAAATGTTGCAAACTAGAAATTTCAAATTAATATAAATTTGTGTAATAAAAATATAGTAACGGTTTGTATAGTCTAGTTATACTATATAATGAGTTTTATAACTATTGGTTTCATTTAAATGTCAAGTTTTGATGAAAAACGGTAAATTGGCAATTTCGGTTTTTACGAAATTGGGCGGTTTGATGGATTTTAGGGTTTCGATGGATTTAATAGTGTTTTATAGTATAAGTAATGTGTTTTAAAACTACAAGTTATTTGATGATGTTATCTCGATCCATCGGAGTTTGTACGCCGATATCGAGCGGTATTTGGTTCTTTTGCGTGGACGGGACATAGGTTTTAACATATGCTTGCTCCTTTAGATCGTTTGACTTTCGTATGTGATTCAGTTTACGATGCTATTTATATGTTTGCGTCTAGGTACCCCCCCCCCCCACGTGGACTGCGGGCAATGAAGAGGAGGATGGCGACACCGTCTTCAGCAGACATGGACCAGGTGAGTAGATGCATATCTACGGGGGGAAGTCGGGTGGATGGCGTTTAGCACCCCCGCAACGTAGAATAGGAATAGTACTTATTGACATTAGGAAACCAGATGTGACCCTAGTAGGACCCTAGTATTGACCCTAGGCTGGACTAGACTGATTTAGGAAAACCATATCAGAGGATGAGTACTTTGGGAAAGGTTCGTAGGTTTCTGATAGAAACACACACGCACACACAAAACTCGACATGGAGTATACGTATATGTGTATACGTATATAAAACTAGGTATAGGTGTATATATATATACGACACGTATATGGGATTCATTGATGTGATATGATATTTGAGGCATGATGAAACAGTATAACTGGGCTTGATGCCGTGATTCTTGACAATACAGTCGTATTAAAGTGTTAGCGGATCATTAGAGAATGAGATAATGAACATGAATATATATAAATTATAAAGAGTGGTGGTGATATTGATGTACATGGGACGCTAGAATAGTACCCGGACTGTAACTTGTGACTGATCACGATATGATATATGTATAACTTGATTACGACATTATATTGGTGTGACCTGATGCCGATATCATATAAGTATGACCTAGTCACAATATGATACATATGACATGATATTTCTGAGGATAAACTAATGATGCTTGTCATGATGGCAATGATATATGATTGATGTATGCGATCACAGTTTAACACCTTGATCATGAGATGTGCAGATGATGACATTATACGAATGAGGAGACACCTAGGAGATACTTGACCGTACCCCGATATTGGGATGCCGTACGATGGATTTTACCGTACGAGGCTTAGATTTGATGATTGATCCGCACTCTTGATTCGAGGAAGACGTACTACGTACGTGACGCTATTGAGGCGGGATCGCCGACTATTAGAGATATTGATTCAGACCTTAGGTAGACTCTAGTTTCTTGCTGACTAGTCTATTAGGTTTAGTTCCTTAGGATGTTAGATGGACACTGGTTTAGGTTCGACTCACATAGTGGTAGTTGTACTCGTATCTCGCAGAGGAGTGGATAATGCACATCTGTATTTACATTCATACTGTAATTATCATGGTGCATGTTCTTTTATAAGTTGCTATAATCAGTATAAACTTTACCTGTTAGGACACCAGCACTATTACCGATGATGCGCATATTCCACGCACACTTATTTGCCGACTCACACACATCATCATCGGTAATTGCTATGTCACGTACACTTTAGATCATATTGACTTTTATGGATAGAATCAGTTAACAACTAGACCACTATAATATTGTGATTATTCTCTGACATTAGTACAGACATGATATTTATTGCTTAGACATTCATGCATTCATATTTTCATGTTATCATGCAGTATTATGGGCATATGCCGACACCTATCATATACTTACTCATGATTTTGAGATTTGGATTTCTATGAGATTTCTGGATTTTTGGGGAAAACCGCAAAAATATATAAAAACTTCTCTCTCTCTCTCCTCTTCTCTTTTAAAATAAGATGCGGTTTTCTCGTGATGTATGTGTCGTCCACCATGAGATTTCATATTTTCTGTTGGATTTCGAGACCCGATTCGAGGAGTGGATGAACCGTCTCGGGTACATGGTGGGCCCGGTATGGTACCCCGGGGCAAGAAGATCGAGTTGTAGACGATGAGCCTGGCAGGGGAAGGCTACCTACCGGTGATGTCTGGCGCGGCGGATATCCGGAGGATACCGACCGTTGTCGTGGGATTTGATAATATGGGCCGATCCGGACTGACGGAGCCCGACATATTGAGACTTGAGGTTACATGTGTTGTGTCGATGCTTGACACGGATTTCCATGGATTTCATTGTTGAGATTTCAGATGATTATACACACTTTACTATGATAACAGCTAAAGAGTTCTTATACATATATATCTGGATTTCAGGATTTGTTACTTTACATTCATGGTGCATGCATTTCATTTCATATGACATAGTATTATATGAGGTACTAACACGACACGGAGTAGTTGCACTTACACGTAGTATTACCCTGCTATTACTAGATGTTTGGGATATAGTAGTGTATTATTATGACCTAGGATAGCGTCGTGCATTCGATTTCTTTTCATAGATGTCTTCTACTCACGAGTTGGCAACTCCCCCCGTTGTGCCAAATTCTTTTCAGGTTCGATGTACAGGTTTCCGTAGCAGCTTGTTGGCACATCTCTTCTTCAGGGTGATTTGCACGGTAGGTTGGTTCACTTGTATCCGAACCACCATTGTATTTTTATTCATTCATTTGTATCTAGTAAGCTCCATCAACCATATTTGTATTACTTGATAAGTTTATTGGACCAGTTGTTTATTTCGACCTTAGAGTCGCGCATGTGTTATTCTGATCTGGTGGTTTTTGTTTTCTTTTGAGATTTGAGCCTCGCCCTTTGGCGTTGTATATTATTGTGATTGTTGTGGTTGTCTCCGCCTGTTGGCGTTGAGCTAGCACCCGTTGGGGATGCTTTTTATTGTTTATGTATATTATACTTGTTGTACCAGTTTGGGGGCCAGTTTTTACAGAGGAGACTCTGCCGAAATTTTTGGTAAAATTTGCTGATGTTTTTATACTTGTTTTCTTTTCTTTTCTTCTTTTTCTTCTTTTATGGTTTAGATTTTTGGGCTTCGGCTTACTTAGGTCACGTGTCGCCTCTAGACGCTTCGTAATCTAAGTGCCGGTCACGTTCCGTACTTTCGGGTCGTGACAGAAACCCGAGGATCCCAGATATTTGTATTATTCTGTGATGCTTAATACATTTCTGTGATGTTGCATTTTATCACGCCTTGGGCGAATATTATATATTGATATATATACTAGTAGATGTTGTATATGTTTTGCATCCGCGCTAGTCCAGTCCCCGCTCTGTCGTTAGTTAAGTAACCTAACGGGTGATGACGGGACCCAGTGGCGAATGCGGATGGCATATACGTACATCATTATTTTCATTCTTTATTAGTGTGATCAATTGATGGGACTGCGTTGATTCGGATCAATGCAAGCTAAACAAACCTATTCTGATGTTGTTGGAACATTTTTTCAAAAAGCTGTTATTGCAAGGGCGTTCTCTTTTGTTTTGCACAGTGGTATTCGGTTATGAATATCCAGCACCTCAGTCGATGAGGCAAGGGCCGAGATCCCTTCACCAGGAGTGACCCTTTGGACAGAAGTTTGCGTCAGGGCAATAACTTCACTATAGTCGATTACTTTTGCTTTGCATCGTGGTATTCAGTTGGAATATCCTGCACCTCATTCTACGGGGAAAGAGCCGAGATCCCTTCACCGGGAGTGACCTCTTTAGCAAAGGTTTTCGCTACTATATTTTTATGAAAGCTATCCGGTTCCTTCAACGATATCAAGTTCATTACATTAAAGTTTTTTCACCAAAAACCATTCATAGCTCTCCATCATTTCATATGGATAGTCAATAGTATTCAAGCAGTGTTTGTTGGCCAAAGTCAAGGCACAGTGATTGGTAGCTATTGGATATTCATATGCAGCATAGATAGATGTGTTGGTTTGGGACAGTCGTACTGCCTTGTTGGCCAAAGTCAAGGGTAGGTACGGGTGGGTTCAAATCAACCTGGAGAATGACAGGTAGAACTTGACATGTGACTTATGATTTGTTGGCCAAAGTCAAGGTCATAAGAGCATGGGGTAAAAATCACATCGGGAGTTTCTAAAGAAACTGAAACTTGCCAGATATGCGCATACCTTCTGGAGTGTGATAACACGAGCGGATTTCGTCACATTATCATGCGATGATAGTTGGATCCCGATTCCTGCTGATGAGTTGGTTTACTCCTCGGGTGATCCCGACTAATTCTTCTCTTAGGTTTGGAGGAGAATTTGACGATACAGTGGGAGGTTTCCTAATTAGATAAATTGATAACCATTCTGATCTAGATTAGAGTGCACGCTGAGTGTTTCTTTTCTCTCTCTCTTTGGCAGCGACCATGGCCCAACCCTTGACTATGACTCAGTGACCAAGATTAACCGAACCTTCTTATAAGACTGGCTTTTGGATTGTCAGAGTTGCAAACCTCATTGCCACTCCTACTTTTAACCTTTTCTCCAGAACACCCCATATTACTACGAACATCTACTTCCATTGGATAAAACCATCGTATGGTTATATACGAACTCGAAGGAATTTATTCGAGGATGGTTTCCGGTTCTGGAGAAAACGAATAGGACCATTCGGTTGTCTTTTCCTCTTACCTCCTCTCAGGTTGCGAGTGTTCCTTGGATTAGGACAGTACACCTATTACGCAGATTGGACAGTCTTCTTCCAAACCATAGGCAGGTGCCGAATGGTGGGGAATGAAGAAAACCAATTAGCCTAACGATGGTGTGCAGAAGTTATTAAGTTAAGACAAATAAAGGGATTCGAAGGAGGGCAAAGTAAATTGCGACTGCTATTCACAACCAAACCAAGTAATTCATTACCACTCCCATTTCACCTTTGTATTTCTCCAGAATACTCCATATCACTATGAAGATCCACAGTTATTTGGATACTCCATCGTATGGTTATATACGAACTCGAAAGGAATTTGTTCCAGTTAGGGGATGGATTCTGGTTCGGGAGAAATAGGAATAAGCTTTATTTGGTTGTCTTTTATCTTTACCTTCTCTCGCATTGCGAGTGCTCCTAGGATTAGGACAGTACACCCATTATGCTTATTGGATAGTCTTCTTCCAAACCATAGGCTGGTGCCGTAAGGTAGGGAAGGAAGAAAACCATTTGGCCTAAAGGGGTGTACAGAAGGTAATGACTAAAGACATATGAAGGGATTTGGAGAGATGACAAAGAAATATACGGTTACAGTTGTGAATCTGGATAATGGAAGAGGCATTACTAGGAATATCCGGATACCCGTTCGAAACATTTCAATGTTTCAGTTTCACTGTGTATTGTTAAAAGAAAACTGATTTCCCAATTTGACACTTGCTCCAGGGTATGTATTTACCAGATATGATTCTCACATCTGTATGGTTTTACAGATGATGAGTGGGAGTAAGGTATTGGGAATTGGTTGATTATCCTCATTATATCGGGATTCGTTGTAATTGGTGATATTTGAGGAAATCACAAGGGTTGTTTGCCCGACGGCAAATATTTGGTTTTGAATATCCGTTGTAATGCACCAATTTCAAATTGATATATCTTGATTGGTGTGAAAAAGTGTTTGTAGAATAACTGCAATCAATAACGGTGTCGCGCGTAGCTAGACCGAGATAAGTACGGGTCGTCCTCTAGGAAACGTTGAATCTTTTACTCTTACTTTAGATGTGTTGAGAAAGGAGGAAGAAATAAGAAAGTTGTAGAATGATTTCTAGGATCTAAGTTAAGCAAGAATGCAAAATATATAGATCTAGATTATTTTAGGGATGTAGCTAATATAATTAGAGGGCTTGTATGGTTCGTTAGGATTTAGTAGTTATGGATGATTAATTAAAATTTACCCTTTTTATCCATTAATAGATTTAAAACTAGAACGACGGTGATACGTGTAGATTAGGGTTTCTGGAGGGAAAAGGAATCCCACTCTTAACCCTTATCTCGACATGGAACTCCGTTCATATCTAGCCTTTACCAAAACAATCATTAATCCAATCTCTAATCGCGGTCGGAAGTAACAAAGAATTGTTAGCGCGCACGATTAGGATGTTAATGATTCTTTTGATAAAGTTCATAAACTTTATAGGACTTAAAAAGGGTTTAGGGATGTTCATCATCTATTAGCCTACCCTAATCCTACGAACCCTAACAAGCGAAGAATTACTCGCGCATTTTGGGAGAAAAAGAGATGGAAAGAAATTGCATAATTAAACTACGAAGAAATAGAATAAGAAAAAGAAAGCTACCTTTATTAATCAATAATATTCATTACACTTTGATTCCTTAGAAAATGATTACAAGTACTAGTTGCTTCTCGATCTCTTCTAAGGAAGTAGATGAACAGTTGATGATCAGCTTGGATGCATGAGCCGTCTGGGACTTCGTGATCGCGTTGGCTTGATAATTTTTCCAAGAGGCTCTCGGTCTTTATTTATAGTCCCAAAGCCAGAAATTCAGATGCCTAAATTGGGGAATGGTAGTTAAAATCCTACCATAAAAATGCCATCCCCGAATTCCACTTCCACGCGGCGGATCCGCGGCATCAAGGGGCTCGGGCCGCGGATCAGCGGCCTGATGATCAGGTCCGTTGATCAAATTTCTGGGGCTGGCTCGTTGTGACATTTGGCGATCCTTGGAACCTTTGTAACATGAAAATCTTCTCGTGGTTGCTGCCAGACTTGGTTTCCAAGTTTTGCTTTCTTAATTAGGCAAGTTTTCTTCAACAACTTGATTTCTTGGAAAAATTTTGCACAACAACTTGGAAAAATTCTGCACAACAACTTATATAATATTTAGTAGACTTTGTTCTACTAGGATTTGGTCAATGATATTATTTGCATACAATTTCCTACCAAATTCTAATTATAATATATCAACACATGGAAAATAGTATTTTTACACATAAACCCTCATATGTATGATATATTATAATAAAGACTTTTTTTAATATGGAAATGGTAGGAAAAATGTGATAACAAATGTACAGTTTTATCAACTGAACAAATACCCCCAAACTTATCTTTGATCGTCCCGAGCAAACTAGTTTATTCAAGAGAAGAAGAAAAAGAAAGGAGAAAACTAAGCACACTTTCGTAGGCAAACATGATTGCACTGAGCACGTGCAACAAGCCGTTAAACCTCTAGGTGTCCCTAGTAGGAGGAGTGTTGTCACCTGAGGGTTTTCAGCGGATTACACCCACAAAATCCAATAACAAAAGAGAGATGGTGAAATTTATATATAAAGATAAGAACCATAAAAGAAAGACTTTGAAAATAGGAGTTTCCAACTATACTAGCTTTTCAGTTGTTATGAGCCCTATCTTAATAGTCATGAAAAAAATGTTAGAAATCACATCATCCCTCAATAAAATATCTTCTTTATTCTTCATTTCTACCTTTCGTCCAAATATCGATCATATACCCATACGTATGTGTAATGGACATCCCTACACTCGGAGAATTCAATTCACGCTATCATACTCTTGTCCATCTACATCAGTACTTTTTAACTTGATGAATATTTAGATTTGCTCACACATTTTCATGCGACCGTTATGTTGGAGTTAGTGCCCTCAGAGTCAATTATTGGATCACAGGCACGTGATTGCAATGATTGAGGGAGGACCTATCCCGGTAGGACAGTCTTACTCGAGATGATAGTATGCTATCTGGTTTATCTTTATCATCGTGTACTGCTTTAGGTGACCTGACATGTCGCTATTACACGTTGATAGAGCCCCTAGGATTCTTGCTTGACTGCCAGCAGTATGATGGCGATCATATACGTGGGAGCTGGTGGTCTATAAGCACATCCTTAAAAGGTCCCTAGTCGTAGGAGTTTCGAGAAAGGGCATCGATACTCCGTTAGTAGACTAGTGTATACAGTCGAGACCCCGACGAGGGGCGGTGGCCGGTCTCACAAGCCACTGGTGTCAGTTGGTTCACCTAAGATGTATACAGGTGCTCATTGGGTTATGAGTACACCGGACAGGACTCGCCGGGAACCTGCTAGTTGGTCTTATACCAGATGTCAGATAGCAGTTCCCTGGTGACATGTGTACAGGTTAGTTCATCGACCTGAGATCGTCATTTGTCTCGTGTGAGTTCCCACTGTGCTTTGATTACTACCCTACCACGGCTCAAAGGAGTCGTGCAAACAGGTTTTAGTTGGGTACAGTCCCGAGCCACATGGAGGCAGTGAGCGGATCTGCAGGGGTTCGTCTCTCCCGGTATTGGGGGTGAGGTCGCGCTGTGTCTAGGAGAGCCATTACACAAAGCCCTCGGCCGAGGCAGGAGATTTACTGGTAGGTATTCCAGTAGTATCTCAGGGTGTTCTGGGCTACGCTCCGACACGACTTGTACCGCTTTTGGGGGTCTGACTTTCACCAACCCCCTAGGCCCGCCATGCGATACTCATAGACGAACGGACCGGACTGTACGGATATTGTCACTGACAGGCTCAGTTGGGTGTCGGGGTGAGCTTCCTCATCGACGTCCCATTTGGTCAATAGCTGGTGGCCCGTCACGTATTGGCTTATACCTCTGACGTGCCAGTGGTTAAATCCACAGCCATAGTATTGACGAGTCTTTAGAGTCCACCACAGTTACAGTTACTCAAGTTTCGGGCGAAACGCTGTAGAGGCCGTATGGAGATATGGCAGGGTTCGATCAGATACGTGCGGTATTGCACGGATCGTGATCGGACAGTTTTTACTAGCCGGCTTTGGCTTAAGCCGGATTCTAGTATTTGATAGTGTAGTTTTGTCTCTTTGCATTTGTGTTCAGTGGGAATACAAATGCGGGCATGTATTTGCAGCAGCGGGGTTTTCCTGTAATTTATTATGGGATCGGTTTTCTGGGGTTGCCAGTTTGCATTCCGTTCCGGCCAGTTTTCCTTTATTCCTTCTCGGTCGGACTTTCTTGGTGGAGGGTGTTAATTGCAAGTTTGCAATTAACATTTAGTGGAGGGTTTTCTTGCAAGTTTGCTTTATGATGAGACTTGTTTCATCATGAGATGCCTTTCTAGTCTTTCACTTGCTTTTCATTTGATGGTTTGAAAAGGTGAAATGAGAGTGACCATTTTGATAAATGTTTATTCATTCTTTTTCCTTATATGAAAAGGTTTTCTTTTCTCTCTCCAATCTTGATCATCTTGGAGAGGGGCCGGCCACATTTGAGAGAGAGGAGGAGAGGATCATTTTTTCTAGTGGTGGCATTTTTCCTATCTCATTCTTGAGTTGCAAAAGATTAGCTTCAAAGCTCATTTCTTTCTCTCCTTCTCTTCTCCATTCCTCCACATCAAGGGAACCTCATAACCCCAAGAGACAAGTTCACTACACTATTCTACAGTAAGCCTTGGACGCGTCGGCTAGCCAACTTCGCGCCCGAGTTGCCTCGGTCAAGAGGCGGGAGCCCGTAAAAGATTCCGGCTACGTGGTGCCCTTTCCGACGAGCGAGGAGGTGACGGAGATTCCGCAAGAGATCGGAGTGGAGATGAAGACCGAAGGACACGGATCGCTTGGTATAACTTCTCACCCTATCTCTTTAGTTAGCTAGTATAGGTTAATGGTTTCGATCCGGGTAATTGTCCGCGGTAGCGCCGGTTTCCGAGCAAGGAAAAAAATTTTATTCCGCATTTTGGCCTCGAGTACGAGGCCGGGGCGCTGCCGTGGCGCAACATGGTATCAGAGCCACGCCATTAACCTTACCTAGCTTGTTTTAATGCGTTTTACTTATCCGATCGACCAAAATCTCAAAAAACCGTATTTTGTTCACATCAGTTTTCTGTTGGAATTTTTTGGTGTCTAAAAATTTTTCAGGTTACAGAAAAATAATGTGCACGAAATTCTAAGACCACTGTAAAAAGCCGACAGTGTCAGTCGTACAGTTGACCGCGGAAGCGCGGCCAAACCCCACTTTGGGCCGCGCTTCCGCCGCAGTCTACTGTGCTCACACTGTGAAAGTTTTACAGTGGGCTTTTGGGATAATTTTGTGGGTTTTGGAATATTAATTTAGGGCCCAGGTTTTCTGTGACTGCTACAGTATTGGTTTGGGGCCCGCTTGCTAATTGTTTGATCGATCGGATATTTGAAACACATTATTTCACAGTATTTACATTATATCTACGACCGTGAGTGTCACTCGATCGGTAAATCCGGTCTAACTGCTATAGCCCGGTTAGACGGATTTGCGAACGTGACTTTCACGTTGATGTTCTATGTTTATGCTGTGATGTTGCGGATCGGTCGTGGGGGATAGCCTGGATGCAATGCTAGTACAGTGCTGTTGTATTTTGTACATTTGTTATTGCGGGGTGAGCGTCCGACATGTGGACTGCCGTCTCTGCCTGTTTGTATTATTCTTTTGGGGCATGACCTGGTTGCGGTCGATGTACCCGGTGTATGTATATTTTACTTTCTGTACTAGGATTACCCCAGGAGGGGTGCACGGATAGCCGGGTTCTGGAGGGCAGCAAGCCCGCATCTCATGGCATTGGGACGGAGGGGGCTTCACTCTGGGATTGGCGGGCTATTCGCCGCACTCGTAGGGGGTACAGGTTGACCCAGGAGGGGTGCCCAAGTTGCCGGATTCCGTGGAGTGCTGGGTGGTCCATTCACGGAGCTGAAGGGGGGTGCCTCGCTTCAGGATTTGGCGGGTGACTTGCCGCGCCCGTAGGGGTCTAGGATTTCATTGCACAGGCTATCCACACGACCAGGGGAACGTCGGGTTTCAGCAGCGGCTCTGTGAAACCCGGGGTTTCCAGATATCTGTATTGTTCTGTGATGCTGTACATTTCTGTGATGTTGCATTCTTTTCACGCCTTGAGCGAAATACTATATATTGGTATATATATTAGTAGATGTTGTATATGTTTTACATCCGCGCTAGTCCAGTCCTCGCTCTGCCGTTAGTTAGCTAACCTAACGGGTGATGACGGGACCCAGTGGCGAATGCGGATGGCATATACGTACGTCAGTATATTTTCGTTCTTTGTGGTGTGATCAATTGATGGGACTGCATTGATTCGGATCAATGCAAGTTTAAACAAACCTATTCTGATGTTGTTGGAACATTTTTCAAAAAAAAAGCTGTTATTGCAAGGACGTTCACTTTTGTTTTGCATCGTGGTATTCATTTGGAATATCCTGCTCCTCAGTCGACGAGGCAAGGGCCGAGATCCTTTCACCGGGAGTGACCCCTTGGACAGAAGTTTGCGTCAGGGCATTAACTTCACTATAGCCGATTACTTTTGCTTTGCATCGTGGTATTCAGTTGGAATATCCTGCACCTCATTCTACGGGGAAAGAGCCGAGATCCCTTCACCGGGAGTGACCTCTTTAGTAAAGGTTTTCGTCACTATATTTTATAAAAGGCTATGCAGTTCCTTCAACGATATCAAGTTCATTACGTTAAAGGTTTTTCGCCAAAAACCATTCGTAGCTCTCCGTCATTTCTTATGGGTATTATTTAGTATTCGTGCTGCGTTTGTTGACTCCGTCAAGGCGTAGTGTACGGTAGCTAAGTGGTGCTTGTTTGTTGCATAAGTGGGATTGGTTAGGACAGTCGTGCGGCCTTGTTGACTCCGTCAAGGGCACGTACGGGTGGGTTTAATGCAATCCAGATAATGACGGGTTGAACTTGACTAGGACTCTTTGATTTGTTGACTCCGTCAAGGTCACTTGAGTCCTAGGGGTAAAAATCACATCGGGAGTTTCAAAAGAACTGAAACTTGCCAGATATGCGCATACCTTCTGGAGTGTGGTGACTTGAGTGGATTCCGTCAAGTTATCATGCGATGATAGTTGGATCCCGATTCCCACTGATGAGTTGGTTTACTCCTCGGGTGTTCCCGACTAATTCTTCTTTCAGGTTTGGAGAAGAATTTGAGGTACAGTGGGAGGTTTCCAGATTAGACAAAGTGATAACCATTCTGATCTAGGTTAGAGTGCACGCTGAGTGTTTCTTTTCTCTCTCTCTGGCAGCGACCATTGACCCGACCCTGGACTATGACTCAGTGACCAAGTTGACCGAACCTTCTTAACACAGGCTTTTGGATTGTCAGAGTTGCAGACCTCATTGCCACTCCTACTTTTACCCTTTTCTCCAGGACACCTCGTATTACTGCGAACGTCCACTTCCATTGGACAAAACCATCGTATGGTTAGATACGAACTCGAAGGATTTCGAGGATGGTTTCTGGTTCTGGAGAAAACGGATAGGACTATTCAGTTGTCTTTTCTTTTCACCTTCTCTCAGGTTGCGAGTACTCCTTGGTTTAGGAGTAGTACACCTATTGCGCAAATTGGATAGTCTTCTTCCAAACCTTAGGCTGGTGCCGACCGGTAGGGAATGAAGAAAACCAATTAGCATAACGATGGTGTGCAGAAGGTATTAAGTTAAGACAAAGCAAGGGATTAGTAGGAGGGCAAAGTAAATTGCGACTGATATTCACGACCAAACCAAGTATTTCTTCGCCAATCCTAAATCACCTTTGTATTTCTCCAGGACACTCCGTATTACTACGAAGATCCCAGTTTATTGGATAATCCATCGTATGGTTATATACGAACTCGAAAGGAACTTGTTCCAGTTCGGGGATGGATTCTGGTTCAGGAGAAATAGGAATAAAGTACATTCAGGTGTCTTTTATCTTCACCTTCTCTCGCGTTGCGAGTGCTCCTAGGATTAGGACAGTACACCCTTTATGCTTTTTGGATAGTCTTCTTCCAAACCATAGGCTGGTGCCGAACGGTAGGGAAGGAAGAAAACCATTTGGCTTAAAGGGGTGTACAGAAGGTAATGACTAAAGACATATAAAGGGATTTGGAGAGGTGGCAAAGAATTATACGGTTACAGTTGTGAATCTGGATAATGGAAGAGGCATTACTAAGAATACCAGGATACCCCAACGAAACACTTCAATGTTTCAGTTTCACTGTGTACTGTTAATGGAAAACTGATTTCCTGATTAGACACTTACTCCAGGGTATGTATTTACCAGGAATGATTCTCACATCTGTATGGTTTTACAGATGATGAGTGGGAGTAAGTTATTGGGAATTGGGTGATCATCCTCATTATATCGGGATTCGTTGTAATCGGTGATATTTGAGGAGATCACCTAGGCTGTTTGCCGGTCGGCAAATATTTGGTTTTGAATATCCGCGGTTATGCACCAATTTCAAATTGATATATCTGTACGTCTATTTTCATAGAGTGAGATATACCTTTTGATATTATGTCTACGACATTTACCTATATCAGTGGATGGTTAGGTAAGGAGCATTAAACAGCGGTGTAATTCTTCTTAACCATAAGTACAGTTTTCAACCTACGACGCACAGTGAAAGAGTTGTTAGACTCAGCGGACTTATACAGAGTATTGTATGTTGTCCAGTGTCCATTAGGACAGAGGGGTTGGTCCTCATACTATATTCTGTTTACTTTTAACTTCTCTAGTTCTTAGACATGTGTTTCGTTGAAACACAGGGTCTAAGTCTTGAGGAGTTATAGGTATTTGAATAGAGTAGAGTACCAGGTGTAGCAAGTATCGGGATTCTTCAAAGTGATCGAAGATGTGGATACTTGTGTATGGTATTCAGTTGATAGTAATGATAAAGAGAAATTGCTTCTCTTTCAGGTTACTCATAATTGGAAGCATTCCTAAGTTGAGTAACGCTGATCGGCCTCCTTCCATTTAGTTGACATGCACTGGAGATAGCTGCATGATTTGAATCTGGTTCAATTGAATCAGTGCCTCTGGTTCTATATTGGATATAGAACAGTTCATATCTTAACGATGTTAAGGTACGGGGAGTTGTCCGGCTTATGCTTAAAACCAGACTCCGGATAACTCAAGGCACGTTTCTGTAATGGCTGTTTGTGGGTTGACCCAGGCTATGACGAGGGTTGACTTTCTACCATCTGGATGGATAATAGTGATATTGTTCTTAACTCGCCACAGTTTTAATAAAAATGGATTTTTTCAAAAACAGCAGTGGGAGTATGGTAGAACTGGAAGTGATTCCAGAACCGCAAACGATTACTGAAGATTTAATAAGGAACCTAAAGATTCAATCTGATTTGACATTCCATTGGCCACTCCGCAGATAAGGTGGGTAACTTCAGGCACCCGAGAGGTACTCCGGTAGCCTCAAGGACGGTGACAGGGAAGTTCTTGTTTACCCACACTTGCCATTGCTGTTGTTCCAGGCTGCGAGACCCGGCAGGAGGATGAGTATAGCGTCGTTCTAAACTAGCTTTAGAAGTGCACGTCTATATGACTCTGGCAGAGGGTTGTCGTAGTCAGTGGGAGCAGCGGAAGCATTGGTGGACATCAGGCTTATGTCTATTTATAGACTAAAGCAGATGTAGCGGAGATAGATCATCTGTTTCTGATGTGACAGTCATGGGTTTGACGTCATCAGAATAGGGGATGGATCTGTTGAGAAGGTAGTGGGAAGTGATATTCCTATACTACGATCGGTTATACTTTGGTCGTCACACAGTGGTTTCTCCACATGGGACTTGGATATTATATCAGACATACTGGTTACTAGACCTATGGTTTTAGATCTAGATTTGGGTGGTTTCCCAATCAGGGTATTTTGACAGCATTCTATGAGTATTTAGAATGGACGACTCCTGGCATGGTAGTGTACCTGCAGGTAATGGAGTCACCCTCTCTAAAGGTGTCTTACAGACTAAAGGGGAGAGGATGTGCATGATTGGCAGATCACTTGCTTAGGCATTTGAGTCAATCATGAGATGTCAAGTACCACACCAGATGTTGTTCTTGCACTAGATGCAATAAGTTGATATTAATCCAATCCTGGAAAACCAGTCGGAAGCAGTTTTAGAACATAAGTGAATGTTCTAGGGATATGATAACGGCTGCCTCCTTTAGGAGACGGTTATCACTCCGGGCTTCCAAGGTGACATGGACGACAAGCAGGTTGTCAGAGTTATAGATTTTCCTTCTGACGAGGGGCAGTATTTTGGACAGGTGGTCCAAGGCAATACTGAGGGAGGCATGGCGCAGGATACTGATTAAGATCAGTTGTTGATACAGTCTAAGAAGTTTGGATTTGGAGTTCATTTATGAGCTAGGTCCCATCAGACATCCAGACATTCTAAGACAGGTATTGCTCATTTCGGGAGATGGCTTTCTCCGCGAACTTGAGATATAGAGAGACATAGAAAGAAACATCACAGCGGATCCACTCACTGAGGCTATTCCTCGAACGCAATAGTTTCGCAAACGAGCTTTGTGAGACTGACTAGTAGAGGAGTTGGGTGTTCGGTATCACACGGGCTGTGAGTATGCGACATCGCAATAATTAGCCTTGAGTGCAAGTGGGAGATTGTTGGAGTTAGTGCCCTCAGAGTCAATTATTGGATCACAGGCACGTGATTGCAATGATTGAGGGAGGACCTATCCCGGTAGGACAGTCTTACTCGAGATGATAGTATGCTATCTGGTTTATCTTTATCATCGTGTACTGCTTTAGGTGACCTGACATGTCGCTATTACACGTTGATAGAGCCCCTAGGATTCTTGCTTGACTGCCAGCAGTATGATGGCGATCATATACGTGGGAGCTGGTGGTCTATAAGCACATCCTTAAAAGGTCCCTAGTCGTAGGAGTTTCGAGACAGGGCATCGATACTCCGTTAGTAGACTAGTGTATACAGTCGAGACCCCGACGAGGGGCGGTGGCCGGTCTCACAAGCCACTGGTGTCAGTTGGTTCACCTAAGATGTATACAGGTGCTCATTGGGTTATGAGTACACCGGACAGGACTCGCCGGGAACCTGCTAGTTGGTCTTATACCAGATGTCAGATAGCAGTTCCCTGGTGAGATGTGTACAGGTTAGTTCATCGACCTGAGATCGTCATTTGTCTCGTGTGAGTTCCCACTGTGCTTTGATTACTACCCTACCACGGCTCAAAGGAGTCGTGCAAACAGGTTTTAGTTGGGTACAGTCCCGAGCCACATGGAGGCAGTGAGCGGATCTGCAGGGGTTCGTCTCTCCCGGTATTGGGGGTGAGGTCGCGCTGTGTCTAGGAGAGCCATTACACAAAGCCCTCGGCCGAGGCAGGAGATTTACTGGTAGGTATTCCAGTAGTATCTCAGGGTGTTCTGGGCTACGCTCCGACACGACTTGTACCGCTTTTGGGGGTCTGACTTTCACCAACCCCCTAGGCCCGCCATGCGATACTCATAGACGAACGGACCGGACTGTACGGATATTGTCACTGACAGGCTCAGTTGGGTGTCGGGGTGAGCTTCCTCATCGACGTCCCATTTGGTCAATAGCTGGTGGCCCGTCACGTATTGGCTTATACCTCTGACGTGCCAGTGGTTAAATCCACAGCCATAGTATTGACGAGTCTTTAGAGTCCACCACAGTTACAGTTACTCAAGTTTCGGGCGAAACGCTGTAGAGGCCGTATGGAGATATGGCAGGGTTCGATCAGATACGTGCGGTATTGCACGGATCGTGATCGGACAGTTTTTACTAGCCGGCTTTGGCTTAAGCCGGATTCTAGTATTTGATAGTGTAGTTTTGTCTCTTTGCATTTGTGTTCAGTGGGAATACAAATGCGGGCATGTATTTGCAGCAGCGGGGTTTTCCTGTAATTTATTATGGGATTGGTTTTCTGGGGTTGCCAGTTTGCATTCCGTTCCGGCCAGTTTTCCTTTATTCCTTCTCGGTCGGACTTTCTTGGTGGAGGGTGTTAATTGCAAGTTTGCAATTAACATTTAGTGGAGGGTTTTCTTGCAAGTTTGCTTTATGATGAGACTTGTTTCATCATGAGATGCCTTTCTAGTCTTTCACTTGCTTTTCATTTGATGGTTTGAAAAGGTGAAATGAGAGTGACCATTTTGATAAATGTTTATTCATTCTTTTTCCTTATATGAAAAGGTTTTCTTTTCTCTCTCCAATCTTGATCATCTTGGAGAGGGGCCGGCCACATTTGAGAGAGAGGAGGAGAGGATCATTTTTTCTAGTGGTGGCATTTTTCCTATCTCATTCTTGAGTTGCAAAAGATTAGCTTCAAAGCTCATTTCTTTCTCTCCTTCTCTTCTCCATTCCTCCACATCAAGGGAACCTCATAACCCCAAGAGACAAGTTCACTACACTATTCTACAGTAAGCCTTGGACGCGTCGGCTAGCCAACTTCGCGCCCGAGTTGCCTCGGTCAAGAGGCGGGAGCCCGTAAAAGATTCCGGCTACGTGGTGCCCTTTCCGACGAGCGAGGAGGTGACGGAGATTCCGCAAGAGATCGGAGTGGAGATGAAGACCGAAGGACACGGATCGCTTGGTATAACTTCTCACCCTATCTCTTTAGTTAGCTAGTATAGGTTAATGGTTTCGATCCGGGTAATTGTCCGCGGTAGCGCCGGTTTCCGAGCAAGGAAAAAATTTTTATTCCGCATTTTGGCCTCGAGTACGAGGCCGGGGCGCTGCCGTGGCGCAACACGTTAATACTTCTTGAGGTACTAACTGACCGATTACTCATGTGCTTTGCAAATTAGGTGATAGTATTTTTCTCGTTTTGCACCACCTAAGGCTTAGCAGTGACTCCCAGACCAGTTGGCCTTAGGGCACTAGGTGAAGAGGCACCCTCGCTATATTTTTTATTGCTGCCTTCGCGATAACAAAACCAGTGTTCATTTTTTTCTTTTCACCATTTTTATATTTTCTTCATTTTTTTTATTTCCTTCATACTTTGGCTTTTAGACAAGAGCATTTCAAGGTATTCTCTACTATCCCAAGTTTCAAGACGTGTGTAAGTGCATATAGTAGGGTATCAACATTCAAATGTTTGGCTTCCAGAATAGAAACTATTTTTCAGACTTATTTTTATCCTCAGATTAGTGACTTCCTTCATCTTACTAACCCTTGAGACAACAGCTCATAACTACTTATTACTAGTTCGTTTAAGAAAACTTCTAATTTTCTTGGTTTTCTTAAACTATTCATATCTTTTGGATGTAATTTTTCACTTTCTACTCTTTTGCTATCAAAGAAAATTTTAATTTTTTTGAAAATGTTGTGCTTATGTAAAATATGATTCAAATTGATGTGTAAATAAGCACAAACCTCCGCCAAACCTGTTTACAGCAGTGTCCTCACTGATGTCATCCGTTAAGCTCTAAAACCTGTAGACTTGGGAGGAAATTATTAATGGGGGAAAGAATATACGAAAGTGAAAATCCTCCCCTAAACTTATTTTCGGCTTACAATTTTGTAAAAATCATTTTCTTTCAAGAGCCAAAATATACCATCCCCCCAAACTTGAGTTAAACAATTTTAATCTTTTAAAATCACACGAGGTGGTCAAGATTATTGGTCAATGCCAAGCTTTACAAAGACCGAAGGTCAACACCTACCATTCAAAAATTTTATCGATGAAGCACCAAGATTGGTGGAAGAACATGTCACCTTTCGACGTGAAGAAGTGGGGAGGTGATAAGAGGTGTAATGGAAAAGGATTGCGTCTCACTTTGGAGAGACGACACAGTGATAGTGATGATGGATTACTCGCATTATCGTGATTGTCCAGAAGAAGGGGTGGAGGTTCAATTTCTTTGTCTTGGAGTTGATTCATCTCAACACCCGTGTCTTGTAAAAATGCGAGTTCATCAGCGAAAATTTCCTCAAAGCTTTCGTCGATACCCCTAATAATGATATCATCAGAAAAAATGGGGTGATCGTCAGACTCTATAAAAAGTTCCTCATTAGCGTTAGATGTTGACCCAGACAACTCGGTGGAAGAGTCCGTGTCAAGCAACAACATATGAAAAGAGTCAGAATTATGAGGTTGATCAAATTCGCTGCTGTCGACATCCATTAATTCGACAGAACACCCACGAGCATAGGGTTCGTGTAGGGTTCCTAGGCACTCTAGAGAGGTCTCACAAGGCATCGAACATGCCAATTTCAAAAATTATGGTGCCGAGAAACCCTAGTGTACGGATCGTTTGCTAGAAATCTAGGCGAAAAACAATCTAGTTAACAACTTAACTAATGGATTATAGGAAATACAACCTTTGTAGATCCGGTGCTCCACCTCCATAGCTCCGCAACGAAGTCCTTTGCTGTCCAAAAAGAATCCGGGCTCTAGCATCGGCTTCATCTGAAAATAAGCGAGCTAGGTCGTCGATGTCCATGCCGAAGATGATCTACGTCGAGGCATCGCTAAATCAAGCTCCGACTTCACCAAGTCAAGAAACTTGTGAAGAAAACACACTCTGCTACTTGGCAAGAGGTAGAGGATGAAGAAATAGGAAGTGGGTAGACTTTAGATTTGGATTTCTCACTCTAATTCATCAATCACCATTGATGGATGCAAGGTTTTCTTCTTGAGTTCAAGGAAGAAGAAGAAGAAATGATATGATAAGCTTTTTTTAAAAAAGAAAAGAATATCAATTCTTATCATAACTTGACCATAGTTAAGTGTAGAGAACTAATCATGGTTTGATGCAATGGTTAGGGTTAAGCTAAAAACAAAATGGTCATCAAGTCAAAGCAATCATGAAGCTTCATGAATGTACAAAAGAAATGCCACCATTTTATCATTTCATTTTCATTTTCCAATAAGAAAAAGATAAATAAATAAATGAATAAAATGAATAAGCAAATAGCAAACCCTAACCATTCCATTAACCAAGGTTTAATTCTATACACTTAATTAAATAGGCATGTATCATCAAACATGATACAAGCATGTGCACAAAATCATATCGCATATGCAATGCGCACACCCGAGCGAGAAAATCCATTTAAAGTGAACCGATACTAGTTAATGCAAAGTAATATATCAAATATATAATTATGCATTAAATCATTAAATCAACACTTGATTTAACGATCCGGTCATATCGCATATAACCGACTAGTATCATTAGTAACAACTTATCGAATCAACACTTGATCCGATAACCCGGCTATATCGCATATAACCGATCAATGTCACATCGCGAGAATCAAAGACAGTATCAGATACTGGTATTATTCTCGGTCCCGCACATATCTCATATGCGCTCCTATTTCGTTTCGCTTGAGCCAGGAAACCTCTGTGTAGGACTCTAAAGACTCGTCAATACGCCGGCAGCAGATGATGATCATATCAAACACCCACAAGCCGCAAGCGGTCTGCTAAACGTAACGGCCACCCGGGTATTGAGCGATCTGAAGATCGACGAGCAAGCCCGCTCACACTCCAGTGAATCCAACCAGTAACACTACCGTACAGTCCGGTCTGATCGTCTGATATGTCGCATATCTTGCCTAGGGGTGGTAAACGTCAGACCCCAATAGCTCAATAAGTCGTGTCGATGTGAGGTCTATAACAATTCGAGAAACTACTGGTAACACTTACCAGTAAATCTCAGCAACCCTGGCCAAGGATTTCCTGTTCTAGCCAATCGAACACAGCGCAACATCAACTCCCTATACCGGGAGAGACGAATCCCCTCCTATCGCTCATTGCCTTCATGTGACTCGGGACTGTACCCAAAAACCACCATTTTGCACGCCCTCTTGGACGTGGTAAGATGGAAATCAAAGCACAGTGGGAACCACACAAGACTCTATGACGATCTCGGGTCAACAGACTACTCTTTACTAGTGTCACCAGAGAACTGCCATCTGACGTGAGGTATAATACCATCTGGGAGTTCTCGGCGAGTCCGTCCAGTGTACCCAGTCTCTACTGAGCACCCGTATATCATCTCTGATGTCAAACACCAATGGATATGGGATCATCCATCGCCCATCTTAATGGGTCGAGAAGGTATACGCTAGTCTACTCTGGTATATCGATGCCCCGTCTCGATATACCCTCGACTAGGGACTTTGAAGGATGTACTTATGGACTACCATATCCCCACTAGTATGATCCGCATCATAGTCCAGGTAGTCAAGCACACATCCTAAGGGCTTTACTAACATGTAATAGAGAGACAATCAGTATACACGTTAAGGTAAAGTTCAACCAGATAGCGTACTATCATGTCGAGCAAGAAAGTCCTCCCTATATATGTCTCAGCATCCACTACAATATACATCCTATGTATAGTAATGGCCTCTAGGGCATACATATAACTAACAATCTCCCACTTGCACTAGGGCCATCTGTAGCAGTGGTTGCAGTATCTCATACTCAACCATCCCATAAAAGTCTCTCTCTGGGAACAGGCCTTTGTGAGTGGATCCGCTGTGTTGTCCTCTGAGTCTACTCTCCTAATCTCGATCTCCTTGGAGATCAACCATCTCCATGATCAAGTGGTACTCCCTTAGAGTATGTCTGGATCACTGATGGGACCTGCGTTCCTTGGCATAAGCCACAACTCCATTGTCACACAATGGGAGGAACATAGTTCATCTCATGAACCAATATACACCCAAACAGCCTCTTTGGTAGCATCTTAAGTAGCGATGTATCCTGCCTTTATCGTCTAGTATGTCACGGTATCTAGCTTGGAACTCTTCCAACATACCGTCCCTTTACTGAGGGTTAAGACAATGCCTGTGACTGACACTCAGTCGTCTTTATCACCCTGGAACCCTTCCAGTGATTCTCCCCAGGATCGATTGATACCATCTCACTACAGCTAGTGAGAATCCTAACATCCATTTAAATCTATCTCATAGATCCAAAATCCAGGATTTAGTAGGTATCACTTTTATCATATATGGAGAATCCTAGTGATAAGCGGAGATTGATCGAGCGTAGCATAGGAAACTCCTTCCCTATCAAGAGTATGTCATCCACGTACTCTACGAGGATCGTCACCATACTCCCTACTACCTTCTTGTTTATACAAGGTTCATCTACCATTTTGATGATGTCAACTTCTTTGACCGCTTCATCAAAACAGATGTTCCAACTCCGCGATGCCTGCTTTATCCTATAAAGCATCTTGCACACGTTTCCGCTGCTCCCACTGTTTACGAAGCCCTCTGGCTGTGTACTTATAGACGCACTCTTCTAAAACATCATTTAGAAAAGCAGTCATGACACCCAACCACCAAATATCGTAGTCATGGTATGCAGCCGTGGCAAGTAGGATCTGGATGGACTTAAGCATAGCTACTTGAAAAGGTTTCATCATTATCCATGCTTGGTCGATGACGAAAACCTTTATCAAGTCTAGCTTTGAAAGTCTCAACTTTTCCATCTACACCAAGTAATCTTCTCAAGATATACTTGCTCCTGATGGGGATTTAACCCTTCAGATATAGCAACTAAAGTCCAAACTTTGTTGGTGTACATGGATTCCATCTCAGTTCACTAAGCATCCAGCCATTCTTACAGAGTCCCACTCCTGATGGCCAGCTCGAAACTAGTTGGGTCATCATCTTATGATGTAATCCTCGCTCCCTCTGTCATAGAGAAACCGAAGTATCTCTCAGGTGGGTGAGGAACCCTACTAGATCGGCGGAGAGGCTGAGGTTCGTTGGAATCTACTGAATCCTTTGGTTCTACCAAATCTTCTGCTGTTGTTTGTATAGCTGGAACATTTCCAGTTCTAGATAACAGATCTTGCCTCGAGCTTGTCCAGATTTTGCTTTTCAGACATAGGCTGGACAACCCCAAATCTCAACTACCTTGAGAGATGGGCTCTTCCCTTACCATATCACATATGAAGCGGTAGGCAACTGATTTGATCGGAACCCTTATTCAATAGGTATGCAGCTTCTCAAATGCATAACCCCTTGAGGAAAAAGGTAACTCAGTAGTACTCATCATAGAGCACACCATATCAGATAGGGTGTATCTGCTCCGCCCCGACATACCATCGTGCAATGGTGTATATGGAGGAGTAATACTGAGAGAGAATCTCATTCTCCTTTAGAATAGTCCAGGAATTCCGTGCTCAAGTATTCTCCTCCTTGATTACATCAAAGGACATAATACTTTTACCTGTTTTGGTTCTCTACTTCTAACTTATATTCCGTGAATATCTCAAAAGGTTCGGACTTGTGTTTCAACAGGAACATATGTCTGAATCTTGAGAGATTATCAGAGAATGTAATGAAGTACAAAGAACCATTCCTGGCATGTGTAGACAGGGGACCTACATACATCAACATGTATCATCCCAAGAGTTCACCAACTCTTTCTCTGTTTCCAATAAACAGAGCTAGTGTCATTATATCTTTGTGACATGACTGGCAAGTTTCACAATATGTAGATTCAAACTGATTTAAATATGCATCTACATGTAACATCAGCTAGTCGGGTCACATTGATCTGACCTAGTCTACAATACCTTAAGAAGGATCCGTTCATTTCTGAACTCTTCCTCTTATGTGTGTTCCATATACTAAGAACTGTAGTTTGATTTAGAACATCAATGCTTTTAGATAACGTGCCTGAACCGATCAACTTTTGATATAGGAAATGTTCAAAACATTATCCAACAATACAAAATTTTACCGTTTCTTTACTAATAAAGAGACAGATATGATTTTGTATATCAGGTTCGGTATCTAATAACATTCGTTCAGAATCAATGTATTGTAATACAGGGTGACAGTGACCAACAGACTTGGCTGCAACTCTTGCCCCGTTTTCTGCCTCATGAAACTTATCACCCGTTCTCAGTTCTCTACCTTTCTGTAGCCCTATGTAACTGATTACATATCTGGGATCCTGATCTGGTATCACATACCCAGGACGTAGATGATACAGAGAAACAGTTCTTTGTAACGAACACACCCGAAGATGATGCATCAGCATGCACTCTCTTCGTTTGGGCGGCACGGGAAATCTGGTATTCCCCAATTTCCTGCTCTGTCTTATAACAATTATAAGTTGGAGCGGGACCAACGTTCCCCAGCTCAGTATAACAAGCGGGTTTGGTCAATAATCCGTATTATTATCTTGATTAAGGCGTGATATGGTCGCTACCTGGAGAGAGAGAGAAGAAAACACTTAGCGTGCGCTCTGTCAAGAATAGATTGGTTATTATTTTATCTAATCAGGATGGCTCCCACTGCTTTTTATCAAATCTTCCTTCAAACCCTAAAAGGAAAGACTAGCCGGGATTAATTACACACTACAAGTTCGCCAATCTTTCAGCCAGGCCAGTGTCGGTACTTTGAGGGAGGTCCCCCGTGCTTTCGCACGAACCTAATTAATGTAAACCTCGTTTTCCCAGAGGCGTAACCCCGTTGACACCTTTCTAGACACCTACTTGATCGGCTAATTGTAATGCGTAAAACTCTCCCAGGAGTAACTCTTACTCGCAGCGGGTATCGGGATCCAACTATCTCATAGAAGGTATGCAATCTTATTGCAAATTTCAACACTTGAAATTCCCGATAATATTTTGCCCCTAGCTCGCTATGACCTTGACGGAGGCCAAACAACCCATAGTCCGCTAGTCAAGTTCAACCCGTTATTTCCTGATTGAATTAAACCCACCCGCACGACCCTTGACGGAGGCCAAACAACGCCGTATGAATACCCTAATCCAATCGTATCATATGCTAGCAGATAAGCACTAGTTAGCTACCGTACACTACGCCTTGACGGAGGCCAAACAACCGCAGCACGAATACTAACTAGTACGTATCTGAAATGACGGAGGGCTACGACAGGTTTTTCTGAAAACCTATTGCGTAATGAACTTGATATCGTTGTAGGATCGAATGAATTTTGAAATGGAGTGTTTTTGAGGCTTTTCTAGTTTTGCTAAATGAGTCACTCACGGTGAAGGGATCGTCGGTCCTTTCCTCGTCGAATGAGGTGCGGGATATATCATATATATCACTGTGCAAAGCAAAAACTCTTAAAAGCAATCAAAAGACAAACCGAGTGTGTAGCATCTGCCAGTTATTGCTAAAGGAGTCACTCCCGGTGAAGGGATCTCGGTCCTTTCCTCATCGAATAAGGTGCAGGATATATCACATATACCGCTGTGCAAAGCAAGAACTGTAGCTACCTGTTTTATTTTGAAATTCGATTCTACAACATCTTAGGTTTCTTTTATTTCATTAATCACATTAATGAAGTCCCATCAATTATGTACCTAATCATCACAGATAAATACGACGTACACTTATGCCATCCGCATTCGCCTCGATGTCCCCTCGTGCACCGTTAGGTTAGGTAACTAACGACAGAGCGGGGCAGGGCTAGCGCGGGTGTAAAACATAAGTAACGTCTATATAATATATCATATATACTATATACTGTATCTATGACAGAACATCACATGATCACATCACAGATATCGCAGCAGAAGAAACATATGAAATATTGGATATACTAGGACGTCCGTGTTTTCAATACGAGCCAGTATAAAACACGGATTCCATGGTCGCGATGAATAGCCAAACCCACACCCCTAGACCCCTACGAGAGCGGCAAGCAACCCTACCAATTCTAGAGTTAGGAGACCCGGACTCGACTCCTCGAGTTGGTCTCCCACTGGACTCCAGAACCCGGTTACTTGTGCCCTCCTCCTTGGGTCTATCCTAGTGCAGAAAAGTAAATAATATACAAACGGTGACAACTTCCGCAACCTGGAAGCGCCCCAATAAAAGAATATTACATACAAGTTTTTACATGAATGAAAATGAAAAACACTCATCTCACATAAAAACCCCCGGCTATTCAAACACGACGATCCAATATAACATATCCAGCAACACATAACATCACATGTCATCAACGTAAGTAAATATGTCCATCCTAATTGTTGTTGACATATAGCAACGAAACCGGCGATATCACATATTACACTTACGGTCACAGAAAAGAAAGTGTAAAACTACAACAGTTGAAATCCGCAATCACCTCAGACATCGCATGCCTGACCAAAGGAATTACTTAGACATCGCATGCCTAACAATTATAAACCCCGCATTTTAGTCTCATTATCGAAAACCTTTTTCAATATCGAGTCGGGCAATTCAACAAGATTCCCGACTGTCTGATCGAATACTCGTCGCAAACTTCAGTAGACGGCCGCACCCCCAACGCCGTCGACGAAGTGCACCAAGGCGGAACACCGCTGCCGCGAGCACCCGAACGGATGCTTTCGGCGACGGGGTTCTCTTACAGTCACTTGGTCGGGGCAATGAAGTGAGGCTGTCTATTAAGTTTACCCGGCGAGTATCCGCGTACGCTACGTGATTGCGACGGACTTTTGATCACATCAAAATTCCGTGGCAACCGATCAAGTGAGACTAAACTGCTATGTTTATAACATTCATTCAGTTATCTCATAACTCTTTGTGAATTCCAATTATTGTATCCCATTCCGGATAATTAGAAAATGTTAAACTTTTCGATCGAACATTCGAACACCCAAGTTTTCCCGATACAGCTCAACACATGAAATAAGTCTAACAACATTCAGTTCGTGCCTCAGTACCAACGGTCCAGCCGTAGAAGGGTCAAGCCAACGCCTCACATGTGGCACGCCGTACTGCCCCAAACCCGAAGGTTCAAAGGGCAGTTCAAGACGGTCACATAATCGAGTTAAGGTTTGTTGTCTTCTAGAGGGTCCATCGCGTTACTTGCACTACTTAGAACGTCGTTAAACTTCGGAAAAATCCAACACTTGGAAATTTCCCGACAGGGGAAAAATTGGGTATTTGTATCCGGTCGAACCTTTTAACATATTCTAAAAATTATCCGGAAAGCCACACAGAAAAAATTTGATAATCCGATTGAACATTCGAATCCCCAAAACAACCCAGAAAATTCAACTCTGGAAAAATTATTAAAAATTTCCAGAAGACTCAGCATTACAAAACATGAATTACTGTGCAAGCCACGTGGGGTAACTCAACACAGTGGCCGCGGAACCGCCGCGCATCCCATGGTGGGGGCCGCGGTTCCGCGCCTCTGTAGTCGAGTTACTATCACGTGCTTCACAGTAACTCATGAAATTACCTGCTGAATTTTTTGGTAATTTTTAATCTGGAAAAATCCACGTTTTCAGAAAAAGTACAGAGAGCAATTTTGATTTGGGGTTTCGGGTTCGATCGGGTTTCAAATTCCGTCTAGACTTCGCCTAAGGCTCTAGCTAGGCTCTGATACCACTGTAGGGTTCCTAGGCACTCTAGAGAGGTCTCACAAGGCATCGAACATGCCAATTTCAAAAATTATGGTGCCGAGAAACCCTAGTGTACGGATCATTTGCTAGAAATCTAGGCGAAAAACTATCTAGTTAACAACTTAACTAATGGGTTATCGGAAATACAACCTTTGTAGATCCGGTGCTCCACCTCCATAGCTCCGCAACGAAGTCCTTTGCTTTCCAAAAAGAATCCGGGCTCTAGCATCGGCTTCATCGGAAAATATGCGAGCTAGGTCGTCGATGTCCATGCCGAAGATGATCTACGTCGAGGCATCGCTAAATCAAGCTCCGACTTCACCAAGTCAAGAAACTTGTGAAGAAAACACACTCTACTACTTGGCAAGAGGTAGAGGATGAAGAAATAGGAAGTGGGTAGACTTTAGATTTGGATTTCTCACTCTAATTCATCAATCACCATTGATGGATGCAAGGTTTTCTTCTTGAGTTCAAGGAAGAAGAAGAAGAAATGATATGATAAGTTTTTTTTAAAAAAGAAAAGAATATCAATTCTTATCATAACTTGACCATAGTTAAGTGTAGAGAACTAATCATGGTTTGATGCAATGGTTAGGGTTAAGCTAAAAACAAAATGGTCATCAAGTCAAAGCAATCATGAAGCTTCATGAATGTACAAAAGAAATGCCACCATTTTATCATTTCATTTTCATTTTCCAATAAGAAAAAGATAAATAAATAAATGAATAAAATGAATAAGCAAATAGCAAACCCTAACCATTCCATTAACCAAGGTTTAATTCTATACACTTAATTAAATAGGCATGTATCATCAAACATGATACAAGCATGTGCACAAAATCATATCGCATATGCAATGCGCACACCCGAGCGAGAAAATCCATTTAAAGTGAACCGATACTAGTTAATGCAAAGTAATATATCAAATATATAATTATGCATTAAATCATTAAATCAACACTTGATTTAACGATCCGGTCATATCGCATATAACCGACTAGTATCATTAGTAACAACTTATCGAATCAACACTTGATCCGATAACCCGGCTATATCGCATATAACCGATCAATGTCACATCGCGAGAATCAAAGACAGTATCAGATACTGGTATTATTCTCGGTCCCGCACATATCTCATATGCGCTCCTATTTCGTTTCGCTTGAGCCAGGAAACCTCTGTGTAGGACTCTAAAGACTCGTCAATACGCCGGCAGCAGATGATGATCATATCAAACACCCACAAGCCGCAAGCGGTCTGCTAAACGTAACGGCCACCCGGGTATTGAGCGATCTGAAGATCGACGAGCAAGCCCGCTCACACTCCAGTGAATCCAACCAGTAACACTACCGTACAGTCCGGTCTGATCGTCTGATATGTCGCATATCTTGCCTAGGGGTGGTAAACGTCAGACCCCAATAGCTCAATAAGTCGTGTCGATGTGAGGTCTATAACAATTCGAGAAACTACTGGTAACACTTACCAGTAAATCCCAGCAACCCTGGCCAGGGATTTCCTGTTATAGCCAATCGAACACAGCGCAACATCAACTCCTTATACCGGGAGAGACGAATCCACTCCTATCGCTCATTGCCTCCATGTGACTCGGGACTGTACCCAAAAACCACCGTTTTGCATGCCCTCTTGGACGTGGTAAGATGGAAATCAAAGCACAGTGGGAACCACACAAGACTCTATAACGATCTCGGGCCAACAGACTACTCTGTACCAGTGTCACCAGAGAACTGCCATCTGACGTGAGGTATAATACCATCTGGGAGTTCTCGGCGAGTCCGTCCAGTGTACCCAGTCTCTACTGAGCACCCGTATATCATCTCTGATGTCAAACACCAATGGATATGGGATCATCCATCGCCCATCTTAATGGGTCGAGAAGGTATACGCTAGTCTACTCTGGTATATCGATGCCCCGTCTCGATATACCCTCGACTAGGGACTTTGAAGGATGTACTTATGGACTACCATGTCCCCACTAGTATGATCCGCATCATAGTCCAGGTAGTCAAGCACACATCCTAAGGGCTTTACCAACATGTAATAGAGAGACAATCAGTATACACGTTAAGGTAAAGTTCAACCAGATAGCGTACTATCATGTCGAGCAAGAAAGTCCTCCTTATATATGTCCCAGCATCCACTACAATATACATCCTATGTATAGTAATGGCCTCTAGGGCATACATATAACTAACAGTTCGGAGGGTTCACTTCCCAACTTGTATATGTTAAGCTCAATTGACTTCTTTCCAAAGGATAGGGTCATAGAGCCGTTTCTACAATTGATTACTGCGTTGGAAGTGGCCAAAATGGGTCGACCGAGTATCACCGGGATTTGATTGCGTGGGTTTGCCATAGGTTGTGTATCTATAATGATAAAGTCTACGGGGAATATGAATTCCCCGACTTTGATTAACACATCCTCTAGCTCACCCCTTGGTTGGGTGATAGATCGATCGGCCATCTGAAGAGTGCAATGCGCAGGTTTTAACTCTCCGATCCCTAATTGCTCATAAAAAGAATATGGAAGCAAGTTAACACTAGCACCTAGATCGAGTAGAGCACGATTGATAATTTTACCCTCAATGGAAATAGAAATTGTAGGACTTCCGGGGTCCTTTCGTTTCTTGGGTAGTTGTTGTGTAAAAGCAGTGCTCACATTACTCGCAAGGAAAACTTTTTTAGGTACTTGAACTTTTCTCTTCCTAGTGCACAAGTCCTTTAGGATTTTCGCATATGACGGAACTTGTTGAATAGCATCTAGGAGAGGAATGTTTATGTTAACTTGCTTAAAAATTTCCACAATCTTCTCCATTTGTGGACTTGGTCTGTTGCCCCTTAACCTGTTTGGATAAGGTGCTTTGTCAATAAGGGTTTGGTCCAACATTCGAGAGGATTGTGGGGATGAAGTGGATCCCAGAATTGGAGTAGAGATCGTTTTAGGTAGATTCGAGGAAATGGGCGAAGGGTTCGAGCCTTGGGGAAAACGGAGAATAGGCTCGGATGAAGGTGGGAGACTAGACGAATTAGGGGAAGAAGAAGAAGCTGGGGTATCATTGGTGTCACTAACATCTTCACATTGCTCACCCATTCGGTTATTCAGCACTCTCCCAGATCTCATCGTAGTACTGGCATTCACATTATGATTTTGTGAATGGCCAGGATTCGGTAGGGGTTGAGATGGGAGTTTCCCTTTCTCTCTCGCACTCATTGCGGCATTTAACTGTGCGAGTTGGTTTTCTATTAATTTAATACTCTCACCATGGGAGATGGAGTCTTTCTTTATGGTATCAATAGAAGACTTCATCTCAGCCGATAATTGCATGGAATGTTTCGTGAACAAATCCAAAGTTTGTGCAAGTGAAGAGTTGTCAGTACCGGCCACTTGTGGTGTAGAAGTGTTGGCCGGATTTTGGAAATTCTGTGACTGAAAGGGGGGTTGATTCTGGGGTTGTGGTTGCTGTGGCGGAGGTCTTTGATAATTTCTTTGTTGGTTTTGGTTCCAAGCAAAGTTAGGATGATTCCTCCATCCTTGATTGTACGTGGAAGAATAAGGATCGTTTCTAGGTCGCTGCTGAAAAGCTGCATTTGTTTGAAACGATGCATTCATAGGACATTCTTCCGTTAAGTGTGAAGGATCCGAACAGCAACCACAGGCGGTCTTAGGAAGCGTGACCTGATTTAGGGACAATGATGAGAACTTGTTCTCAATAGCGTCGAGTTTCTTCTGTATCGCTGCCATTTCGGCTTTTACTGCGATACAAACATCGAGCTAATGAATACTTCCCTTAGTTGAAGGTGGTCTTATGCTTTCCCACTGCAAGGTATTTTCAGCGAGGTCTTCCAGATACTTCCAAGCTTCACCATCATCTTTAGACATGAAATTGCATTGACACATTGTTTCAAGCATCTGCTTTGTCACTGGATTAATGCCCTCATATATAATTCGACATAAATCCCATCTTTGTATTCCATGATGAGGACATTGGACAAGTAGATCTTTGAAACGTTGAAAGCACTTCCAAAATTGTTCATTGGGAAGCTGGGTGAACTGGTTGATCTCGCTCCTAATATGGGCAGTCTTATTGTTTGGGTAAAAATTCTTAAGAAATGCTATGACGAATTCATCCCAATTAGCGATAGAGTGTGCGGCAGTATTGTAAAGCCATTTTTCTGCCAAGTCCCACAGCGTGAATGGGAGAAGACGCAAGCGCATAGCATCGACAGTCAACTGTGAAGTACCCATCATTGCGCATACGTTTTCGAATTTGGTGATGAAAACGTATGCGTCTTCCCACTCAAGCCTATGAAATTTGGGCAGCAGATTGATGTAGTGGGGTTTAATTTAAAAATTATCCCCGTTAGCTGGTGGAAGAGATAGACAAGTGGGAAGAGGACCACAGATAGGATAGCATCTCTCTTGGAGAGAGATGCGCGGTGGATTCTGCGCACCTACGGGCGGTGGAAACGTGGTGTTATATTCTGATGGAGTGCCGTCCATCTCGGTCGTGGTGTGTAGTGGGGGAAAAGACGATGAAGAAGTACCGACTTCGGCGTCGATAGCAAGAACGCGGACAAGACGGGCACTAGGATCCCGTGTCCAGCCGAGCATGCACTAAGCGGGTTTAGTGCAAGTGGCAGCGTATGTGTGATTTAAAATTGGTTTGTTTTGAAAAAAGTGGGACTCAAGACAAATCACTCTAAAATGCACAAGCAACCCTAGAACTAAGGTCACCTAGGTCCAGTCTCTAGACCGCTCCTGTACCGCCTCTGTATTACCCTTGTAGCTAGGTAAGTGCCAGGTAAGTGGGAAGGAACCACAGTAGTGGGCCTAATTAAAAACCACTAGCCTTTGTCACACTTGCCTAGACACTACAAAAGTAATGCGGATAAGCGATAGATTACCCACGACCTTCCTCTGTCCTTATTGAGCGCGACAGTCCTTAGAGTTTGGTCTAGATATTTTTTAAATTAATGAAGGGTTGATCTACATGCTCGGTTTGTGATTTGTGGGGCTTGGGAAGGGTGATGAAATCCCCACCTAATCTTGATTTGGTCTTTGCCCCTTAAAGTCCGTATAAAAATATGCAAAACAAAACCAATCACAAAACTTTTGCAAAAAGATTTTTGAGCGGCGCTATTTTGCAAAGAATCCTGCAGAAAATAGATTTTATTGGATTAGAGAGAAGAGAGAAAGAGTTGAAAAAGATATCAGAGAAGTGTGAACCCTAGATCCCTTAGTTAAGCCGCGTTTCCACTGCCTAAAGTACCTTCTTGCCGCGGTTCCGCCGCGGGGTGGAGGAATCAAGTGATGAAAATTTTTCTTTGGCCTCCTGTACTCCTCTGGATCTCGATGAATGTCTCTGTCTTCTGTTTTCCTCAATTCTGTGACTCCAGATCTCCTTGCAAAATTCACGCACAAATCGTTAAATATGCAATTTGCAGTTTTGTGTTAATAATGATATGAATCGTCTAAGAATTCAACACAAATAGTAAGAATAAAAAATTACGCGCGTATCCCCGGCAACGGGCCATTTGATTGGTGTGAAAAAGTGTTTGTAGAACAACTGCAATCAATAACGGTGTCGCGCGTAGCTAGACCGAGATGAGTACGGGTCGTCCTCTGGGAAACGTTGAATCTTTTACTCTTACTTTAGATGTGTTGAGAAAAGAGGAAGAAATAAGAATGTTGTAGAATGGTTTCTAGGATCTAAGTTAAGCAAGAATGCAAAATATATAGATCTAGATTATTTTAGGGATGTTGCTAATATAATAAGAGGGCTTGTAGGGTTCGTTAGGATTTAGTTGTTATGGATGATTAATTAAAAGTTATCCTTTTTATCCTTTAATAGATTTAAAATTAGAACGACGGTGATGCGTGTAGATTAGGGTTTCTGGAGGGAAAAGGAATTCCACTCTTAATCCTTATCTCGACACGGAACTCCGTTCATATCTAGCCTTTACCAAAACAATCATTAATCTAATCTCTAATCGCAGTCGGAACTAACAAAGAATTGTTAGCGCGCCCGATTAGGATGTTAATGATTCTTTTGATAAAGTTCATAAACTTTATAGGACTTAAAAAGGGTTTAGGGATGTTCATCATCCATTAGCCAACCCTAATCCAACGAACCCTAACAAGCGGAGAATTACTCACGCATGTTGGGAGAAAAAGAGAAGGAAAGAAATTGCATAATTAAACTATGAAGAAGTAGAATAAGAAAAAGAAAGCTACCTTTATTAATCAACAATATTCATTACACTTTGATTCCTTAGAAAATGATTACAAGTACTAGTTGCTTCTCGATCTCTTCTAAGGAGGTAGACGAACAGTTGATGATCAGCCTGGATGCATGAGCCGTCTGGGACTTCGTGATCGCGTCGGCTTGATAATTTTTCCAAGAGGCTCTCGGTCTTTATTTATAGTCCCAAAGACAGAAATTTAGATGCCTAAATTGGGGAGTGGTAGTTAAAATCCCACCATAAAAATGCCAGCCCCTAATTCCACTTCTATGCGGGGGATCCGCGGCATCAAGGGGCTCAAGCCGCGGATCCGCGGCCTGATGATCAGGTCCGTTGATCAAACTTCTGGGGCTGGCTCATTGTGACATTTGGCGATCCTTGGAACCTTTGCAACATGAAAATCTTCTCGTGGTTGCTGCCAGACTTGGTTTCCAAGTTTTGCTTTCTTAATTAGGCAAGTTTTCTTCAACAACTTGATTTCTTGGAAAAATTCTGCACAACAACCTGGAAAAATTCTGCACAGCAACTTAAATAATATTTAGTAGACTTTGTTCTACTAGGATTTGGTCAACGATATTATTTGCATACAATTTCCTACCAAATTCTAATTATAATATATCAACACATGGAAAATAGTATTTTTACACATAAACCCTCATATGCATGATATATTATAATAAAGACTTTTTTTAATATGGAAATGGTAGGAAAAGTGTAATAACAAATGTGCAGTTTTATCAACTGAACATATCTGTACGTCTATTTTTATAGAGTGAGATATACATTTTTGAAATTATGTCGACGACATTTACCTATATCAGTGGATGGTTAGGTAAGGAGTATTAAACAGCGGTGTAATTCTTCTTAACCGTAAGTGCAGTTTTCAACCTACGACTCACAGGGATTGAGTTATTAAACTCAGAGGACTTATACAGAGGATAGTATATTGTCCAGAGTCGATTAGGACAGAGGGGTTGGTCCCCGTACTGTATTCGGTTTACTTATGACTTCTCTAGTTTTTTGACAAGTGTTTCGTTGAAACGCAAGGTCCAAGTTTTGAGAAGTTATAGATATAAGAGTAAAGTAGAGAACCAGGTATTGCAAGTATCAGGATTCTTCAAGGTGATAGAAGATGTAGATACTTGTGTATGGTATTCAGTTAATAGTAATGATTAAGAGAACTTGCTTCTCTTTCAGGTTACTCATAATTGGAAGCACTCCTAAGTTGAGTAATGCTGATCGGCCTCTTTCTATTTAGTTGACTTGCACTGGAGACAGCTGCATGATTTGAATCTGGTTCAATTAAATCAGTGCTTCTGTTTCTGTATTGGATATAGAATAGTTCATATCTTAACGATGTTAAGGTACGAGGAGTTTTCCGGCTTATACTTAAAACCAGACTCTGGATAGCTCAAGGCACGTTTCTGTAATGGCTGTTTGTGGGTTGACCCAGGCTATGACGAGGGTTGACTTTCTACCATCTGGAAGATCAATAGTGATATTGTTCTTGACTCGCCATAGTTTGAATAAAAATGGATTTTTTCAGAAAACAGTAGTGGGAGTATGGTAGAACTAGAAGTGATTCCAGAACCGCAAACGATTACTGAAAATTTGATAAGGGCCTAAAGATTCAATCTGGTTTGACATTCCATTGGCCACTCCGCAGATATGGTGGGTAACCTCAGGCACCCGAGAGGTACTCCGGTAGACTCAAGGACGGTGGCAGGGAGGTTCTTGTTTACCCAGACTTGCCATTGATGTTGTTCCAGAGTATGAGACTCGGCAGGAGGATGAGTATAGAGTCGTTCTAAACTAGCTTTAGAAGCGTACGTGTATATTATTCTGCCAGAGGGTTATGTCTATTAAGAGACTAAAGCAGATGTAACGGAGATAGATCATCTATTTCTGATGTGACAGTCATAGGTTTGACTTCATCAGAATAGGGGATGGATCTGTTAAGAAGGTAGTAGGGTGTGATGTCCTGGTATCTGGATAACATACACAGAGTAGGAAGTGATGTTCCTATACTATGATCGGTTATACTTTGGTCGTCACACAGTGGTTTCTCCGCATGGGACTTGGATATAATATCAAGACATTCTGGTTACTGGATCTATGGTTTTAGATCTAGATTTGGGTAGTTTCCCAATCTGGGTATTTAGACAGCATTCCAAAGGTGTTTTAGATTGGACGACTCCTGGCACGGTAGTGTACCTGCCGGTGATGGAGTCACCCTCTCTAAATGTGTCTTACAGACTAAAGGGGAGAGGGCTGTGCATGATTGGCAGATCACTTGCTTAGGCAATTGAGTAGATCATGAGATGTCAAGTACCACACCAGATGTTGTTTTTGCACGAGATGCAATATGTTGATATTGATCCAATCCTGGAGAAACGATCGGAAGCAGTTTTAGAACGTAAGTGGATGTTCTAGGGATATGATAACGACAGCCTCTTTTAGGAGAAGGTTATCATTCCAGGCTTCCAAGGTGACCTGGATGACAGTGTGGCTGTCAGAGTTATAGTTTTTCCTCTGACGAGGGGCGGTATTTTGGACAGGTGGTCCAGGCGGATACTGAGGGAGCCATGGCGCAGGATACTGATTAAGTTCAGTTGACGATACAGTCTAAGAAGTTTGGATTTGGAGTTCATTTATGAACTAGGTCCCATCAGATATCCAGACACATTCTAAGACAGGTATTGCTCATTTCGGGAGATGGATTTTTCCACGAACTTGAGATAAAGAGAGACATAGAAAGAAACATTTGAGCGGATCCACTCACTGAGGCTATTCCTCGAACGCATTAGTTTCGCAAACAGTTTTTATGAGACTGATTAGTAGAGGAGTTGGGTGTTCGGTATCACACGAGCTGTGAGTATGCGACATCGCAATAATTAGCCTTGAGTGCAAGTGGGAGATTGTTGGAGATAGTGCCCTCAGAGTCAATTATTGGATCACAGGCACGTGATTGCAATGATTGAGAGAGGACCTATACCGTTAGAACATTCTTACTCAAGATGATAGTATGCTATCTGGTTTATCTTTATCATCGTGTACTGCTTTAGGTGACCTTATAGGTCACTATTGCGCATTGATAGAGCCCTTAGGATTCTTTCTTGACGGCCAGCGGTATGATGGCGATCATATACGTGGGAGCTGGGGTCTATAAGCACATCCTTAAAAGGTCCCTAGTCGTGGGAGTTTTCGAGACAGGGCATAGACACTCCAGAGTAGACTAGTGTATACAGTCGAGACCCCGACGAGGGGCGGTGGCCGGTCTCACAAGCCACTGGTGTCAGTTGGTTCACCTGAGATGTATACAGGTGCTCATTGGGTTATGAGTACACCGGACAGGACTCGCCGGGAACATGCTAGTTGGTCTTATACCTGACGTCAGATAGCAGTTCCCTGGTAACATGTGTACAGGTTAGTTCATCGACCTGAGATCGTCATTTGTCTCGTGTGAGTTCCCACTGTACTTTGATTACTACCCTACAACGGCTCAAAGGAGTCGTGCAAACAGGTTTTAGTTGGGTACAGTCCCGAGCCACATGGAGGCAGTGAGCGGATCTGCAGGGGTTCGTCTCTCCCGGTATTGGGGGTGAAGTCACGCTGTGTTTAGGAGAGCCATTACACAAAGCCCTTGGCCAAGGCAGGAGATTTACTGGTTGGTAATCCAGTAGTATCTCAGGGTGTTCTGGGCTGCACTCCGACACGACTTGTACCGCTTTTGGGGGTCTGACTTTTACCAACCCCCTAGGCCCGCCATGCGATGCTCATAGACGAATAGACCGGACTGTACAGATATTGTCACTGACAGGCTCAGTAGGGTGTCAGGATGAGTTCGCTCACAGACGTCCCTTTTGGTCAATACCTGGTGGCCCGTCACGTATGGCTAATACCTCTGACATGGTAGTGGTTAAATCCACAGCCAAAGTGTTGACGAGTCTTTAGAGTCCCCCACAGACAGTTTCTCAAGTTTCGGGCGAAACACTGTAGAGGCCGTATGGAGATATGGCAGGGTTCGATCTTATACGTGCGGTATTGCACGGATCATGATTGGACGGATAATACTAGCGGGCTTTGGTTTAAGCCGGATCCTAGTATTGTACAGTATAGCTTTTGTCCATTTGTATTCAGTGGGAATACAAATGCGGGTATGTATATACTGTCGCGGGGTTTTCCTGTAATTTATTACGGGGTCAGTTTTTTGAAGTTGCCAGTTTGTATTCCGTTTCGGCCAGTTTTCCTTTGTTCCAATATGGCCGGATTTTTCTGATGGAAGGGCTAATTTGCATATTTGCAAATTAGCATTTGTGGAGAGTTTATTTGTAAAAGAGGGATTATGATGGTTCTAGCATCTTTGCTTTTTCTTGCATCATTACTTGCATTAATGGTGAGAAGATTGATTTGATTATGAAAGGATTTTTGAAAGACTTTGATGTGATCTTTTTATCACACATTTTCCTTACTTGTTTTAATCCATCATTTTTCCCTCCACCATTATTGATGGCCGGCCACATTTTGTGAGGGGAGAGGATTAATTTTGTGTGTGGGGAAATTACTCATCTCATTTTGGCTTGCTATAAAAATCCCTCACCTCTCTCCAAAGATCATTCTTCTCCTCCATCAAATGGCAACTTCATACCCCAACGAGACAAAGCTTTCTACACTTCATCTACAGTATTCTTGGACACGTCGACTCGCCAACTTCATGCCCGAGTTGCCTCGGTCCAGAGGTGGGTGCCCGTAAAAGAACCCGGCGATGTGGTGCCCATTCCGACGAGGAGCTGAAGACCGGAGATTCCGCGAGGAGATCGGAGTGGAGGCCGAAGACCGAAGGACACGGATCTCTCGGTATACCTTCCTTCCCATTCTCTATTTGCTAGGAGTAGGATAATGGCCCGATCCGGGTTTATAGTGCGCGGTAGTCCCGGTTTACAAGTTTTTGAAAAGTTTCGTTTCCGCATTTTGGCCTCGGAATGATGGCCGGGGCGCTGCCGTGCACTTACAGAGTGTATGGAGGAGTAAGCTGAGAGAGAATTCCATTCCCTTTTAGGTAACCCATGAACTCGGCACTTAACTATTCACCACCTCGATCAGATCTCAGTGACTTGATATTTTTGCCGGTTTGGTTTTCTACTTCATTCTTATATTCTCGGAATTTCTCAAAGGCCTCGGATTTATGTTTCATCAAGAAAATGAATCCATACCTAGAGTAATCATCCGTAAAAGTAATGAAATATGAAAAACAGGTTCTTGCATGTGTTGACAATGGACCACATACATCGCTGTGTATGAGTCCTAAGAACTCGCTCGCTCTTACTTCGTGTCCAGTGAACGGAGTCTTTGTCATCTTTCCTTTGAGACATGATTGACAAGTGGCATAAGATTAATATTCGAACCGATCTAAATATCCTTCTTTATGTAACATAGTTAACCTTGTCTCATTGATGTGACCTAGTCTACAATACTATAAGAAAGCCTGATTTATATCTGGAGACTTTCTTTTTAGTGTGTTCTGGACATTGAAAATCTGTAACTGGTTTAACACGTATATACCGTTATCTAGTGTACCGGACCCAATCAAACCATGATTAAGGTAGATGTTAACAACATTGCTTACAAACTTGAAATCATAACCTTCTTTTGATAACAAAGATACTGATATGATATTACACGTTAAACTAGGTACACAAAAACAGTTGCGCAAAGCAAAAATATGTCCACTCGTCAATCCAAGGTGATAATCCCCTACGGACACATCATCTACGCTCGCTCCGTTAGAAACCTGGAGGGTCATATCACCAGCCTTCGGTACTCTACGGCTTCTCAGTGCCTGCAACGAATTGCATATATGAGATCTTGATCCGGTATCCAATACCCAGGAAGTAGAGTTGATTGACAGACAATTTTCAATTACAAACACACCTGAAACCGAAGCCACAACTTACCTCGGGTCTCGGTTCTTGGCAATCGAATCTTTGCAATCCTTATTCCAATGGCCTTTCCTACGACAGTGGAAGCACTCGTCCTTTTCTACTACCGGCACCGCAACCTTTGCCTTTCCCTTGACTCCCACCTTACCAACACCACCTCTTGGTTTGGTAGCAGCCTTCTTCTTCCTTCCTTTGGTCCTTGCCTTAGACCTGGAAGAGGAATCACCATGAACAAATATAGCGGGTGTTTCTCTTGCTTTCTGCAAAGTGCCCTCTGCACTCCTCAACATGTTAAGGAGTTCTGGAAGTTCAACTTCTTTACCTTGAATATAGAAATTCAAGATAAACCGGGCATAGGTGGAAGGAAGGGACTGAAGAACCAAGTCTGTATACAACTCGTTCTCTAATGTTGTCCCGAGGTCCGTGAGCTCCTCAATATAGCCAATCATCTTAAGGACATGTTCCCCTGCAGATGATCCGACGGCCAGGCTCGACTGAAACAAGTTCTTCGAGGTCTCGTATCTAGCTGTACGAGATTGCTCTCCATACAGTTCCTTGGTGTGGATAAATATAGCTTCAAGATCCATATTCTCATGCCTCCTCTGATGTTCATTATCCATAGAGGCAAGCACGATGCATTTGGCCTTCGCGCAGTCTAACACCCAAGTCTTGCGGATTTCCTTATCCGCGACACTGGATTCTGGACCTGGGACGGCAGGGGATTTAGTAGTAAGGACATACCCCAATTTTTCATAAGTGATTGCCATCTTGACATTCCTGAACCAATCTTTATAGTTTGGCCCTGTCAAAATATTTTTATCTAATAATAACTTAAGGCCCGTCATGTTCTGGGTCGCTGCAATTAGGAGAGAGAGAAGAAACACTTTAGCATGATACTCTTGCAAGTTTAGTGTGGTTTTTAATTTATCTAAATAGGATGGCTCCCACTGTTTCTCGAATCCTTCCTCAAACCAAAAAAAGAAGAAGAACTAGTCAGGACTATTCTCACCGTACAATACTTGCTTAACCGTTCAGCCAGGCCGGTGTTGGTACATCGAGAGAGGTTTTACGATGCTTTCGCTATGTTCCTTAATTAAATAAGCTCTTTTCCCTGGGGGCGTAGCCCCGCTGACACCTTTCTCGATACCTACTTGGTTTACAGTATTGATCGTTAAGTGAAAGGATCTCCTGATGAGTATCATATACTCACAGTAGATCGTTAAGTGAAAGAATCTCATGATGAGTAGCATATACTCACAGTAGGATCGGGATCCAAATATTATCGTGCGATAAAGCTGAATGAATCCTACCAAATTTATCACAATCCAGATAGTATGCAACTCTAGCAAGTTTCAGTTTCTTTAGAAACTCCCGATGTGGATTTTTGCCCCATGCTCTTATGACCTTGACGTTGGCCAAACTGTCATAAGTCACATGTCAAGTTCTACCCATCATTATCTTGTTAATTTGAAGCCATCCGTACATACCCCTGACGTTGGCCAAATGTCAGTACGACTGTCCCAAACCAACTCATTTATCTATGCAACAGATGAGTATCCAGCAGCTACCAAACACTATGCCTTGGCATTGGTCAAATTACATAGCTTGAATAGTACCGAATACCCAAATGAAATGACGGAGGGCTACGAATGGTTTTGGCAAAACCGTGAACGTAGTGAACTTGATATGATCGAAGGAACCTGATAGCTTTTAAAAATAGTGGTTTAAGCTCCGCAATTAAAAATCTTCTGTTTTAAAAATAACCGAGTGGTTTCTTTTAAATTGTTCCAACGATTCAACTTTGTTTTATTTTCTTTGAATTAATATAATGTGTCCCATCAATTAAACTATCATCAGAAAACAATGAAAATACAACGTCCGCTTATGCCATCCGCATTCGCCACTGGGCCCCGTCATTCACCCGTTAGGTTACTTAGCTAACGACAAAGCGGGGGTTGGGCTAGCGCGGATGCAAAACATAAGCAACGCCTACTAGATATCATATATAGATATTGTATATTCGTCAGACGCAATAATAGGCATTCCAGATCACAGATGAACATATTGGATATTCTAGGAATCCGCATTTCCTTTAAGCCTGCAATGAAAGACGGATTACATAGTCGTGATGAATAGCCAACCCCACCCTAGACCCCTACGGGTACGGAAAACTACCCGTCAAGTACCCGAAGTGAAGCGGTCTCCCTCAGCTACGTGAGTAGGATACTAAGCACTTCAAAATACCCAGTAGTTTGTGCACCCCACGTTGGGTCTATCCTCGGAGAAGAAAACAGTAAATGAAATAATACAACGGTGGCTACAACCTCAACCAGGATGTGCCCCGCAAAAGAATATTACAACAAATTACAATTTACAGTTGAATGAAAGAAACACTCGTCACACATCCCCGGCTATCCATTCATGACAATCCAACAAGTTCATATTCACAAACATAAAGTAACCATTACAGAAATGTGCAACCCCCTGCTAACCGACATACTAGCAATTAGGGGAGGTTTACGAACACAATAAACACAACACATATATAATCTAGTTAGCCAAAGTTCTTAGAATTCGATCAAGCATCACATATGAATCTACTATAAATAATTCTCTGTGCACATAAAACCTGAGCAGAAACAAAACATCCCAGAAAATACAACATCAACACAGAAGAATAACTGAGCAAATTCGGGTTGACTCGGTGTCAACTCGGCCGCGGATCTGCGGCGAATCGCTTGGATCGGCAGCAGTTCCGCGGCGGTTTCGCTGAGTCACGATCCCAAATTTCTTCACAATTCTTAAAAAAACCTGCTTGTATTTTTAAGGTCCCTGAAAAAAATTTTAGACCCCAATTTAAAATCGGCAGAAACTTGGTGAAAATGTCATTTTTTTGGGATTAAATTGCGATCGAATTTCTAAAGACTTTGCTAACATGTTAGTTATGCTTTAGCTAGGCTCTGATACCAATGTAAGTAAACGTTACACACCCCACAAGATGCGGGGAGGCGGAATAGGAAAAAACAATCATTTTGTTCAAAGTAACATCGACTATCAAACGGATCTTTGCTAAACCCTAACAAACAAACTATCTAGAAGTGCTAAACTACTATGATAGATGATTTTACCTCAAGATACTAGTCCTTCTTATTCTTGTTGTTCACCTCCTCGTCGGCCTCCTCGATGTAATAGAAGATCCACCCGAGAGTTCCTTCTTCATGCTTTAACCTCCAACTTGAGATAACTAAGTGGCTAGGATTGCTAATCCAAGTGACCTAGAGGATATAGAGATAGATTAAGGATCTATTAGTCTTGCTAACCCTAGGGTTCTCAACACATGAGAGGATTAGGGTTAGGATGAAGAAGATGAGAGCTTGAGGAGAGAGAATGTGTATGTGATAATCAATTAAATCTTGAGTCTCTTAGATAATTATGAAGCATGAAAAATATCTAGACAATAATAAATATAATCAACAACCATGCTTCATTAATTACCTTGAGGTGAATCACCTCATTAATCATGGTGTAATTAATGAAAATTACAAAACACTTCTCCGCCTCATTAAGTTTAATTCACAAATGAATTAAAACTAAATGAGTCACCTTTCTTCTAGAAGCTTCTCGACTAATTACGAGAATGCCCCTTCCATCCGTATTTACGAAAAACACGGATATACTGAGACTGTATAAATCCAATAATCCAATACTAGAAACTGGCTTAACCCAAAGCCCACTAGTATAACCTGTCCGAACATCATACGTGCACAAGTACACGTATATGTCCGAACCCTGTCGTAAAACCATACGACCTCTATATCGTTTCGCCCGATGTAGGGAAACTCTCTGTGTGGGACTCTAAAGACTCGACACTACGCTGGCAGTGGGTTTAACAACAGGCCACAAGCGGTACTAGCTTTACGTAATGGTCCCTAGTTAGATGTCGATAAGAAGGCCAATGAGGAAACCCATCTGAACTCCTATTGAGTCTAATATGACAATCTCCATACGGTCCAATCTATTCATCTAAAACTATCGCATATCGGGCCTAGGGGCGGCAAGCCTCAGTCCCCTAAAAGCGGTATAAGTCGTGTCGGGGTAAAGCCCATTACACCTTGAGAAGTTACTGGAAAACCTACCAGTAAATCTCGCTTGCCCTGGCCAGGGACCTTGCGTGATGGCTCTCCAAACACAACGCGATATCAATCCCCAACACCGGGAGAGACGAATCCTATCTAACCGCCACTGCCTCCAAGTGCTTTGGGACTGCACCCAACTGCTACCTTTTTGCACGACTCAGTGAAGCCGTGGTAGGGTAGCGATCTAAGAACAGTGGGAACACACTCGAGGAGAAGCAGCAGTGTCAAGTCTACGGACTATGCTGTACTCATGTCACCTAGGAACTGTTAACTGACGACGGGTATAATACTAACCACCAGTTTCCTGCGAGTCCTGTCCGGTGTTCCCGTAACCCAACGAGCACCTGCATACTATCTCCAGTACAACATACTAATGGCTGTGGGACAGACCATTTCACCTGCTGGGATGAGAAGCGTACACACTAGTCTACTCCGGAGTATCGATGCCCTGTCTTGATAATCCTACGACTAGGGACCTGAAAAAGGATGTGCTTGTAGACAACCCACCCCCCACTAGTGTGACTGCCATCACAACGCTGGTAGTAAAGCAAGATCCTTTGGGCTTTATCAATATGTATTCGTGATATGCTAAAAGAAACATATACACATATTAAGATAGAAATAAACCAAGTAGCATACTACTATGTTGAGCAAGACTGTTAATACAACTGTTAATATCCCAAGCTTCCATTAAGTAATATACAAACTAGTATGATACAATAATGGCCCCTAGGGCATATACACTAACAAGGTACTACAAATACATGAAGCAATGCATATCAAATAACTACTGAGTATGGGATAAAATTTATCATCATCAATGAATCATCATCGTGGAAAAACCGGTGTCCATCAACGACACCCCAAATCCTAATACCTCAGGCGCCGTCACTCTGATCGGCCCTCATATCTGTAAATCTCAAGGAACCTGAGTGCCCAACATCGACACTTGAAACATCATGAAAACCCATGTCTAAGATCGACACGTAAATCCACATAACTCGGGCTCCGTCAGTCCGAATCGTCCTACGGGTTCCGTCAGTCCGGATCGGCCCATATCCATCGCACGACTCTGGTCGGTATCCTCCGGATAACCGCCAGGTCCAACCAATCACCGGTAGGTAGTAGTCCCTCTACCAGGCTCATCGTCTATTGCACAACATCCCTTTCTTGCCCCAGGGGACCATACCAGGTCCACCATGAACCCGCAAACGGATCATCCAGCTCCTCGAATCGGGTTTCTAACACAAGTGTCAGAATCGAGAAAACTCATGGTGGACGCATCAAATTATCATATCAAGAGAAACCAGGTTTTCAAAACAATGCATATTTTCTTGAAATATCCCCAGGGTTCTCAAATCCATAAATCACATGAAATCTGTATCTCAATGCGTAAATCCATGAAATATGATGTATGCAACATAGAACAGTAATATAAGCATATCAAGGGAAAACCGCTCTTTTAAATGAATCCCGTTTTTAAATAATATCGCGCGGTTCCCATATTTTCCAAAATCAAATGCAACATCATATAAAGGTGTATATGTAGCTATAGCAAGGTATGTGTGTATACATGTAGGTATGTATGCATGATACATTTCATATGCTCAATAGAACAATAATCAATGTCTCAATGTCAATAATGAATACAATACCACATATGTGTATAGGTTTGTGCGTGTCATGGCAATTACCGACGGTGTGGGTGTAGCATACAATTTAGTGCTCGTGCCATATGAACCGTCAGTAATGGTGCTGTGTCCAATTGGTACTAAGTCAATGTACAACTAGTAATGATATGCAGTGATGCTCATGCACAATCAATAAATATGCATATAAACATGCCGCTAAAATATCATATCTAGCCCTGACGCTTAACTCCATACGGGCGATTTCCCCGTAGATGTTAAATATACTCACAATGATCTCGATCTAGGTAAATCCAAGCACCTTCTTTCCTTTCTTCGCAGCGTCCGAAGTCCCCGCCTGCGATCCTATTAACACAAAACACAATAAAGCATGGATTTACCAAACTATCCAATAATAAACGAACGCAACGCCGATTAACGAATCGATTCCCTTAAGCTTCAAAGGGTTCGCTTAGCGGCTAACGTGTATAGCGACATCATCAAAATCAAACCCACGACTGCAAGCTACCCGAAACACTTAAACTATGTCGGATCAACCGTATCGCACTTTGCCGAAACGCCTAAAATTAGCCAAGTGGTCCCAGATTTTGCATACAGTCAACACTCAAAAATCAAGCAGTACCAAACACCCTAAAATACCTGTGGACAGCTACCCTAAAAATCACAACTCCCTAGGCTCCCAAAAATCCGAGCTCGCCGGAATTCCTCTAAGTCTCGCAGGCCAAAACAAGTGGGATTGGGTTCGGATTTTAGGTGAACACTCAGGGCCTATAGTACAACACTACTACACTGCTAGATTTTACAGTAAGGATTCGTGGTGACGGCAGATCACAGACACTCTAAAATGACACTAAAAATACGATATGTGCGTAAAACTATATCTTTAGTGTTCTAATCAACATCTACTAAGCAACACAACATAATAAACACCTAATTAACAGTTAGAGATCGTTACCTATCCACACTTGCTAAAAAACATTAGCTTTCCATGCTCCAAGTGATCTTAGTGGCTTTAGCTAGGCTTATGAAGGGTTTAGATGAAGTTTAGTGAGGATTTGTTTGGATTTTGTGATGGCTTGGTTAGTGTTTCAGTTTGAGGGAAGAGGAGAATGAGAAGAGAACACAATGTGTGAATGAGAGAGTGAAGTGAGAATGAGGGAGTGTATGGGTGACGGATGAGGGAAATGAGGGTGTGAGATTAGAGAATGAACTATGCCCATTCTCTCTCCTCATTAAATACTCCCCATGATTGTCCATACCTCATCATGCTATTGTCAACTCTCTCTCTCACAAGTCAACCCTAATCAACCCTTATTTTAAAAACTAAAAAACGTAAATAATTACATATACTTAATTGAAATGGGGTTAAGGTGACATGGTAACTTAAGCATGGTTAACCCTAATTAACCCTAAGTTAACATGCAAAACTGTGTGCAAGCCCGAAATAAATAATAATAAAATATTAATTAATTTTTATAAAATATGTGAAAACTATTTTGGTTAACTTTTTACTAAAAACTCGCATTATCGCTTAATTGACACTAATCGCATTCAAAGGTGTTACAATCTTCCCCCTTAAAGAAATTCGTCCCCGAATTTAAAAAATCTTACTATGTGTACCTTCAAAGAGATGAGGGAATTTCTTCTGCATCTCGCTCTCGGCCTCCCAAGTGACCTCTTCACTATTCGGGCCACGCCAAAGAACCTTCAAAGTTGACAAGACCTTTGATGAAGTTTCTTCACCTGCCGATCCAATATAACTACCGGCTGCTCGGTGAACAAAAGATCGCGTTCTAGCTGAACTGTCTGGTGCTGAATCATGAGAGAAGGGTCATGAAGGTACTAGCGAAGCATCGACACATAGAATACGGGGTGAACATCCGGAAAACTGGGCGGAAGTGTCAAACGATAGGTAACGGTACCAACTCGCTCAAGAATCTCAAAAGGACCTACGAATCTGGGACTAAGCTTCCCTTTCTTCCCAAATCTCATCACGCCCTTCGTCGGAGAAATCCGTAGGAATACATTATCCTCCACTGCGAACTCGAGCCTGCGACGATGACGGTCGGCATAAGACTTCTGTCTGCACTGGGCTGCTCTCATCCTATCCTAAATCAACTGGATCTTCTCCGTAGTCTCTTGAACTAGCTGGCGTCCCAAAAATCCTGCTCTTGCTGAGTTCGGTCCAACAGACTGTCGATCGACACTTTCTACCATACAAATCCTCAAAAGGTGCTATCTGAATCGTCTCCTGATAACTGTTATTGTAGGAGAACTCTATCAATGGCAAGTGACGATCCCAACTGCCACCAAAATCAAGCACACACGCACGAAGCATATCCTCCAGAGTCTGTATAGTCAACTCTGACTAACCATCGTTTTATGGATGGAAAGTGGTGCTAAAACTCAATCGGGTACCTAAGGCTTCCTGAAGCTTCTGCCAAAGACGGCTAGTGAACTGGGTGCCCCTGTCGAATACGATGCATGGGGGAACGCCGTGCAAACGGACAATCTTATCAATGTACAACTGAGCATACTGAGCATAACCGAAAGTGGTCTTCACTGGAAGGAAGTGAGCCGCTTTCATCAACCGGTCAACAATCACCCAAATGGAGTCATACCCTCGACTGTACCTGGGTAGACCCACAACGAAATCCATGGAGATATGTTCCCAGTTCCACTCCGGAATGGGTAAAGGCTGCAACTCTCCTGCCGGTCTCTGAAGCTCAGCCTTGAATTGCTGGCAAGTCAGGCACCTCGAAACGAAATCTGAAACATCACTCTTCATCCCTGTCCACCAGTAGATATCTCTCAAGTCACGACATATCTTAGTGGAACCTGGGTGAACACTATAAGCTGACTGATATGCCTGCTCTAGAATCTCGCGTCTCAACCCATCGGTATCAAGTACACACAAACGAGTCCCAAAACATAGCACACCTTAGTCATCAATCACGAACTCCAAATTTATACCCTGTCGAACATGCTCAAGAATCTCAGACAAACGGGCATCATCGGGCTGTGCCTCACGAATACGATCAAGTAGAAGTGGACGAGCACGGACGTGAGCAAGCTATCCCCCAGTGGAAGTAAACTCAAACTGTACTCTGCTGTCGTACAAGATCTGCCAATCTGCAGAAGACTGTCTCCGAACTGCGCTCAACTGGGACAAGCTACCCCCGGGCCTATGACTCGAAGCATCGGCTACCACATTCGCCTTTCCCGGGTGATAAAGGATCTCACAATCATAATCCTTCACAAGCTCCATCCAACGGCGTTGTCTTAAATTCAGATCCCGCTGCTGGAAGATGTACTTTATGTTCTGGTGGTCTGTGAAAATCTGACACGACTCCCCGTATAAGTAGTGTCTCCAAATCTTAAGCGTAAAGACCACCGCGTCCATCTCCAGATCATGAGTAGGATAATTTTGCTCGTTCTTCTTCAACTGCCGGGAAGCATAAGAGATAACTTTATCATGCTGCATCAATACACAACCGAGCCCCACTCGAGAAACATCACAGTAAACGACAAAGCCGCCCGATCCAGAATGCAAAGATAAAACTGGTGCAGTCATCAACCGATTCTTCAACTGCTGAAAACTCAGCTCGCATGCCTCAGTCCAAAGAAAATGAACTCCCTTCCTGGTCAGTCCGGTCAGCGGTGCAGCGATACTCGAGAAATCCTGCAAGAAACGGCGGTAGTAACCGGCTAAGCCCAAAAAGCTACGGACCTCAGTCACTGATACAAGTCTGGGCCAAAGCTGTACGGTCTTGATCTTCCTCGGGTACATACGAATACCGTCTCGCGTATCCACATGACCCAGGAAGTCAACACTATCAAGACAGAAGGCACACTTTGAGAATTTAGCAAACAGCTGGTGCTCTCTCAATATTTGCAAGGCAATCCTCAAGTGCTGCTCATGCTCCTCTCGACTCTTGGAATAAACCAGAATGTCATCAATAAACACAATAATAAACTGGTCGAGGAACGGCTTGAAAATCCGGTTCATCAAATCTATGAACGCAGCTGGGGCATTGGTGAGTCCGAACGACATCACCAAAAACTCATAATGCCCGTAGCGCGTACGAAAAGCAGTCTTCGAATTGTCATCATTCCGAACCCGCAACTGATGATAACCTGATCTCAAATCAATCATGGTAAAATGTCCCGCACCCAGGAGCTGATCAAATAAATCGTCAATGCGAGGTAAAAGATACATATTCCGCACCGTAACGCGGTTCAATTGACGATAATCAATACACAACCTATAACTGCAGTTCTTTTTCTTGACGAACAGAACAGGTGCTCCCCAAGGCGAAACACTCGGACGTACAAGTCCCCTATCAAGAAACTCTTGCAGCTGATCCTTAAGCTCCTTAAGCTCCGCCGGGGCCATCCGGTAAGGCGGTATAGAAATAGGCCCCGTACCGGGGATCAAATCAATGGAAAACTCAATCTCACGCTCTGGCGACAGTCCAGGTAACTCATCGGGAAATACGTCGGGAAACTCTCTCACGATAGGAACCTGGTCCAACGAATCTACTGTGGGTCTAGTATCTTATATGAAAGCCAAGAATCCCCGACATCCCCTTCTTAAAATCCGACTAGAGCAAAGGGCTGAAATCAAACTGTGAGGGGCGGCACCACGGTCCCTCTGCACAACAAGAACTGAATCGCCGGGAAAACAAAACCTGACTATCTTCTAGCGGCAGTCCACAGACGCATAGCAAGTAGCTAACCCGTCCATGCCCAGGAGAACGTCGAAGTCTAACATCTCAAGAAGGATCAAGTCGATGGACGAATCTCTATCTGCAATCCGAACGGCACACGACAGAAACACATATCACGCAACAAACGACTCGCCAACAAGAATAGTCACGACAATCGACTGATCTAGTAAACATGACTCTCAGCCCAACCTAGGCATGAAGTGTGTAGAAACATACGAATGCGTAGATCCCGGATCAAACAAAACATGTGCGTCAAAGGAACATACTGAAAGAGTATCTGAAATCACTGCATTGGATACCTGCGTGTCCTGATGAGTCAAAGCAAATACTCATGCCTGCCCTCTACCGGCAATTGGCTGTCTTCCGCCTCTGCCAGCCCGTCCTCTCTGAACAAACCCTCCACGACCATGACCTCTCTGAGCATAAGTCTGACGCGGAGCAACAACAGGCGCAAGAGGCAACGTTCTCTGAGGAGGAGAAGGTGGTAAGGTAACATGTGGAACGGCTGCCTCGTCCTCACGTAGCTCAATACAATCCCTGACGCGATGATAAAAACTCCCACAACGGAAACATCCAGACAATGACTGCTGACCCTCCTGGAGATAAGAGCTAAACAACTGGCCTCGTCCAAAGCCTCTGCTACTCCCATGACCTGAACAAAATCTTTTGCGGCGTCTAAACATTTTTCTCCGGGCTGATACACCAGTACGAACCCTCTTCGGTTCCGGAATGACCGAAGTTTTGGAATGACGCTCCTCAACCAGTAGGGATGCGTCCACTGCGGCTGCATATGTGTCACAATGCTGGGCGCTGATAGCGAGGAACAACTGGGTAAGCAAGCCTCGCACAAATCTTTTGATCCACATCTCCTCAGTGTCCACCAAATATGGAGCATACACAAATAGCTGGGTAAACTGAACGTCGTACTCTGCCACCGTCATACCCGGAGTCTAGCATAATGACTCGAAACTGCGAGCTCGAGCATTCCTGACGCTCTGCGGAAGAAAACGGGCAAGAAAAACCGTCACGAACTCAGCCTAGGTCATAGGAGAAAGTCGTGCGGCTTTGCCCCTCTCTAAAGACTCGCACCAGGTCTGGGCAAGACCCTCCAGACGAAAACTCCCAAACTCTACTCATCTCACGTCGGAGCATCTCAGCGAACGACAAATCCTGGCCATCCGATCTATAAATGACTGGGGATCCTCAGCTGCATCGGTGCCGGTGAAAACCGGAGGCTTCGGCCTCTTGAACTCAGATAATGATACAGTGATAACCTCCGTAGCTGCAGGTACGACTGCCTGAACAGTAGGCACCATCGCGGTCCCCGTGACAGGTGGGACAACCTCCTGACTCTGCGCTCGACTGGCCTCCACTAACGACCCCATCATCTGGCGCAAATCCTGCATACCGGCCTCTAGCCTAGTAATACGATCTATCGAAGATGGATCAATCTGCTCATGTGGAATAGGCGCACCGCCCTGGTCAGTCCTCGTCTCCGACGAGCCTACCCTGACCTCGGCTCTCGCGGCCGCTCTCTGTGCCCTCGTAGTCTTCGGCGGCATAAGGGCTTGAAATGAAAACTGTATTCGATAAGAACATCGAAATCGAATCATAAGGATACATGGAAATCAAGGAAGGAATTACAAGCAATATGTCCTAAGGCCACTTAAGCGGAGTACCGTGTAGTAAGTATGCCGCGGAACATACACACGCTACGTCACTCTGCTTAAGCTGCCTATTCCATTATACCAAGGTCATCCTACACTCCGAAAAGTAAAACCTAGTGCTCTGATACCAACTTTGTCATAACCCAAAATTAAGCACGTGACCGGCACTTAAACTACGTGACGTCAACAGGCGTAACGCAATTTAAGTAAGCCGAAAACCCAGAAATCTAAACCACCAAAGAAGTAAGTGATAAAACATTATTAAAAACAATTGGAAATCTCAAGTAAAAACCTTAAAGCTTAAGTTTATTTTCTTAAAAATTTCGGCAGCACCTCCTTCGTAAAAACTAGCCCCGAAATGGGTACAAACATAGAATATAAATAAAGTATCACCAAAAGGGAGCAAATCACGCCCAAAGGCGGAAACAACCACCACAAGCATATATACAACGCCGTAGCGAAGAAATAGACAATATAAATGAAAAACAGCATAAAGAGGTAAAATTACATAATAAAGGCCGGCTCACACGAGCTCGACACCTAGAGTCAGAAAAGATACAATATCGTCCTCACAACTCGTCCCTAAGTCAATACATGAAAGTGGTAGATGGAGAGTACTAGATAAAGTGAGATATATAATGGATACAATCGGATAACCGCGAACCCACCTACAGCAAAAAGGCTCACAGCCAACCGTAGCGGTATCCGCTGAAAAAGATACAATAAGAAGCCCTGCCGCGATTACTCCGAGGGTCAAGCCTGCAAAACACTGTGGCACAACGGGGGTGAGTTGCCAACTCATGAATAATAAGTAATATCGTACAGATAATCGCAGGTATGCACATACAGCGATAATCTATCACATGCAATCTGATAGCATAAGTATGGCAATATGGATATGCAACAATCATGAAAGGTACTCTATCAGGTACTACAAATACATGAAGCAATGGATATCAAATAACTACTGAGTATGGGATAAAACATATCATCATTGTGGAAAAACCGATGTCCATCAACGACACCCCTAATCCCAATACTTCAGGCGCCATCACTCTGGTCGGCCCTCATATCAGTAAATCTCATGGAACCTGTGTGCCCAACATCGACACTCAAAATATCATGAAAACCCGTGTCTAACATCGACACGTAAATCCTCGTAACTCGGGCTCCGTCAGTCCGGATCGGCCCATATCCATCTCACGACTCCGGTCTGTATCCTCCGGAAAACCGCCAGGTTCAACCAATCACCGGTAGGTGGTAGTCCCTCTGCCAGGCTCATCATTTACTGCAAAACAACCCTTTCTTGCTACGGGGTACCATACCGGGTCCACCATGAACCCGCAAACGGATCATCGAAATATCCCAGAACCGAGAAAACTCATGGTGGACGCATCGAAATATCATATCAAGAGAAACCGAGTATTCAAAATAATGCATACTTTGTTGAAATATCCCAATCCATAAATCACATAAAATCCGTATCTTAATGCATAAGTCCATGAAATATGATGTATGCAACATAGAACGGTAATATAAGTATATCAAGGGAAAGCCGCTCTTTTAAATGAATCCCATTTTTAAATAATATCATGTGGTTCCCACATTTTCCAAAATCAAATGCAACATCATATAAAGGTGAATATGTAGCTACAGCAAGATATGCGTGTATACATGTAGGTATGTATGCGTGATACATTTCATATGTGCAATAGAACAAGAATCAATGTCTCAATATCAATAACGAATACAATACCACATATGTGTATAGGTTGTGCGTGTCATGGCAATTACCGACGGTGTGGGTGTAGCATACAATTTAGTGCTCGTGCAACATGAACCGTCAGTAATGGTGCAGTGTCCAATAGGTACTAAGTCAATGTACAACAAGTAATGGAATGCAATGATGCTCATGCACAATCAACATATATGCATATAAACATGCGGCTATAATATCATATCTAGCCCTGACCCTTAACTCAATACGGGCGATTTCCACGTAGATATTAAATCTACTCACAATGATCTCGAGCTAGGTAAATTCAACCACCTGCTCTCCTTTCTTCCCAGCGTCCGAAGTCCCCGCCTGCGATCCTATAAACACAAAACATAATAACTCATGGATTTAGAATACTTCCCAATAATAAACGAACGCAACACCGATTAACGAATCGGTTCCCTTAAGCTACAAAAATGTTCGCTTAGCGGCTAATGTGTGTAGCGACATCATCAAAATCAAACCCACGACTGCAAGCTACCCGAAACACTTAAACTACGTCGGATCAATCGTATCACACTTTGCGGAAATGCCTAAAATTAGCCGAGTGGTCCCAGATTTTGCATACAGTCAACACTCAAAAATCAAGCAGTACCAAACACCCCGAAATAGCTACTGACAGCTACCCTAAAAATCACAACTCCCCAAGCTCCCAAAAATCCGAGCTCGCCGGAATTCCTCTATGTCTCGCCGGCTAAAACAGGTGGGATTGGGTTCGGGTTTCAGGTGAACACTCAGGGCCTATATTACAACACTACTACACTGCTAGATTTTACAGTAAGGGTTCGTAGTGACAGCAGATCATAGACACTCTAAAATGACACTAAAAATACGATATGTGCGCAAAACTATATCTTTAGTGTTCTAATCAACATCTACTAAGCAACACAATATAATAAACAGTTAGAGATCGTTACCTATACATACTTGCTCAAAAACCCTAGCTTTCCATGCTCCAAGTGATTTTAGTGGCTTTAGTTAGGCTTATGAAGGGTTTAGATGAAGTTTAGTGAGGATTTGTTTGTATTTTGTGATGGATTAGTTATGGTTTCAGTTTGAGGGAAGAGGAGAATGAGAAGAGAACACAATGTGTGAATGAGAGAGTGAAGTTAGAATGAGGGAGTGAGATTAGAGAATGAACCATGCCCATTCTCTCTCCTCCTTAAATACTCCCCATGCTTGCCCATACCTCATCATGCCATTGCCAACTCTCTCTCTCTCTATCTCAAGTCAACCCTAATCAACCCGTATTTTAAAAACTAAATAACCTAAATAAATACATACACTTAATTGAAATGGGGATAAGGTGCCATGGCTACTTTAGCATGGTTATGTTAGTTATATGTATGCCCTAGAGGCCATTACTATACATAGGATGTATATTGTAGTGGATGCTGGGACATATATAGGGAGGACTTTCTTGCTCGACATGATAGTATGCTATATGGTTGATCTTTACCTTAACGTGTACATTGATTGTCTCCCTGTTACATGTTGGTAAAGCCCTTAGGATATGACTTGACTACCTGGACTATGATGCGGATCATACTAGTGGGGACATGGTAGTCTATAAGTACATCCTTCAAAGTCCCTAGTCGTGGGTGTATCGAGACGGGGCATCGATATACCAGAGTAGACTAGCGTGTACCTTCTCGACCCATACAGATGGGCGATGGATGATCCCCTATCCATTGGTGTTTGACATCGGAGATGATATACGGGTGCTCAGTAGAGACTGGGTACACTGGACGGACTCGCCAAGAACTCCCAGATGGTATTATACCTCACGTCAGATGGCAGTTCTCTGGTGACACTGGTACAGAGTAGTCTGTTGACCCGAGATCGTCATAGAGTCTTGTGTGGTTCCCACTGTGCTTTGATTTCCATCTTACCACGTCCAAGAGGGCATGCAAAACGGTGGTTTTTGGGTACAGTCCCGAGTCACATGGAGACAATGAGCGATAGGAGGGGATTCGTCTCTCCCGGTATAGGGAGTTGATGTTGCGCTGTGCTCGATTGGCTATAACAGGAAATCCCTGGCCAGGGTTGCTGAGATTTACTGGTAAGTGTTACCAGTAGTTTCTCGAAATGTTATAGACCTCATATCGACACGACTTATCGAGCTATTGGGGTCTGACGTTTACCACCCCTAGGCAAGATATGCGTCATATCAGACGATCAGACCGGACTGTACGGTAGTGTTACTGGTTGGATTCACTGGAGTGTGAGCGGGCTTGCTCGTCGATCTTCAGATCGCTCAATACCCGGGTGGCCGTTACGTTTAGCAGACCGCTTGCGGCTTGTGGGTGTTTGATATGATCATCACCTGCTGCCGGCGTATTGACGAGTCTTTAGAGTCCTACACAGAGGTTTCCTGGCTCAAGCGAAACGAAATAGGAGCGCATATGAGATATGTGCGGGACCGAGAATGATACCAGTATGTGATACTGTATTCGATTCTCGCGATATGTGATGTTGATCGGTTATATGTGATATAGCCGGGTTATCGGATCAAGTGTTGATTCGATAAGTTGTTACTGTTGATATTAGTCGGTTATATGCGATATGACCGGATCGTTAAATCAAGTGTTGATTTAATGATTTAATGTATAATTATATATTTGATATATTACTTTGCATTAACTAGTATTGTTTCACTTTGAATGGATTTTCTCACTCGGGTGTGCGCATTGCATATGCGATATGATTTTGTGCACTTGCTTGTATCATGTTTGATGATACATGCCTTATTTGTTAAGTGTATAGAATTAAACCTTGGTTAATGGAATGGTTAGGGTTTACTATTTGATTATTCATTTTTATTCATTTGTTTATTCTTTTTGGAAAAGAAAAAGAGCATGATAAAATGGTGGCATTTTTGTTTTGTTCATGAAGTTTCTTGAACACTTTGACTTTGTAACCCTTTTGTCTCATGCTTAAACCTAACCACTTCATTTAACCCTAATTAGTTCTCTACACTTAACCATGGTCATGTTATGATAAGAATTCATTTCTTTTCCTTTTTAATATTAACTCATCATAACTTTCTTCTTCTTCTTCCTTGAACTCAAGAAGAAAACCTTGACTTCATCAATGGTGGATTGATGAAAAAGAGTGAGAAATCCAAATCTAAAGTCTACCCACTTCCTATTTCTTCATCCTCTACCTCTTGCCAAGTAGTAGAGTGTGTTTTCTTCACAAGTTTCTTTACTTGGTGAAGTCGGTGCTTGATTTAGCGATGCCTCGACGTAGATCATCTTCGGCATGGACATCGACGACCTAGCTCGCCATTTCTCCGACGAAGCCGACGCTAGAGCCCGGGAACTCATTTGGACAGCGAGGGGACTTCGTTGCGGAGCTATGGAGGTGGAGCACCGGATCTCGTATTCTTTATAGTTAAGTTGTTAACTAGTTTCTAGTTTCGCCTAAACTTTAGCCAACGATCCGTATTAGGGTTTCTCGGCACCTAGATTTTTTGAAATTGGCATGTTCGATGCCTTGTGAGACCTCATTAGGGTGCCTAGGAACCTTACAGTGGTATCAGAGACTAACTAGAGCCTTAGGCGAAGTCCAGACGAAGTTTGAAACCCGAACGAACCCGAAACCCCAACTCAAATGTGCTCTCTGGATGTTTTCTGAAAACGTGGATTTTTCCAAATTAAAAATTCGTAAAAAATTCAGCAGGAAAAAATAAGAATTACGATACAAAATTTTTCCATTGAAGCTTCAAGAGCGCGGCGGAACCGCGGCATAAGCCCTGCTCATGCGGCGGTTCCGCGGCTCTATTATTGTATTGTCCTATAATTTTTGTACAGTAATTCATGGTTTCTGGTGCTGGATTTTCTGGGATTTTTTAATATTTATTCAAGAGTTGAATTTTCTGGGATTGTTTTGGGGATTCGGTGTATCGATCGGAGTATCAAATTTTGTCTGTGTTGCTTTCTGGATAAATTTTAGAATATGTTAAAAAGTTCGACCGGATATAAATACCCAATTTTTCCCCTGTCGGGAAATTTCCAAGTGTTGGATTTTTCCGTAGTTTAACGACGTTCCAAGTAGTGCAAGTAACGCGATGGACCCTCTAGAAGACAACAAACCTTAACTCGATTATGTGACCGTCTTGAACTGCCCTTTGAACCTTAGGGTTTGGGGCAGTACGGCGTGCCACATGTGAGGCGTTGGCTTGACCCTTCTACGGCTGGACCGTTGGTACTGAGGCACGAACGGAATGTTGTTAGACTTATTTCATGTGTTGAGCTGTATCGGGAAAACTTGGGTGTTCGATTGTTTGATCGGAAAGTTTAACATTTTCTGTTTATCTGGAATGGGATACAATAATTGGAATTCACAAGAAGTTATGAGATAACTCAATGAATGTTATAAACATAGCAGTTTAGTCTCACTTGATCGGTTGCCACGGAATTTTGATGCGATCAAAAGTCCGTCGCAATCACGTAGCGTACGCGGATACTCGCCGGGTAAACTTAATAGACAGCCTCACTCCATAGCCCCGACCAAGTGACTGTAGGAGAACCCCGTCGCCGAAAGCATCCGTTCGGGTGCTCGCGGTGGCGGTGTTCCGCCTTGGTGCACTTCGTCGGCGGCATCGGGGGTGCGGCCGCCTACTAAAGTTTGCGACGAGCATTCGATCAAAATTTCGGGAATCTTGTTGAATTGCCCGACTTGATCTTGAAAAGAGTTTTCGATATAGAGACTAAAATGCGGGGTTTATAATTGTTAGGCATGCGATGTCTAGGGAATTCATTTGGTCAGGCATGCGATGTCTGAGGAGGTTGCGGATTCCAACTGTTGTAGTTTTACACTTTCTTTTCTGTGACCGTAAGTGTAATATGTGATATCGCCGGTTTCGTTGCTATATGTCAACGACAATTGGGATGCGCATATTTACTTACGTTGATGACATGTGATGTTATGTGTTGCTGGATATGTTATATTGGATCGTCGTGTTTGAATAGCCGGGGGTTTTTGTGTGAGATGAGTGTTTTTCATTTTCATTCATGTAAAAACTTGTATGTAATATTCTTTTATTGGGGCGCTTCTAGGTTGCGGAAGATGTCACCGTTTGTATATTATTTACTTTTCCGCACTAGGATAGACCCAAGGAGGAGGGCACAAGTAACCGGGTTCTGGAGTCCAGTGGGAGACCAACTCGAGGAGTCGAGTCCGGGTCTCCTAACTCCAGAATTGGTAGGGTTGCTTGCCGCTCTCGTAGGGGTCTAGGGGTGTGGGTTTGGCTATTCATCGCGACCGTGGAATCCGTGTTTTATACTGGCTCGTATTGAAAACACGGACGTCCTAGTATATCCAAAATTTCATATGTTTCTTCTGCTGCGATATCTGTGATGTGATCATGTGATGTTCTGTGTTAGATACAGCATATAGTATATATGATATATTATATAGACGTTACTTATGTTTTACACCCGTGCTAGCCCTGCCCTGCTCTGCCGTTAGTTACCTAACCTAATGGTGCACGAGGGGACATCGAGGCGAATGCGGATGGCATAAGTGTACGTCGTATTTATCTGTGATGATTAGGTACTTAAATGATGGGACTTCATTAATGTGATTAATGAAATAAAAGAAACCTAAGATGTTGTAGAATCGAATTTCAAAATAAAACAGGTAGTTACAGTTTTTGCTTTGCACAGCGGTATATGTGATATATCCTGCACCTTATTCGATGAGGAAAGGACCGAGATCCCTTCACCGGGAGTGACTCCTTTAGCAATAACTGGCAGATGCTACACACTCGGTTTGTCTTTTGATTGCTTTTAAGTGTTTTTGCTTTGCACAGTGATATATATGATATATCCCGCACCTCATTCGACGAGGAAAGGACCGACGATCCCTTCACCGGGAGTGACTCCTTTAGCAAAACTAGAAAAGCCTCAAAAGCACTCCATTTCAAAAATTATTTGATTCTACAACGATACCAAGTTCATTACGCAATAGGTTTTCAGAAAAACCTGTCGTAGCCCTCAGTCATTTCAGATAAATCCTGTTTAGTATTCGTGCTGTGTTTGTTGACCTTGTCAAGGCGCAGTGTGCGGTAGCTAACCAGCATTTATCTGCTTATGCATATGATGCAGATTGGGTTAGGGTAGTCGTGCGGCCTTGTTGACCTTGTCAAGGGTCGTGCGGGTGGGTTTGATTCAATCAAGAAATGACGGGTTGAACTTGACTTGCGGTCTATGGTTTGTTGACCTTGTCAAGGTCATAGATCGTTCGGGGCAAAATATTATCGGGAATTTCAAGTGTTGAAATTTGCAATGAGATTGCATACCTTCTATGAGATAGTTGGACCCCGATACCCGCTGTGAGTAAGAGTTACTCCTGGGAGAGTTTTATACATTACAATTAGCCGATCAAGTAGGTGTCTAGAAAGGTGTCAACGGGGTTACGCCTCTCGGAAAAACGAGGTTTACATTAATTAGGTTCGTGCGAAAGCACGGGGGACCTCCCTCGAAGTACCGATACTGGCCTGGCTGAAAGATTGGCGAACTTGTAGTGTGTAATTAATCCCGGCTAGTCTTTCCTTTTAGGGTTTGAAGGAAGATTTGATAAAAAGCAGTGGGAGCCATCCTGATTAGATAAAATAAAAACCAATCTATTCTTACAAGAGCGCACGCTGAGTGTTTTCTTCTCTCTCTCTCCAGGTAGCGACCATATCACGCCTTAATCAAGATAATAATACGGATTTTTGACCGAACCCGCTTGTTATACTGAGCTGGGGAACGTTGGTCCCGCTCCAACTTATAATTATTATAAGACAGAGCAAGAAATTGGGGAATACCAGATTTCCCGTGCCGCCCAAACGAGGAGAGTGCATGATGATGCATCATCTTCGGGTGTGTTCATTATATAGAACTGTTTCTCAGTGTCCTTTACGTCCTGGGTATATGATACCAGATCAGGATCCCAGATATGTAATCTGTTACATAGGGCTACAGAAAGGTAGAGAACTGAGAACGGGTGATAAGTTTCATGAGGCAGAAAACGGGGCAAGTGTTGCAGCCAAGTCTGTTGGTCACTGGCACCCTGTATTACCAATACATTGATTCTGAACGAATGTTATTAGATACCGAACCTGATATACAAAATCATATCAGTCTCTTTATTAGTAAAGAAAGGATATAATTTTGTATTGTTGGATAATGTTTTGAACATTTCCTATATCAAAAGTTGATCGGTTCAGGCACGTTATCTAAAAGCGTTGATGTTCTAAATCAAACTACAGTTCTTAGTATATGGAACACACACAAGAGGAAGAGTTCAGAAATGAACGAATCCTTCTTGAGGTATTGCAGACTAGGTCAGGTCAATGCGACCCGACTGGCTAGAGTTACATAAAGATGCATATTTAAATCAGTTTGAATTTACATCTTGTGAAACTCGCCAGTCATGTCACAAAGATAAGATGACCATAGCTCTGTTTATTGGAAACAGAGAAAGAGTTAATGAACTCTTGGGACTGATACATGATGATGTATGAAAGGTCTCCTGTCTACACATGCCAGGACTGGTTCTTTGTACTTCATTATATTCTCTGATAATCTCTCAAGATTCAGTCATATGTTCCTGTTGAAACATGAGTCTGAACCTTTTGAGATATTCACAGAATATGTGCAAGAAGTAGAGAACCAAAATACGGGTATAAGTATTATGTCCTATGATGAGATCAAGGAGGAGAATACTTGAGCACGGAATTCCTGGACTATTCTAAAGGAGAATGAGATTCTCTCTCAGCATTACTCCTCTGTATACACCATAGCACGATGGTATATCGGGGCGGAGCAATCACACACTATATGATAAAGTGTGCTCTATGATGAGTAATACTGAGTTACCTATTTCCTTTAAGGGAGTTATGCACTTGAGAAGCTGCATACCTATTGAAAAGGGTTCCAATCAAATCAGTTGCCTACCATTTCATATATGATATGGAAAGGGAAGAGCCCATGTCTTAAGCTAGTTAAGATTTGGGGTTGTCCGGCCTATGTCTAAAAGCAAAATCCGGACAAGCTCGAGGCAAGGTCTGTTATGTAGAACTGGAAATGTTTCAGCTATACAAACTACAGCAGATGATTTGATAGAACCAAAGGATTCAGTAGATACCAACGAACCTCAGCCTCTCCGCCGATCTAGTAGGGTTCCTCACCCACCTGAGAGATACTTCGGTTTCTCTATGACAGTGGGAGCGAGGATTGCATCATGAGATGATGACCCAACTAGTTTCGAGCTGGCCATCAGGAGTGGGACTCTGTAAGAATGGCTGGATGCTTAGCGATCTGAGATGGAATCCTTATACACCAACAAAGTATGGACTTTGGTTGCTATATCTGAAGGGTTAAATCCCCATCAGGAGAAAGTATATCTTGAGAAGATTACTTGGTGTAGATGGAAAAGTTGAGACTTTCAAAGCTAGACTTGTTAAAGCCTTTCGTCATCGACCAGGCGTGGATAATGATGAAACCTTTTCAAGTGGCTATGCTTAAGTCCATCCAGATCCTACTTGCCACGGCTACATACCATGACTACGATATCTGGTGGTTGGGTGTCATGACAGCTTTTCTAAATGATGTTTTAGAAGAAAGCGTCTATAAGTACACAGCCAGAGGGCCTCGTAGACAGTGGGAGCAGCGGAAACGTGTGCAAGATGCTTTATAGGATAAAGCAGGCATCGCGGAGTTGGAACATCTGTTTTGATGAAATGGTCAAAGAGTTTGACATCATCAAAAGGGTAGATGAACCTTGTATAAACAAAAAGGTAGTAGGGAGTATGGTGGTGATCCTCGTAGAGTACGTGGATGACATACTCTTGATAGGGAAAGAGTTTCCTATGCTACGCTCGGTCAATCTCCGTTTATCACAATGATTCTCCATATAGGATCATAATGATACCTACTAACTCCTGGATTTTGGATCTATGAGATAGATCTAAATGGATGTCAGGATTCTCACTTGTCGAAGTGAGATGGTATCACATGATCCTGGGGAGAATCACTGGAAGGGTTCCAGGGTGATAAGGACGACTGAATGTCAGTCACAGGCATTGTCTTTACCCTCAGTGGAGGGACGGTATGTTGGAAGAGTTCCAAGCTAGACACCGTGACATACTAGACGATAAAGGCAGCATACATCGCTACTTAAGATGCTACCAAAGAGGCTGTTTGGGTGTATATTGGTTCATGAGATGAACTATGTTCCTCACATTGTGTGACAATGGAGTTGTGGCTTATGCCAAGGAACGTATGTCCCATCAGTGATCCAGACATATTCTAAGGCAGTATCACCTGATCATGGAGATGGTTGATCTCCAGGGTGATCGAGGTTTGGAGAGTAGACGCAGAGGACAACACAGCGGATCCGCTCACAAAGGCCTGTTCCCAGAGAGAGACTTTTATGGGATGGTTGAGTATGAGATACTACAACCACTGCTATCAGATGGCCCTAGTGCAAGTGGGAGATTGTTAGTTATATGTATGCCCTAGAGGCCATTACTATACATAGGATGTATATTATAGTGGATGCTGGGACATATATAGGGAGGACTTTCTTGCTCGACATGATAGTATGCTATCTGGTTGATCTTTACCTTAACGTGTACATTGATTGTCTCCCTGTTACATGTTGGTAAAGCCCTTAGAATATGTACTTGACTACCTGGACTATGATGCGGATCATACTAGTGGGGACATGGTAGTCTATAAGTACATCCTTCAAAGTCCCTAGTCGTGGGTGTATCGAGATGGGGCATCGATATACCAGAGTAGACTAGCGTGTACCTTCTCGACCCATACAGATGGGCGATGGATGATCCCATATCCATTGGTGTTTGACATCGGAGATGATATACGGATGCTCAGTAGAGACTGGGTACACTGGACGGACTCGCCGAGAACTCCCAGATGGTATTATACCTCACGTCAGATGGCAGTTCTCTGGTGACACTGGTACAGAGTAGTCTGTTGACCCGAGATCGTCATAGAGTCTTGTGTGGTTCCCACTGTGCTTTGATTTCCATCTTACCACGTCCACGAGGGCGTGCAAAACGGTGGTTTTTGGGTACAGTCCCGAGTCACATGGAGACAATGAGCGATAGGGGGGGATTCGTCTCTCCCGGTATAGGGAGTTGATGTTGCGCTGTGCTCGATTGGCTATAACAGGAAATCCCTGGCCAGGGTTGCTGTGATTTACTGGTAAGTGTTACCAGTAGTTTCTCGAAATGTTATAGACCTCATATCGACACGACTTATCGAGCTATTGGGGTCTGACGTTTACCACCCCTAGGCAAGATATGCGACATATTAGACGATCAGACCGGACTGTACGGTAGTGTTACTGGTTGGATTCACTGGAGTGTGAGCGGGCTTGCTCGTCGATCTTCAGATCGCTCAATACCCGGGTGGCCGTTACGTTTAGCAGACCGCTTGCGGCTTGTGGGTGTTTGATATGATCATCACCTGCTGCCGGCGTATTGACGAGTCTTTAGAGTCCTACACAGAGGTTTCCTGGCTCAAGCGAAACGAAATAGGAGCGCATATGAGATATGTGCGGGACCGAGAATGATACCAGTATGTGATACTGTATTCGATTCTCGCGATATGTGACATTGATCGGTTATATGTGATATAGCCGGGTTATCGGATCAAGTGTTGATTCGATAAGTTGTTACTGTTGATATTAGTAGGTTATATGCGATATGACCGGATCGTTAAATCAAGTGTTGATTTAATGATTTAATGCATAATTATATATTTGATATATTACTTTGTATTAACTAGTATTGGTTCACTTTGAATGGATTTTCTCACTCGGGTGTGCGCATTGCATATGCGATATGATTTTGTGCACTTGCTTGTATCATGTTTGATGATACATGCCTTATTTGTTAAGTGTATAGAATTAAACCTTGGTTAATGGAATGGTTAGGGTTTACTATTTGATTATTCATTTTTATTCATTTGTTTATTCTTTTTGGAAAAGAAAAAGAGCATGATAAAATGGTGGCATTTTTGTTTTGTTCATGAAGTTTCTTGAACACTTTGACTTTGTAACCCTTTTGTCTCATGCTTAAACCTAACCACTTCATTTAACCCTATTTAGTTCTCTACACTTAACCATGGTCATGTTATGATAAGAATTGATTTCTTTTCCTTTTTAATATTAACTCATCATAACTTTCTTCTTCTTCTTCCTTGAACTCAAGAAGAAAACCTTGACTTCATCAATGGTGGATTGATGAAAAAGAGTGAGAAATCCAAATCTAAAGTCTACCCACTTCCTATTTCTTCATCCTCTACCTCTTGCCAAGTAGTAGAGTGTGTTTTCTTCACAAGTTTCTTGACTTGGTGAAGTCGGAGCTTGATTTAGCGATGCCTCGACGTAGATCATCTTCGGTATGGACATCGACGACCTAGCTCGCCATTTCTCCGACGAAGCCGACGCTAGAGCCCGGGAACTCATTTGGACAGCGAGGGGACTTCGTTGCAGAGCTATGGAGGTGGAGCACCGGATCTACAAAGGCTGTATTTCCGTATTCTTTATAGTTAAGTTGTTAACTAGTTTCTAGTTTCGCCTAAACTTTAGCCAACGATCCGTATTAGGGTTTCTCGGCACCTAGATTTTTTGAAATTGGCATGTTCGATGCCTTGTGAGACCTCATTAGGGTGCCTAGGAACCTTACAGGTTAACCCTAGGTTAACATGCACAAGTGTGTGCAAGTCCGAAATAAATAATAATAAAATATTAATTAATTTTTATAAAATATATGAAAACTATTTTGGCTAACTTTTTACTAAAAACTCGCATTATCGCTTAATTAACACTAACCGCATTCTAAGGTGTTACAGTGGTTTTGATTCCGCTAGTTGTCGAAGAGCTAGCTCCCGCTTGGGGATGCCTATATATTGTTGTCTATTTGTTTTTGGATCAAAATATACAAGAGAGGTGCTGCCCGAAATTTTAAAATACGAAACATGTTTTCAACTCTAGTATAATCCACTTGCATTTTCATGTTTCATTAGCTATGCATTTAAACAAAAACATGATTCATTATAACTTTATTTCAAAACAGCACCCCCATTATTTTTCGCAAAATGGTTTAGATTTTCTGGGCTTCGGCTTACTTGATTTACATTACGCCTTTAGACGTTGCATAATTTAATTGCCGGTCACGTGCTAAATTATGGATCGTGACAAAATTGGTATTAGAGCGTTAGGTTTAACCTTAGTTTGAGTCTGGGTTTGACTATGCGGAGTCCAGAGCTTATATATTTTGGAACCTAGGCTTGACCTTACGGAACATAGACTTAATGGGGGGTATTAGACCCGAACTTTCGTTTCATAGGTTAACCTTGATTGATGGAGTAGGTAGCTTGAGTAGACTGACGTGCCGTACGTATGTTCCGCGCATACTTACGATATGATACTCCACTTAACAAACCTTAGGATGTACATATCTTGAGATCTTTGATACTATTCGTTCCTTTGATCGTATATCCATTTGGGATCTGTTGATTTCTTTCGTTCCTTTGATTTATCTTCATCGATACTTGCTTAAGGTTCCTATCACCATAGTTTGAGCACAGATTGAGCTGCTGCTAGTGTTGCGGTCAGGGCGAGCTCGTCATGGACGAGGACTGACCATTGTTGTTTTCTGGTGACACCTGAACGTGTATGTATAGTGTTGTGTTGTGATCTCTCGTTTGAGGCGAGTGTTCGGTTTTGAACCGGATGATCGGACCATTGATAGAGGCTGCCGGACTGAGAGGACTTTTGATGTACAGCCTACCTCAAAGATCGTGATGTTGTCTACTGTGCAGACAGATGACCTAGTTGTTGCAGAGATTGATAGGATGTCGTCTCTAGAGTCTATGAGCTGAAACCGCTGGAGCTTTCAGATAGAGATGTGACAGGAGATAGCTAGTCTATCTTGAGTTGAGCGACTGATATGATTCGTCAGATTTGATGTGCCGATACAGGCTCAGTTGAGTTGAAGAATTCCAATTGAAGGATCTTACTTGGATCTAGAGTAAATCGCGCAAGAGTGGACGTTGTTCATCGGATGCTCCGATGTTAGATCAGTAAGTTGACCAGTTTCAGATAGAAGGACCTCACCCAGATGCGTTGTGAGTTGATCGAGAATGGACGAATAAAGTGTATTCCTCCGATGATTTTGATGAGTTCCCGAGGACGTGTTCGGCTAGATATCTTCTACAGAGTGAAGGTACCGAGTTCTTAATTTTGAGTCCGTATGAGAGACGCCTGATTCACTGTAGCCGAGAATGAATTGCAATATGCAGACAGCAAGAGATGACGTCGAAGTAGACGATAATAAAGACAACTAGAACAAATGGTTCGTGCGAGATGTTAGCGAGTGGTTGTTACGCTCCGTTGATGCCAGAGGATTGATACGTGTGCAGAGGCATTAGATACATCCAAATTTCATAGGAAAGCCGTGCTGAGGACACAGCTGTCCGGTTATGAGAAAAGAGTAAAGCAAGAGTGCCAACCTTCGTATAGTTTTCCATAGGTGAGATCAGAAGAAGCCGTGAGCAAGTTTTTTCCAGGACACCGCAGCAATAGAGACTTGCACCCAGGATCAGTTATATCATGCATATTCAGAAGGCCAGATGCCGCCATCAGTAATGTGCCGTTTGCGAGTGGTCATGTTCATTGGCCAAACAGTGATCAGAGGAGTTCCGGAGCGGGACTGTTCCGTTAGTAGACCTGACCAGGCCGACGAGCTGAAGGATCGTGAGATTTTTAATCCACCGAGAAAACGGGAACCCTAAGACCGAGGATGCCATACTGTGAGCAGGAGGCAAGTAGATGATCTTGCTCTACCAGCTTGGACATAACGGCATTTTTTGACATTGTAGGAGGTGTACCTCAATGTCAGTTATTACGATTTGCATTTTGTGATCCGAGTATCACACTTTTATCGCTTGGATTGGAGTTTCGATGATTGGGTTTTGTGATTTATGTTTTTGTGCACCATGGCTTCACCTACTGGAGATTTATATTGTGCACAATTATTGCACTTGATTTATGTTTTATACACCGCTACATTGGTTTATGATTTGTGCATATTTATTGCACTTAGTATCGATTTGTGTCTTCGTTGCACATATTTATGGTTTCATGGATTCGATACTGTCTATTTCGATTTCGTGCATGTCATACGCACTTGACTTTATTTTCGCACTCGGTATAGCTTATATGTGCTTGCAGTGCATTGGGATGGATTTTGTGTACGCAGTTGCACACGTTTATGATTCTATACACCATGGTACACTCGGTGTTGTTTTTAGAAGCATTTGAAATATTGATGAGTTCTCGTGCATTTGTTGCACCAGATTGTATTTCGTGCATTTGTTGCACCAGATTGTATTTCATGCATTGGTTGCACCGGATTTGTATTTCGTGCATTGGTTGCACCGGATTATGTTTTCATGCACTTCTGCACTTGATGTTCGTTATCGTGCATGCTATTGCACTGAATGTTTTATACGGACCCGACGCACTTGATTTGGATTTTCGTGCATATTGGGCGCATGATATGAGATTTTGTGCACACCAGGATGCACTTGATTGGGATTTTATTCGTGCATGATTGGATGCACTTGATTGGGATTTTATTCGTGTATGATTGGATGCACTTGATTGGGATTTTCATTCATGCATGTTAGTTGCACTGGGTTGATATTTTCATGCACTATAGATGCACTTGATATTGTTGTCGTGCATATCCGTTGCACTGGACAGATGCTTTCGTGCACACCCGTTGCACTTAGTTTTCTTTTGTGCATATTCATGGCACTTGTATTGGATTTGATTTCCGTGCGCACTAGACACATGTGATGTTGGATATGCCTTTTGAGGCTGATTTTATTTATGAGTATCGCGTTTTGATGATGGATACTATATTGTATAGTAGCCGAGCAGGGCTGGCCTGAGGACAGTGCCTGAGTACTTTTGCATGCATGAAATTTTTACCAAAAGGTTTTCAAAGAGGAGCTATAGTCTCGCTATTTCTTACGTGTCCACGAATGACACGAATTTTTATAAAGAGAACCTTCTGGGATATTTCAAAAAGGCGGGACGTATAATTTGAGCAAAACATATATAAGTATATATTTACTACTTTACAAATAATCGTCCGCCACTTGTGCCATGAGCTATGCATAGCGCGGTGATTTGAAAAAGATTTTGCATGTGTTTTATTCAGCTTTTAAAATGTTTTTGCAAGAATTTGTGCGATATATGTATTATAATTTTGACTATAGCATCATTGAGTATGGTATTGGATTTTGTGATTTGCATCTCCTTTATAACTCCAGTGATTGCGTGATACTTGACGGAGTTTGATTTTGAGTTTCGTACTTGTTTTCAGCCACATAGGATGCGCTGTGGTATTTCTGTATCTTCCGTGATTTCGGAACCCCGTTGATTTGAGCTGATTATTGAAATGTTTTAGCATTTGGGGATTTAAATTTAAATTCGGAGACCGAATTTATTTAAGGGGGAAAGACTGTAACATTTCAGAAATATAAATTATTATTTTTGGATATTTAATATTAAAATAATATATTTCACGAAAACTATTCGATTTGCGAATAGAGGTTTTTCGTAAAATGGTAAAAGTATATACAAATATTTGGAAATTTATTGAAAATTAAAATGATTTATTTATTATAATGATATTTATCGGATTTTGATCAAATCCGTATTTTTTACATTTTAACGTAGCTAGTGCACCATGTCATGTGCATGCTGTTTTTGTGTTTGTGACTTGTGAATTTGTGAGAAAAAGAGAAGAGAATGAGAAAGGAAAAGAAAAACAAAGAAAAGAAAACAAGTGAGAAAGAGCTATGAGTGAGAAACAAAAGAGAGAAGAAACAAAAAGAGATATTTAGTTGAGAGAGTTAGCATAAGAGAGGGAGAGGGAGACTTGGCTACCCATATCCCTTCATCACCTATGTTTCTTCACAATTTCTTCTTCATCTCCTTCATCCCTCACTACCTCCATGCATCATCTCAATTTCTTTCTCAAAACCTCATGCCCCCATCACAATAAACATGCACAAACCTATTCTAAACCCTTTGAACCATTCAAGTTTCGATTTTGAAGATTTTGGGCAACTAAAGAATTTTTCTAAGTTGCCAAATGAGATAATCTCTTCACTTCAAATTAGTGTTTATGTTAAATATCCTAGTTTAGTTTAGAATTTGATATAATTAGGATATGTGATCTTAGAAAATTCCAAGTTGATATTAAGTGGTAAATAGAGGTTTAGTGAGTGTTTACAAGACCTTAGAGATTGATTTAGTGGTCTGGAAATGAGTTTAGAACCAGATACACGAACTTAGAAATTGTTCCGTGTCGGTTTTGTGAAACCTAAAGGCCTACAGGGTATATGGAGCCATCTGGGATATTTATAAGAAAATGAAACGAGTCCATTAACCTAGATAGACCACTAGAAGACCACCACCAAAACACGAACCCATTTCACCCGACTTCGACCGGCGAGACCGGATTTTTGGATGATGTCGCCGGACCCCTATCTCCTATGGTGATGTGGTTTTGCCTATAGCTCACTTACCATATAACCTATCCTCTGTACTTGTTTGTTTAGTTCCCATTTACCTGAGCCAAAATCTGGGAAGTACTTGAGAGTGTTTTGGCTATTTTTCCTGTTAGTTGTATGTATGCCCTAGAGGCCAGTATTGTACAGATGATGTATATTATATTGGATGCTTGGACATATATAGAGATGACTTTCTTGCTCGATATGATAGTATACTATCTGGTTGCTCTTTATCTTAACATGTATACTTGTCTCTTTATGCTGTCTTATGGTTACATGTTGGTAAAGCCCTTAGGATGTGTACTTGACTACCTGGACTATGATGCGGATCATACTAGTGGGGACATGGTAGTCCATAACTACATCCTTCAAGGTCCTTAGTCGTGTGTGTATCGAGACTGGGCATCGATACACCAGTATAGACTAGCGTATACGCTTCTCGACCCATGAGATGGGCGATGGATGATCCTATATCCATTGGTGTTTGACATCAGAGATGGTATACGGGTGCTCAGTGGAGACTGGGTACACAGGACGGACTCGCCGAGAACTCCCAGATGGTATTATACCTCACGTCAGATGGCAGTTCTCAGGTGACACTTGTGCAGGTTAGTCTGTAGACCCGAGAACGTCATAGAGTCTTGTGTGATTCCCACTGTGCTTTGATTTCCACCTTACCACGTCCATGAGGGCGTGCAAAACGGTGGTTTTTGGGTACAGACTCGAGTCACATGGAGGCAATGAGCGATAGGAAAGGTTTCGTTTCTCCCGGTATTGGGGGTTGATGTTGCGCTGTGCTCGATTGGCCGTAACAGGGAAGTCCCTGGCCAGGTCTGATTCAGAGATTTGCTGGTAAGTGTTACCAGTAGTATCTCGACCCGTTATGAGCCTCACATTGGCACGACTTACCAGTTAATGGGGTCTGACGTTTACCACCACTAGACTTGATATGCGACATATCAGACGAGGAGACCGGACTGTACGGAAAGTGTTGCCGGTTGGCTCGACGGGAGTTGTAGCAGGTTCGCTTGTTTTCTTCTGATCGCTCAATACCCGGGTGGCCGTTACGTTTAGCTGACCGCTTGCGGCTTGGGGGTGCTTGATATGATCATCACCCACTGCCGGTGTATTGACGAGTCTTAGAGTACCACAAAGGAGTTACCTAGTCCAGGCGAAACGTTGTGGTGCGCGTATGCGATATGCGTATGGACCCGATTAAAATGCGCGTATAGGATACCGTATATTGATCGGGCGGCTTGCTTTTGGTGGGGTCATATGTGATATGGCCGGATTGATAAATCAAGTGTTGATTTATCATTTAACCATTAGTTTTCCCACTTGAAATCTTTTCTTGTACATGATGGATGTATGCATGCATGTATGCTTTCTTTCTTTTAGTTTCATGCACATATGGATGTGCATACATACATACATACATACATACATACATACATCATCCTTCATGGTTGATTACACATTGAAAATGGTGGCAATACAAGACTCACACCATAGTTTAAATATATGAGTTATTATTTAATTTTTGTTAAAACAAAAGAAATAAAGAAAAGGATAATTCATGGTTAGTTTCTACACTCTTCCTTAACCTAACCATGCTCACCTACTTCTAACCATGGGTTAACCTTCTCTTTGTGCTTTAACTCAATTTAAATAATATCTTAAACTTTTAACCATGGTTTAAGATGATAAGAGAAAAATATATATACATATATTTTTCTTTTTCACACAAGAGTTTTTCTTTTTCACTCTTGTTAAAAGAAATCCATCATCTTCTTCCTCCTTCACCATTTGCTCTCTAGACTTTTGTAGTGAGCAATATACTCATCAAGTTAGGTTTTTGAAGTGAGAAAAGCCACCACAACATCATTCTACACAAGTTTAGCCCACTTGTTTAGAGTGTTATCTTCATTTCTTCTCTTGAAAAGTGAAGTTGCAAGCTTGGACTAGAAGCTTCGGGTGGATCGTCGTGGACACTAGGAGACTTCAAGCGAACCCTCCTCCAACCCTCAAGCGGCCAAGGAGTCTAGCGTAGGGAGCTACAAAGGTTGTACTCTCAAAACCCTAGCCTTTGTTACTTGTAATGTTTTGAAACCCTAATTTTTCTAGGAACGATTCTTTGTTTGTTAACATAGCACCCTAAAAATTCCATCTTTGGTTCATGTGATGCTTCCAAACCCTTCATGAGGTGCTAGGTTAACCCAACATTGGTATCAGAGCCGACCTAGAACATTAGGCGACACTTTAGCGAAGTCAAAACTCCGATCGAACCGAAATACGACCTTTTCGGACACTCTCTGGACAATTTTTAAAACCTGGTTATTTTCAGAATTAAAAATATGCAAAAAATTCAACAGGTAAATATAAGAATTACTGTGAAAAACGATGCCATGAACAGTTAATTCCACCACGGAACCGCGGCAATAGCCTGCTTAGGCCGCGGTTCCGCGGCCGTTCTGTTGCTTCATCGTGTCGTTTTTGTACAGTAACTAATTTATCTGCTTGTATATTGTTTTGGAGTATTTTTAATCTGAATTTAGTACTTTTAATCCTGGAGATGATTTTGGACTCGACGATTCGATCGGAATTTTGATTTCGTGTCTTTTCGGGGTAAATTAGAAAGTATTGAAGTGTTCGAACGAGTATCGTTTGCTCACTTTTCACGGGGTTTAAATCTTTCGGAGATACGTGCAAGTTTTGTGGTGGACCCTCTAGAAGATAACAAACCTTAACTCGATTATGTGACCGTCTTGAACTGCCCTTTGAACCTTAGGGTTTGGGGCAGTACGGCGTGCCACATGTGAGGCGTTGGCTTGACCTTTCTACGGCTGGACCGCTACTACTGTCTCACACTCCGGGTTTTTGAACTCCGCTCAAGTGTTGAGCTTTAGGGAATCTTGGGTATTTGATCGTTCGTTCGAAAACTTTAATACTGTCTATTTATCTGGAATGTGATGCAATGTGTGGAATTCATATTACTAGACATGAAATACAAAGTATATTTCGCAATTACGATGTCTAAAGAGAATGTGGATTCCAGATATTGCAGTTTTACACTTTCTTTTCTGTGACCGCAAGTGTAGTATGTAGTGGTATTGCCGATTGTCGTTGCTATACGTCGACGACAATCGGTGTATGCATACTTACTTACGTTGATGATATGAGATATTATGTGTTGCTGAGATATGATGTGCAAGATTGTCGCGAATGAATAGCCGGGGCTTTTATGTGAGATAAGAGTTTTATATTTTCATTCATGTAAATTCAAATGTAATGTAATATTCTTTTATTTGGGACACTTCCGGGTTGAGCTTGATGCCACCAGTGTTGTATATTATTTACTTTTCCGCATTAGGATGGACCTAAGGAGGGGAGCACAGGTGACCGGGTTCTGGGGTTCAGTGGGAGGCCATCTCGAGGAGTCGAGACCGGGTCTCTTAAACTCCAGAATTGTTAGGGTCACATGCCGCTCTCGTAGCGGTCTAGGGTGTGGGCTTGGCTATTCATCGCGACTGTGGAATCCGTATTTTCTATTGTTGGCTAAATACTAAATACGGACGTCCTAGTATATCCTACATTATATCTATGTTTCTGCTGCGTTATCTGTGATGTGATCATGTGATGTGCTGTGATAGATACTTTATATAGTATATATGATATATTATATAGACGTTACTTATGTTTTGCATCCGCACTTGCCCTGCCCTGCTCTGTCGTTAGCTACCTAACCTAACGGTGCACGAGGGGACATCGAGGCGAATGCGGATGGCATAAGTGTACGTCGTATTTATCTGTGATGTTTAGGTGACTTAAATGATGGGACTTCATTAATGTGATTAATGATAGAAAACAAACCTAAAAGATGTTGTAGAATCAAATTTTAAAATAAAAGGGTAGCTACAGTCTTGCTTTGCATAGCGGTATATATGATATACCCTGCACCTTATTCGATGGGGAAAGAGCCGAGATCCCTTCACCGGGAGTGACCTCTTTAGCAAAACTGGCAGATGCAATAACACTCGGTTTGACTTTTGATTGCTTTTGGAGTTTTTCTTTGCACAGTGATATATATGATATATCCCGCACCTTATTCGATGGGGAAAGAGCCGAGATCCCTTCACCGGGAGTGACCTTTTAAGCAAAACTGGCAGATGCTACAACACTCGGTTTGACTTTTGATTGCTTTTGGAGTTTTGCTTTGCACAGTGATATATATGATATATCCCGCACCTTATTCGATGAGGAAAGAGCCGAGATCCCTTCACCCGGAATGACCTCTTTAGCAAAACTAATGAAAGCCTCAAAATCACTCCATTTCAAAATTCACTCGATTCTACAACGATATCAAGTTCATTACGCAATAGGTTTTCAGAAAAACCTGTCGTAGCCCTCCGTCATTTCAAATAAGTCCTACTTAGTATTCGTGCTACGTTTGTTGACCTCCGTCAAGGCGTAGTGTGCGGTAGCTAACTAGTATTTATCTGCTTATGCATGAGATGCAGATTGGATTAGGGTAGTCGTACGACCTTATTGACCTCCGTCAAGGGTCGTGTGGGTGGGTTTGATTCAATCAAGAAATGACGGGTTGAACTTGACTTGCACCCTGTGGTTTGTTGACCTCTGTCAAGGTCATGGGATGCTTGGGGCAAAATATTATCGGGAATTTCAAGTGTTGAAATTTGCACTGAGATTGCATACCTTCTATGAGATAGTTGGATCCCGATACCCACTGCGAGTGATTGTTACTCCTAGGAGAGTTTTACACAGGACAATTAGCCGATCAAGTAGGTGTCTAGAAAGGTGTCAACGGGGTTACGCTTCTGGGAAAACGAGGCTTACTTTAATTAGGTCCGTGCGAAAGCACGGGGAACCTCCCTCAAAGTACCGACACTGGCCTGGCTGAAAGATCGGCGAAGTTGTAGGGTGTAATTAATCCCGGCTAGTCTTTCCTTTTAGGGTTTGAAGGAAGATTTGATAAAAACAGTGGGAGCCATCCTGATTAGATAAGATAATAACCAATCTGATCTTGCAAGAGCATACGCTAAAGTGTTTTCTTCTCTCTCTCCAGGTTGCGACCATGTCATGCCTTAATCAAGATAATAATATGGATGTATTGACCGAACCCGCAAGTTATACTGTGCTGGGGGACGTTGGTTCCGTTCTTTCTTATAAGAGTTATAGGACTGAACAGGACATAGGGGAATACCAGGATTCCCATGCCACCCGAATGAAGAAAGTACATGTTGATGCATTTTCTTCGGGTGTGTTCGTTACAGAGAACTGTTTCTCCATTTGCCCTACGTCCTGGGTATTAGATACCGGGTCAGGATCCCATATATGTAATCAGTTACATGGGCTTAGGAAAGGTAGAGAACTTGGAGAAGGTGATAAAGACATAAGAGTTGGAAATGGTGCAATTGTTGCAGCTAAGACCGTCGGGGAATATCACCTTATATTACCAACTGGTAATACATTGATTCTGAACGAATGCTATTACATGCCGAACCTGATATGCAATATTATATCGGTTTCTTTGTTGAGTAAAGAGGGATATAATTTTGTATTACAGGATAATGTTATGAACATTTTCCGTAACCAAAAGTTGGTTGGATCAGGCACGTTATGCAATGGCATTTATGTTCTAAATCAATCAACAGTTCAGAGCATAACAAACACACACAGGAGGAAGAGTTCAGAACTGAACGAATTCTTCTTATGGCATTGTAGACTGGGGCACATCAATGCGACACGACTAGCTAAGTTGCATAAGGATGGATATTTGAAACCGTTCGAATTTTCATCTTATGACACTTGCCACTCATGTCTCAAAGGCAAGATGACCAAAACTCCGTTTATGGGATACGGAGAAAGAGTTACCGAACTCTTGGGACTGATACATAGTGATTTATGCGGTCCAATGTCTACACATGCCAGGGATGGTTCTTCGTACTTTATTACATTCACTGACGATCTCTCAAGATACGGACATGTGTTCTTGATAAGACACAAGTCTGAAGCTTTTGAGAAATTTAGAGAATATAAACAAGAAGTCGAGAACCAAACCGGAAAAAGTATTAAAATCCTACGATCTGATCGAGGAGGTGAATACTTGAGCAATGAATTCCTGGACTTCCTAAAAGAGAATGGGTTTCTCTCTTAGCTGACTCCTCCATATACACCACAGCACAACGGTGTATCAGAACGGCGGAACCGCACCCTATTAGATATGGTGTGCTCTATGATGAGTGTAGCTGAGTTACCTATTTCCTTCTGGGGATATGCACTGGAAACAGCAGCATACCTGCTGAATAGGGTTCCTACCAAATCTGTGCCTACCACCCCATATGAGATATGGGAGGGGAAGAGACCATATCTTAATTTTATTAAGATATGGGGTTGCCCGGCCTATGTCAAAAGACAAAAACCGGACAAACTCGAGGCAAGGTCTGTTTTGTGTAAATTTGTTGGATATCCTAAGCATTCGCGAGGGTATATCTTCTACCACAGTGAGGAACAAAGAGTATTTGTTTCTCAACATGCCACCTTTTTAGAAAAGGAATTTCTTGCAAAAGAGATTAGTGGCTCTGAGGTAGAACTGGAAGAGGTTCCAGCTGAACAAACCACAACAGAAGATTTAGTGGAACCAGAGGACTCAGTAGCTCCCAACGAACCTCAGCCTCTCCGCCGATCTAGTAGGGTTCCTCGCCAACCTGAGAGATACTACGGTTTTCTCATGGATGGTGGAAGCGAGGATTGCATCATGGAGGATGATGACCCAACTAGCTTCGAGCAGGCCATCACGAGTGGGGACTCAATGAAATGGCTGGATGCAATGCGGTCCGAGATGGAATCCATGTACACCAACAAAGTATGGACTTTGGAAGATGCTCCTGAAGGGGTAAAACCCATTGGGAGCAAGTGGATCTTCAAGAAAAAACTTGGTGTAGATGGGAAAGTGGAGACTTTCAAAGCTAGACTTGTTGCAAAGGGTTTTCGTCAAAGACCAGGTGTGGACTATGACGAGACCTTTTCTCCAGTGGCTATGCTTAAATCCATCCGAATCATGCTTGCCATCGCTGCATATCATGACTACGAAATCTGGAAAATGGATGTTAAGACCGCCTTTCTAAATGGTGATTTAGAAGAGTGCGTGCACATGACTCAGCTAGAGGGCTTCGTAAATAGTGGGAGCAGCGGGAAGGTGTGCAAGCTGCTTAAATCCATTTATGGATTAAAGCAAGTATCGCGGAGTTGGAACATCTGCTTTGACGTCGTTAGCAAAGAGTTTGATTTCGTTAAAAACATAGAAGAACCTTGTATTTACAAGAAGGTAGCAGAGAGTAAGGTTGTCTTCCTCGTATTGTACGTGGACGACATACTCTTGATAGGAAATGACATTCCTATGCTGCAATTGGTCAAGCTCTTCTTATCACAAAGATTCTCAATGAAAGATCTTGGTGATGCCTCCTGCATATTGGGAATTAGGATCTATAGAGATAGATCCAAACGGATATTGGGATTGTCCCAATCCAGGTACATTGACACCATACTAAAGAGGTTTAGTATGGAAGAATCCAAGCGTGGGAACATACCCACGATCTCTGGAGTCACTCTCTCTAAAGAGATGTCTCCCAAGACTGATTTGGAGAGAGCTCGCATGCAAGGGATACACTATGCCTCGGCTGTAGGCTCTATCATGTATGCGATGCTATGTACCAGACCCGATGTAGCATACTCACTAAGTGTAGTGAGCAGGTATCAAGCTGATCCTGGAGAGAGTCACTGGACAGCTGTGAAGAGCATTCTCAAGTACATACGAAGGACTAAATAGATGCTGTTGGTGTATGGTAATGGAGAACTCCAAGTGGAGTCCTTTACCGATTCGAGCTTCCAGAGTGATAAGGACGACTCTAAGTCGCAGTCGGGATTTGTCTTTACCCTTTACGGAGGGGCGGTTAGCTGGAAAAGTTCCAAGCAGGAAACCGTGGCAGACTCGACGATGGAGGCTGAATATATCGCTGCCAACGATGCTGCCAAAGAGGCTGTCTGGATCAAGAAGTTCATTACTGAACTTGGAGTGGTTCCATCCATTGAGAATCCAATACCTTTGTATTGCGATAACAATGGAGCAGTGGGTTTGGCCAAGGAACCCAGATCCCATCAGCGATCCAGGCTTATTCTGAGGCGGTATCACCTGATCTGGGAGATAGTTGATCGCCGGGAGATCGAGGTCAGGAGGGTTGACACGAAGAATAACACAGCGGATCCACTCACGAAGGCCATTCCCCCGATACAGTTTGAGAGACTCTTCGGGATGCTCGGTATGCGATACTACAACAGCTGGCCCTAGTGCAAGTGGGAGATCGTTAGTTGTATGTATGCCCTAGAGGCCAGTATTGTACAGATGATATATATTATATTGGATGCTTGGACATATATAGAGATGACTTTCTAGCTCGATATGATAGTATGCTATCTGGTTGCTCTTTATCTTAACATGTATACTTGTCTCTTTATACTGTCTTATGGTTACATGTTGGTAAAGCCCTTAGGATGTGTACTTGACTACCTGGACTATGATGCGGATCATACTAGTGGGGACATGGCATTCCATAAGTACATCCTTTAAGGTCTCTAGTCGTGGGTGTATCGAGACAGGGCATCGATACACCAGTGTAGACTAGCGTATACGCTTCTCGACCCATGAGATGGGCGATGGAAGATCCCATATCCATTGGTATTTGACATCAGAGATGGTATACGGGTGCTCAGTGGAGACTGGGTACACTGGACGGACTCGCCGAGAACTCCCAGATGGTATTATACCTCACGTCAGATGGCAGTTCTCAGGTGACACTTGTGCAGGTTAGTCTGTAGAGCCGAGATCGTCATAGAGTCTTGTGTGATTCCCACTGTGCTTTGATTTCCACCTTACCACGTCCATGAGGGCGTGCAAAACGGTGGTTTTTGGGTACAGTCCCGAGTCACATGGAGGCAATGAGCGATAGGAGGGGTTTCGTCTCTCCCGTTATTGGGGGTTGATGTTGCGCTGTGCTCGATTGGCCGTAACAGGGAAGTCCTTGGCCAGGGCTGATTCAGAGATTTGCTGGTAAGTGTTACCAGTAGTTTCTCGACCCGTTATGAGCCTCACATCGGCACGACTTATCAGTTATTGGGGTCTGACGTTTACCACCCCTAGACTTGATATGCAACATATCAGACGAAGAGACCGAACTGTACAGGAAGTGTTGCCGGTTGGCTCGACGGGAGTTGTAGCAGGTTCGCTTGTTTTCTTCTGATCGCTCAATACCCGGGTGGCCGTTATGTTTAGCTGACCGCTTGCGACTTAGGAGTGCTTGATATGATCATCACCCACTGCCGGCGTATTGACGAGTCTTAGAGTCCCATAAAGGAGTTACCTAGTCCAGGCGAAACGTTGTGGTGCGCGTATGCGATATGCGCATGGACCCGATTAAAATGCGCGTATAGGATACCGTATATTTATCGGGCGGCTTGCTTTTGGTGGGGTCATATGTGATATGGCAGGATTGATAAATCAAGTGTTGATTTATCATTTAACCATTAGTTTTCTCACTTGAAATCTTTTCTTGTACATGATGGATGTATGCATGCATGTATTCTTTCTTTCTTTTAGTTTCATGCACATATGGATGTGCATACATACATACATACATCATCGTTCATGGTTGATTACACATTGAAAATGGTGGCAATACAAGACTCACACCATGGTTTAAATATCTGAGTTATTATTTAATTTTTCTTAAAACAAAAGAAATAAAGAAAAGGATAATTCATGGTTAGTTTCTACACTCTTCCTTAACCTAACCATGCTCACCTACTTCTAACCATGGGTTAACCTTCTCTTTGTGCTTTAACTCAAATTAAATAATATCTTAAACTTTTAACCATGGTTTGAGATGATAAGAGAAAAATATATATACATATATTTTTCTTTTTCACACAAGAGTTTTTCTTTTTCACTCTTGTTAAAAGAAATCCATCATCTTCTTCCTCCTTCACCATTTGCTCTCTAGACTTTTGTAGTGAGCAATATACTCATCAAGTTAGGTTTTTGAAGTGAGAAAAGCCACCACAACATCATTCTACACAAGTTTAGCCCACTTGTTTAGAGTGTTATCTTCATTTATTCTCTTGAAAAGTGAAGTTGCAAGCTTGGACTAGGAGCTTCGGGTGGATCGTCGTGGACACTAGGAGACTTCAAGCGAACCCTCCTCCAACCCTCAAGTGGCCAAGGAGTCTAGCGTAGGGAGCTACAAAGGTTGTACTCTCAAAACCCTAGCCTTTGTTACTTGTAATGTTTTGAAACCCTAATTTTTCTAGGAACGATTCTTTGTTTGTTAACATAGCACCCTAAAAATTCCATCTTTGGTTCATGTGATGCTTGCAAACCCTTCATGAGGTGCTAGGTTAACCCAACATTTCCGATATGTGAATTCTTGGTTTTTATATTTGAGATTTGAATTGGTCGTTGAATGTTTGTACGTCAACGACGAGGGTTAATTAGTTGATCATTCATGCGTAGGCTATAGGTTCTAACCTATAAGCAATCTGTGTGCCGTATCGGTTTTCGGATATTGGTTTTAATAAAATTGCGATTGTGTATTTATTGTAGGTACTTTCGCGTGGACTTCAGAGACGACGAAGCACATCGACTTCGGCTAAGCGAGGAGTTTAGCAGGTGAGTAGATTAATATCTATGAGGGAAGTTGGGTGGATGGCGTATAGCACCCTCACAACCATTGATATGGAAAATTATGTTAAGAGTTATAAATAAGATAAAAGTTGACACTAATGAATATATTGATATATGAGAATATAAAATGAGAAAGTGAATCATGATAAGTATAAATTGAAAGAGGACAAGTATGAGTTGTTAATGGTATGATATGAGATCGAGATCGATAAACACGACACGAGATTGAGATAGAGGTGTTGTGAAATTAATAAGATATCGCGTTTATACAAATGTGATTTGAGATATATGTGTGTATATATATTTATGAGTAATGAGTAATATGCCGTACGAGACTTTAAATCCGCACCCTCATTATTGTATAGGTCGATAGATTCCCTATTCTGTTTGATGACCCCGTACGATGGATTACCGTACGCGATGAGATGTACCGGATGATTGATCCGCGGTAGTGATTTGAGGAGGATGATCGATGATTATTGTCATATCGGATGTTAGGAGGCGGAATTGCCGATATAAGGATTGCCACCTGAACCATACCTATTTTCAAAACGACGATGTGCACCGTTTAAAAGTGACAGTATGATTCTTGTGAAGATAGATACACCCGTTTATTGTTCATGTTGTGTAGGATATTACCCCTCGTGATGTACATACCATGTGCCGCTATTTAATGCTATATGATATCATTTGCTAGTACACCTGCACAATTACGGTTGATGCGCATGTTACACATACACAGATTTGTCGGCTCACACACATTCTTCATCGGTAATTGTCATGCCACTTATACAGTAAAATTGCCATGTCACTTATACAGTAGAATTGTCGTGCCATTTACACAGGAGAACTGCCCTATCATGATATTACTCATAACCCTAAAAGTACATTCATTATTCAGTACTATCACTTGACATGCTTACACGATATACCCGATATGCTCATATTACTACTCTACGTTGCATGCATCGTACATTATGCTTATATGCTTACATGATATACCCGATATGCTAATATTACTACTCAATGTTGCATACATCATACCTTATGGTTATATGATTACATGATATACCCGATATTCTCATATTACTACTCTATGTTGCATATATCGTAAGCTGAGAGAGAATTCAATTCTCTTTTAGGTAATCCAGGAACTCGGCACATAAGTATTCACTACCTCGATCAGATCTAAGTGTCTTGATACTTTTACCAATTTGTTTTTCCACTTCATTCTTATATTCTCAGAATTTCTCAAAGGTCTCGAATTTATGTTTCATCAAGAAGACATGTCCATACCTAGAGAAATCATCCGTAAAAGTAATGAAATAGGAATAACCACTTCGTGCATGTATAGACATTAGACCACACACATCGCTTTGTATGAGTCCTAAGAGCTCGCTCGCTCTTACTCCGTGTCCAGTGAATGGAGACTTTGTCATCTTTCCTTTGAGACAAGATTGACAAGTTGCATAAGACTGATATTCGAACGGATCTAAATATCCTTCTCTATGTAACTTCGTCAACCGTGTTTCATTGATGTGAACCAGTCTACAATGCCATAAGAAAGCCTAATTTAATTGCGGAGACTTCCTTTTAAGTGTGTTTTGGATGTTGAAAACCTGAGCTTGATTTAACACGTATATACCGTTATCTAGTGTACCTGACCCAATCAAAGCATGATTTATGTGGATGTGGACCACATCGCTTAGAAATGTAAAATCATATCCTTCTTTAGAAAGTAAATATACAGATATGATATTACAAGCTAGACTAGGTACACACGAACAGTTACGTGAAATCAATATCTGCCCACTTGTCAATCCTAAGTGATAGTCCTTTACGGATGCAGCATCCACACTCAATCTGTTAGCAAGCCAAAGAGTCAAATCACCTGCCCTGATAACTATACGGTTTCTCAAAGCCTGTAATGAATTACAGATATGAGATTCTGATCCGGTATTTAGTATTCAGGAAGTAGAGTTAATTGACAGACAGTTTTCAATTACAAACAAACCCGAAGTCGAAGCCGCAACGTACTTCGGATCCTGGATTCTAGCTTTCTAAGCCTTGCATTCCTTCTGCCAATGCCCTTTCCCGTGACAATAAGAACAACCCTTCTTCCCTACCGTTAGCCCCGAAACTTTTTCCCTGCCCTTTCCTTCTACCTTACTGACACCGCCTATCGGCTTGGTGGAGGCCTTCTTCTTCTCTCCCTTGGCTTTCGCATTGGATCTAGAAGAGGAAGATTCCCAAATAAGCAGAGCGATTGTCTCCCTGGTTTCCTTCAGGGTGTAAGTAGAAGGTAGCGACTGTAGAATCAAGTCAGCATATGACTCGTTCTCCAACATGGTCTCCAGGTCCGTGAGCTTTTCAATACAGCTAATCATCGTAAGGACTTCGTCCCCTACAGATGACCCGACTGCCAACTTCTCTTGAAACAATTCCATCGAGGTCTCATATCATGTGATATGAGATTGCTCTCCATATAAATCTTTGTTATGGAGGAAGATGGAACCAAGTGCATCTTCTCGTGCTGCCTCTGGTTTTCACCATCTACTGAGGCCAACACGAGGCACTTGACATTCGTACTGTCTTTTTCCTTTGTTTTACGGATAACATCCGCGACGGTGGAATCTGGACCTGGGACGGCGGGGGATTTAGGAGTAAGAAGGTGATCCGGCTTTTCATAGGCAATGGACATCTGGAGAAACGCTTACCAATCAATATAGTCTGGCTCAGTCAGTTTATTATCTAGCTGTAACCTAATCTTGGTCACCTGGTCGCTGCAATTAGGAGAGAGAGAAGAAACACTCAGCATGATACACTTGCAATTTTAGATTGGTTTTTAGTTTATCTAAACAGGATGGCTCTCACTGTATCTCTAATCCTTCCTCAAACCAAAAAAGAAGAATTAGACAGGATTAATCTCACCCTACAATACTTTCTTAACCTTTCAGCCCGGCTGGGGTTGGTACTTTGAGGGAGGATTTCCAATGCTTTCACAAAGTTCCTTAATTACATAACCTTTTTTCCCTAGAGGCGTAGCCCCGCTAACATCATTCTAGACACCTACTTGGTTTATAGTATTGATTGTGTTAGTGAAAAATCTCCCGAGGAGTAGCGGATACTCACAGTAGGATCGGGATCGAAATATCATTGTGTGATAATCCTAAAGGAATCCTACCAACATTATCACACTCCAAATGGTATGCAGCACTAGAAAGTTTCAATTTCCATAGAAAATCCCTATGTGGATTTTTGCCCTATGCTCTTATGACCTTGACGAAAACCAATATATCATAAGTCACATGTCAAGTTACACCCGTCATTGTCCAGGTTAATTTGAACCCATCCGTACATACCCTTGACGAAGGCCAAAATAGTAGTACGACTGTCCTAAACCAACGTATCTTTCTATGCTACAGATGAATATCCAGCGGCTACCAATCATTATTCCTTGGCGAAGGTCAAAATACATAGCTTGAATACTACTGAATATTCAAATGAAATGACGGAGGGCTACGGCTGGTTTTGGCGAAACCGTGAACGCAATAAACATGATTTAATCGAAGGAACTTGATAGCTTTTAAACGAGTGGTTTAAGCTCCGCATTTAAAAGTGTAACGTTTTAGAAATCGTTATGCGAATTTTCCGTTAAAAGGTAAAATAGGCGGCGTTTTTCCGTAAAAACCCATAGGTGATCATTTTTCAGGATAGACTTAACTGCACTTAGTTTAACCAGGAAATTGCTGGTTTGCGGTTTTTAGTTGTCACTTGAAAATTTTACTTCACTTAAATATTTTTCCATAATTAAAATATTATTATAAGCTTTTAATTATACACTTAATTGGTGGTAATTTAAAATTTGGTTGGGTTAATTATACTTAAGTGAATCTATGCTAATTTAATCACAAGATTAAGCTTTAAACCTTCTCTCTAAAATATCTAGAGATTTTGGTGAATTAAAAGAAAACTTTAATTAGAAAAGAAAAGGTTTAAGAGGTGGCATTGGATGGGAGAGGTATTAATGAGCTTTAAATGATGTTTTAGACTAGAAATTTCCACACAATTCCTTAACCCTCCTCATTTTTATCCCTTGGCCGAGCCCCCCTGCTGCCCTCTTTGTCTTCTCACCCCATTTTCACTTCTTCAAGCTCAAATAAATCATAAAAAATCATCAAATAATCCCACAAACTCACAAACAAATCCCTACCCATTATTCTTCAAACCTAAACAAGCTTGGATCTTCATGAAAGTTATCATTTTGGAGGCTAATTTGGAGTTTAGTTGCTAGTTTGTGAATCTAGTGGAGGTATAAAATCCAAACTCTAAACTTTAGTTGTTGTTTAAATCATTAAGCTAGCTTATTAGATGTTTATTATAGCTTTAATTAGCATGTTTAGAAATTCATGAAAGATTTGTGAACATCAAGTTAGGGTTTTGATTGGTTGAAATGGTTAATGGAAAATTGTAGACTTGGAAAAAACTTAAGCTAGTTGTGAGAATGTTATTTGTTATTTTCCTAATTGTCTAATTAAGCTTAATAGCAAACTAACTTTTACTAAATCTTATATGGGTGAGATTAAAATTGTAGTAAAGGTTTGCGTGACTTAGTTAAGCTACTTTGCGATTATTGTGATCGCTAGAATTGTTTACACTTCTAGACTTGAGCTAAATGATGAAAAATTGCTTACTAGGTTTCCAGTTAAATTAGGCGTGGGTTTCAATTGACGTTGGGATGTTATATATTCTATCATCCATGCTATATATTGTGTTGTAAATGCGCGATCGGTACGATCGGGGTCTAGGCTTGGTGGTTGCGTAGTTTAGCGATCCTTGTTAGGGTTGTGTCGATGTCGTACGTGTTTTGTACACTAGGTGCACAGTGTGTTTATCTTGTGGACGTTATCCTTGCGTTTCATTATCTTTGTGTCGGCGCAGGATATTTAGCCTTATGTGTTGTGTATGTGAAATTTTAGGATCGCAAGCGGGGACTTCGGACACAGCGAAGAAAGGGAAGCAGGTGGTCGGATTTTCTTAGCTTGAGATCATCGGTGAGTAGATTTAACATCTACGGGAAAATCTCCCGTATGGCATTATGCGTCAGGGCTGGATATGATATTATAGCTGTATGTTCATACGCATATGAATTGATTACGCATGAGCATCATTGCATATTATTACCTGTTGTGCCTTGACTTGGTACCTATTGGACAAAACACCATTACTGACGGTTCATGTTGCACGAGCACAGATTGTATGCTACACACACACCGTCGGTAATTGCCATGACACGCACTACATATATACATATGTGATATTGTATCGATTATTGTCTTTGAGACATTGATTCTTATTCCATTGTGCATATGAAATATAGCATACCTGTATACCTACATGCTTACACATATGCCTTGCTATGCCTATAGGCTTACACATATACCTATAAGGTATTGTATCATGATTGACAGGTATATACACATATCTTGCTATAGCTACATGTACATCATGCATACATACTTACATGTACACCCATATACCTTACTATAGTTACATATACCCCTAGTTGTATTGTATTGTCATTTGACATTGAGACGCTGATTATTGTGCTATTGCGCTTATGAAATGTATCATACATACATGCTTACCTGTAGATACAAATATCTTGCTATAGTTACATGTACACCTCATATGATGTTGCACATGATTTCGGAGGAATTGGGAACCGCATGATATATTTTAAAACTGGATTCATTTAAAAGAGCGGCTTTCCCTTAATATACTCATATTGCTGTTTTATGTTGCATATATCAGATTTCATGGATTTATGCATTGAGATATGGATTTCATGTGATTTACGGATTTGAGAACCGCAGGGATATTTCATGAAATGTGTATTGTTTTGAAAAACCCGGTTTTTCTTGATATGATATTTCAGTGCGTCCATCATGAGTTTTCTCGGTTCTGAGACCTGTGTTAGAAACCCGATGTGAGGAGTGGATGAAGCCGTGTTGCGGGTTCATGGTGGACCCGGTATGGTACCCCAGGGCAAGAAATGTATGTCGATGGATTTAGCCGATGAGCCTGGCTGGGAGGTGCACTGCCTACCGGTGATGGTTTTAGACTCGGCGGTTATCTGGAGGATATCGACTGGAGTCGTGAGATGGATATGGGCTGATTCGTACTGCCGGAGCCCACGGGCCAATCCGGGCAGACGGAGCCCATGGTACGTGGATTTACGTGTCGATGCTGGAGAAAAGTATTTCATGATGTTTCGAGTGTCGATGTTGGACACTCAGGTTCCATGAAATATATGGATATGAGGGCGGTTTTGGTGACAGCGCCTGAGGATTTTGGGATTTGGGGTGTCATTGATAAACACCAGGGTTTCTCCATGCTGATGATTTGTGCATGAGGTTTATTATTTATCCCATACTCAGAATTTATTTGATATGCATTTGATTCATGTAGATGTAGTACCGTGGTGGTGTATCTTGATCATGATTGTTGCATATCCATATTGCCATACTTATGTTATCAGATTGCATATGATAGATTATCGCTGTTTGTGCATACTTGCGATTACAGTTATTTACTATTCATGAATTGGAAACCCACCCACGTTGTGCCACAGTGTTTTGTAGGGCTTACCCTCAGAATAGTCGTGGCAGAACTTCTTTTTATCTCTACTTTTGCGGATACCGCTACGGTTGGCTATGAGGCCTTTTGCTATAGGTAGGTTTGCGGTTATCCGATGATGTTCATTATGTTTCTTCTGTATCTAGTACTCTCCATCTACCACCTTCTTATATTTGACTTAGAGACGAATTGTGAGGATCGGTGTTGTATTATTCTTTTTTGTGACTCTATGTGCCGTCCTCGTGGTAGCCGGCCTTATTATAAAGTTTTACCTCCTTATGCTGTTTTCGTTATATTTCTTCACTACGGCGTCGTATATATGATTCTGGTGGTTGTTTCCGCCGTTGGGTATGATTTTCTCCCGTTTGGGATGCTTTATTTATCTTCTATGTTGTACCCATTTTCGGGGCTAGTTTTTCCAAAGGAGGTGCTGCCAAAATTTTTAAGAAAGTAAGCTTAAGTTTAATAATTTTTTTACTTGAGATTTCTGAAGGTTTTTAACTATATTTTTTCCACTTATCCCTTTTTGGGGTCGTTTAGATTTCCGGGTTTCGGCTTACTTATATTGCATACGCCTGTTGACGTCACGTAGTTTAAGTGCCAGTCACGTGCCTAAACTTTGGGTCGTGACAAAGTTGGTATCAGAGCGCTAGGTTTTACCTTTCGGAGTGTAGGATGACCTTGGTATGATGGAGTGGTAGCTTAAGCAAAGTGACGTAGCGTGTGTATGTTCCGCGGCATACTTACGACACTGTACTCCGCCTAAGTGACCTTAGGATTTATTGCTTGAAAATTCATTTCGTGATTATATACATCCTTCCTATATGATTTCTATGTTCTTCTCGAATCCTATTTTCATTTATAGCCATTATGCCGCCAAAGACTACGAGGGCGCAGAGAGCGGCCGCGAGGGCCGAGGTCAGAGTTGACTCGTCTGAGATGAGGACTGACTCGGGTAGTACACCCATTGTGCAGGAGCAGATTGATCCACCTTCGACAGACCATATTGCTATGCCAGGGGGCGGTATGCAGGATTTGCGCCAGATGATGGGGTCGTTATTTGAGGCCATTCGAGCGCAGAGACAGGAGGTTGTTCCACCTGTTGCGCGGACCGCGATGGTGCCTACTGTTCCGGCAGTCGCAGCTATAGCTACGGAGGTTATCATCGTATCACTGTCAGAGTTCATAAGGCTGAGGCATCCGGTTTTCACTGGCACTGATGCAGCTGAGGATCCGCTGTCGTTTATCTACCGGATGGCCAGGATATGTCGTTCTCTGAGATGTTCCAACGCGAGATGGGTAGAGTTCGCGAGTTTTCGTCTGGAGTGTCTGGTCCAGAAGTGGTGCGAGTCGTTAGAGAAGGGCAGAGCCCAGGTCTTGCTCCTATGACCTGGGCTGAGTTCATGATGGTGTATCTCACCCGTTTTCTTCCGCAGAGCGTCAAGGATGCTCGAGCGTGCAGTTTCAAGTCGTTACGCCAGACTCCGGGTATGACGGTGGCTGAGTACGATGTGCAGTTTACCGAGCTGTCTGTGTATGCTCTGTATTTGGTAGCTACTGAGGAGATGCGGGTAAAGAGGTTCGTTCGAGGCCTGCTTACCCAGTTGTTCCTCGCTATCAGCATTCAGCTTTGCGACACGTTTGCAGCAGCAATGGACGCAGCCCTATTAGTTGAGGAGCGTATTTCCATGACGTCAGTTGTTCCAGAACCGTAGAGGGTTCGTACTGGTGTGCCAGCATGGAGACAGACGTTTAGACGCCGTTATAGATTCCGTTCAGCTATTGGGGGTAGTGGAGGCTCAGGACAAGGCCAGTTATTTAGCTCTTATCCTCAGGAGGGTCAGCAGTTTTCATCTGGATGTTTCCGGTGCGGGAGTTTATATCATCGGGTTCGAGATTGTACTGAGACACTTGAGGGCAAGGCAGCTGTACCGCAGGTTACCTTACCACCTTCTTCACCACAGTGAGCATTGCCTCTTATGCCTGTTGTTGTTCTGCGTCAGACCCATGCTCAGAGAGGTCATGGTCGCGGCGGTTTTGTTCCGAGAGGACGGGGTGGTAGAGACAGAGGGCAGCCAGTTGCCGGTAGAGGGCAGGCTCGGGTGTTTGCCTTGACTCATCAGGATGCGCAGGCATCCAATGCAGTGGTTTCAGGTACTCCTTCTGTATGTTCTTTTGATCCACACATTTTATTTGATCCGAGATCTACGCATTGATATGTTTTCTACGCACTTCACGCCGAGGTTAGGCCGAGAGTCGTGTTTTCTAGATCAGCCGCTTGTCGTGACTACTCCTGTTGGCAAGTCGTTTGTTGCGCGACACGTGTTTCGGTCGTGTGCCGTTAATATAGGAGACAGAGTTTTGTCCATCGAATTGATCTTTCTTGAGATGTTGGACTTCGACGTTCTCCTGGGCATGGAATGGTTAGCTACTTGCTACGCGTCCATGTACTGCCGCGTGAAGACAGTTAGATTTTGTTTTCCCAGCGAGTCAGTTCTTATTGTGTAGGGGGACCGTGGTGCCGCCCCTCACAGTTTGATTTCAGCCCTTTACGCTATTCGTCTTTTGAGGAGGGGATGTCGCGGATTCTTGGCTTTCATTCATGATACTGGAGCCACAGTAGAGTCATTGGATCGGGTTCCTATCGTGTGAGAGTTTTCCGATGTTTTTCCCGATGAGTTACCTGGTTTGCCGCCAGAGCGCGATATTGAGTTTTGCATTGATCTGATTCCCGGCATGGGGCCTATTTCTATACCGCCTTACCGGATGGCCCCGACGGAGGTTAGAGAGCTTAAAGATCAATTGCAAGGGTTGCTTGATAGGGGACTTATGCGTCCGAGTGTTTCGCCTTGGGGAGCTCCTGTTCTGTTCGTCAAGAAGAAGGACGGCAGTTTGAGGCTGTGTATGGATTATCGTCAATTGAACAGAGTTACGGTGCGAAATAGATATCCTTTACCTCGCATTGACGATTTGTTTGATCAGCTCCAGGGTGAGAAATATTTTTCTAAGATTGATTTGCGTACGGGTTATCATCAGTTGCGGGTTCGGAATGATGACATTCCGAAGACTGCTTTTCGTACACGCTACGGGCATTATGAGTTTTTGGTGATGTCGTTCGGACTCACCAATGCAACGGCAGCGTTCATGGATCTGATGAACCGGATTTTCAGGCCATTCCCCAACCAGTTTATTATTGTGTTTATTGATGACATTCTGGTCTACTCTAAGAGTCGAAAGGAGCATGAGCAGCACTTGATGATTTCCTTGCAGACATTGAGAGAGCACCAGATGTATGCTAAATTCTCAAAGTGCGCATTTTGGCTTGATAGAGTTGACTTCCTGGATCATGTGGTGACAGGAGACGGTATTCTTGTAGACCCGAGAAAGATCGAGGTTGTATAGCTTTGGCCCAGACTTGTAACTGTGACTGAGGTCCGCAGCTTTTTGGGCTTAGCTGGTTATTATCGCCGTTTCGTGCAGGATTTTTCAAGTATCGTTGCACCGCTGATCGGACTGACCCGGAAGGGGGTTCATTTTCTTTGGACTGATTCGTGCGAGCAGAGTTTCAGCAGTTGAAGACTCGGTTGATGACTACACCAGTTCTATCTTTGCCTTCTGGATCGGGCGGCTATGTTGTTTACTGTGATGCTTCTCGAGTGGGGCTCGGTTGTGTATTGATGAAGCATGATAGAGTTATCGCTTACACTTCTCGGCAGCTGAAGAAGCACGAGCAGAATTACCCCACTCACGATCTTGAGATGGCCGCGGTGGTCTTTGCGCTGAAAATTTGGAGACACTACTTGTATGGAGAGTTGTGTCAGATTTTCACGGATCACAAGAGCTTGAAGTACATCTTCCAGCAGCGGGATCTGAATCTAAGATAGCATCGTTGGATGGAGCTAGTGAAGGATTATGAATGTGAGATCTTTTATCACCCGGGCAAGATGAATGTGGTAGCTGATGCTTTGAGTCGTAGGCCCGGGGGTAGCTTGTCCCAGTTGAGCGCAGTTCAGCGACAGTTTTCTGCCGATTGGCAGATCTTGTGCGATGGTAGAGTACAATTTGAATTCACTTCCACTGGGGAACAACTTGCTAACGTCCGCGCCCGTCCACTTCTACTTGATCGTATCCATGAGGCGCAACCCAGTGATGCCCGTTTGTCTGAGATTCTTAAGCTTGTTTGGCAGGGTACAGATTCGGAGTTCATGATTGATGACCAGGATGTGCTACGTTACGGGACTCGCTTGTGTGTACCAGTGTCACGACCCAAAAAGGTACGGAACGTGACTGGCACTTAAATTACGAAACGTCTCGAGGCGTACGTAATCTAAGTAAGCCAAAGCCCAGAAATCAAAACCCAATTAAGCAATAAAGTGAAGCAAAACCATATAAGTCGCATCAAAATCATAAAAAAACAACATCACATTTTCCAAAAATTTCGGCAGTGTCTCCTGTGTAAAAACTGGCCCCAAAAAGGGTACAAATCGCGAGTAAACATATAACATGAATAGGGCATCACCAAGCGGGAGCTAGGTCTTCGCCGAAGCGGACACAAATCCCACGGAATGTAAAACATCAATGTGCAAAAATAAGCATAAAAGGCACAAGTAATAAGTATCATGTCGACTCAAGTGAGGTCGACCCAGAGAAACAACATAAATGTCCACGAATCTCACTGTCTCGTCTCTAGGTCATGGTACATCAATACAAGTAGCTGGTACAGTAGATGGAGTACTCTAGATACAATAAATATACAAGGTGGAAATAAAATAATCTCACAACCCACCTACGAGCAAAAGTCTCAAATCCAAGCAAAAGGAGCAAAAGGATGAAGTGCGTCCGCCGCTACAGTGCTGACGGATCAGACCAGTAGAAAGGCTGTGGCACAACGGGGGTGAGTTGCTAACTCGTGAGTAATAAGTAACATCTATAAAGGCTATCGTAAGCATGCAGGCAAAGTGTCATAACTCAACAATACTGATCTGGCATGGTATACTAGCAGGTATGTATGCAACATGAATCAAGTTTACAATACTAATCTGGCATGATGTACTAGCAGGTATTTGTGTAACATGAATCAATTTTTACGATACTAATCTGGTATGATGTACTAGCAGGTATGTATGCAACATGAATCAAGTTTAACCCGTGATCTGAATATGTTGATATGAGAACATCATTATTTTCATCTCAGAAAAACTCTTTTGAAATATCAACATAATATTAATGGAATCAACAGAAATCCGTGTCCAGCATCGATACCTTAAATGATTATCACAAAGCCTTAAAGTATCAGTATCACAGTATCTCGGGCCCCAGCCGTCCGGCTGGCCCATCTCAGGGTATCAATATCACAATATCTCACGACCACGGTCGGTATCCTCTGGATATCCGCCGCGCCAACAATCACCGGTAGGTAGTCTGCCTCTGCCAGGCACATCGTCTACAACTCGAGCTTCATGCCCCGGGATACCTTACCGGGCCCACCATGTACCCGAGACGGTTCATCCTACTCCTCGAATCGAGTCTCGAAAACTAACAGAAAACCCATGGTGGACGACACATATATCAATTACGAGAAAACCGCAACTTGCAACATTTAAATATGATATCTGGTTTATTAAATCCTTGCGGTTTTCTCCCAAAAACTCATAAATCTCAAGTACAGAAATCCTCAGAAAATCACCATAAGTACGCGTTCAGCTAGAATGAACCTATGGTATCGACAATACGAACTGCAATATGTATTTAGAAAACTGTGCATGAATAATGATGCGATGCTTCTAGATTCTCAATTTAGCAAGTTAATTAACACTTATGCCGCATACTCATGATAATGGTGCAATGGTTCTACATTCTCAATTTAAAAAGTTAATTAATAGTTGTGCCGCCTACTCATTTTTGCGATTCAATGGTTCTGCATGATGAACAAAACAAATCATATAGTACTCGTGTCGCATGTCTTATATTAATGGTTCAATGGTTCTACATAATGAACTAACACATATAGAGATCTAAGGATCATGCAATGCAGCAAAATGAATTACTAGGAACAACACACAATGCCTGTACTACTAGAAGTTTTAAAACTATCGGGCGCCTCGCGCCATCCATACGATTTCCCCCGTAGATGTGTACATCTACTAACCGGTGATCTGGTGCTAGGTATATCCGACCACCTGCTTTCCTTTCTTCGCGGCATCCGAAGTCCCCGCCTGCAAACCTAGAATTTACACAAAGCAACACACATAAGGCAAAATCCTGCAAAAACGCGATATCAAGATTGTACGAGAAACTAGCGTCGCAAGCTAAACGCGTATGTATACTAACGTGTATGCATACGTCAAAAACCATCGCGACACGCTGTGACACACAGCACACCAACTTAACTCGTATCGTACGTGTCGCGCAAGTCCCGCTACGCTAATTATAGGTAATAGGTCCCATATTTCATCTGGAGCAAAAACAAGGAAAACACACAAGACCAAACCTCTTACAATACCTACAGACAACTACCTGCAAAAATTCAACATGATCCCACAAAATTGGGCCGGCCACCATAGGTATGATACCGGCCAAATTCAGGTGGAAAAGGCCCAGGTTTCTACACTATATTCCTAGCACAAGGTATAGCCTAATGTACATGTTTACTTACAAAAAATATTACCCCAGATACAGCAGATTCTAGTATCCTAAAGTTTATTTTCAAAAACGTTTTAAAACACTTAATTTGCAACATTATGGTATTTTGTGAAATTAGATGAATTTACAAGAATTTAGTGATACCAACAGCACATATCAGAGCTAATCTAACCTTAAAAACCCTGACTTACCCTATTCTCCATCTAAACCATCAATTTAACATCAAAGCCCACAAAACACTAAAACGAACTAAACTATCCCAGATTTCTCCCACTGCAAAAACCCAAAAGCCAAACAATACCAAACACAGACAAACACCCACAGACACCACTCAGCAAAGCACCAACACCCAACTCAACAAGGGGGCCGGCGACGCCGGAAAAAAATGGATGGTCGCCGGATTTTGGGGAGGGAAACGGGCACGAAATCATACAAACTACTCTAAAAAGCCTGCACACTATTCTGAATATGTTTGCTAAATTAGAATATAACCACTGATGTAGCAGGTCACTTGTATCTTAAACTTGTTTCAAACCATATTAAAACTTCAAATTTTGGGGACTTTAAGGTGTTTTAGCGAAATCTAGTGATACTAGTTGGTTTACACAGCACAACTAACACCTAATTAATTTAATTAAGCCATAGCAATCCCATTTTAACCAAAACTCCACCCAAAACACAAAGTTTGCCCATTTCACTACTTAAACAAAATTTTAAGCTAAACAAACTATAAGTCTAGCAAAAATGGAAGTTGGGTTTAACATTATAACATAAGTTGGTCCTAGGATGCAAGAAGAAGGAGAGAGAGAGAGAAGGGGGTAGGGTGTGTGCTGCTCCTGCAGCTCCTGCTGTTGCTGCTTCTGCTGCTGCTTGCTGCTGTTGCTGCTGTTGCTGCTGTGTGTGGGGGAAAATGAGAGGGAAAGAGATGTAAGAATGAGTGTGGGAAAATAATTGGTTTGAAAAAAAGAAATGACAGATGAGAGTCAACCCTTTCCCTCTCTCTCTCAAAATGATTACCAAGCATGCCTCATGCCATCATTCCCTCTCTCTCTCCCCCATTCACAAGTCAACCCCAAAACACAAATTATATTTTAAAAAAAAATAATACACTAAATTAACTTCATATTAACCAAATGAAATGTTTTAGTTTGCTATGGCTACCTAAACATGGCTTAACCCTAAACTTAGCCCTAATTTACATGCACATGTGTGTGCAAGCTCAATTAAATTCTAATAAAATATTCATTAAATCTTATAAAATATTTGAAAACCGTTTTGGTAACCTTTTTACTAAAAACCCCACATTAAAGCATAATAACCCCTAAGCGCCTTCTAGGGTGTTACAATCCTCCCCCCTTAAAGAAAATTCATCCCCGAATTTAAAATATAGCTACACGTACCTTCATAGAGATGAGGGAATTTCTTCCGCATCTCGCCCTCGGCCTCCCAAGTGATCTCTTCACCATTCGGGCTGCGCCAAAGAACCTTAACAGATGGCTAGACCTTTGATCGAAGTTTCTTCACCTGCCGATCCAATATCACTACTGGCTGCTCGGTGAACGAAAGATAGCGCTCAAGCCGAATGGTCTGATGCTGAATCATGTGAGAAGGGTCATAAAGATTTCTGCGAAGCATCGACACGTGGAATACGAGGTGAACATCCGGAAAGTTAGATGGAAGAGCCAAACGATATGCAACTGCGCCGACACGCTCGAGGATCTCGAAGGGACCCATAAATCTGGGACTAAGCTTTCCTTTCCGTCCAAATCTCATCACGCCCTTCATCGGAGAGACCCTCAAAAAACATGATCGCCAACTGTGAAATCTAGTCTGCGACGGTGTCTGTCCGCATACGATTTCTGCCAGCTCTGAGCCGCCCTCATCCGATCTCGAATCAACTGTACTTTCTCGGTCGTCTCCTGGACGATCTATGGCCCCAAAATACTGCTCTCGCTGAGCTCTGTCCAACAGACGGGCGATCTACAGCTCCTCCCAATCAAGGCCTCGAAAGGTGCCATCTGAATAGTATCCTGGAAGCTATTGTTGTAGGAGAACTCCACTAAGGATAAATGATGATCCCAGCTACCACCGAAGTCTAATACGCACGCTCGGAGCATGTCCTCGAGAGTCTGAATAGTCCGCTATAACTGGCCGTCGGTCTGTGGATGAAATGCTGTGCTGAAACTCAAGCGGGTGCCCAAAGCCTCCTGAAGTCTCTGCCATAGTCGGCTAGTAAACTCAGTGACTCGGTCTGACACGATACAAGTCAGGACGCCATGCAACCGTACGATCTCGTCGATGTAAATCTGGGCAGACTGAGCAAAACCGAAAGTGGTCTTCACTAGCAGGAAGTGAGCCGCTTTCGTCAATTGATCCACGATCACCCAAATGGAGTCATACCCTCGACTGGTCCTGGGTAGACCCACAATTAAGTCCATAGAAATCTGCTCCCATTTCCACTCTGGAATGGGCAAAGGCTGCAACTCTCCTGCGGGCCTCTGGTGCTCGGCCTTGACTTGCTAACAAGTCAGGCATCTCGACATGAAGTCTGTGACGTCCCTCTTCATTCAATCCCACCAATAAACATCTCTCAGATCGCGGTACATCTTGGTAGAACTTGGATGAACGCTATAAATCGATCTATGCGCTTCCTCAAGAATCTCACGCCGCAGTTCCTCAGAATCTGGTACGCACAACCGAGTCCCAAATCGCAGTGCCCCCTGATCATCGATTACGAACTCGGAATCTCTGCCCTACTTAATCTGCTCCATGATCTCCGAAAGACTGTCATCACTGGGCTGCGCCTTGCGAATACGGTCAAGCAACTGCGGACGTGCACGAATATTCGCAAGCTGTCACCCGGTCGGAGTGAACTCGAACTCTATTCGGCTGTCGCATATGTAAGTCCACGTTGCGACCCTCGGTTCTTACGGGGAGGCGGAAACGGTATAAAAATCAAATTTTTAGCGCAAGGGGCAACATGGACTAAGCAAAGTCGGGATCTTTGACTAAACTAAAACTAGCATACTTAGCTAAAGAGAGTTAGCTACTCGGATGGAGATGGTTATACCTAAACTTGTCTTGAACTCCTTCTCTTCAAGCTCCGATGGTGGTCCGATGGCTCCTTCTCGTCGTCTCCGTACGCCGAAGATAGATCCACTTGAAAGCTCCAACCTTTAGATCCTTCTTCGTTCTTTGAAGAAACTAGTTCACTTGGTTTGCTAAACCTAGTGAACTAGAATGAGTAGAGAGGAAATAGAATGGGATTTTATCTATGGTTCTTGATTCTCAACTCATGAGACAAGAGAACCATAGATCAAGAGAGGGAGCAAGAGGTTGAGGGTGAGAGCAAGAGGAGAGCTCAAGAACAAGAGAGAGAATGAGCAAGAAAGAATGAGGCTCTCTTTTGTCTCTCACCCTCTCATAATCCAATGTAATCATAACTCATCATATCAATAAAAGTCTTATGTGATGGTTGAAGCAACCATAACCTTATCATGTTATGCACTCATTTTACTCAAATGAACAAGCAAGTAAAAGTCTTTGGCATGAAATGATAACCATGGTTATCATGATGGTCAACTAGTCAAGCCTAGTCAACCGGTCAACAAAGTCAACAAGTCAACAAAAGTCAACAAGTCAACAAAGTCAACAAAAGTCAACAACCAAGTCACCATAATACTTAATTAATATAATAGTTAATCACATATCAAATTCTCATTAGGGTTGAGCAAAAAGTCAAATAGTCAACGGTCAACTGTCAACAACCCTAATGAGAATCCGCTGTCTGTGCCTCCCTGTCAACTGTGCATACACACCCGCATCCGCGTTCCGAGGAACACGAATGCAAACTGGATAAATCCAATCCCATAAGATACACTAGGATCTGGCTTAAACCAAAGCCCGCTAGTGTAAACTGTCCGGACACTGTACGTGCACAAGTGCACGGATGTGACCGAACCCTGTTGCAAAACCATGCGACCTGTCGCAATACCATGCGACCTCTACTCTTTTGCCTAAAGGCGAAAAGCTTTCTGTGTGGGACTCTAAAGACTCGACACTACGCTGGTAGTGGGTTTAACTACAGACCGCAAGCGGCACTAGCTGTGCGTAACGGTCCCCAGGTAATGCCGACAAGAAGACCGATGAGGCGAAACCCATCTGAACTCCTACTGAGCCTGAGTGTGACATTCTCCGTACAGTCCGGTCTGTTCGTCTGATACATCGCATGGCGGGCCTAGGGGGCGGTAAACGTCAGTCCCCCAATAGCGGTACAAGTCGTGCCGGAGCGAAGCCCAAAACACCCTGAGATAACACTGGAAACCTACCAGTATATCTCGTTTGCCCTGGCCAGGGACTACTCGTGTAATGGCTCTCCTAGACACAGCGCGATGTCAACCCCCAATACCAGGAGAGACGAATCCTGTCTAACCGTCACTGCCTCCAAGTGCTTCGGGACTGCACCCAACCACTACCTGTTTGCATGACTCCTTTGAGCCGTGGTAGGGTAGTGATCAAAGTACAGTGGGAACACACCCGAGGCGAAGTGACAGTGTCAAGTCAGCGGACTAAGCTGTACTCATGTCACCTGGGAACTGATAACTGACGATAGGTATAATACCAACTAGTCAGTTCCCGACGAGTCCTGTCCAGTGTACCCGTAACCTAACGAGCACCCACATACTATCTCAAGTACGACGTACTGACGGCTGTGGGACAGACCGTCTCCCACACTGGGATGAGAAGCGCATGCGCTGGTCTACTCCGGAGTATCGATGCCCTGTCTCGATAGTCCTGCGACCAGGGACCTGCATAAGGATGTGCTTATAGATTACCCAGCCCCACTAGTCTGACGGCCATCACATCGCTGGTAATCAAGCAAAGATCCTAAGGGCTCTACTAATGTGTATAGGCGATATACTAAAATAAACACATGTACACATTGAAGTAGAAACAAACCAAGTAGCATACTACTATTTTGAGCAAGATTGTATATACAAGGTGAATATCCCAAGCATCCATTAAGTAATATACAAACTAGTATGATACAGTAATGGCCTCTAGGGCATATACACTAACAATCTCCCACTTGCACTAAGGCCATGTACTGGCGTATCGAAGACCTATCATCTCGATCAGCCGCTCGAACTGAGTCTGGGGCAGGGCCTTGGTGAATGGATCAGCAGTGTTATCTTTTGAAGCGTCTCTCCGAACCTCGATCTCCTGGCGATCTACGATCTCCCTGATCAGGTGATACCGCCTCAAGATGTGCCTGGATCTCTGATGGGACCTGGGTTCCTTCGCTAAAGCTATAGCCCCGTTGTTGTCGCAATACAGAGGTATTGGATCAACAATGGACGGAACCACCTGAAGTTCTTTCAAGAACTTTCTCATCCAGATAGCTTCTTTTGCGGCATCAGATGCAGCGATGTATTCCGCTTCCATCGTCGAGTCTGCAACGGTTTCCTGTTTGGAACTCTTCCAACACACCGCCCCTCCATTGAGGGTAAAGACAAAACCCGACATGGACTTGGAATCATCCTTGTCACTCTGGAAGCTGGAGTCAGCAAAGGCCTCGATCTGGAGGTCTTTTCCGCCATACACCAAGAACATCTCCTTAGTCCTTCTCAGGTACTTGAGAATGTTCTTTACCGCTATCCAGTGTTTCTCCCCTGGGTTAGACTGATACCGGCTTACCACACTCAGTGCATAAGCTACATCCGGTCTGGTACACAACATCGCATACATTATAGAGCCTACCGCAGAAGCGTAGGGTATAATAGACATGCGATCCCTCTCCAAATCAGTCTTGGGAGACATCTCTTTAGAGAGGGTGATCCCGTGACAAGCCGGTAGGTTACCGCGCTTGGAATCTTCCATACTGAACCTCTTCAGTATGGTGTCGATGTACCTGGACTGTGAAAGTCCTAATATCCTCTTAGATCTGTCACGGTAGATCCGGATACCCAGAATGTATGAGGCATCACCCCGGTCTTTCATGGAGAACCTGTGTGACAAGAACCCCTTGACAGATTGTAGCATAGGAATGTCATTTCCTATTAAGAGAATGTCATCCACGTACAAAACGAGGAATACTACAGTTCTCGCTACAAATCTACTATAGATGCATGGTTCATCTGGATTTTTGATAAAGCCAAATTCTTTGACCGTCTCATCAAAGCAGATGTTCCAACTCCGCGATGCCTGCTTTAGTCCATAGATGGACTTAAGCAACTTGCACACCTTTCCGCTGCTCCCACTCTGAATGAAACCCTCTGGCTGGTCCATATAGACACACTCCTCTAAATTTCCATTTAGAAAAGCTGTCTTTACGTCCATTTGCCAGATCTCATAATCGTGGAAGGCAGCAATGGCAAGAAGGATCCGAATGGATTTCAGCATGGCTACTGGAGAAAAGGTTTCGTCGTAGTCCAAGCCAGGTCTTTGACGAAAACCCTTTGCTACCAGCCTAGCTTTATAGGTCTCAACCTGTCCATCTACACCAATCTTCCTTTTGAAGATCCACTTGCATCCTACGGGTTTTACCCCGTCTGGAGCAATGTCCAACGTCCATACCTTGTTGGTGTACATGGACTCCATTTCGGTCCGCATTGCATCCAGCCATTTCACCGAGTCAACGCTCTGAACGGCCTGCTGGAAGCTATTAGGCTCATCATAATCTATGATGCAATCCTCTCTATCCCCGTCTATGAGAAAACCGTAGTATCTCTCGGGCGGATGAGACTGCCTACTACTCCTGCGGAGTGGCGTAGGAATGTCCTGTTCTTCCGAACCCTCTGGTTCCACTAAACTTTCAGTAATAGTCCGTGGTTCTGGAATTTCTTCCAGTTCTACTGCGCTCCCACTTATTTCTTTTTCTATGAACTGGTGTTCTAGAAAGTGGGCATGACGAGAAACAAGAACTTTTTGTTCCTCTTCACAGTAGAAGAAATATCCCTTGGAATTCTTTGGATATCCCACAAACTTGCACAGTACTGAGCGTGCCTTGAGCTTGTCCGCATGCTGCTTTTTGACAAAAGCTGGACTTCCCCATATCTTAATGTGATTAAGATGGGGTCTCTTCCCACACCACATCTCAAATGGCGTAGTAGGCACAGTCTTAGTGGGAACTCGGTTCAAAAGGTATGCGGCTGATTCTAGCGCATATCCCCAGAATGATCGCGGCAACTCAGCGTTACTCATCATGGACCGCACCATATCCAATAGGGTGCGGTTCCGTCTCTCCGATACACCGTTATGTTGCGGGGTGTATGGAGGAGTAAGCTGAGAGAGAATTCCATTCTCTTTTAAATAGCCCAGGAACTCGGCACTTAAGTATTCTCCACCTCGATCCGATCTTAGAATCTTAATACTTTTGCCGGTCTGTTTCTCCACTTCATTCTTATACTCCTGGAATTTTCCAAAGGCCTCGGACATATGTTTCATTAAGAAGACATAACCGTACCTTGAGAAGTCATCCGTAAAAGTAATGAAGTAAGAATGTCCGCTTCGGGCATGTGTAGACATTGGACCGCACACGTCACTGTGTACGAGTCCCAAGAGCTCGCTCGCTCTTACTCCATGTCCAGTAAACGGAGTCTTTGTCATCTTTCCTTTGAGACAAGATTGACAAGTGGCATACGATTGATATTCGAACGCATTCAAATATCCTTCTGTATGTAACTTAGTCAACCTTCTCTCATTGATGTGACCCAATCTACAATGCCATAAGAAAGTCTGATTTATTTCTGGAGACTTTCTTTTGTGTGTATTCTGGACGTTGAAATTTGTGGTTGGTTTAACACGTATATACCATTACTCAATGTACCTGACCCAATCAAAACTTGATTAAGGTGAATGTTTACAACATTACTTACAAACGCAAATTCATAACCTTCTTTAGAAACTAAAGATACAGAAATGATATTACAAGTTGCGTTGGGTACAAAAAAGCAATTACGCAAAACCAAAACATGTCCATCTGACATTCCCAGGTGATAGTCCCCCACGGCTTTAGCATCCATGCTAGCTCCGTTCGCAACTTTGAGGGTCATGTCACCTGCCTTCAAAACCCTACGGTTTCTCAAAGCCTGCAAAGAATTACAGATATGAGATCCTGATCCGGTATCCAATACCCAGAAAGTAGAGTTTATTGAAAGACAATTTTCAATAACATACACACCTGAAGCTGAAGCTGCAACCTGCTTCAATTCCTGTGTTCTGGCCTTCCAGGCCCTGCAATCATTCTTCCAGTGTCCTTTCTTATGACAATAGAAGCATTCTTCCTTATCCACAAGCTTCCCCGCTATCTTTGTTGCTTTACCTTTTCCCTTGGTATCCACTTTACTAACACCGCCCCTTGGTTTGGCGGGGGCCTTCTTCTTCTTTCCCTTGGCTTTCGCCTTGGACCTAGAAGAAGATGATCCTCCTACAAACAAAGTGGATGTATCCCTACCTTTCTGTAGGGTGCCCTCTGCGCTCCTCAGCATGTTGAGGAGCTCTGAAAGTTCAACCTCTTTTTCTTGTAAGTTGAAGTTCAGTATAAACTGGGCGTAAGTGGAAGGAAGGGACTGGAGAACTATATCCGTATATAGCTCACTCTCCAATGTGATCCCTAGGTCAGCGAGCTCCTCAATGAAGCCGATCATCTTTAGCACGTGCTCGGCTACTGATGATCCGACGGCCATTCTTGTCGAAAATAACTTTTTCGACGCTTCGTATCTTGCGATACGTGATTGCTCTCCATACAGTTCTTTTGTATGGAGCAATAAGGACTCCATGTCCATATTCTCATGCCTCCTCTGATGTTCGTTGTCCATCGAGGCAAGCAGGAGGCACTTGGCCTTCGCGCTATCAATCTCCCAAGTCTTGCGGATTTCCTTATCCGCGACACTGGAAGTTGGACCAGGGACAGGGGGAGCTTTGGTGGTAAGAAGATACCCCAGCTTGTCATAAGTGATTGCTATCTTGACATTCCTGAGCCAATCTTTGTAGTTTGGCCCTGTCGGTTTGTTTTTATCTAGGAGTAACTTAAGTCCAGTCATGTTGATTGGTCGCTGCAATTAGGAGAGAGAAGAAGAAACACTCAGCATGATGCTCTTGCAAGTTTAGAGTGGTTTTTAGTTTGTCTAAACAGGATGGCTCCCACTGTTTCTCGAATCCCTCCTCAAACCATAAAGGAAGAATTAGTCAGGATCAATCCCACCGTACAATACTTGCTTAACCGTTCAGCCAGGCCGGTGTCGGTACTTCGAGGGAGGTTTTCCAACGCTTTCGCGAAGTTCCTTAATTAGAGAACCTCTTTTCCCTGGGGGCGTAGCCCCGCTAACATCTTTCTAGGCACCTACTAGGTTTATAGCATTGATCGATTAGTGAGAAATTTCCCGAGGAGTAGCATATACTCACAGTAGGATCGGGATCCAAATATCATCGCGTGACGAAACTGAAGGAATCCTACCAGAATCATCACACTCCAAATGGTATGCAAATCTAGCAAGTTTCAGTACTTATGAAACTCCCGATGTGGATTTTTGCCCCATGCTCTTATGACCTTGACTTTGGCCAAAATATCATAAGTCACATGTCAAGTTTTACCCGTCATTATCCAGGTTAATTTGGATCCATCCGTACCTACCCTTGACTTTGGCCAAAATGGCAGTACGACTGTCCCAAACCAACGCATCTATCTATGCTACACATGAACACCCAATAGCTACCAATCACTGTGCCTTGACTTTGGCCAACATACACAGCTTGAATACTATTGACTATTCATGTGAAACGATGGAGGGCTACGGATGGTTTTGGCAAAACCGTGAACGTAGTGAACTTGATTTGGTCGATGGAACGAGATAGCTTTTAAAAGGAGTGGCTCAAGCTCCGCATTTAAAAGTTGTTTTTGAAAAGAACCGAGTGGTTTTTCGAGAGTGTTCCAACGACTTTAACTTGGTTTATTATCTTGCATTAGTTCTTTTAATGCGTGATATTCTTGCATTAGTTCTTTTAATGCGTCCCATCATTTAATCCTACCATTGCAGAAAACAACCAAAATATGACGTACGCTTATGCCATTCGCATTCGCCACGGGGCCCCGTCATTACCCGTTAGGTTACTTAACTAACGACAGAGCGGGGGCTGGGCTAGCGCGTCTGTAAAACATAAGCAACGCCTAAATAATATCATATATAGATATACTGCAATGATAAACATTTCAGATCACAGATAAATACATTGGATATACTAGGAATCTGTAATTTGTACGAGCCTGTAACAAGAACAGATTACACGGTCGCGGTGAATAGCCAAAACCCCACCCAAGACCCCTACGGGTGCGGCAAACTACTCGCCAAGTACCCGAAGCGTAGCAACCTCCCTCATCTCCATGAGTAGGCCACTCGACACTTCGGCATACCCGATAGTTTGTGCACCCCTCCATGGGTCTATCCTAGGAGCAAAAACAGTAAAAAGAAATTATACAATGACGGCTACAACCCCGACCCGGTTGTGCGGCCATACAAATAATTATTACATCAATTTACAAATTTACATGAATTGCAAGAAAAGAAAACTCTCGTCTCACAACCCCCGGCTATTCACCCGCGACAATCCAACATATTTATATACACATTCCAATATCAAACACAGATCATGTATAACCCCGACCAATCGACTTATAGCGATTAGCCGACGTTCAATACATGCAAGCATCACAGATATAACCATCATAGTCAAAGTGCAGTGAAGTTCGGAAAAAAATACGGAATTATAGGACCCCAAAAGGAAATTTCTTTTCTGGAAAATCTGGGGACATATAATATATTTCAAAAATCCCAAAACCAACACAGACACACACTGCAGGAAAAATGATGCACAGAAGACGACAAACCGCGGCGCTTCCGCGGCACATGCCTACCTCGTGCGGCGGAAGCACGGCGGTTTGAACGAAACAGTGGACCGTGTTTCATGGGTGTTCACACAAAACCCTGAGCCGAATTTAGGAGTATAAAGTTTTTCATTTTGACCAGAAAAAATTTCAACAGAAACTCAGGTTTTGTAAAAGTTTGGTTTTTTTTTGATTTTTCCGGTTCCGAACTTCGTTACACTTCACTACCAAGCTAGTTTAAGTTTAGTTAGGCTCTGATACCACTGTAAGTCCACGTTGCGACCCCCGGTTCTTACGGGGAGGCGGAAACGGTATAAAAATCAAATTTTTAGCGCAAGGGGCAACATGGACTAAGCAAAGTCGGGATCTTTGACTAAACTAAAACTAGCATACTTAGCTAAAGAGAGTTAGCTACTCGGATGGAGATGGTTATACCTAAACTTGTCTTGAACTCCTTCTCTTCAAGCTCCGATGGTGGTCCGATGGCTCCTTCTCGTCGTCTCCGTACGCCGAAGATAGATCCACTTGAAAGCTCCAACCTTTAGCTCCTTCTTCGTTCTTTGAAGAAACTAGTTCACTTGGTTTGCTAAACCTAGTGAACTAGAATGAGTAGAGAGGAAATAGAATGGGATTTTATCTATGGTTCTTGATTCTCAACTCATGAGACAAGAGAACTATAGATCAAGAGAGGGAGCAAGAGGTTGAGGGTGAGAGCAAGAGGAGAGCTCAAGAACAAGAGAGAGAATGAGCAAGAAAGAATGAGGCTCTCTTTTGTCTCTCACCCTCTCATAATCCAATGTAATCATAACTCATCATATCAATAAAAGTCTTATGTGATGGTTGAAGCAACCATAACCTTATCATGTCATGCACTCATTTTACTCAAATGAACAAGCAAGTAAAAGTCTTTGGCATGAAATGATAACCATGGTTATCATGATGGTCAACTAGTCAAGCCTAGTCAACCGGTCAACAAAGTCAACAAGTCAACAAAAGTCAAAAAGTCAACAAAGTCAACAAAAGTCAACAACCAAGTCACCATAATACTTAATTAATATAATAGTTAATCACATATCAAATTCTCATTAAGGTTGAGCAAAAAGTCAAATAGTCAACGGTCAACTGTCAACAACCCTAATGAGAATCCGCTGTCTGTGCCTCCCTGTCAACTGTGCATACACACCCGCATCCGCGTTCCGAGGAACACGAATGCAAACTGGATAAATCCAATCCCATAAGATACACTAGGATCTGGCTTAAACCAAAGCCCGCTAGTGTAAACTGTCCGGACACTGTACGTGCACAAGTGCACGGATGTGACCGAACCCTGTCGCAAAACCATGCGACCTGTCGCAATACCATGCGACCTCTACTCTTTTGCCTAAAGGCGAAAAGCTTTCTGTGTGGGACTCTAAAGACTCGACACTACGCTGGCAGTGGGTTTAACCACAGACCGCAAGCGGCACTAGCTGTGCGTAACGGTCCCCAGGTAATGCCGACAAGAAGACCGACGAGGCGAAACCCATCTGAACTCCTACTGAGCCTGAGTGTGACATTCTCCGTACAGTCCGGTCTGTTCGTCTGATACATCGCATGGCGGGCCTAGGGGGCGGTAAACGTCAGTCCCCCAATAGCGGTACAAGTCGTGCCGGAGCGAAGCCCAAAACACCCTGAGATAACACTGGAAACCTACCAGTATATCTCGTTTGCCCTGGCCAGGGACTACTCGTGTAATGGCTCTCCTAGACACAGCGCGATGTCAACCCCCAATACCGGGAGAGACGAATCCTGTCTAACCGTCACTGCCTCCAAGTGCTTCGGGACTGCACCCAACCACTACCTGTTTGCACGACTCCTTTGAGCCGTGGTAGGGTAGTGATCAAAGTACAGTGGGAACACACCCGAGGCGAAGTGACAGTGTCAAGTCAGCGGACTAAGCTGTACTCATGTCACCTGGGAACTGATAACTGACGATAGGTATAATACCAACTAGTCAGTTCCCGACGAGTCCTGTCCAGTGTACCCGTAACCTAACGAGCACCCACATACTATCTCAAGTACGACGTACTGACGGCTGTGGGACAGACCGTCTCCCACACTGGGATGAGAAGCGCATGCGCTGGTCTACTCCGGAGTATCGATGCCCTGTCTCGATAGTCCTGCGACCAGGGACCTGCATAAGGATGTGCTTATAGATTACCCAGCCCCACTAGTGTGACGGCCATCACATCGCTGGTAATCAAGCAAAGATCCTAAGGGCTCTACTAATGTGTATAGGCGATATACTAAAATAAACACATGTACACATTGAAGTAGAAACAAACCAAGTAGCATACTACTATTTTGAGCAAGATTGTATATACAAGGTGAATATCCCAAGCATCCATTAAGTAATATACAAACTAGTATGATACAGTAATGGCCTCTAGGGCATATACACTAACAGCATAGAATCTGCCAATCTGCTGATGACTGCCTCTGCACGGCGTTCAAACAAGATAAACTACCTCCAGGCCTCCGACTCAAAGCATCTACCACTACGTTCGCCTTGCCCGGATGATAAAGGATTTCGCAATCATAGTTTTTCACCAGCTCCATCCAACGGTGCTATCTCAGATTCAGGTCTCGCTGCTGAAATATGTACTTCAAGCTCTTATGGTCCGTGAATATCTGGCACAACTCGCCGTATAGGTAATGTCTTCAGATCTTGAGTGCAAACACCACTGCAGCCATCTCTAAATTGTGCGTAAGATGATTGTGTTCATGTGTCTTCAGCTGCCGAGAAGCATACGTGATAACTCTGTCGTGCTTCATCAACACGCAACCTAGTCCAACTCGAGAAGCGTCACAATAAACTACGAATCCGCCCGATCCGGAAGGCAATGACAACAAGGTGCAGTAGTCAGACGAGTCTTCAACTGCTCGAAGCTATGCTCGCACGCCTTGGTCCAATCAAAAGGAACTCCCTTCCGGGTCAACCCGGTCAACGGTGCAGTGATACGGGAGAAGTCCTGAACAAATTGTTGGATATAGTTCCCTCAAGGCAATTATCATAGTCGTGGACTAATGATTGTGATGATTGAGGTAGGACCTATACCGATAAAACAGTCTTACTCAAGATGATAGTATGCTATCTGGTTCGTCTTTATCATCATGTATGTGTTGATAGAGCCCTTAGGATTCTTGCTTGACTGCCAGCAGTATGATGGCGATCATATATGTGGGAGCTGGGGTCTATAAGCACATCCTCAAATGTCCCTAGTCGTAGGAGTATTGAGACCGGGCATCGATACTCCAGTGTAGACTAGTGTATACTGATCGAGACCCCGACGAGGGGCGGCGGCCAGGTCTCACAAGCCACTGGTGTTAGTTTGTTCACCTAAGATAGTATACAGGTGCTCATTGGGTTATGAGTACACTGGACGGACTCACCGGGAACCTGCTAGTTGGTATTATACCTACTGTCAGATAGCAGTTCCCAGGTGACTGTTAGTTATGTATATGCCCTAGAGGCCATTGTTGTACATATGATGTATATTATAATGGATGCTTGGATATATATAGAGATGACTTTCTTGCTCGTCATGATAGTATGCTATTTGGTTTCACTTTATCTTAACATGTTGACTTGTATTGGTTTGCTGTTTTTCTCTCACATGTTGATAAAGCCCTTAGGATCTGTACTCGACTACTGGGACTATGATGAGATCATACTAGTGGGGCCTTGGTAGTTGATGAGTACATCCTATAACTGTTCCTAGTCGAGGGTATATCGAGACAGGGCATCGATACACCAGAGTAGACTAGCGTATACGCATCATGACCCATATGATGGGCGATGGATGATCCCATATCCATCGGTGTTTGACATCAGAGATGGTGTACGGGTGCTCAGTGGAGACTGGGTACACTGGACGGACCCGCCGAGAACTCCCAGATGGTTATATACCACACGTCAGATGGCAGTTCTCCGGTGACACTGGTACAGGGTGGTCTGTAGACCCGAGATCGTCATAGAGTCTTGTGTGATTCCCACTGTGCTTTGATTTCCACCTTACCACGTCCAAGAGGGCGTGCAAAACGGTGGCTTTTGGGTAAAGTCCCGAATCACATGGAGGCAATGAGCGATAGGAGGGGATTCGTCTCTCCCGGTATAGGGAGTTGATGTTGTGCTGTGTTCGATTGGCTATAACTGGAAGTCCCTGGCCAGGGCTGATATAGAGATTTACTGGTAAGTGTTACTAGTAGTTTCTCGACCCTTTATGAGCCACACATCGACACGACTTATCGGTTACTGGGGTCTGACGTATACCACCCCTAGACTTGATATGCGACATATCAGACGAACAGACCGGACTGTACGGGAGTGTTACTGATTGGATTCACAGGAGAACGCACAGGCTAGCTTGTTGATCTTCTGATCGGTCAATATCTGGGTGGCTATTACGTTTAGCTGACCGCTTGCATCTTATGGGTGTTTGATATGATCATCACCTGCTACCGGCGTATTGACGATTCTTTAGAGTCCTACACAGAGGTTTCTTGGCTCAGGCGAAACGGAGTAGAGGCACATATGTGATATGTGCAGGACCGAGAATAATGCGATATGAGATACCGTATTATATTCTCGTGATATTTAGATATGAACCGGGTCATCGGATCAAGTGTTGATTCGATGAATCGGTACATGATATATTAGTCGGTAATATTCGATATAGCCGGATCGTCGGATCAAGTGTTGATTCGATGATTTAATGTATAATAATATATATGATATATTATTACATTATCTAATATTGGCTCGTTTTATTATTTCATTTTCTCACTGGATGATACATTGATATATATGCGATATATGTTAATTGTATTATTTTCTTTTGTTGCAAATATATAATATATATGTGATATATATTATTGTGACATGATATGATTTATTGTTAAACATGTTTAAGGATGATTAAATGAGGTTAGGGTTTGATTAGGGTTAGTTGCTTCTTGCACCTTCTAGAAGCTATTTCTTTTGTCATGGTTAAGATATTTTTTGATGACACATTTCTAACCCAACCAAACCCTAACTCTAGTTTATTCTCTACTAAATCCTAGCCACTCATCCTTGACCATGGTTGATAATCAATCATACACTCTTTCTTTCTATTCATCACAAAAGAAAATAATTCATAATCTTTTTCATTATCATCTTCTTCTCTCTTGAAGAAAGCTTGCTAGTTTTTCTTTATGTGATGAAATAATATGAGAAAATGATTTAAAAAGAAAGAAAAATTACTACTCTCTCATCCTCATCTCATCTAGCCCATGGGATTAGTGTGTTCATCTCATTTGAGTGAGAAAGCTTGAGTCGTTGCAACTTCGAGGTAGATCATCGGAGATTTGGAATACTTCGAGCTAGCATGGATCGTTCGAGTCGTGGAGCCTCTCATGAGTCCGGGAGATCGTGGATCGCGGCAAAGGGACTTCTACTCGGAGCTTGTGAAGTGAAGGAGCGGACTACAAAGGTTGTAATCCCTCACACTTAGATAAAAGTTATCTTCTTGCATGTTTAACCCTAATAATCTAGCAAAGATCCCGGCTTTGGGTTGTTCGGCACGTCTAAATTTTTATCCGGGCATGTTTGATGCCTTATGAACCTTCACAAGAGTGTCTAGGAACCCTACAGTGGTATCAGAGCCTAGCTAGAGCATTAGGCGATGTGTTTACGAAGTTAAAACTCCGATCGAACCCGAAACGACAAAATTGGACCCCTCTCTGGAAATTTTTTAAATTTTGGGATTTTTCTGAATTAAAAATATGTAAAAAAATCAGCAGGGAGTTCTAAGAATTACCATAAAACCCGAGCCCCTAATTCGACTAAACGGCGGCGGAACCGCGGCGCTAGCATGCCTTGCGCGGCGGTTCCGCGGCGGAATAGTGGATTTGTGACACGTGGATTTTATGGTAATGTCCATAGGTGCTTGTTGATGCTTCTGGGTATTTTAATCTGTTTCAGGTGTTGGAAATTCTGGGGTTTATTTTGTAATAGTAGACTCGATCGGAAATTTTAAATTCGTATTTCTTTCCGGATATTTAGAAATTGTTAAACTATTTGAACGGATATCATTAACCCACTGTTTCCCGGTACGGCAAACTTTCAAGTGTTGAAATTTCTTCGGGTTTAAATCTTTCGGAAAAATTGTACAAGTTAAGCGGTGGACCCTCTAGAAGACAACAAACCTTAACTCGATTACGTGACCGTCTTGAACTGCCTTTTGAACCTTCGGGTTTGGGGCAGTACGGCGTGCCACATGTGAGGCGTTGGCTTGACCCTTCTACGGCTGGATCACCGGTACTGTGACATATTCTGGGATTATTTGAACTCCGCTCAAGTATTGAGCAGTTTAGGAAATTTTGGGTGTTTGATTATCTGTTCGAAAAGTTTAATACTGTCTATTTATCTGGAATGTGATACAATATGTGGAATTCATAGAGTTAGGCATGAAATGCGAAGTATGTGATATTTCGGATTTACGATGTCTAAAGTGATTGTGGATTCCAAATATTGTAGTTTTACACTTTCTTTTCAGTGACCGTAAGTGTAATATGTGATATCGCCGGTTTCGTTGCTATATGTCAACGACAATTGGGATGCGCATATTTACTTACGTTGATGATATGAGATATTATGTGTTGCTGTGATATGTTATATTGGATCGTCGCGTTCTGAATAGCCGGGGGTTTTATGTGAGATGTGGGTTTTTATTTTCATTCATGTAAAATTCATTTGTAATGTAATATTCTTTTCTTTGGGGCACTTCCAGGTTGCGGTTGATGTCACCAGTGTATATTATTTACTTTTCCGCATTAGGTAGACCCAAGGAGGGGAGCACAAGTAACCGGGTTCTAGGGTCCAGTGGGAGGCCATCTCGAGGAGTCGAGACCGGGTCTCCTAACCCTAGAATTGGCAGTGTTACTTGCCGCTCTCGTAGGGGTCTTGGGATGTGGGTTTGGCTATTCGTCGCGACCGTGGAATCCGTGTTTTATACAGGCTCGTATTAAAAACACGGACGTCCTAGTATATCCAATATTTCATATATGTTCTTCTGCTGCAATGTTCTGTGATGAGATCATATTACTGCCTGAGACGAATGCTTATACTATATATATATGCTGATATATAAATATTACTGCTTTCGTTTCTTCTGTGATGCTTAGGAAGCATAAGCTGATGGGATTTTATTAATGAGATTAATAAAAAGAAAAAGAAACCTAAAGATGTTGTAGAATCAAAACTTTACAAAAAGGGTAGCTACAGTTTTGCTTTGCACAGTGATATATATGATATATCCTGCACCTTATTCGATGGGGAAAGAGCCGACGATCCCTTCACCGGGAGTGACCTCTTTAGCGAAACTGGCAGATGCTACAAAACTCGGTTTGTCTTTTGATTGCTTTTAAAGTTTTGCTTTGCACAGCGGTATATATGATATATCCTGCACCTTATTCGATGAGGAAAGGGCCGACGATCCCTTCACCGGGAGTGACCCGTTTAGCGAAACAAAGAAAAGCCTCAAAAACACTCCTTTTCAAAACTTCACTCGATTCTACGACGATATCAAGTTCATTACACTAAGGGTTTTTTGAAAAACCTGCATAGCCCTCCGCCATTTTAGATAAGTGCTACTTAGTATTCGTGCTACGGTAGTTTGGCATTCGTCAAGGCGTAGTGTACGGTAGCTAACTAGTATTTATCTGCTTATGCATATGATGTAGATTGGATTAGGGTATTCGTACGGCGTTGTTTGGCATTCGTCAAGGGTCGTGCGGGTGGGTTTAATTCAATCAAGAAATGTACGGGTTGAACTTGACTAGTGGACTATGGGTTGTTTGGCATTCGTCAAGGTCATAGAGCACTAAGGGTAAAAATATTATCGGGAATTTCAAGTGTTGAAATTTGCAATGAGATTGCATACCTCCTATGAGATAGTTGGATCCCGATACCCACTGCGAGTAAGTGTTACTCCTGGGAGAGTTTTACACAGGACAATTAGTCATTCAAGTAGGTGTCTAGAAAAGTGTTAACGAGGTTACGCCTCTGGGAAAACGAGGTTTACTTTAATTAGGTCCGTGCGAAAGCACGGGGAACCTCCCACAAAGTACCGATACTGATCTGGCTGAAAGATTGACGAAATTGTAGGGTGTAATTAATCCCGGCTAATCTTACCTTTTAGGGTTTTAAGGTAGATTTGATAAAACCAGTGGGAGACATCCTGATTAGATAAGATAATAACCAATCTAATCTTGCAAGAGCATACGCTAAAGTGTTTTCTTCTCTCTCTCTCCAGGTAGCGACCATGTCATGCCATAATCAAGATAATAATATGGATGTATTGACTGAACCCAATTATTGTACTGAGCTAGGGAATGTTGGACCCGTTCTTTCTTATAAGAGTTATAAGATTGAACAGGAAATAGAAGAATATCTGGATTCTCACGCCGCCCAAAATAACATACATATTGACTCATCTTCTTCGGGTGTGTTAGTTATTGAGAACTGTTTCTCAGTTCACCCTACGTCCTGGGTATTAGATACCGGATCAGGATCCCACATATGTAAGTTGTTACATGGGCTACGAAAAGGTAGAGAACTGGGAAAAGGTGATCATTCCGTTCAAGTAGGGAACGGTGCAAGTATTGTAGCCAAAGCAGTTGGCGAATATCACCTTGTATTGCCAAGTCGTAATACACTGATTCTAAATGAGTGCTATTATATACCGAACATGATGTGCAACATTATATCAGTTTCTTTATTGAGTAAAGAGGGATATAATTTTGTAGTACAGGATAATGTTATGAACATATTCCTAGATCAAAAGTTGATTGCATCAGGCTCGTTACATAATGGCATATTCATTCTAAATCAGAATACAGTCCTGAATATACAAAACACACACAAGAGGAAAAGTTCGGATATGAACGAATCCTACTTGTGGCATTGTAGACTTGGTAATATCAATGCGACACGACTGGCTAAGTTACATAAGGATGTGTTGGAGATAGTGCCCTCAGAGTCAATTATTGGATCACAGGCACGTGATTGCAATGATTGAGGGAGGACCTATCCCAGTAGGACAGTCTTACTCGAGATGATAGTATGCTATCTGGTTTATCTTTATCATCGTGTACTGCTTTAGGTGACCTGACATGTCGCTATTACACGTTGATAGAGTCCCTAGGATTCTTGCTTGACTGCTAGCAGTATGATGGCGATCATATACGTGGGAGCTGGTAGTCTATAAGCACATCCTTAAAAGGTCCCTAGTCGTAGGAGTTTCGAGACAGGGCATCGATATTCCATTAGTAGACTAGTGTATACAGTCGAGACCCCGACGAGGGGCGGTGGCCGGTCTCACAAGCCACTGGTGTCAGTTGGTTCACCTAAGATGTATACAGGTGCTCATTGGGTTATGAGTACACCGGACAGGACTCGCCGGGAACCTGCTAGTTGGTCTTATATCAGACGTCAGATAGCAGTTCCCTGGTGACATGTGTACAGGTTAGTTCATCGACCTGAGATCGTCATTTGTCTCATGTGAGTTCCCAGTGTGCTTTGATTACTACCCTACAACGGCTCAAAGGAGTCGTGCAAACAGGTTTTAGTTGGGTACAGTCCTGAGCCACATGGAGGCAGTGAGCGGATCTGCAGGGGTTCGTCTCTCCCGGTATTGGGGGTGAGGTCGCGCTGTGTCTAGGAGAGCCATTACGCAAAGCCCTCGGCCGAGGCAGGAGATTTACTGGTAGGTATTCCAGTAGTATCTCAGGGCGTTCTGGGCTACACTCCGACACGACTTGTACCGCTTTTGGGGGTCTGACTTTTACCAACCTCCTAGGCCCGACATGCGATGCTCATAGACGAACGGACCGGACTGTACGGATATTGTCACTGACAGGCTCAGTTGGGTGTCGGGGTGAGCTTCCTCATCGACGTCCCTTTTGGTCAATAGCTGGTGGCCCGTCACGTATTGGCTTATACCTCTGACGTGCCAGTGGTTAAATCCACAGCCATAGTATTGACGAGTCTTTAGAGTCCACCACACTTACAGTTACTCAAGCTTTCGGGCGAAACGCTGTAGAGGCCGTATGGGGATATGGCAGGGTCCGATCAGATACGTGCGGTATTGCACGGATCAGGATCGGACTGGCTGTACTAGTGGCCGTATAGTTATATGGCAGGGTTCGATCAGATACGTGCGGTATTGCACGGATCAGGATCGAACGAATTTCACTAGCCGGCTTTGGTTTAAGCCGGTACTAGTTTAGTACAGTGTAGATTTTGTCTCATTGCATTTGTATCCGGTCGGAATACAGATGCGGGTGTGTATGCACAGTATCGGGGTTTTCCTGTAATTTATTACGGGACCAGTTTTCTGGAGTTGCCAGTTTGTATTCCGTTCCGGCCGGTTTTCCTTTGTTCTTTCCCGGCCGGACTTTTCTGATGGAGGGGGTAATTTGCAGTTTTGCAAATTACATTTGGTGGAGGTTTTATTTGTAAGATGCTTTATTATGATAACCTTTTTAGATTCCATTCCTTTCATTCTTCTTTTCATGCTTTATGAAGATTAGAAGTGATGAGAAAGGATTTGATCTTTGATTAGAGTTGATGTGAGTTTGTTATGATGGCTTTTGATATGGTTACCACTTGCTTTCTCCTACACTCACCTCCCTTCATGCTTCATATTACCTCCTCCACCATTCTCATTTGGATATAAGTTTTTCATTAGAAAAGAGAGAAGAAAAAAAAAGAAAGAGAGAAGAAGAAGAAGAGATCTTATTCTTGAGAGTTTCATTTCTTGATCTCATTCATGCTAGAAAAATGCAAGCACCATTTTTCTTATCTCATTTCCTCCATCATCTTCAAATGGCAACAAACCCCAAGTGAGACACTACACTACACATTCTACAGTATATCTTGAGCATGTCGAGTTGCCGGCTTCATGCTCGAGTTGCCTCGGTATTGAGGCGGGAGCCCGTAAAAGACGCAGGCATTGTGGTGCCCTTTCCGGCGAGGAGGCGACGATGTGGAGGCAAGACTTTCCGCGGGAGATCGGGACGATGACGAGAAGACCGGAGGACTCGGATCACTCGGTATACTTCTCACCCTATCTCCTGTTTGCTAGCATTAGGTTAATGGTTACGATCCGGGTTTTCATTGTCCGCGGTAGCGCCGGTTTCCGAGTAAGGAAAAAATTTTGATTCCGCATTTTGGCCTCGAGTACGAGGCCGGGGCGCTGCCGTGGCGCAACATGGTATCAGAGCCACGCCATTAACCTTACCTAGCTTCGTTTGATGTGTTTTGCTTATCCGATCGACCGAAATTCCAAAAACCGTATTTTTCCTTCACATCAGTTTCTGTCGAAATTTTTTGGAGTCTAAAAATTTTTCACGTGGTCTCAGTATGATGTGCAGGGAGTTCTAAGAACACTGACAAAATTTGGTGACACGATTCCTCCGTACGACCGCGGAAGGGCGGCCAAAACACCCTTTTGGCCGCGCTTCCGCCGCAGGAGTGTGGGGTCGTGTGATTATTTTTTTGCAGTGGGCTTATGGGCTGTAATTAGTGGTTTTGGAATATTAAAATTGGGCCTAAGTTTTCTGTGAGTGCTACAGTTTAGATTGGGGGCCCACTTGTTAATTTTTGGTCAATCGGAAAATTTTAAACACATTTTTTCACAGTATTTACATTATATCTGCGACCGTGAATGTCACTCGATCGGTAAATCCGGTCTAACTGCTATAGCCCGGTTAGACGGATTTGCGAACGTGATTTTCACGTTGATGTTCTATGTTTATGCTGTGATGTTGCGGATCGGTCGTGGGGGATAGCCTGGATGCAATGCTAGTACAGTTTTGGTGTATTATGTACATTTGATATTGCGGGGCGAGCGTCCGACATGTGGACTGCCGTCACTGCCTGTTTGTATTATTCTTTTGGGGCACGACCTGGTTGCGGTCGATGTACCCAGTGTATGTATATTTTACTTTCTGTACTAGGATTACCCCGTGGAGGGGTGCACGGATAGCCGGGTTCTAGAAGGTAACGGGCCCGCATCTCATGGCATTGAGACGGAGGGGGCTTCACTCTAGGATTGGCGGGCTATTCGCCGCACTCGTAGGGGGTACCGGTTGACCCAGGTGGGGTGCCCAAGTTACCGGATTCCGTGAAGTGCTGGGTGGTCCATTCACGGTGCTGGAGGGGGCTGCCTCGCTTCAGGTTTTGGCGGGTGACTTCCCGCGCCCGTAGGGGGCTAGGTTTTCATTGCACAGGCTATCCACACGACCAGGGGAACGTCGGGTTTCAGCAGCGGCTCTGTGAAACCCGGGGCTTCCAGATATCTGTATTGTTCTGTGATGTTGTACATTTCTGTGATGTTGCATTTCTTATCACGCCTTGAGCGAAATATAATATATTGGTATATATATTAGTAGATGTTGTATATGCTTTACATCCGCGCTAGTCCAGTCCCCGCTCTGCCGTTAGTTAGCTAACCTAACGGGTGATGACGGGACCCAGTGGCGAATGCGGATGGCATATACGTACGTCAGTATATTTTCGTTCTTTGTGGTGTGATTAATTGATGGGACTGCGTTGATTCGGATCAATGCAAGATAAACAAACCTATTCTGATGTTGTTAGAACACTTTTCAAAAAAAAAAAGCTGTTATTGCAAGGATGTTCACTTTTGTTTTGCATCGTGGTATTCATTTGGTATATCCTGCTCCTCAGTCGACGAGGCAAGGGCCGAGATCCCTTCACCGGGAGTGACCCCTTGGACAGAAGTTTGCGTCAGGGCATTAACTTCACTATAGCCGATTACTTTTGCTTTGCATCGTGATATTCAGTTAGAATATCCTGCACCTCATTCTACGGGGAAAGAGCCGAGATCCCTTCACCGGGAATGACCTCTTTAGTAAAGGTTTTCGTCACTATATTTTCTAAAAGTAATCCAGTTCCTTCAACGATATCAAGTTCATTACGTTAAAGGTTTTTCGCCAAAAACCAGTCGTAGCCCTCCGTCATTTCAGATTAGTATTACTTAGTATTCGTGCTGCGTTTGTCGTGCATTGCCGTGGCGTAGTGTTCGGTAGCTATGTAATGCTTCTCTGTCACATGGATAAGTGGATTGGTTAGGACAGTCGTGGCGTCTTGTTGGCATTGTCAAGGACTCATACGGGTGGGTTTAATGCAATCAAGATAATGACGGGTAGAACTTGACTAGGACACTTTGATTTGTTGGCATTGTCAAGGTCACTTGGGTCCTAGGGGTAAAAACAAACATCGGGAGTTTCAAAAGAACTGAAACTTGCCAGACATGCGCATACCTTCTGGAGTGTGGTGACGTGAGTGGATTCCGTCATGTTATCATGCGGTGATAGTTGGATCCCGATTCCCACTGATGAGTTAGTTTACTCCTCGGGTGACCCCGACTAATTCTTCTTTCAGGTTTGGAGGAGAATTTGAGATACAGTGGGAGGTTTCCAGATTAGATAAAGTGATAACCATTCTGATCTAGGTTAGAGTGCACGCTGAGTGTTTCTTTTCTCTCTCTCTTTGGCAGCGACCATTGACCCGACCCTGGACTTTGACTCAGTGACCAAGTTGACCGAACCTTCTTAACACTGGCTTTTGGATTGTCAGAGTTGCAGACCTCATTGCCACTCCTACTTTTACCCTTTTCTCCAGGACACCCCGTATTACTACGAACGTCCACTTCCATTGGACAAAACCATCGTATGGTTATATACGAACTCGAAGGACTTCGAGGATGGTTTCTGGTTCTGGAGAAAACGGATAGGATTATTCAGTTGTCTTTTCTTTTCACCTTCTCTCAGGTTGCGAGTACTCCTTAGTTTAGGAGTAGTACACCTATTACGCAAATTGGATAGTCTTCTTCCAAACCATAGGCTGGTGCCGACTGGTAGGGAATGAAGAAAACCAGTTAGCCTAAAACGGTGTACAGAAGGTATTAAGTTCAGACAAAGCAAGGGATTAGTAAGAGGGCAAAGTAAGTTGCGACTGCTATTCACGACCAAACCAAGTATTTCTTCGCCAATCCTAAATCACCTTTGTATTTCTCTAGGACACTCCGTATCACTACGAAGATCCCATTTTATTGGATAATCCATCGTATGGTTATATACGAACTCGAAAGGAACTTGTTCCAGTTCGGGGATGGATCCTGGTTCAGGAGAAATAGGAATAAAGTACATTCAGGTGTCTTTTATCTTCACCTTCTCTCGCATTGCGAGTGCTCCTAGGATTAGGACAGTACACCCTTTATGCTTTTTGGATAGTCTTCTTCCAAACCATAGGCTGGTGCCGAACGGTAGGGAAGGAAGAAAACCATTTGGCTTAAAGGGGAGTACAGAAGGTAATGACTAAAGACATATAAAGGGATTTGGAGAGGTGGCAAAGAATTATACGGTTATAGTTGTGAATCTGGATAATGGAAGAGGCATTACTAGGAATACCAGGATACCCCGAAGAAACATTTCAATGTTTCAGTTTCACTGTATACTGTTAATGGAAAACTGATTTTCTGATTAGACACTTACTCCAGGGTATGTATTTACCAGGTATGATTCTCACATCTGTATGGTTTTACAAGATGATGAGTGGGAGTAAGTTATTGGGAATTGGGTGATCATCCTCATTATATCGGGATTCGTTGTAATCGGTGATATTTGAGGAAGTCACCCGGGTTGTTTGCCGGACGGCAATTATTTGGTTTTGAATATCCGCGGTTATGCACCAATTTCAAATTGATATATCTGTACGTCTATTTTCATAGAGTGAGATATACCTTTTGATATTATGTCGATGACATTTACCTATATCAGTGGATGGTTAGGTAAGGAGCATTAAACAGCGGTGTAATTCTTCTTAACCATAAGTACAGTTTTCAACCTTCGACACACAGTGAAAGAGTTGTTAGACTCAGCGGACTTATACAGAGTATTGTATGTTGTCCAGTGTCCATTAGGACAGAGGGGTTGGTCCTCGTACTATATTCTGTTTACTTTTAACTTCTCTAGTTCTTAGACATGTGTTTCGTGGAAACACAGGGTCTGAGTTTTGAGGAGTTATAGGTATTTGAATAGAGTAGAGAACCAGGTATAGCAAGTATCGGGATTCTTCAAAGTGATTGAAGATGTAGATACTTGTGTATGGTATTCAGTTGATAGTAATGATAAAGAGAACTAGCTTCTCTTTCAGGTTACTCATAATTGGAAACATTCCTAAGTTGAGTAACGCTGATCGGCCTCCTTCCATTTAGTTGACATGCACTGGAGACAGCTGCATGATTTGAATCTGGTTCAATTAAATCAGTGCCTCTGTTTCTATATTGGATATAGAACAGTTCATATCTTGACATTGTTAAGGTACGGGGAGTTGTCCGGCTTATGCTTAAAACCAAACACTGGACAACTCAAGGCACGTTTCTGTAATGGCTGTTTGTGGGTTGACCCAGGCTATGACGAGGGTTGACTTTCTACCATCTGGATGAACAATAGCAATATTGTTCCAAACTCGCCACAGTTTTTATTAAAAATGGATTTTTTTCAGAAAAAGTAGTGGGAGTATGGTAGAACTGGAAGTGATTCCAGAACCACAAACGATTACTGAAGATTTGATAAGGAACCTAAAGATTCAATCTGATTTGACATTCCATTAGCCACTCCGCAGATAAGGTGGGTAACTTCAGGCACCCGAGAGGTACTCCGGTAGCCTCAAGGACGGTGACAGGGAAGTTCTTGTTTACCCACACTTGCCATTGTTGTTGTTCCAGGCTGCGAGACCCGGCAGGAGAATGAGTATAGCGTCGTTCTAAACTAGTTTTAGAAGTGCACGTCTATATGACTCTGCCAGAGGGTTGTCGTAGTCAGTGGGAGCAGCGGAAGCATTGGTGGACATCAGGCTTGTGTTTATTTATAGACTAAAGCAGATTTAGCGGAGATAGATCATCTATTTCTGATGTGACAGTCATAGGTTTGACGTCATCAGAATAGGGGGTGGATCTGTTGAGAAGGTAGTAGGAAGTGATATTCCTATACTACGATCGGTTATACTTTGGTCGTCACACAGTGGTTTCTCTACATGGGACTTGGATATTATATCAGACATACTGGTTACTAGATCTATGGTTTTAGATCTAGATTTGGGTGGTTTCCCAATCTGGGTACCTTGACAGCATTCTATGAGTATTTAGAATGGACGACTCCTGACACGGTAGTGTACCTGCAGTTGATGAAGTCACCCTCTCTAAAGGGGTCTTATAGACTAAAGGGGAGAGGGATACTCATGATTGGCAGATCACTTGCTTAGGCAATTGAGTCAATCATGAGATGTCAAGTACCACACCAGATGTTGTTCTTGCACTAGATGCAATAAGTCGATATTGATCCAATCCTGGAGAAACAGTCGGAAGCAGTTTTAGAACATAAGTGGATGTTCTAGGGATATGATAACGACAGCCTCATTTGGGAGACAGTTATCATTCCAGGCTTCCAAGGTGACATGGACGACAAGGAGGTTGTCAGAGTTATAGTTTTCCTTCTGAGGAGGGGCAGTATTTTGGACAGGTGGTCCAAGGCAATACTGAGGGAGGCTTGGCGCAGGATACTGATTAAGTTCGGTTGACGATACAGTCTAAGAAGTTTGGATTTGAAGTTCATTTATGAGCTAAGTCCCATCAGACATCCAGACATTCTAAGACAGGTATTGCTCATTTCGGGAGATGACTTTCTCCGCGAACTTGAGATATAGAGAGACATAGAAAGAAACATCACAGCGGATCCACTCACTGAGGCTATTCCTCGAACGCAAAAGGTTCACAAACGAGCTTTGTGAGACTGACTAGTAGAGGAGTTGGGTGTTCGGTATCACACGGGCTGTGAGTATGCGGCATCGCAATAATTAGCCTTGAGTGCAAGTGGGAGATTGTTGGAGATAGTGCCCTCAGAGTCAATTATTGGATCACAGGCACGTGATTGCAATGATTGAGGGAGGACCTATCCCAGTAGGACAGTCTTACTCGAGATGATAGTATGCTATCTGGTTTATCTTTATCATCGTGTACTGCTTTAGGTGACCTGACATGTCGCTATTACACGTTGATAGAGCCCCTAGGATTCTTGCTTGACTGCTAGCAGTATGATGGCGATCATATACGTGGGAGCTGGTAGTCTATAAGCACATCCTTAAAAGGTCCCTACTCGTAGGAGTTTCGAGACAGGGCATCGATACTCCATTAGTAGACTAGTGTATACAGTCGAGACCCCGACGAGGGGCGGTGGCCGGTCTCACAACCCACTGGTGTCAGTTGGTTCACCTAAGATGTATACAGGTGCTCATTGGGTTATGAGTACACCGGACAGGACTCGCCGGGAACCTGCTAGTTGGTCTTATATCAGACGTCAGATAGCAGTTCCCTGGTGACATGTGTACAGGTTAGTTCATCGACCTGAGATCGTCATTTGTCTCGTGTGAGTTCCCACTGTGCTTTGATTACTACCCTACCACGGCTCAAAGGAGTCGTGCAAACAGGTTTTAGTTGGGTACAGTCCCGAGCCACATGGAGGCAGTGAGCGGATCTGCAGGGGTTCGTCTCTCCCGGTATTGGGGGTGAGGTCGCGCTGTGTCTAGGAGAGCCATTACGCAAAGCCCTCGGCCGAGGCAGGAGATTTACTGGTAGGTATTCCAGTAGTATCTCAGGGCGTTCTGGGCTACACTCCGACACGACTTGTACCGCTTTTGGGGGTCTGACTTTTACCAACCCCCTAGGCCCGACATGCGATGCTCATAGACGAACGGACCGGACTGTATGGATATTGTCACTGACAGGCTCAGTTGGGTGTCGGGGTGAGCTTCCTCATCGACGTCCCTTTAGGTCAATAGCCGGTGGCCCGTCACGTATTGGCTTATACCTCTGACGTGCCAGTGGTTAAATCCACAGCCATAGTATTGACGAGTCTTTAGAGTCCACCACACTTACAGTTACTCAAGCTTTCGGGCGAAACGCTGTAGAGGCCGTATGGAGATATGGCAGGGTCCGATCAGATACGTGCGGTATTGCACGGATCAGGATCGGACTGGCTGTACTAGTGGCCGTATAGTTATATGGCAGGGTTCGATCAGATACGTGCGGTATTGCACGAATCAGGATCGAACGGATTTCACTAGCCGGCTTTGGTTTAAGCCGGTACTAGTTTAGTACAGTGTAGATTTTGTCTCATTGCATTTGTATCCGGTCGGAATACAGATGCGGGTGTGTATGCACAGTATCGGGGTTTTCCTGTAATTTATTACGGGACCAGTTTTCTGGAGTTTCCAGTTTGTATTCCGTTCCGGCCGGTTTTCCTTTGTTCTTTCCCGGCCGGACTTTTCTGATGGATGGGGTAATTTGCATTTTTGCAAATTACATTTGGTGGAGGTTTTATTTGTAAGATGATTTATTATGATAACCTTTTTAGATTCCATTCCTTTCATTCTTCTTTTCATGCTTTATGAAGATTAGAAGTGATGAGAAAGGATTTGATCTTTGATTAGAGTTGATGTGAGTTTGTTATGATGGCTTTTGATATGGTTACCACTTGCTTTCTCCTACACTCACCTACCTTCATGCTTCATATTACCTCCTCCACCATTCTCATTTGGATATAAGTTTTTCATTAGAAAAGAGAGAAGAAAAAAAAAGAAAGAGAGAAGAAGAAGAAGAGATCTTATTCTTGAGAGTTTCATTTCTTGATCTCATTCATGCTAGAAAAATGCAAGCACTATTTTTCTTATCTCATTTCCTCCATCATCTTCAAATGGCAACAAACCCCAAGTGAGACACTACACTACACATTCTACAGTATATCTTGAGCATGTCGAGTTGCCGGCTTCATGCTCGAGTTGCCTCGGTATTGAGGCGGGAGCCCGTAAAAGACGCAGGCATTGTGGTGCCCTTTCCGGCGAGGAGGCGACGATGTGGAGGCAAGACTTTCCGCGGGAGATCGGGACGATGATGAGAAGACCGGAGGACTCGGATCACTCGGTATACTTCTCACCCTATCTCCTGTTTGCTAGCATTAGGTTAATGGTTACGATCCGGGTTTTCATTGTCCGCGGTAGCGCCGGTTTCCGAGTAAGGAAAAAATTTTGATTCCGCATTTTGGCCTCGATTACGAGGCCGGGGCGCTGCCGTGGCGCAACAGGATGGTTATTTGAATCCGTTCGAATTATCATCTTATGATACTTGCCATTCATGTCTCAAAGGGAAAATGACCAAAGCTCCGTTTAGTGGACACGGAGAGAGAGTTACTGAACTCTTAGGACTGATACATAGTGATGTATGCGGTCCTATATCTACGCATGCCAGGAACGGTTCTTCCTACTTCATTACATTCACTGACGATCTCTCTAGATACGGACATGTGTTCCTGTTGAAACACAAGTCTGAAGCTTTTGAGAAATTCAGAGAATATAAGCACGAAGTAGAGAACCAAACGGGCAAAAGTATTAAGATTCTTTGATCTGATCGAGGAGGTGAATACTTAAGCGGTGAGTTTTTAGATTATCTAAAAGAGAATGGGATTATCTCTCAGCTTACTCCTCTTTATACACCACAGCACAACGGTGTATCTGAGCGAAGGAATCGCACCCTATTAGATATGGTGCGTTCAATGATGAGTACAGCCGAGTTACCTATTTCCTTCTGGGGGTATGCGCTTGAGACAGCCATACACCTATTGAATATGGTTCCTACCAAATCAGTGCCTACCACTCCGTATGAGATATGGAAAGGGAAGAGACCATCTCTTAAGTATGTTAAGATATGGGGTTGTCCAGCCTATGTCAAAAGACAAAATCCGGACAAACTCTAGGCAAGATCAGTCTTATGTAAGTTTGTAGGATATCCCAAAAATCCACAAGGGTATATCTTCTACCACCCCGAGGAACAAAAGGTGTTTGTTTCTCGACATGCCACTTTCTTAGAAAAGGTTTTCTTATGAAACAGATTAGTGGCATTGAGGTAGAACTGGAAGAGATTCCAGCAGAACAAACTACAACAGATGATTTAGTGGAACCAGAGGATTCAATAGTACCCGACGAACCCCAGCCTCTCCGCCGATCTAGTAGGGTTTCTCGTCCACCTGAGAGATACTACGGTTTTTTCATTGATGGTGGAAGCGAGGATTGCATCATGGATGATGATGACCCCACTAGTTTCGAGCAGGCCATCACGAGTGGTGACTCTGTGAAATGGCTGGATGCAATGCGATCTGAGATGGAATCCATGTACACCAATAAAGTATGGATTTTAGAAAATGCTCCTGAAGGGGTAAAACCCATTGGGAGCAAGTGGATTTTTAAAAAGAAATTTGGTGTAGATGAAAAAGTTGAGACTTTCAAAGCTAGACTTATAGCAAAGGGTTTTCGTCAACGACCAAGTGTGGATTATGACGAAACCTTTTCTCCAGTGGCTATGCTTAAGTCCATCCGGATCTTACTTGCCATTGCTGCATACCATGACTACGAAATCTGGCAAACGGATGTTAAGACCGCCTTTCTAAACGGTGATTTAGAAGAGAGCGTGTACATGACTCAACCAGAAAGCTTCGTAGACAGTGGGAGCAGCGGAAAGGTGTGCAAGCTACTTAAATCCATTTATGGGTTAAAGCAAGCATCGCGGAGTTGGAACATCTGTTTTGATGTTGTAGTCAAAGAGTTTGACTTCATCAAAAACATAGATGAACCTTGTATCTATAAGAAGGTAGCAGAGGGTAAGGTAGTCTTCCTCGTATTGTACGTGGATGACATACTCTTGATAGGAAATGATATTCCTATGCTGCAATCAGTCAAGCTCTTCTTATCACAGAGATTCTCAATGAAAGATCTAGGTGATGCCTCCTGCATATTGGGAATCATGATCTATAGAGATAGATCTAAACGGATACTGGGATTGTCCCAATCCAGATACATTGACACCATACTAAAGAGGTTTAGTATGGAAGAATCCAAGCGTGGGAACCAACCCACGATCTCTGGACTCACTCTCTCCAAAGAGATGTCTCCCAAGACTGATTTGGAGAGAGCTCGCATGCAAGGGATACCCTATGCTTCGGTAGTAGGCTCTATCATGTATGCGATGCTATGTACCAGACCCGATGTAGCATACTCACTAAGTGTAGTGAGTCGGTATCAAGCAGAACCTGGAGAGAGTCACTGGACAGCTGTGAAGAATATTCTCAAGTACTTACGAAGGACTAAGGAGATGTTCTTGGTGTATGGTAACGGAGAACTCCAGGTGGAGTCCTTTACCGATTCCAGCTTCCAAAGTGATAAGGACGACTCTAAGTCGCATTCGGGTTTTGTCTTTACCCTCAATGGAGGGGCGGTATGTTGGAAGAGTTCCAAACAGGATACCGTTGCAGACTCAACGATGGAGGCTGAATACATCGCTGCCAACGATGCTGCCAAGGAGGCTGTCTGGATAAAGAAGTTCATTAGTGAACTTGGTGTGGTTCCATCCATTGAGCATCCAATACCTCTGTATTGCGATAACAATGGAGCTGTGGCGTTAGCCAAGGAACCCAGGTCCCATCAGAAGTCCAGACATATTCTGAGGCGGTATCACCTGATCAGGGAGATAGTTGATCGCCGGGAGATCGAGGTCAGGAGAGTAGATACGAAGGACAACACTGCGGATCCATTCACGAAGGCTATTCCCCAGATACAGTTTGAGAGATTATTCGGGATGCTAGGTATGAGATACTACAGCAGCTAGCCTTAGTGCAAGTGGGAGATTGTTAGTTATGTATATGCCCTAGAGACCATTGTTGTACATATGATGTATATTATAATGGATGCTTGGATATATATAGAGATGACTTTCTTTCTCGTCATGATAGTATGCTATTTGATTTCACTTTATCTTAACATGTTGACTTGTATTGGTTTGCTGTTTTTCTCTCACATGTTGATAAAGCCCTTAGGATCTGTACTCGACTACTGGGACTATGATGAGATCATACTAGTGGGGCCTTGGTAGTCGATGAGTACATCCTATAACTGTTCCTAGTTGAGGGTATATCGAGACAGGGCATCGATACACCAGAGTAGACTAGCGTATACGCATCTTGACCCATATGATGGGCGATGGATGATCCCATATCCATCGGTGTTTGACATCAGAGATGGTGTACGGGTGCTCAGTGGAGACTGGGTACACCTGGACGGACTCGCCGAGAACTCACAGATGGTGATATACCACACGTCAGATGGCAGTTCTCCGGTGACACTGGTACAGGGTAGTCTGTAGACCCGAGATCGTCATAGAGTCTTGTGTGATTCCCACTGTGCTTTGATTTCCACCTTACCACGTCCAAGAGGGCGTGCAAAACGGTGGCTTTTGGGTAAAGTCCCGAATCACATGGAGGCAATGAGCGATAGGAGGGGATTCGTCTCTCCCGGTATAGGGAGTTGATGTTGTGCTGTGTTCGATTGGCTATAACTGGAAGTCCCTAGCCAGGGCTGATATAGAGATTTACTGATAAGTGTTACTAGTAGTTTCTCGACCCGTTATGAGCCACACATCGACACGACTTATCGGTTACTGGGGTCTGACGTATACCACCCCTAGACTTGATATGCGACATATCAGACGAACAGACCGGACTGTACGGGAGTGTTACTGATTGGATTCACAGGAGAACGCACAGGCTAGCTTGTTGATCTTCTGATCGCTCAATACCTGGGTGGCTGTTACGTTTAGCTGACCGCTTGCAGCTTGTGGGTGTTTGTTATGATCATCACCTGCTACCGGCGTATTGACGATTCTTTAGAGTCCTACACAGAGGTTTCTTGGCTCAGGCGAAACGGAGTAGAGGCACATATGTGATATATGCAGGACCGAGAATAATGCGATATGAGATACCGTATTATATTCTCGTGATATTTAGATATGAACCGGGTTATCGGATCAAGTGTTGATTCGATGAATCGGTACATGATATATTAGTCGGTAATATTCGATATAGCCGGATCTTCGGATCAAGTGTTGATTCGATGATTTAATGTATAATAATATATATGATATATTATTACATTATCTAATATTGGCTCGCTTTATTATTTCATTTTCTCACTGGATGATACATTGATATATATGCGATATATGTTAATTGTATTATTTTCTTTTGTTGCAAATATATAATATATATGTGATATATATTATTGTGACATGATATGATTTATTGTTAAACATGTTTAAGGATGCTTAAATGAGGTTAGGGTTTGATTAGGGTTAGTTGCTTCTTGCACCTTCTAGAAGCTATTTCTTTTGTCATGGTTAAGATATTTTTTGATGACACATTTCTAACCCAACCAAACCCTAACTCTAGTTTATTCTCTACTAAATCCTAGCCACTCATCCTTGACCATGGTTGATAATCAATCATACACTCTTTCTTTCTATTCATCACAAAAGAAAATAATTCATAATCTTTTTCATTATCATCTTCTTCTCTCTTGAAGAAAGCTTGCTAGTTTTTCTTTATGTGATGAAATAATATGAGAAAATGATTTAAAAAGAAAGCAAAATTACTACTCTCTCATCCTCATCTCATCTAGCCCATGGGATTAGTGTGTTCATCTCATTTGAGTGAGAAAGCTTGAGTCGTTGCAACTTCGAGGTAGATCATCGGAGATTTGGAATACTTCGAGCTAGCATGGATCGTTCGAGTCGTGGAGCCTCTCATGAGTCCGGGAGATCGTGGATCGCGGCAAAGGGACTTCTACTCGGAGCTTGTGAAGTGAAGGAGCGGACTACAAAGGTTGTAATCCCTCACACTTAGATAAAAGTTATCTTCTTGCATGTTTAACCCTAATAATCTAGCAAAGATCCCGGCTTTGGGTTGTTCGGCAGGTCTAAATTTTTATCCGGGCATGTTTGATGCCTTAAGAACCTTCACAAGAGTGCCTAGGAACCCTACGGTGACATGTGTACAGGTTAGTCTGTCGATCTGAGATCGTCATTTGTCTCGTGTGAGTTCCCACTGTACTTTGTGTTAGGTTTGTCTAGCACCCTATAATGAGTTTTGAAGCATCACATGTCTCAAAGTATGTATTTTGATGGTGCTAAACAAACACACAAAGGAATCGATCCTAGAAAATTAGGGTTACTAAACTTTAAGCTAATAAAAATAAGGGTTTCGAGACTACAACCTTTGTAGCTCCCTTTTTGCTTGACTCCTTAGACTCTTGGGTGTTGGAAGAAAGTCCACTTGTAGTCCTCTCACGTCCACGACGATCCACCCGGAGTTTCCCGTCCAAGCTAGCAACTTTGGAAAAACCAAGAGAACGCTCTAATCAAGTTGGCTAAACTTGAGTAGAATGATGTTGTGGCTAAAGATCTCACTTCAAAATCCTATTTTTATGAGTATTTTGCTCTCTTGAAAGAACTAGAGAGCAAATCATCAAGGTTGATGAAGATGGTGGTCTTTTGTGAAGAAGAGAATAATAGAACCCTTGAAAGAGAAAAGAAAAATAAGCATATATATATATTTTTTCTTTCTCATACCCAACCATGGTTAGATATAAAGATATTATTGGATTTAAGTTAAAAGCACAAAAAGAAAATAAACCATGGGTTAAAGGTTAGGTGAGCATGGTAAGGTTAAGAAGAGTGTAGAAACCCTTAATGATTTAACCCATTTTCATTTCCTTTTTGCTTTAATTTAAAAACAATAATAATCCAAAAAAATAACCATGGTGTGATTCTTATATTGCCACCATTCTCATTGTATAAGCAACCATGATAAAATGATGTATGTATGCATGTGTGCATGCACATCCATATGTGCATGAACAAGAATGAATGCATACATGCATGCATACATCCAAAATAAACAAGATAGGATTTGTAGTGAGAAGCTAATGATAAATCAACACTTGATTCACCAATCCGGTCATATCATATACGACCCGACCATTAGCAAGCCACCCAGTTAATATACGGTATCCTATACACGCATTTTAATCGGGTCCAAGCGCATATCACATACGCGCACCACAACGTTTCGCCTGGACTAGGTAACTCCTATGTGGGACTCTATGACTCGTCAATACGCCGGCAGTGGGTGATGATCACATCAAGCACCCCCAAGCTGCAAGCGGTCAGCTAAACGTAACGGCCACCCGGGTATTGAGCGATCAGAAGAAAACAAGCGAACCTGTTACAACTCCCGTCGAGCCATCCGGCAACACTACCGTACAGTCCGGTCACTTCATCAGATATGCCGCATATCGAGTCTAGGGATGGTCACGTCGACCCTAATGACTCAATAAGTCGTGCCGTTGAATGGTCTATAACAGTTCGAGAAACTGCTGATAACACTTATCAGTAAATCTCATCAGCCCTGGCCAGGGACTTTCTGATATAACCAGTCGGGCACAGCACAGCATCAACTCCCTATATCGGGAGAGACGAAACCCCTCCTATCGCTCATCGCCTTCGTGTGTCTCGGGACTGTACCCAACGGCCGCCTGTTTGGACCACTCAGTAGAGCCGTGGTAGGGTGGCAATCAAAGTACAGTGGGAGAACACACAAGACTCCATGACGATCTCGGGTCTACAGACTAACCTGTACCAGTGTCACCTGAGAACTGCTATTCGACGATAGATATAATTCCATATAGGAGTTCTCGGTGAGTCCGTCCAGTGTACCCAGTCAGCAATGAGCACCCGTATATGATCTTGATGTCAAACATCGATGAATGTTGGAACATCCATCGCCCATCGTATGGGTCTAGAATCATATACGCTAGTCTACACTGGTATATCAATGCCCCGTCTCGATATACCTACGACTAGGGACTTTCTAGGATATGCTTATAGACTACAGATGTACCACTAGTATGATCTCCATCATAGTCAGAGTAGTCAAGCCAATATCCTCAGGGCTTTATCAGTATGTATGAATGAATAAAAGCATGATCAAATCAACATGTCAGATAAAGTAGAACCAGATAGCATACTATCATGTCGAGCAAGAATGCATACTGAATATATATATATATTCATGTATAGATACATCCACTATCACATAATGGCCTCTAGGGCATACATATATCCAACAATCTCCCACTTGCACTAAGGCCAGTTATTGGCGTATCTCATACCCAACATCTCAAAAAGTCGCTCATGCTGCGGCTGAGGGAGGGCCTTGGTGAATGGATCCACGGCGCTATTCTTTATGTCTACCCTCCTAATCTCGATCTCGCGGCGATCTACAATCTCCCGGATCAAATGAAAATGCCTCAGGATGTGTCTGGACCGCTGATGGGTTCTGGGCTCCTTGGCTAACGCCATAGCCCCATTATTGTCACAATACAAAGGTATTAGATCAATAATGGTTGGAACTACTCCTAGCTCCGAGACGAACTTCTTCATCCAGACGGCTTCCTTGGCGGCATCATTTGCAGCAATGTACTCAGCTTCCATCGTAGAGTCTGCAACGGTATCTTGTTTGGAACTCTTCCAACTCACCGCCCCTCCATTGAGGTTAAATACAAACCCAGAGATAGATTTGCTGTCGTCCTTATCACTCTGGAAGCTCGAATCGGTAAAGGCCTCCATTTGGAGATCTCCATTACCATACACCAAGAACAATTCTTTAGTCCTTCGCAAGTACTTAAGAATGTTCTTCACAGCTGTCCAGTGATTCTCCCCTGGGTTGGATTGATACCTGCTTACAACACTAAGTGCATAAGCTACATCTGGGCGTGTACATAACATCGCATACATTATAGATCCTACTGCCGAAGCATAGGGTATAATACTCATGCGAGCTCTCTCTTCATCGGTCTTTGGACAAGAATCCTTGGAGAGAGTGACCCCATGGCAAGAAGGTAAGGTACCCCGCTTGGAGTCTTCCATACTAAACCTTTTTAGGTTGGTGTCAATGTACCAGGTTTGGGACAATCCCAATAACCTTTTGGATCTATCCCTATAGATTCCTATGCCCAGGATGTATGTGGCATCATCCAGGTCCTTCATGGAGAACCTCAGTGATAAGAAAGATTTGACCGACTGTAGCATAGGAATATCATTTCCTATCAGAAGAATGTCATCCACGTACAATACGAGGAATGTGACAGCTCTTCCTACAGCCTTCTTATAAACACAAGGTTCATCTGGATTTTTGATGAAATGAAACTCTTTGATGACATCATCGAAACAAATGTTCCAACTCCGTGATGCCTTCTTTAACCCATATATGGATTTAAGCAATTTACATGCTTTCCCGTTGCTCCCACTGTCAATGAAACCCTCTGGCTGATCCATATAAACGCATTCTTCTAAATTTCCATTCAGAAATGCGGTTTTAACGTCCATCTGCCAGATTTCATAGTCGTAGTGAGCAACAATAGCAAGTAGGATCCGAATGGATTTAAGCATGGCTACGGGAGAAAATGTCTCGTCATAGTCCAAACCTGGTCTTTGACGAAAACCCTTCGCCACAAGTCTTACCTTATAGGTCTCTACCTGCCCATCTACACCAATCTTTCTTTTAAAGATCCATTTGCACCCCACAGGTTTCACCCCAGGGGGTACAACGTCCAAAGTCCACACTTTGTTGGTGTACATAGACTCCATTTCGGATCTCATGGCATCCAGCCACTTCACAGAGTCTTTACTCGTGATAGCTTGCTGAAAACTGGTAGGATCATCATCATCCATGATGCAATCTTCTCCGTTACCATCAATGAGGAAACCATAGTACCTCTCCGGTGGGCGAGAAGTCCTACCAGACCTACGGAGTGGCCGAGGTTCTTCAGTTTCTGTTGCAACAGCTGGTTCAACCAAATCGTCATTTGTAGTTTGTGTCTCTAGAACCTCTTCTAGATCTACCACCTCGCCATTATCTCTATCTGTGAAAAACTCTTTTTCCAAGAATGTGGCATACTGAGAAACAAACACTTTCTGTTCCTCTTTGTGGTAGAATAGATATCTATAAGAATTCTTTGGATATCCCACAAAGTTACATAAGACTGATCGTGTCTCGAGTTTGTCCGGATTCTGCTTTTTAACATAGGCCGGGCAACCCCAAATCTTAATTCTCTTAAGAGATGGTCTCTTCCCATGCCATATCTCATATGGTGTAGTAGACACGGCTTTGGTTGGAACCCTATTTAGTAGAAACGCTGCAGTCTCCAATGCATGCCCCCAAAACGAGATGGGTAACTCAGCGTTACTCATCATGGACCGGACCATATCTAATAGGGTCCTATTCCTTCGTTCTGACACACCGTTGTGCTGTGGTGTGTTAGGAGGAGTGAGCTGAGAGAGAATCCCATTCTCTTTCAAGAAGTTTGCAAATTCTGTACTGAGATACTCACCACCTCGATCTGATCGAAGTATCTTGATACTCAAGCCGGTTTGTTTTTCTACTTCTTGTTTATATTCAATGAATTTCTCAAAAGCTTCGGACTTGTGTTTTAATAAAAATACATGACCGAATCTTGAGAAATCATCAGTGAATGTAATGAAGTATGAAAAACCGCCTCTAGCCTGTGTAGACATAGGCCCACATACATCACTATGTATGAGGCCGAGGAGCTGAGTAGCTCTTTCTCCGTGTCCGGTAAACGGAGTTTTTGTCATTTTACCCTTGATACAAGACTGGCAAGTTGCATAAGATTTATATTCAAAAGAATTTAAATATCCATCTTTGTGTAACTTGTTTAGTCTTGTTTCGTTAATATGACCAAGTCTACAGTGCCAAAGAAAAGCTTCATTTAATTCTGAAAGTTTTCTTTTATTAGTGTGTTGTATACTGAAAACTGTGTGTTGATTTAGGACATATATTCCGTTGTTAAGCGTACCATACCCAACCAACATTTGATTCAGGTTAATGTTCATAACATTGTTCTGCAATACAAAATTATACCCTTCATTGTCCAACAAAGAAACGGATATTATATTACATAGCATACTTGGTACAAAATAACATGGATTTAAAACCAAAGTACATCCAGATGGCAACCCCAAGTGATACTCTCCCACTGCGACTGTATGTACATTGGAACCATTTCCAACGCGGAGAGTATGGTCACCTGTCCTCAAAACCTTGCTATTTCTCAGCCCCTGCATAGAATTGCAAATGTGAGAACCTGAACCGGTATCCAATACCCAAGAAGCAGAGTTTATAGAAAAACAGTTTTCAGTCACAAACGCACCTGAAGCAGAAGCATCACCATGCTTCTTCTTGAGACTTAAGTACTCAGTGCAATTGCGCTTCCAATGTCCTGTCTTATGGCAGTGAAAACATTCGCCCTTCCCCGAGTCTCCAGCCTTGGACTTTCCCTTTCCCTTCACCTTTTTAACTCCGTCCTTAGGATTAGTGGGTTTCTTCTTTTTCTTTCCCTTGGCCTTGGCTTTCGTGCGAGAAGAGGAAGACTGTCCAATAGTCATAACGGGAGTTTTTGCTAACTTCATAGTGCTCTCTGCACTCATTAACAAATTAAGGAGTTCAGGGAGGTTCTTCTCCATGCCATGCATGTTGAAGTTCACTATGAACTGAGCAAAGGTGGAGGGGAGGGACTGCAGAATAATATCTATATATTGTTCATTGTCCATCGTCCATCCAAGGTCCTCAAGCTCTTCTATAAGAGCTATCATCTTCAGAACATCGTCTCCTACTGGTGTGCCAGGGGCCATTCGCATCTGAAACAATTTCTTTGATGCTTCGTATCGTAATACGCGGGATTGCTCCCGATACAACTCCTTTGTATGGAGCATGTTAGTTATATGTATGCCCTAGAGGCCATTACTGTACATTGGATGTATATTGTAGTGGATGCTGGGACATATATAGGGAGGACTTTCTTGCTCGACATGATAGTATGCTATCTGGTTACTCTTTACCTTAACGTGTACACAGATTGTCTCTCTATTACATGTTGGTAAAGCCCTTAGGATGTGTATTTGACTATCTGGACTATGATGCAGATCATACTAGTGGGGACATGGTAGTCCATAAGTACATCCTTGAAAGTCCCTAGTCGTGGGTGTATCGAGATGGGGCATCGATATACCAGAGTAGACTAGCGTATACCTTCTCGACCCATACAGATGGGCGATGGATGATCCCATATCCATCGGTGTTTGACATCAGAGATGATATATGGGTGCTCAGTGGAGACTAGGTACACTGGACGGACTCGCCGAGAACTCCCAGATGGTATTATACCTTACGTCAGATGGCAGTTCTCTGGTGACACTGGTACAGAGTAGTCTGTTGACCCGAGATCGTCATAGAGTCGTGTGTGGTTCCCACTGTGCTTTGATTTCCATCTTACCACGTCCAAGAGGGTGTGCAAAACGGTGGTTTTTGGGTACAGTCCCGAGTCACATGGAGGCAATGAGCGATAGGAGGGGATTCGTCTCTTCCGGTATAGGGAGTTGATGTTGCGCTGTGTTCGATTGGCTATAACCGGAAATCCCTGGCCAGGGTTGCTGAGATTTACTGGTAAGTGTTACCAGTAGTTTCTCGAATAGTTATAGACCTCATATCGACACGACTTATCGAGCTATTAGGGTCTGACGTTTACCACCCCTATGCGAGATATGCGACATATCAGACGAACAGACCGGACTGTACGGTAGTGTTACTGGTTGGATTCAGTGGAGTGTGAGCGGGCTTGCTCGTCGATCTTCAGATCGCTCAATACCCGGGTGGCCGTTAGGTTTAGCAGACCACTTGCGGCTTGTGGGTGATTGATATGATCATCACCTGCTGCCGGCGTATTGACGAGTCTTTAGAGTCCTACACAGAGGTTTCCTGGCTCAAGCGAAACGAAATAGGAGCGCATATGAGATATGTACGGGACCGAGAATAATGCGTGTATGTGATACCGTATTCCATTCTCGCGATAAATGTATCGATTGGTTGTATGCGATATAACCTAGTTATCGATTCAAACATTGATTCGATAAACCGATACATAGGATACTAGTCGGTTATATGCGATATGACCGGATCGTTAAATCAAGTGTTGATTTAATGATTTAATGTATAATTATATGTTTGATATATTACTTTTCATTAACTAGTATTGGTTCACTTTAAATGGATTTTCTCGCTCGGATGTGCACATTGTATATGTGATATACTTTTTGTGCACTTGATTGTATCATGTTTGATGATACATGCTCACTAGGATTTGTGTGAAGATTAAACCATGGTTGTATATTGGTTAGGGTTATGGTTTTCTTATTTATTTATTTATTTATTCTTATTGGAAAATATTATGCATAAAGAGAAAATGGTGGCTTTCTTTGTTTGTACATTGAAGCTTCATGAAGCTTTGACCTTGTGACCATTTTGTCTTGATGCTTAACCCTAACCCTTCATTCTAACCATGGTTTATTCTCTACACCAAACTATGGTTGGATTATGATAAGTATTCAATTTATTTTCTATTTTGAATTAACTTATCATAACATTTTTCTTCTTCTTCTTCTTCATCTTCAACATGAAGAAGCTTGCTCCATCAATGGCAACTTGAGCAAATGAGTGAGAAATCCAATTCTAAAGTGAACCCACTTCCTATTTCTTCATCCTCTACCTCTTGCCAAGTAGTAGAGGGTGTTTCCTTCACAAGTTTTCTTGACTTGGTGAAGTTGGAGCTTGATCTAGTGATGCCTCGATGTAGATCATCTTCGGCATCGTCGTCGATGACCTAGCCCGCCCATTCTTTGATGAAGCCGATACTAGAGTCATGGTTTGATTTGGACAGCGGAGAGGACTTCATCACGGAGCTATGGAGGTGGAGAAACGGATCTACAAAGGTTGTATTTCCGTTCTTTTAGTTTAGTTGTAAACTAGTTTCTTTTTCGCCTAGACATCTAGTTAACGATCCGTAGTCTAGGGTTTCTCGGCACCGTAAAATTTGAAATTGGCATGGTTGTGTGAGACCTCTTGGGTGTGCCTAGGAACCCTACAGTGGTATCAGAGCCTAGCTAGAGCCTTAGGCGAAGTCTAGACGACGTTTGAAATCCGAACGAACCCGAAAACCCATTTCCAAAATGCTCTCTGTCCATTTTTTAAAAATCTGATTTTTTCCATATTAAAAATATGCAGAAAATTTAGCAGGGTTTTTTTATGAATTACTGTGCAAAACGGAGCCCTAACTCCGTCAAAACGCCACGGAACCGCGGCCTTACCCCACGTGGCGCGGCGGTTCCGCGGCCGTTATGTTGAATCTTTGACTTTTGTTTGCACAGTAATTGTTATATTTGACTCCTGTGTTTTCTGGATAATTTTAATATTTTTTTCAAGAGTTGAATTTTCTGAGGTTGTTTTGGGGATTCGTATGTTCGATCGGATTATCAAATTTTGTCTGTGTGGCTTTCCGGATAATTTAATGGATATGTTAAAAAGTTCGACCGGATATAAATACCCAACTTTTCCCCTGTCGGGAAATTTCCAAGTGTTGGATTTTTCCGTAGTTTAACGACTTTCTAAGTAGTGCAAGTAACGCGATGGTCCCTCTAGAAGACAACAAACCTTAACTCGATTATGTGACCGTCTTGAACTGCCCTTTGAACCTTCGGGTTTGGGGCAGTACGGCGTGCCACATGTGAGGCGTTGGCTTGACCCTTCTACGGCTGGACCGTTGGTACTGAGGCACGAACTGAATGTTGTTAGACTTATTTCATGTGTTGATCTATATCGGGAAAACTTGGGTGTTCGATTGTTCGATCGGAAATTTTAACATTTTCTAATTATCTGGAACGGGATACAACAATTGGAATTCACAATAGTTATGAGATAACTAAATGAATGTTATAAACATAGCAGTTTAGTCTCACTTGATCGGTTGCCACGGAATTTTGATGTGATCAAAAGTCCGTCGCAATCACGTAGCGTATGCGGATACTCGCCGGGTAAACTAAATAGACAGCCTCACTCCATAGCCCCGACCAAGTGACTGTAGGAGAACCCCGTCGCCGAAAGCATCTGTTCGGGTGCTCCCGGTAGCGGTGTTCCGCCTTGGTGCACTTCGTCGACGGTAACGGGGGTGCGGCCGCCTACTAAAGTTTGCGACGAGCATTCGATCAAAATGTCGGGAATCCTGTTGAATTGCCCGACTTGATATTGAAAAGAGTTTTCGATAATGAGACTAAAATGCGGGGTTTATAATTGTTAGGCATGTGATGTCTAAGAAATTCATTTGGTCAGGCATGCGATGTCTGAGGTGGTTGCGGATTCCAACTGTTGTAGTTTTACACTTTCTTTTCTGTGACCGTAAGTGTAATATGTGATATCGCTGGTTTCGTTGCTATATGTCAACGACAATTGGGATGCGCATATTTACATACGTTGATGACATGTGATGTTATGTGTTGCTGGATATGTTATATTGGATTGTCGTGTTTGAATAGCCGAGGGTTTTTATGTGAGATGAGTGTTTTTCATTTTCATTCATGTAAAAACTTGTATGTAATATTCTTTTATTGGGGCACTTCCAGGTTGCGGAAGATGTCACCGTTTGTATATTATTTACTTTTCCGCACTAGGATAGACCCAAAGAGGAGGGCACAAGTAACCGGGTTCTAGGGTCCAGTGGGAGACCAACTCGAGGAGTCGATTCCGGGTCTCCTAACTCTAGAATTGGCAGGGTTGCTTGCCGCTCTCGTAGGGGTCTAGGGGTGTGGGTTTGGCTATTCATCACGACCGTGGAATCCGTGTTTTATACTGGCTCGTATTGAAAACACGGACGTCCTAGTATATCCAATATTTCATATGATTCTTCTGCTGCGATATCTGTGATGTGATCATGTGATATGTTCTGTGATGGATACTGTATATAGTATATATGATATATTATATAGACGTTACTTATGTTTTACACCCGCGCTAGCCCTGCCCTGCTCTGCCGTTAGTTACCTAACCTAACGGTGCATGAGGGGACATCGAGGCGAATGCGGATGACATAAGTGTACGTCGTATTTATCTGTGATGTTTAGGTACTTAAATGATGGGACTTCATTAATGAGATTAATGAAATAAAAGAAACCTAAGATGTTGTAGAACCGAATTTCAAAAATAAAACAGGTAGCTACAGTTCTTGCTTTGCACAGCGGTATATATGATATATCCTGCACCTTATTCGATGAGGAAAGGACCGAGATCCCTTCACCGGGAGTGACTCCTTTAGCAATAACTGGCAGATGCTACACACTCGGTTTGTCTTTTGATTGCTTTTAAGAGTTTTTGTTTTGCACAGTTATATATATGATATATCCCGCACCTCATTCGACGAGGAAAGGACCGACGATCCCTTCACCGGGAGTGACTCCTTTAGCAAAACTAGAAAAGCCTCAAAAACATTCCATTTTTAAAATCATTTGATTCTACAACGATATCAAGTTCATTACGCAATAGGTTTTCAGAAAAACCTGTCGTAGCCCTCCGTCATTTCAGATAAGTACTAGTTAGTATTCGTGCTGCGGTAGTTTGGCATTCGTCAGGGCGTAGTGTGCGGTAGCTAACTAGTATTTATCTGCTTATGCATATGATGCAGATTGGATTAGGGTATTCGTACGGCGTTGTTTGGCATTCGTCAAGGGTCGTGCGGATGGGTTTAATTCGATCAAGAAATGTACGGGTTGAACTTGACTAGTGGACTATGGGTTGTTTGGCATTCGTCAAGGTCATAGAACACTAGGGGTAAAATATTATCGGGAATTTCAAGTGTTGAAATTTGCAATGAGATTGCATACCTTCTATGAGATAGTTGGATCCCGATACCCGCTGTGAGTAAGAGTTACTCCTGGGAGAGTTTTATACATTACAATTAGCCGATCAAGTAGGTGTCTAGAAAGGTGTCAACGAGGTTACGCCTCTGGGAAAACGAGGTTTACATTAATTAGGTCCGTGCGAAAGCACGGGGCACCTCCCTCAAAGTACCGACACTGGCCAGGCTAAAAGATTGGCGAACTTGTAGTATGTAATTAATCCCGGTTAGTCTTTCCTTTTAGGGTTTGAAGGAAGATTTGATAAAAAGCAGTGGGGGCCATCCTGATTAGATAAAATAATAACCAATCTATTCTTGCAAGAGCGCACGCTGAGTGTTTTCTTCTCTCTCTCTCCAGGTAGCGACCATATCACGCCTTAATCAAGATAATAATACGGATGTATTGACCGAACCCGCTTGTTATACTGAGCTGGGTAATGTTGGTCCCGCTCCAACTTATAATTGCTATAAGACAGAGCAGGAAATTGGGGAATACCAGAATTCCCGTGCCGCCCAAACGAAGAGAGTGCATGATGATGCATCATCTTCGGGTGTGTTCATTACAGAGAACTATTTCTCAGTATCATTTACGTCCTCGGTATGTGATACCAGATCAGGATTCCAGATATGTAATATGTTACATAGGGCTACAGAATGGTAGAGAACTGAGAACGAGTGATAAGTTTCATGAGGCAGAAAACGGGGCAAGAGTTGCAGCCAAGTCTGTTGGTCACTATCACCCTGTATTACCAATACATTGATTCTGAACGAATGTTATTAGATACCGAACCTGATATACAAAATCATATCAGTCTCTTTATTAGTAAAGAAATGATAAAATTTTGTATTGTTGGATAATGTTTTGAACATTTCCTATATCAAAAGTTGATCGGTTCAGGCACGTTATCTAAAAGCATTAATGTTCTAAATCAAACTACAGTTCTTAGTATACGGAACACACAAAAGAGGAAGAGTTCAGAAATGAACGAATCCTTCTTGAGGCATTGTAGACTAGGTCATATCAATGTGACCCGACTAGCTAAAGTTACATGTAGATGCATATTTAAATCAGTTTGAATTTACATCTTGTGAAACTTGCCAGTCATGTCACAAAGATAAGATGACCATAGCTCCGTTTACTGGAAACAGAGAAAGAGTTAGTGAACTCTTGGGATGATACATGTTGATGTATGTAGGTCCCCTGTCTACACATGCCAAGACCGGTTCTTTTACTTCATTACATTCTCTGATGATCTCTCAAAATTCAGACATACGTTCCTATTGAAACATAAGTCCGAACCTTTTGAGATATTCACAGAATATAAGTTAGAAGTAGAGAACCAATACGGGTAAAAGTGTTATGTCCTTTGACGAGATCAAGGAGGAGAATACTTGAGCACGGAATTCCTGGATTATTCTAAAGGAGAATGAGATTCTCTCTCAGCATTACTCCTCCGTATACACCATAGCACTATGGTATATCGGGGCAGAGCAATCACACCCTATATGATAAGGTGTGCTCTATGATGAGTACTACTGAGTTACCTATTTCCTTTTGGGAGTTATGCACTTGAGAACATGCATACCTATTGAATTAGGTTCGAATCAAATCAGTTGCCTACCACTTCATATGTGATATGGAAAGGGAAGAGCCCATGTCTTAAGCTAGTTAAGATTTAGGGTTGACCGGCCTATGTCTAAAAGCAAAATCCGGACAAGCTCGAGGCAAAGTCTGTAATGTAGAAATGGAAAGGTTCCAGCTATACAAACTGCAGCTGATGATTTGATAGAACCAAAGGATTCAGTAGTTACCAACAAACCTCAGCTTCTCCGCCGATCTAGTAGGGTTCCTCACCCACCTGAGAGATATTTCGGTTTCTCTATGACAGTGGGAGCGAGGATTGCATCATGAGATGATGACCCAACTAGTTTCGAGCCGGCCATCAGGAGTAAGACTCTGTAAGAATGGCTGGATGCTTAGTGATCTGAGATGGAATCCTTATACACCAACAAAGTATGGACTTTAGTTGCTTTATCTGAAGGGTTAAATCCTGTCACGACCCGAAAGTACGGAACGTGACCGGCACTTAGATTACGAAGCGTCTAGAGGCGCCACGTGACCTAAGTAAGCCGAAGCCTAGAAATCTAAACCATAAAAGAAGAAAAAGAAGAAAAGAAAAGAAAACAAGTATAAAAACATCAGCAAATTTTACCAAAAATTTCGGCAGAGTCTCCTCTGTAAAAACTGGCCCCCAAACGGGTACAACAAGTATAATATACATAAACAATAAAAAGCATCCCCAAACGGGAGCTAGCATCAACGCCAACAGGCGGAAACAACCACAACAAGCACAATAATATACAACGCCAATAGGCGAGGCTCAAAACTCAAAGAAAACAAAACCACCAGATCAGAATAATACATGCGCGACTCTAAGGTCGAAATAAAAGACTGGTCCTATAAACTTATCAAGTAATACAAATATGGTTGATGGAGCTTACTAGGTACAAATGAATGAATAAAAGTACAATGGTGGTTCGGATACAAGTGAACCAACCTACCGTGCAAATCACCCTGAAGAAAAGATGTGCCAACAAGCTGCCACGGAAACCTGTACATCGAACCTGTAATAAAATTTGGCACAACGGGGGTGAGTTGCCAACTCATGAGTAGAAGACATCTACGAAAAGAAATCGAATGCACGACGCTATCCTAGGTCATAATAATACACTATTATATCCCAATCAACTAGTAATAGCAGGGTAAAACTACGTGTAAGTGCAGATACTCCGTGCTCGTGTCACTGCTTCATATAATACTATGTCATATGAAATGAAATGCATGCACCATGAATGTAAAGTAACAAATCCTGAAATCCAGTTATATATGTATAAGAAATCTTTTGCTATTATCATAGTAAAATGTGTATAAGAATCTGAAATCTCAACAATGAAATCCATGGAAATCCGTGTCAAGCATCGACACAACACATGTAATCTCAAGTCTCAATATCTCGGGCTCCGTCAGTCCGGATCGGCCCATATCATCAAATCTCACGACAACGGTCGGTATCCTCCGGATATCCGCCGCGCCAGACATCACCGGTAGGTAGCCTTCCCCTGCCAAGCTCATCGTCTACAACTCGATCTTCTTGCCCCGTGGTACCATACCGGGCCCACCATGTACCCGAGACGGTTCATCCACTCCTCGAATCGGGTCTCGAAATCCATCAGAAAACATGAAATCTCATAGTGGACGACACATACATCACGAGAAAACCGCATCTTATGTTTTTTTAAAAAGAGAGGAGGAGAGAGAGAGAGAAGTGTTTACATATTCTTGCGGTTTTCCCCAAAATCCAGAAATCTCATAGAAATCCAAATCTCAAAATCATGAGTAACTATATGATAAGTGTCGGCATATGCCCATAATACTGCATGATAACATAAAAATATGAATGCATGAATGTCTAAGCAATGAATATCATGTCTGTACTAATGTCAGAGAATAATCACAATATTATATCTGTCTAGTTGTTAACTGATTCTATCCATAAAAGACAATATGATCTAAAGTGTACGTGACATAACAATTACCGATGATGATGTGTGTGAGCCGGCAAATAAGTGTGCGTGGAATATGCGCATCATCGGTAATAGTGCTGGTGTCCTAACAGGTAAAGTTTATACTGATTATAGCAACATTTAAAAGAACATGCACCATGATGATTACAGTATGAATGTAAATACAGGTGTGCATTATCCACTCCTCTGCGAGATACGAGTACAACTACCACTATGTGAGTCGAACCTAAACCAGTGTCCATCTAACATCCTAAGGAACTAAACCTAATAGACTAGTCAGTAAGAAACTAGAGTCTACCTAAGGTCTGAATCAATATCTCTAATAGTCGGCGATCCCGCCTCAATAGCGTCACGTATGTAGTACGGCTTCCTCAAATCAAGAGTGCGGATCAATCATCAAATCTAAGCCTTGTACGGTAAAATCCATCGTACGGCATCCCAATACCGGGGTACGGTCAAGTATCTCCTAGGTGTCTCCTCATTCGTATAATGTCATCATCAACACATCTCATGATCAAGGTGCTAAACTGTGATCGCATACATCAATCATATATCATTGCCATCATGATAAGCATCATTAGTTTATCCACAGAAATATCATGTCATATGTGTAGTATTGTGATTAAATCATACCGATATCTTATCGTCATCAAGTCACACCTATACGATATCGACATCAGGTCACATCTATATGATGTCGTAATCAAGTCATACATATATCATATCGTGATCAGTCACAAGCTACAGCCCAGGTACTATTTTAGCGTTCCATGTACCTCAAGATCACCACTACCCTTTATAATTTATATGTTCATGTTCATTATCTCATTCTTTAATGATCCGCTAACACTTTAATACGACTGTATAGTCAAGAATCACGGCATCAAGCCCAGTTATACTGTTTCATCATGCCTCAGATATCATATCACATCAATGAATCCCATATACGTGTTGTGCATATATATACACCTATACCTAGTTTTATATATATACACACATATACGTATACGCCATGTAAAGTTTTAGTATGTGTGTGTGTGTTTCTATCAGAAACCTACGAACCTCTCCCAAAGTATTCATCCTCAGGTGTGGTTTTCCTAATCAGTCTAGTCCCGCCTAGGGTCATTACCAGGGTCCTACTCAGTAAGAATCTAGGGTCACATATGGTTTCCTAATGTCAATAAGTGCTATTCCTATTCTACGTTGCGGGGGTGCTAAACGCCATCCACCCGACTTCCCCCCGTAGATATGCATCTACTCACCTGGTCCATGTCTGCCGACGACGGTGTCGCCATCCTCCTCTTCATCGCCCGCAGTCCACTTGAAGGGTACCTAAACGCAAACATATAAATAGCATCGTAAACCGAATCACATACAAAAGTCAAACGATACAAGGAACAAGCATAGGTTAAAACCTATGTCCCGTCCACGCAAAAGAACCAAATATCGCTCGATATCGGCGTACAAACTCCGATGGATCGAGATAACATCATCAAACAACTTGTAGTTTTAAAACAAATTACTTATACCATAAAACACAATTAAATCCATCGAAACCCTAAAATCTATCAAACCGTCCAATTTCGCAAAAACCCGAAAATGCCAGTATACCGTTTTTCATCAAAACATGACATTTAAATGGAACTAATGGTCATAAAACTCATTAAATAGCATTACTAGACTATACAAACCATTACTATATTTTTATTACACAATTTTGCATTTATTTGAAATTTCTAGTTTGCAACTTTTAACAATTTTAACATTTTTCAAGCAAAATACCACAATTCCACCGGAAAACGTGATTTTGCATAAATTAATGACTTAAACCACAATTCATGATGATAATGATATAATGAAACCATAATTATATTTTTAATCTCATTTATATAGGAATTTCTAAAATCTAGTTTACAAAATTAGCAATTTTATCACAATTTATCAATTAACCATAGAAACTAGCAATCAAACTAAGTTTTTCTTTCCATTAACATGCTAACATTTCCACTAAAACTATAATCCAATGATAACAACCCAAATTAGAATTTTATATTAACCACAACCACATTTTGCAAAAACCTAGTTAGCTAATTTCCTAATTTAAAACAATTTTAAATGAAAATTTTACAATTCAACAACCATGCAATATTTTCCAATTCTAAAAGTATTAAACTAACTATTATAACCCTAAATAATTAACAAAAATCATAACTTGAATTTACAAACCCTAACTTGAATTTTAAAAAAAAACATAGAATTAATTCATTAAATCTAATTAAGCTTAAATGAACATCTAAAACAATAAATCAAAAGAAAGAAATTATACCTCCCAAAATATGAAATCCAAACAAGAAATGAGCCTCCAAAATGCATGCCTTCCATCTCCAAATTTCATATAAAAATGAGCAAGGAATAAAGAGTATGAAATAAATAGGATTTTGTGGAATTTTAAATGGAATTTTTGATGTATTTTTAATGAATTTTGAATAAAAATGAGGTGGAAAAAGGGGGGGCTGCCATGGGGGGTTTGTGGCCGGCCTAGAGGGAGGTGAGGGAGAGAAAGAAGAGAGTGTGATGTTGTGTAGAAGTTTCAAGAAGAGAAACAACACTAAAAGTCTTTTCATACTTTATTTAATTATTTATTTATTTATTTACTATAGCAACTCAAGAAATCTCTAGAAAATAGGAAAAATTTGCAAATAATTTTTGCATGATACATACTAAATTCTAACATGCCATGGTTCATTTTTACAAATTAAAACCATTTAAATTTGTAATTTACACTAATTTAGTGTAAAAATAAAGCTTATGTTAATATTTAAAATAATTAATTTAGGAAAAATATTTTATTAAACTAAAAATTTATAAGTGGCTAAATAAACACCATTTACTAGTAATTTCATAATTAAAATGGATATTTTTAAAATTATAATGAAAAACAATCACGGTTTGATTTTACGAAAAATATATTTTACTTTACCGAAAATCATAAAATTCACTTAAACAATTTTATTCCTTTAATTATTTTTCAAACGTTATAAATCCCCATCAGGAGCAAGTATATCTTGAGAAGATTACTTGGTGTACATGGAAAAGTTGAGACTTTCAAAGCTAGACTTGTTAAAAGTTTGCATCACTGACCAGGTGTGGATAATGATGAAACCTTTTCAAGTAGCTATGCTTAAGTCCATCCAGATCCTACTTGTCACGGCTACATACCATGACTACGATATCTGGTGGTTAGGTGTCTTGACTACTTTTCTAAAATGATGTTTTAGAAGAGTGCGTCTATAAGTACACAACCAGAGGGCCTCGTAGACAGTGGGAGCAGCGGAAACGTGTACAAGATGCTTTATAGGATAAAGCAGGCATCGCGAAGTTAGAACGTCGGTTTTGATGAATTAGTCAAAGAAGTTGACATCATCAAAATGGTAGATGAACCTTGTATAAACAAAAAGGTAGTAGGGAGTATGGTGACGATCCTCGTAGAGTACGTGGATGACATACTCTTGATAGGGAAGGAGTTTCCTATGCTACGCTCGATCAATCTCCGCTTATCACAATGATTCTCCATATAAGATCAAAGTGATACCTACTAAATCCTAGGTTTTGGATCTATGAGATAGATCTAAATGGATATTAGGATTCTCACTAGTTGTAGTGAGAAGGTATCAATCGACCCTGGGGAGAATCACTGGAATGGTTCCAGGGTGATAAAGACGACTGAGTATCAGTCACAGGCATTGTCTTTACCCTCAGTAAAGGGACGGTATGTTGGAGGAGTTCCAAGCTAGATACCGTGACATACTAGACGATAAAGGCAGGATACATCGCTACTTAAGATGCTACCAAAGAGGCTGTTTGGGTGTATATTAGTTCATGAGATGAACTATGTTCCTCCCATTGTGTGACAATGGAGTCGTGGTTTATGCCAAGGAACGCCCGTCCCATCAGTGACCCAGGCGTATTCTGAGGCAGCATCACCTGATCATGGAGATAGTTGATCTCCAAGGTGATCGAGGTTAGGAGAGTAGGTTCAGAAGACAACACGGCGGATCCAGTCACGAAGGCCTATTCCCAGAGAGAGACTTTTATGGGATGGTTGAGTATGAGATACTACAACCACTGCTACAGATGGCCCTAGTGCAAGTGGGAGATTGTTAGTTATATGTATGCCCTAGAGGCCATTACTGTACATTGGATGTATATTGTAGTGGATGCTGGGACATATATAGGGAGGACTTTCTTGCTCGACATGATAGTATGCTATCTGGTTACTCTTTACCTTAACGTGTACACAGATTGTCTCTCTATTACATGTTGGTAAAGCCCTTAGGATTTGTACTTGACTATCTGGACTATGATGCAGATCATACTAGTGGGGACATGGTAGTCCATAAGTACATCCTTGAAAGTCCCTAGTCGTGGGTGTATCGAGATGGGGCATCGATATACCAGAGTAGACTAGTGTATACCTTCTCGACCCATACAGATGGGCGATGGATGATCCCATATCCATCGGTGTTTAACATCAGAGATGATATACGGGTGCTCAGTGGAGACTGGGTACACTGGACGGACTCGCCGAGAACTTCCAGATGGTATTATACCTTACGTCAGATGGCAGTTCTCTGGTGACACTGGTACAGAGTAGTCTGTTGACCCGAGATCGTCATAGAGTCTTGTGTGGTTCCCACTGTGCTTTGATTTCCATCTTACCACGTCCAAGAGGGCGTGCAAAATGGTGGTTTTTGGGTACAGTCCCGAGTCACATGGAGGCAATGAGCGATAGGAGGGGATTCGTCTCTCCCGCTATAGGGAGTTGATGTTGCGCTGTGTTCGATTGGCTATAACCGGAAATCCCTGGCCAGGGTTGCTGAGATTTACTGGTAAGTGTTACCAGTAGTTTCTCGAATAGTTATAGACCTCATATCGACACGACTTATCGAGCTATTGGGGTCTGACGTTTACCACCCCTAGGCGAGATATGCGACATATCAGACGATCAGACCGGACTGTACGGTAGTGTTACTGGTTGGATTCACTGGAGTGTGAGCGGGCTTGCTCGTCGATCTTCAGATCGCTCAATACCCTGGTGGCCGTTACGTTTAGCAGACCGCTTGCGGCTTGTGGGTGATTGATATGATCATCACCTGCTGCCGGCGTATTGACGAGTCTTTAGAGTCCTACACAGAGGTTTCCTGGCTCAAGCGAAACGAAATAGGAGCGCATATGAGATATGTGCGGGACCGAGAATAATGCGTGTATGTGATACCGTATTCCATTCTCGCGATAAATGTATCGATTGGTTGTATGCGATATAACCTAGTTATCGATTCAAGCATTGATTCGATAAACCGATACATAGGATACTAGTCGGTTATATGCGATATGACCGGATCGTTAAATCCAGTGTTGATTTAATGATTTAATGTATAATTATATATTTGATATATTACTTTGCATTAACTAGTATTGGTTCACTTTAAATGGATTTTCTCGCTCGGATGTGCACATTGTATATGTGATATACTTTTTGTGCACTTGATTGTATCATGTTTGATGATACATGCTCACTAGGATTTGTGTGAAGATTAAACCATGGTTGTATATTGGTTAGGGTTATGGTTTTCTTATTTATTTATTTATTTATTCTTATTGGAAAATATTATGCATAAAGAGAAAATGGTGGCTTTCTTTGTTTGTACATTGAAGCTTCATGAAGCTTTGACCTTGTGACCATTTTGTCTTGATGCTTAACCCTAACCCTTCATTCTAACCATGGTTTATTCTCTACACCAAACTATGGTTGGATTATGATAAGTATTCAATTTATTTTCTATTTTGAATTAACTTATCATAACATTTTTCTTCTTCTTCTTCTTCATCTTCAACATGAAGAAGCTTGCTCCATCAATGGCAACTTGAGCAAATGAGTGAGAAATCCAATTCTAAAGTGAACCCACTTCCTATTTCTTCATCCTCTACCTCTTGCCAAGTAGTAGAGGGTGTTTCCTTCACAAGTTTTCTTGACTTGGTGAAGTTGGAGCTTGATCTAGTGATGCCTCGACGTAGATCATCTTCGGCATCGTCGTCGATGACCTAGCCCGCCCATTCTTCGATGAAGCCGATACTAGAGTCATTGTTTGATTTGGACAGTGGAGAGGACTTCATCACGGAGCTATGGAGGTGGAGAAACGGATCTACAAAGGTTGTATTTCCGTTCTTTTAGTTTAGTTGTAAACTAGTTTCTTTTTTGCCTAGACATCTAGTTAACGATCCGTAGTCTAGGGTTTCTCGGCACCGTAAAATTTGAAATTGGCATGGTTGATGCCTTGTGAGACCTCTTGGGAGTGCCTAGGAACCCTACAGAGCAATATACCGTGAATGTCCATGTCCTCGTGCTGCTTTTGATGTGTGTTATCCATCGATGCAAGCGCGAGGTATGTGACCGTGGCACAGTCAGCGTCCCATGTCTTGCGGACTTCAATGTCCGCAACTGAGGATTTTGGACCAGGGACGGGCGGGGCTGAAGCCGTGAGGACATATGATACTTTATCATAAGTCAAGGCGATTTTCAGATTCCTCAGCCAGTCTTTATAGTTGGTCCCATTCAGTTTGTTTTTATCTAGTAAAAGCTTGAGTCCAGTCATGGGTATCTGCCATTAAGAGAGAGAAAAGAATACACTCAGCGAAAGCTCTTGCATAGATCAGATTGGTTATTATCTTGTCTAATCGATGTTTCCCACTGCTTTTATCGAGTTTTTCTTTCAAACCTTAAAAAGAAAAACTAGCCAGGATTAATTACAGTCTACAACTTCGCTAACCGTTCAGCCAGGCCAGTGTCGGTACTTGAGGGAGGTTCCCCGTGCTTTTGCACGGACCTAATTAGAGTAAACCTCGTTTTCCCAGAGGCGGAGCCCCGTTAACACCTTTCTAGACACCTAATGAGTTAGCTAATTGTAAATTGTAAAACTCTCCTAGGAGCAACTATTGCCCACAGTGGGATCGAGATCCAACCATCATATGGAAGGTATGCAATCTCATTGCAAATTTCAACTATTGAAATTCCCGATGTGGTTTTTACCCCTGGCACTTATGACCTTAACTAAGGTCAACAAATCATAAGCACCAGTCAAGTTCTACCCGTCATTTCTTGATTAATTAGACCCACTCATATGACCCTTAACTAAGGTCAACAAAGTTATAAGAATGTCCTAATTAATCTGCATCATATGCAATGTAGGAAGATATCACTTAGCTACCGTACACTACGCCTTAACTATAGTCAACAAATGTAGTACGAATACTAAGTACTCTACTTCCTAAAATGACGGAGGGTTGCGGATGATTTTTAAGAAAATCTTTAACTCTTTGAACTTGATATCGTTGTAGAATCAAATGGTTTTCAAAAGGAGTGGCTTAAGCTCTGCAGTTTTGAAATATAGCTTTTTCATAAAAAGCCGAGTGGTTTCTCAAATCTGATTCTACAACATCTTTTTAGGTTTATTTTCTTTACATTAATCACATTAATGTAATCCCATCATTTAAGTCCTTAAGCCAATCACAGAAAAGAAACGAAATAACACGTACGCTTATGCCATCCGCATTCGCCGCAATGTTCCGTTATGCACCGTTAGGTTACTTAACTAACGGCATACCGAAACGGGACTATCGCGGGTGTAAAACATAAGCAACGTCTACTATATATCATATATATAATATGTCATTCGTCTCAGATATCACAGAACACAGGCAGCAGAAATATAGATATAACGTGGGATATACTAGGACGTCCGTATTTAGTATTTAGCCAGAATAGAAAATACGGATTCCACAGTCGCGATGAATAGCCAAGCCCACACCCTGGACCCCTACGAGAGCGGAAAGTGACCCTACCAATTCTGGAGTTTAGGAGACCCGGTCTCGACTCCCCGAGATGGCCTCCCACTGAACCCCAGAACCCGGTCACCTGTGCTCCCATCCTTGGGTCCATCCTAATGCGGAAAAGTAAATAATATACAACACTGGTGACACAACCTCAACCCGGAAGTGCCCCAAATAAAAGAATATTACATTACATTTGAATTTACATGAATGAAAATATAAAACTCTCATCTCACATAAAACCCCCCGGCTATTCAATCGCGACAATCCTGCACGTCATATCTCAGCAACACATAATATCTCATATCATCAACGTAAGTAAGTATGCATACCCCAATTGTCGTTGATGTATAGCAACGAAACCGGCGATATCGTACATACTACACTTACGGTCACAGAAAAGAAAGTGTAAAACTGCAATATCTGGAATCCACATTCTCTTTAGACATCACAAATACGAAATATCACATATTCCGTATTTCATGTATAGTAATATGAATTCCACACATTGCATCAAATTCCGGATAAACAGACAGTATTAAAGTTTTCGAATAATCGATCAAATACTCAAGATTCACTAAAGCTCAACACTTGAGCAGAGTTCAAAAAACCGGAGTGTGACACAGTAATAGCGGTCCAGCCGTAGAAGGGTCAAGCCAACGCCTCACATGTGGCACGCCGTACTGTCCCAAACCCTAAGGTTCAAAGGGCAGTTCAAGACGGTCACATAATCGAGTTAAGGTTTGTTGTCTTCTAGAGGGACCACCACAAAACTTGCACGTATATCCAATATTTTCAAACTCCGTGAAAAGTGAGTAAATGATAGTTGTTCGAACACTTCAATACTTTCTAGTTTACCCGGAAAAGGAAACGAAATGAAAATTCCGATCGAAACGACGAGTCCAAAACCATCTCCAGAATTTTCAACAGTAGTGTTGCACCACGGCAGCGCCCCGGCCGTCTATCCGAGGCCAAAATGCGGAATCAAAATTTTCTTAACTTTTAAACTGGCGCTACCGCGGACAATATACTGGATCGTAACCATTAACCGATACTAGCTAAAAAGAGAAAGGGTGAGAGATGTACCGAGTGATCCGAGTCCTCCGGTCTTCTCCTCATCGTCCCGATTTCCCGCGGAAACTCCGGTCGTCGCATCCTTGCCGGAAGGGCACCACATCTTCTGCATCTTTTACGGGCTCCCACCTCAATACCGAGGCAACTCGGGCACGAAGCTGGCAAGTCGACGTGCCCAAGATTTGCTGTAGATTGTGTAGTGCTTTGTCTCTTTGGGGTTATGTTGCCTTGATGGAGGAATGAAGAACATTGAAGAGAGCTAGAAATAGTGTAGCAAGAAAAATGAGAGGTGAATAATTTACTCATACAAAATGAACTCCTCTCTTTTTCTCCCCTCTTCAAAAAATGTGGCTGGCCATCCTCTTTTTGAAATGGTGGAGGGAATGAAGACATAATACAAAGGGAGGTGAGTGTAGGAGAGCAAAGGTGGTGACCACAACATAAAGCAAATCACACATCAACCACCCAAATCACTCTAAATCCTTTCTAATCTCATAAAGCAAGTGATAAGAAGGAAAAAGAATCTCATCATGAAAAGCTATCATGATGCCACCAATATGCAAGATACCCCCTCCACAAATGTTATTTGCAAACTTGCAAATAACCCCTCCATCGGTAAAGTCCGGCCGGGAAAGAACAAAGGAAAACCGGCCGGAACGGAATGCAAACTGGCAACTCCAGAAAACTGGTCCCGTAATAAATTACAGGAAAACCCCGATACTGTGCATACACACCCGCATATGTATTCCGACCGGATACAAATGCAATGAGACAAAATCTACACTGTACTAAACTAGGATCCGGCTTAAACCAAAGCCGGCTAGTAAAAACCGTCCGATCCTGATCCGTGTAATACCGCACGTATCAGATCGAACCCAGCCATATAACCATACGGCCACTAGTACAAACCGTCCGATCCTGATCCGTGCAATACCGCACGTATCTGATCGGACCCTGCCATATCTCCATACGGCCTCTACAGCGTTTCGCCCGAAAGCTTGAGTAACTGAAAGTGTGGTGGACTCTAAAGACTCGTCAATACTATGGCTGTGGATTTAACCACTAGCACGTCAGAGGTATAAGCCAATACGTGACGGGCCACCAGCTATTGACCAAAAGGGATATCGATGAGCGAACTCATCCTGACACCCTACTGAGCCTGTCAGTGACAATATCCGTACAGTCCGGTCCGTTCGTCTATGAGTATCGCATGGCGGGCCTAGGGGGTTGGTAAAAGTCAGACCCCCAAAGGCGGTACAAGTCGTGTCAGAGTGAAGTCCAGAACACCCTGAGATACTGCTGGAATACCTACCAGTAAATCTCCTGCCTCGGCCGAGGGCTTTGTGTAATGGCTCTTCTAGACACAGCGCGACCTCACCCCCAATACCGGGAGAGACGAACCCCTGCAGATCCGCTCACTGCCTCCATGTGGCTCGGGACTGTACCCAACTAAAACCTGTTTGCACGACTCCTTTGAGCCGTGGTAGGGTAGTAATCAAAGCACAGTGGGAACTCACACGAGACAAATGACGATCTCAGGTCGATGAACTAACCTGTACACATGTCACCTGGGAACTGCTATCTGACGTCTGGTATAATCCCAACTAGCAGGTTCTCGGCGAGTCCTGTCCGGTGTACTCATAACCCAAATGAGCACCTGTATACATCTTAGGTGAACCAACTGACACCAGTGGCTTGTGAGACCGGCCACCGCCCCTCGTCGGGGTCTCGACTGTATACACTAGTCTACTCTGGAGAATCGATGCCCTGTCTCGAAACTCCAACGACTAGGGACCATTTAAGGATGTGCTTATAGACCACCAGCTCTCACGTATATGATCGCCATCATACTGCTGGCAGTCAAGCAAGAATCCTAGGGGCTCTATCAGCGTGTAATAGCGACCTGTAAGGTCACCTGAAGCAGTACACGCTGATAAAGGTAAACCAGATAGCATACTATCATCTCGAGTAAGACTGTCCTACCGGGATAGGTCCTCCCTCAATCATTGCAATCACGTGCCTGTGATCCAATAATTGACTCTGAGTGCACTATCTCCAACAATCTCCCACTTGCACTCAAGGCTAATTATTGCGATGTCGCATACTCACAGCCCGTGTGATACCGAACACCCAACTCCTCTACTAGTCAGTCTCACAAAGCTCGTTTGCGAAACTATTGCGTTCGAGGAATAGCCTCAGTGAGTGGATCCGCTGTGATGTTTCTTTCTATGTCTCTCTATATCTCAAGTTCGCAGAGAAAGCCATCTCCCGAAATGAGCAATACCTGTCTTAGAGTATGTCTGGATATCTGATGGGACCTAGCTCATAAATGAACTCCAAATCCAAACTTCTTAGACTGTATCGATAACTGAACTTAATTAGTACCCAGCGCCATGCCTCCCTCAGTATCGCCTTGGACCACCTGTCCAAAATACTGCCCCTCGTCAGAAGGAGAAACTATAACTCTGACAGCCACTCTGCCATCCATGTCACCTTGGAAGCCTGGAATGATAACCGTCTCCTAAAAGAGGCTGTCGTTATCACATCCCTAGAACACGCACTTATGTCCTAAAACTGCTTCCGATTGTTTCTCCAGGATTGGATTAATATCAACTTATTGCATCTACTGCAAGAACAACATCTGGTGTGGTACTTGACATCTTATGACTGACTCAATTGCCTAAGCAAGTGATCTGTCAATCATGTGTATCCCTCTCCCCTTTAGTCTGTAAGACACCTTTAGAGAGGGTGACTCCATTACCTGCAGGTGTACTACCGTGACAGGAGTCGTCCATTCTAAATACTCTTAGAATGTTGTCAAAGTACCCTGATTGGGAAACCACCCAAATCTAGATCTAAAACCATAGATCTTGTAACCAGTATGTTTGATATAATATCCAAGTCCCATGTGGAGAAACCACTGTGTGACAACCAAAGTATAACCGATCGTAGTATAGGAGTTTCTTTTCCTACTCTGTGTATGTCATCAAATACCAGGACATCACACCCTACTACCTTCTTAACAGATCCATCCCCTATTCTGATGAAGTCAAAACTATGACTGTCATATCAGAAATAGATGATCTATCTCCACTGTATCTGATTTAGTCTATAAATAGACATAAGCCACCTGTCTACCAATGCTTCCGCTGCTCCCACTGACTACGACAACCCTCTGGCAGAGTCATATAGACGTACACTTCTGAAGCTAGTTTAGAACGACGCTATACTCATCCTCCTGCCGGGTCTCACAGTCTGGAACAACAGCAATGGTAAGTCTGGGTAAACAAGAACTTCCCTGTCACCGTCCTTGAGGCAACCGGAGTACCTCTCGGGTGCCTGAAGTTACCCACCTTATCTGCGGAGTGGCCAATGGAATGTCAAATCAGATTGAATCTTTAGGTTCCTTATCAAATCTTCAGTAATCGTTTGCGGTTCTGGAATCACTTCCAGTTCTACCATACTCCCACTACTGTTTTTCTGAAAAATAACCATTTCTTTTTAAAATGTGGCGAGTTAAGAACAATATCACTATTGATCTTCCAGATGGTAGAAAGTCAACCCTCGTCATAGCCTGGGTCAACCCACAAACAGCCATTACAGAAACGTGCCTTGAGTTGTCCAGTGTCTGGTTTTAAGCATAAGCCGGACAACTCTCCGTACCTTAACAATGTCAAGATATGAACTGTTCTATATCCAATATAGAAACAGAGGCACAGATTTAATTGAACCAGATTCAAATCATGCAGCTGTCTCCAGTGCATGTCAACTAAATGGAAGGAGGCCGATCAGCGTTACTCAACTTAGGAATGTTTCCAATTATGAGTAACCTGAAAGAGAAGCTAGTTCTCTTAATCATTACTATCAACTGAACACCATATACAAGTATCTACATTTTCGATCACTTTGAAGAATCCCGATACTTGCTACACCTGGTTCTCTACTCTATTCAAATACCTATAACTCCTCAAAACTTAGACCCTGTGTTCTTACAAAACACATGTCTAAGAACTAGAGAAGTTAAAAGTAAACAGAATATAGTATGAGGACCAACCCCTCTGTCCTAATGGACACTGGACAACATACAATACTCTGTATAAGTCCGCTGAGTCTAACAACTCTTTCACTGTGCGTCGTAGGTTGAAAACTGTACTTATGGTTAAGAAGAATTACACCGCTGTTTAATGCTCCTTACCTAACCATCCACTGATATAGGTAAATGTCATCGACATAATATCAAAAGGTATATCTCACTCTATGAAAACAGACGTACAGATATATCAATTTGAAATTGGTGCACAACAGCGGATATTCAAAACCAAATATTTGCCGACCGGCAAACAGCCCAGGTGATCTCCTCAAATATCACCGATTACAACGAATCCCGATATAATGAGGATGATCCCCCAATTCCCAATAACTTACTCCCACTCATCATCTGTAAAACCATACAGATGTGACAATCATACCTGGTAAATACATACCCTGGAGCAAGTGTCTAATCGGGAAATCAGTTTTCTTTTAACAGTACACAGTTGAACTGAAACATTGAAATGTTTCGTTGGGGTATCCTGGTATTCCTAGTAATGCCTCTTCCATTATCCAGATTCACAACTGTAACCGTATAATTCTTTGCCATTTCTCCAAATCCCTTTATATGTCTTTAGTCATTACCTTCTGCACACCCCTTAGGCCAAATGGTTTTCTTCCTTCCCTACCGTTCGGCACCAGCCTATGGTTTGGAAGAAGACTATCCAATAAGCATAATGGGTGTACTGTCCTAATCCTAGGAGCACTCGCAATGCGAGAGAAGGTGAAGAGAAAAGACAACCGAATAAACCGTATTCCTATTTCTCCTGGACCAGAATCCATTCCCGAACTGGAAAAAGTTCCTTTCGAGTTCGTATATAACCATACGATGGAGTATCCATAAACTTGGGATCTTCATAGTGATACGGAGTGTCCTGGAGAAATACAAAGGTGATTTAGGATTGGCAAAGAAATACTCGGTTTGGTCGTGAATAGCAGTCGCAATTTACTTTGCCCTCTTACTAATCCCTTTCTTTGTCTTAACTTAATACCTTCTGCACACCATTGTTATGCTAATTGGTTTTCTTCATTCCCCACCGTTCGGCACCAGCCTAAGGTTTGGAAGAAGACTATCTAATTTGCATAATAGGTGTACTATCTCCTAAACCAAGGAGCACTCGCAATGACAGAAGGTGAAAAGAAAAGACAACTGAATAATCCTATTCGTTTTCTCCAGAACCAGAAATCATCCTCGAAGTCCTTCGAGTTCGTATATAACCATACGATGGTTTTGTCCAATGGAAGTGGACATTCGTAGTAATACGGGGTGTCCTGGAGAAAAGGGTAAAAGTAGGAGTGGCAATGAGGTTTGCAACTCTGACAATCCAAAAGCCAGTGTTAAGAAGGTTCGGTCAACTTGGTCACTGAGTTATAGTCTAGGGTCGGGTCAATGGTCGCTGCCAAAGAGAGAGAGAAAAAAAACACTCAGCGTGCACTCTAACCTAGATCAGAATGGTTATCACTTTATCTAATCTGGAAACCTCCCACTGTAACCTCAAATTCTTCCCCAAACCTGAAAGAAGAATTAGTCGGGGTCACCCGAGGAGTAAACCAACTCATCAGTGGGAATCGGGATCCAACTATCATCGCTTGATAACATGACGGAATCCACTCACGTCACCATACTCCAGAAGGTATGCGCATATCTGGCAAGTTTCAGTTCTTTTGAAACTCCCGATGTGATGTTTTTACCCCTAGGACTCAAGTGACCTTGACGGAGTCAACAAATCAAAGAGTCCTAGTCAAGTTCAACCCGTCATTATCTGGATTGCATTAAACCCACCCGTACGTGCCCTTGACAGAGTCAACAAGGCCGCACGACTGTCCTAATCAATCCCATTTATGCAACAAACAAGCACCACTTAGCTACCGTACACTACGCCTTGACGGAGTCAACAAACGCAGCACGAATACTAAATAATACCCATAAGAAATGACGGAGGGCTACGAATAGTTTTCGGCGAAAAACCTTTAACGTAATAAACTTGATATCGTTGAAGGAACTGCATAGCCTTTTTAGAAAATATAGTGACGAAAACCTTTACTAAAGAGGTCACTCCCGGTGAAGGGATCTCGGCTCTTTCCCCGTAGAATGAGGTGCAGGATATTCCAACTGAATACCACGATGCAAAGCAAAAGTAATCGGCTATAGTGAAGTTAATGCCCTGACGCAAACTTTTGTCCAAGGGGTCACTCCCGGTGAAGGGATCTCGGCCCTTGCCTCGTCGACTGAGGAGCAGGATATTCTAAATGAATACCACGATGCAAAACAAAAGTGAACGTCCTTGCAATAACAGCTTTTTGAAAAATGTTCCAACAACATCAGAATAGGTTTGTTTAGCTTGCATTGATCCGAATCAACGCAGTCCCATCAATTGATCACACCACAAAGAACGAAAATATACTGATGTACGTATATGCCATCCGCATTCGCCACTGGGTCCCGTCATTACCCGTTAGGTTAGCTAACTAATGACAGAGCGGGGACTGGACTAGCGCGGATGTAAAACATATACAACATTTACTAATATATATACCAATATATTATATTTCGCTCAAGGCGTGATAAAATGCAACATCACAGAAATATGCAGCATCACAGAACAATACAGATATCTGGAAGCCCCGGGTTTCACAGAGCCGCTGCTGAAACCCGACGTTCCCCTGGTCGTGTGGATAGCCTGTGCAATGAAAACCTAGACCCCTACGGGCGCGGCAAGTCACCCACCAAAACCTGAAGCGAGGCAGCCCCCTTCAGCAACGTGAATGGACCACCCAGCACTTCACGGAATCCGGTAACTCGGGCACCCCTCCTGGGTCAACCTGTACCCCCTACGAGTGCGGCGAATAGCCCGCCAATCCTGGAGTGAAGCCCCCTCCGTCCCAATGCCATGAGATGCGGGCTTGTTGCCCTCCAGAACCGGCTATCCGTGCACCCCACCGCGGGGCAATCCTAGTACAGAAAGTAAAATATACATACACCGGGTACATCGACCGCAACCAGGTCGTGCCCCAAAAGAATAATAAAAACAGGCAGTGACGGCAGTCCACATGTCGGACGCTCACCCCGCAATATCAAATGTACATATAAGACAAAACAGTACTAGCATTGCATCCAGGCTATCCCCCACGACCGATCCGCAACAACACAGCATAAACATAGAACATCAACGTGAAAAGTCACGTTCGCAAATCCGTCTAACCGGGCTATAGCAGTTAGACAGGATTTACCGATCAAGTGACATTCACGGTCGCAGATATAATGTAAATACTGTGAACCAATGTGTTTAAAATATCCGATCGATTAAATTTTAACAAGTGGGCCCCCAAGTACTACTGTAGCACATCAAGAAATTCTGGGCCCAAAATTAAAGTTCCAAAACCCCTAAAATCACCCCAGAAAGCAACTGAAGAAAAACGACACAGTGATCTGACCATAGTGCGGCGGAACCGCGGCACAAAGGGGGGTTTTGCCGCGGTTCCGCGCTCACACAATGGAATCACTCTGTCGAATTTCTACAGTAGCCTTATATTTTCCAGTACATCACTTTTATGCAACCTGAAAAATTTTTTGAGCAAGAAAAAAATCAACAGAAAACTGATGTACAGAAAACGCGTATTTTTGGAATTTTGGTCGATCGGAAATGTAAAACACATTAGACAAAGCTAGATAAGGTTAATGGCGTGGCTCTGATACCATGTTGCGCCACGGTAGCGCCCCGGCCGTCTATCCGAGGCCAAAATGCGGAATCAAAATTTTCTTAACTTTTAAACTGGCGCTACCGCGGACAATATATCCGGATCGTAACCATTAACCGATACTAGCTAAAAAGAGAAAGGGTGAGAGATGTACCGAGTGATCCGAGTCCTCCGGTCTTCTCCTCATCGTCCCGATCTCCTGCGGAAACTCCGGTCGTCGCATCCTTGCCGGAAGGGCACCACATCGTCTGCATCTTTTACGGGCTCCCACCTCAATACCGAGGCAACTCGGGCACGAAGCTGGCAAGTCAACGTGCCCAAGATTTGCTGTAGATTGTGTAGAGCTTTGTCTCTTTTGGGTTATGTTGCCTTGATGGAGGAATGAAGAACATTGAAGAGAGCTAGAAATAGTGTAGCAAGAAAAATAAGAGGTGAATAATTTACTCATACAAAATGAACTCCTCTCTTTTTCTCCCCTCTTCAAAAAATGTGGCCGGCCATCCTCTTTTTGAAATGGTGGAGGGAATGAAGACATAATACAAAGGGAGGTGAGTGTAGGAGAGCAAAGGTGTTGACCACAACATAAAGCAAATCTCACATCAACCACCCAAATCACTTTAAATCCTTTCTAATCTCATAAAGCAAGTGATAAGAAGGAAAAAGAATCTCATCATGAAAAGCTATCATGATGCCACCAATATGCAAGATACCCCCTCCACAAATGTTATTTGCAAACTTGCAAATAACCCCTCCATCGGTAAAGTCCGGCCGGGAAAGAACAAAGGAAAACCGGCCGGAACGGAATGCAAACTGGCAACTCCAGAAAACTGGTCCCGTAATAAATTACAGGAAAACCCCGATACTGTGCATACACACCCGCATCTGTATTCCGACCGGATACAAATGCAATGAGACAAAATCTACACTGTACTAAACTAGGATCCGGCTTAAACCAAAGCCGGCTAGTAAAAACCGTCCGATCCTGATCCGTGCAATACCGCACGTATCAGATCGAACCCAGCCATATAACCATACGGCCACTAGTACAAACCGTCCGATCCTGATCCATGCAATACCGCACGTATCTGATCGGACCCTGCCATATCTCCATACGGCCTCTACAGCGTTTCGCCCGAAAGCTTGAGTAACTGAAAGTGTGGTGGACTCTAAAGACTCGTCAATACTATGGCTGTGGATTTAACCACTAGCACGTCAGAGGTATAAGCCAATACGTGACGGGCCACCAGCTATTGACCAAAAGGGACGTCGATGAGCGAACTCATCCTGACACCCTACTGAGCCTGTCAGTGACAATATCCGTACAGTCCGGTCCGTTCGTCTATGAGTATCGCATTGCGGGCCTAGGGGGTTGGTAAAAGTCAGACCCCCAAAGGCGGTACAAGTCGTGTCGGAGTGAAGTCCAGAACACCCTGAGATACTGCTGGAATACCTACCAGTAAATCTCCTGCCTCGGCCGAGGGCTTTGTGTAATGGCTCTCCTAGACACAGCGCGACCTCACCCCCAATACCGGGAGAGACAAACCCCTGCAGATCCGCTCACTGCCTCCATGTGGCTCGGGACTGTACCCAACTAAAACCTGTTTGCATGACTCCTTTGAGCCGTGGTAGGGTAGTAATCAAAGCACAGTGGGAACTCACACGAGACAAATGACGATCTCAGGTCGATGAACTAACTTGTACACATGTCACCTGGGAACTGCTATCTGACGTCTGGTATAATCTCAACTAGCAGGTTCCCGGCGAGTCCTGTCCGGTGTACTCATAACCCAAATGAGCACCTGTATACATATTAGGTGAACCAACTGACACCAGTGGCTTGTGAGACCGGCCACCGTCCATCGTCGGGGTCTCGACTGTATACACTAGTCTACTCTGGAGAATCGATGCCCTGTCTCGAAACTCCAACGACTAGGGACCATTTAAGGATGTGCTTATAGACCACCAGCTCTCACGTATATGATCGCCATCATACTGCTGGCAGTCAAGCAAGAATCCTAGGGGCTCTATCAGCGTGTAATAGCGACCTGTAAGGTCACCTGAAGCAGTACACGCTGATAAAGGTAAACCAGATAGCATACTATCATCTCGAGTAAGACTGTCCTACCGGGATAGGTCCTCCCTCAATCATTGCAATCACGTGCCTGTGATCCAATAATTGACTCTGAGGGCACTATCTCCAACAAGTAGATTCAGATTAAACATACTCAAAATATACTATAGCAAGTAAGGAAAAACACTGTGCAAAATATAGTGTGAGATCCCCTTGTATGGCCGCGGATCCGCGGCCTAAGCTTGCTTGAGCCACGGTTCCGCGGCCAAAAGTCCTGTTCATGGGCACGAATTCTCCAGTCTGTCTTATATTTACCTGCTCTATTTTTTGAGTATTTTTAATTCTGAAAAATGTCAGTTTTTAAAAAAATTTCAGAGAGTGTCCCGTAATTCCGTATTTTGTTTCGATCGGAGTTTTTACTTCGCTAAAGCATCGCCTAATGTTCTAGGTCGGCTCTGATACCATTGTTAGGTTTGTCTAGCACCCTATAATGAGTTTTGAAGCATCACATGTCTCAAAGTATGTATTTTGATGGTGCTAAACAAACACGCAAAGGAATCGATCCTAGAAAATTAGGGTTACTGAACTTTAAGCTAATAAAAATAAGGGTTTCGAGACTACAACCTTTATAGCTCCCTTTTTGCTTGACTCCTTAGACTCTTGGGTGTTGGAAGAAGGTCCACTTGTAGTCCTCTCACGTCCACGACGATCCACCCGGAGTTTCCCGTCCAAGCTAGCAACTTTGGAAAAACCAAGAGAACACTCTAATCAAGTTGGCTAAACTTGAGTAGAATGATGTTGTGGCTAAAGATCTCACATCAAAATCCTATTTTTATGAGTATTTTGCTCTCTTGAAAGAACTAGAGAGCAAAGCATCAAGGTTGATGAAGATGGTGGTCTTTTGTGAAGAAGAGAATAATAGAACCCTTGAAAGAGAAAAGAAAAATAAGCATATATATATATTTTTTCTTTCTCATACCCAACCATGGTTAGATCTAAAGATATTATTGGATTTAAGTTAAAAGCACAAAAAGAAAATAAACCATGGGTTAAAGGTTAGGTGAGCATGGTATGGTTAAGAAGAGTGTAGAAACCCTTAATGATTTAACCCATTTTCATTTCCTTTTTGCTTTAATTTAAAAACAATAATAATCCAAAAAAATAACCATGGTGTGATTCTTATATTGCCACCATTCTCATTGTATAAGCAACCATGATAAAATGATGTATGTATGCATGTGTGCATGCACATCCATATGTGCATGAACAAGAATGAATGCATACATGCATGCATACATCCAAAATAAACAAGATAGGATTTGTAGTGAGAAGCTAATTATAAATCAACACTTGATTCACTAATCCGGTCATATCACATACGACCCGACCATTAGCAAGCCGCCCAATTAATATACAGTATCCTATACACGCATTTTAATCGGGTCCAAGCGCATATCACATACGCACACCACAACGTTTCGCCTGGACTAGGTAACTCCTATGTGGGACTCTAAGACTCGTCAATACGCCGGCAGTGGGTGATGATCACATCAAGCACCCCCAAGCCGCAAGCGGTCAGCTAAACGTAACGGCCACCCAGGTATTGAGCGATCAGAAGAAAACAAGCGAACCTGTTACAACTCAGGTCGAGCCATCCGGCAACACTACCGTACAGTCCGGTCTCTTCGTCAGATATGCCGCATATCGAGTCTAGGGATGGTCACGTCGACCCTAATGACTCAATAAGTCATGCCGTTGAATGGTCTATAACAGTTCGAGAAACTGCTGATAACACTTATCAGTAAATCTCATCAGCCCTGGCCAGGGACTTTCTGATATAACCAGTCGGGCACAGCACAGCATCAACTCCCTATATCGGGAGAGACGAAACCCCTCCTATCGCTCATCGCCTTCGTGTGTCTTGGGACTGTACCCAACGGCCGCCTGTTTGCACGACTCAGTAGAGCCGTGGTAGGGTGGCAATCAAAGTATAGTGGGAGAACACACAAGACTCCATGACGATCTCGGGTCTACAGACTAACCTGTACCAGTGTCACCTGAGAACTGCTATTCGACGATAGATATAATTCCATATAGGAGTTCTCGGTGAGTCCGTCCAGTGTACCCAGTCAGCACTTAGCACCCGTATATGATCTTGATGTCAAACATCGATGAATGTGGGAACATCCATCGCCCATCGTATGGGTCTAGTATCATATACGCTAGTCTACACTGGTATATCAATTCCCCGTCTCGATATACCTACGACTAAGGAATTTCTAGGATATGCTTATAGACTACAGATGTCCCACTAGTATGATCTCCATCATAGTCAGAGTAGTCAAGCCAATATCCTCAGGGCTTTATCAGCATGTATGAATGAATAAAAGCATGATCAAATCAACATGTTAGATAAAGTAGAACCAGATAGCATACTATCATGTCGAGCAAGAATGCATACTGAATATATATATATATATACACATGTATAGATACATCCACTATCACATAATGGCCTCTAGGGCATACATATATCCAACACTTTGATTACTACCCTACCACGGCTCAAAGGAGTCATGCAAACAGGTTTTAGTTGGGTACAGTCCCGAGCCACATGGATGCAGTGATCGGATCGTCGGGGATTCGTCTCTCCCGGTATTGGGGGTTGATGTCGCGTTGTGTATGGGTGGCCATCACCAGAAATCCATTGCCATGGTGAACGAGAATTACCGATCCAGGATCGGTAGTTTCTCAGGTGGTGATGGGTTACATGCCGACACTAAATATCGCGTTGTTAGGGGTCTGACTTTATCTACCCCCTAGACTCGATATGCGATGCTCTTAGACGAATAGACCGGACTGTACGGATATTTTCACTGACAGTCTTAGTAGGGGTTCAGGTTGAGTTTGCTCGTCGGCCTCCCTTTCGCCCAATACCTGGGTAGTCGTTACGTACAGCTAGTGCCGCTGACGTGCTTGTGGTTAAACCTACTGCCAGCGTATTGACGAGTCTTTAGAGTCCCACATAGAGGGTTTTCACGGTTCAGGCGATATGGTGTACATGACGTATGTTGATACATACAGGTGTCCGATTAAATATGTGCACTAGCTGCGCAGACTTTGATCGGATGGTTGATAATACTAGCGGCTTAGGATTAAGTGAGTTTATTAAATCAGGTTTTGATTTAATAATTTATATATGTATTTGTATATACGTATTCTAGTATTATTGTTCACTATTCGTTTTCTCTCTCGGCTATTCGTATTTTGGTACGAATACGCGTATATGTATTTCGGTACATGTACCGGGAAGTATTCCGTATTTTATACGGAATAGCTTCTAGAAGATGCTACCTTTTTTTATTGATTTTCTTTTAGAAATTCAATTAAGAAATGAGGTGGAAAAAGGTGAGTCAAAGCATGGCATGAACATGGTTTTACGGTATGGTTGCATTTGTTTATTGTTTTAATTAAAAAAGGAAATGGTAATGATTTTTTTGTGGAGGAGAGAGGGAGAGGGGGCCGGCTACATATGGTGGGAGAGGGGTTCATTTCATTTTTGATGATGATTAATTTACGCACTTGCCTCCTCACTCTCTCATGCTCCAAAAAGAAACTTAACCATTTTTCCCTTATTCATGCAAAAGCTTTCACCTCCTTCATCTCCTTCTTAAGTTTCTTATTGAGCTCATGGTTTGAGAGAAAATTGTAGTGACACTTTTATGCACGCCCACTCTCCGTTGCTAGTGACTTCGGAGTGTCGGTTGCTTCGTTTGACGAAGCTGGAGCTTGCGCCGTTTCCCACAGGTGGATCATCGGAGATGGAGGAAGACCGGCAACCAAACCGCGTCAAAGAATTGCTAGGAGCTTGGAATGAAGACCGAAGGACTTGGATCAACTCGTTATAACGATTATAAATCATAGTTAGTTTGGTAGTTTAGGGTTTAAGGTCGATCCGGAAATCGGGTAGCGGTAGCGCCGGTTTAGAAAATTTTCGTTCCGTATTTTGGCCACTTTTTAATGGCCGGGGCGCTGCCGGGACCCTACATGGTATCAGAGCCACCCTTTAAACCCTCCACTAACTTGTTTAACCATGCTTAAAAGATCGATCGACGGAATTTACCGAAATCACGATTCCATTTTAATAGTTGCTGTCGATTTTCAAAAGTGGTCAAAAAATTATTTCAGGCATCTTAAAAATCCGTGCAGGCAATTTTAAGGGTACTGGAAAAATTTGGGCTCGTGATTCCACAAAGGCGCCGTGGATCCGCCGCACGAAGCCCCTATTGGCGGCGGTTCCGCGGCGGTTTAGTGGCAATGGGCGACCAAATTTTTTCTGTAGCCCACTTACTTGGAAATGTGATTTTTCTGATATTCTGTTTTGGTCCAGGTTTCAGTGAAGTGTCGTTTTACTATTAGGGCCAATTTGGAAATTTAGTTGATCGATATTTTAAGTGGGCGTTTAACAGTACATACATTTCTATCTGCGACCGTGAATGTCATTTGATCGGTAAACTCGTCTAATTGCTATAAGTTCCTTTAGACGGGTTTGCGAACGTGAGATTCACGTTGATGTTCTGTGTTGTGCTGTGATTTTGGTTGGATCGTCGTGGTGGATAGCAATGGTGCAATGTTAGTACAGTTTTATTTCATTTGTATATTTGATATTAAGGGGCGAGCGTCCGACATGTAGACTGCCGTCACTGCCAGTTTGTATATTATTCTTTTGGGGCACGACCGGGCTGAGGTCGATGTCACCCTTGTATATTATTTTATTTTCTGTACTAGGATTACCCCGAGGTGGAGTGCACGAATAGCCGGGTTCTAGAGGGCAACTGGTCCGCATCTCAAGGCATTCAGATGGAGGGGACCTTACTCTAGAATTGGCGGGCTATGCGCCGCACTCGTAGGGGTATAGGTTGACCCAGGAGGGGTGCTCAAGTTACCGAATTTCGTGAAGTGCTGGGTGGTCCATTCATGTTGCTGAAGGGGGCTGCCTTGCTTCTGGTTTTGCGGGTAACTTTCCGTGCATGTAGGGGTCTAGGTTTTCATTGCACAGGCTATCCACACGACAAGGGAACGTCGGGTCTCACTTGCGGCTCAAGTGAAACTCGGGGCTCCAGATTATCCACCATTCTTTATGGCTTCTGTGATTTTCTGTGATGTTGCTTTATATCATGCCTGGGACGAATGTTATATATATTTATTATTCTAGTAGATGTTGTATATGTTTTGCACCCGCGCTAGCCCAGTCCCCGCTCTGTCGTTAGTTAAGTAACCTAACAGGTGATGACGGGACCCAGTGGCGAATGCGGATGGCATATACGTACATTTTATTTTCGTTCTTTTCTGTTGTGATTAATTGATAGGACTGCATAGATTCTTATCAATGCAAAGATAAAAACAAACCTATATATGATGTTGTTGGAACCAAGTTTTTAAAAACTGACATTACAGACGTACACTTTTGCTTTGCATCGTGGTATTCATTTTGGAATATCCTGCACCTCATTCGACGAGGCAAGGGCCAAGATCCCTTCATCGGGAGTGACCCCTTGAGTAAAAGTTTGCATCAACGTAATAACTTCACTATAGTCGTTTTCTTTTTCTTTGCATCGTGGTATTCAGTTTGAGATATCCTGCACCCCATTCGACGGGGAAAGAGCCGAGATCCCTTCACCGGGAGTGACCGCTTTAGCAAAAGTTTTCACCGCTATATATTTATAAAACCACTTGGATACCTTCAACGATATCAAGTTCATTACGTTAAAGGTTTTTCGCCAAAAACCAGCCGTAGCCCTCCGTCATTTCAGATCAGTATTGCTTAGTATTCGTAATACGTATGTTGTGCATTGTTGAGGCGTAGTGTTCGGTAGCTCTGTAATGCTTTTCTGTCGCATGGATATGTGGATTGGTTAGGACAGTCGTACGGTTATGTTGGCATTGTTAAGGACTCGTACGGGTGGGTTTAACGCAATCAAGATAATGACGGGTTGAACTTGACTAGGACACTTTGATATGTTGGCATTGTCAAGGTCACTTGGATCCTAGGGGTAAAAACATATATCGGGAGTTTCAAACATACAGAAAACTTGCCAGGCTTGCGCATACCTTCTGGAGTGTGGTGACTTGAGTGGCTTCCATCAAGTTATCATGCGATGATAGTTGGATCCCGATTCCCACTGATTCGTAGGATTACTCCTCGGGTGATTCCGACTAATTCTCCTTTTGGGTTTGGAGGAGAATTCGAGAAAACAATGGAAGCCATCCAAGATTTGAAAAATGATTAACCATTCTGATCTAGGTTAGAGTGCACGCTGTGTGTTTCTTTTCTCTCTCTCTGGCTGCGACTATGACCAGGCCTTTGACTAAAACTCATGAAACCAAGTTAACCGAACCTTCTTAAAACACTTTGGCTTTTGGAATGTTACGGTGTCGCATACATCATTGCCATTTCTATATCACCTTTGCGTTTCTCCAGAACACCTCGTATCACTACGAACGTCCACTTCCATTGGATAAATCTATCGTATGGTTATATACGAACTCGAAGGAACTTTTTCGAGGATGGATTCTGGTTCTGGAGAGATTGAATAGGATTATTCGGTTGTCTTTTCTCTTTACCTTCTCTCAGGTTGTGATGGCTCTTAGGATTAGGAGAGGCTACACCTATTGAGCTTATTGGATAGTCTTCCTCCAAACCATAGGTAGGTGCCGAACTGTAGGGATGGAAGAAAACCAACAAGCTTAACTGTGGTGTACAGAAGGTAATAAGTAAAGACATATAAACGGATTAGAATAATGGGAAAGGAAATTGCGATCACCATCATTCACGACAAAAAATACCGTGTATACCCCTGCCACTCCTACATCCACTTTGCTTTTCTCTAGAACAATCCGTATCACTACGGATATCCACTTCCATTGGATAAATCCATCGTATAGTTACATACGAACTCGAAGGAACTTTTTCGAGTATGGATTCTCGTTCAGGAGAAAAAGAATATGATTATTCAGATATCTTTTCTCTTTACCTTCTCTCAGGTTGCGAGGGCTTCTAGGATTAGGAGAGTACACCTATTACGCTTATTGGATAGTCTTCTTCCAAACCTTAGGCTGGTGCTGAAGGGTAGAGAAAGAAGAAAACCAATTAGTCTAAAGAAGGTGTACAGAAGGTAATAAGTAAAGGCATAATAAAGGGATTGGAGTGAGGGCCGGTAAAGTATATGGCTACTGTCGTGAATCAGGACAGTGGAAGAGGCATTACTAGGAATACCAGTTAACCCCTTTTGAAACATTTTCATGTTTCAGTTTTACTATGAGATATTAATTGAAAACTGTTTTCCCAATAAGAATCTAACTCCAGGGTATGTATTTACCAGATCAGTTTCTCACATCTATATGTTATTACAGATGGTGAGTGGGAGTAATATATTGGGAATTGGGTGATTAGATCCTCTTTATATCGGAATTCGTTGTAATTGGTGATATTTGAGGAAATCATCTGGATTTTGCCGGATGGCAAATATTTAGTTTTGAACATCCGTTGTTATGCACCAATTTAAAACTGATATATCTGTACATTTATTTTATAAAGTGAGATATAACTTTTTGATATTGTGTCTATGACATTTACCTATATCAGTTGGTGATTAGGTAAGGTGCATTCAACAGCGGTGTAACTCTTCTTAACCAAAGTACAGTTTTTCAACCTACGACGCACAGGGTTTGAGTTATTGAACTCAGGGGACTTATACAAAGTATTGTATGTTGTCCAGTGTCCATTAGGACAAAGGGGTTGGTACTCGTACTATATTCTGTTTACTTATGACTTCTCCAGTTCTGGACATGTATTTCGTTGAAATGCAAGGTCCAGATATTCAGAAGTTATAAGTATAAGAATAAAGTAGAGAACCATTTTTTGTAAGTATCAGGATTCTTCGAGAAAGTCGAAGATGTAGATACTTGTGTTTGGTATTCAGTTAATAGTAATAGTTTTGAGAAGTTGCTTCTCTTTCGGGTTACTCATATATGGATGCACTCCTAGATGAGTAATACTGATTATCCTTTTTCCATTTGGTTGATATGCACTGGAGACAGATACATGTTTTTGAATATGGTTCAAATTAGATTAGTGTTTTTGTTTCTATATTAGATTAATATAGAATAAATTTATATCTTAACGTTGTTAAGGTATAGGGAGTTGTCCGGCTGATGCTTAAAACCAGAATCCGGATAAACTCAAGGCACGTTTCAGTAATGGTTGTTTGTGGGTTATCTCGGGCTTTGACGAGGGTTAACTTTCTACCATCAGGAAGATCAATATTTATATTGTTCATGACTCACAACAGTTTTAGTAAAATGTATTTTTCAGAAAACAAAAGTGGGAGTATGGTAGAACTGGAAGTTATTCCAGAACCACAAACGATTACTGGAAATTTAATAGAACCTAATGATTCAATTGGATTTGATGTTCCATTAGCCGCTCCGCAGATTTGGTGGATAACCTCAGTCACCCGAGAGGTACTTCGGTCTTCTCAGAGATGGTGACAGGGAGGTTCTTGTTTACCAAGACTTGCCATTGCTGTTGTTCTAGACTATAAGACCCGGCAGGATGATGAGTACAGCGTCCTTCTAAACTAGTTTTAGAAGTGCACGTATATATGACTCTGCCAGAGGATTTTTGTAGTCAGTGGGAGCAGCGGAAGCATAGTCGGCAAGTAACTTGTGTCTATTTATAAACTAAAGCAGGTATAGCGGAAATAGATCATCTATTTTTGATGTGACAATCATAGGTCTTGACTTTATCAGAATAGGAGATGGATCTGATAAGAAGGTAGTAGAGAGTGATGTCCAGGTATTGGGATGACATGCACTTAATAGGAAGAGATATTCTTATACTACGATCGGTTATACTGTGGTTGTCACAAAGTTGTTTCTCCACATAGGACATGGATATAATATCAGGTTTTCTGATTACTAGATCTATGGTCTTAGATCTAGATTTAGGAAGTATCCCAATCTGGGTACTTTGACATTAAATGGATGACTCCTGGCATGGTGGTGTACCTGCAGGTGATGGAGTCACCCTCTCTAAAGGTGTCTTACAGACTAAAGGGGAGAGGGATCTGCATGATTAGCATATCACTTGCTTAGGCAACTGAGTTAATCATGAAATGTCGAGTACCACACCAGAAATTGCTTTTGCACTAGATGCAATAAGCAGATATATTAATCCAATCCTGGAGAAACATTGGGAAGCAGTTATTGAACATAAGTGAATGTTCTTAGGAAATGATTACGGCAGCCTCCTTCTGGAGATGGTTATCATATCAGGCTTCTAAGGTGACCTAGATGACAGAGTGACCGTCAGAGTTATAGTTTTTCCCTCTTCTGAGGGACAGTATGTTGGACAGGTGGTCCAAGAGGATACTGAGGAAAGGCAAGGAGCAGGATACTGATTAAATTCAGTGAACGATACGGTCTAAGTAGTTTGCTGGATTTGGAGTTCATTTATGAACTGGGTCCCATCAGATATCCAGACAAATTCTAAGACAAGTATTGCTCATTTCGGGAGATAGCTTTCTCCGCGAAGTTGAGATTAAGAGAGATACAGAGAGAAACATTGGAGCGGATCCACTCACTGAGGCTATTTCTCGAACGCAATCATTTTCGCATTTGGGATTTGCAAAACTGATTAGTAGAGAAGTTGGGTGTTCGGTATCACACAGGCTATGAGTATGCGACATCGCAATAATTAGCCTTAAGTTCAAGTGGGAGATTGTTGGATTTAGTGCCCTCAAGGTAATTATCATAGTCGCGGACTAATGATTGTGATGATTGAGGTAGGACCTATACCGATAAAACAGTCTTACTCAAGATGATACTATGCTATCTGGTTCATCTTTATCATCATGTATGTGTTGATAGAGCCCTTAGGATTCTTTCTTGACTGCCAGCAGTATGATGGCGATCATATATGTGGAAGCTGGGGTCTATAAGCACATCCTTAAATGTCCCTATTCGTAGAAGTATCGAGACCGGGCATCGATACTCTAGTGTAGACTAGTGTATACTGATCGAAACCCCGACGAGGGGCGGCGGCCAGGTCTTACAAGCCACTGGTGTTAGTTTGTTCACCTAAGATAGTATACAGGTGCTCATTGGGTTATGAGTACACTGGACGGACTCGCCGGGAACCTGCTAGTTGGTATTATACCAACTGTCAGATAGCAGTTCCCAGGTGACATGTGTACAGGTTAGTATGTCGACCTGAGATCGTCATTTGTCTCGTGTGAGTTCCCACTGTACTTTGATTACTACCCTACCACGGCTCAAAGGAGTCATGCAAACAGGTTTTAGTTGGATACAGTCCCGAGCCACATGGATGCAGTGATCGGATCGTCGGGGATTCGTCTCTCCCGGTATTGGGGGTTGATGTCGCATTGTGTATGGGTGGCCATCACCAGAAATCCATGGCCATGGTGAACGAGAATTACCGATCCATGATCGATAGTTTCTCAGGTGGTGATAGGTTACATGCCGACACTAAATATTGTGTTGTTAGGTGATTGAATTGTTTTCCGTTGTGTATGTAGAAAATAGAATAGAAATCACAACCAAAAATTATTTGACCGCAATCAACTACGGTGTCAGATGTAGATTGTTAGTGAGTGCGGATCGTCCACAGGGAAAGTGTAATCGTTCGTCTTTTGAATTAGATGAGTCGAAACATTAATGAAAAGAAAACAAAACAATTCATGATTTGAAATTGAAGTTCAAGAATGAGAAAAATCTAGATCTAAGAAAGCATTAAAAGATAGAATCAAGAATTGATCGTTTGATGATTTTTCCAAACCAAATATCAAGAATCGAAATGAGGCTCGTAGGAATCGATCGGATCTATAGATGTGATGTAATCTTACAATTACGTATTCTTATCCTTCGATGAATTGATACTAGATCGATGATGATCGACCGAGAATTAGGGATTTCTTGTGAAACTATGGTTTCATCTTATCCCTTGTTCTTTCGTCGATATCATTCACATTCTAGCCTCTAGTAAATTCAAGAAACGATCGTAGATCCCTAATTTTGAGCGATCACAATCAAGAAAGCATCGCTACGAAACTAGGTCATCGATTCTTGAACTTGCTAGGGTTTACAAAACTCGTAGGACTTAAAAATCGTATTAAGATTTGTTACATCATCATTCTACAATCGTCTCGACTCCTTTACGAGCGGAGTTTTACTCAAACATCACAACAAGAACAACAATTACAAATTGAGATCTAATCATGATGCAAGAATTAAAAGAAAGCAAGATTAAAGAATTTCACCTTTTATTTATATCAAAAATTTCATTACATTCGCTCAAGAACTACAAGAGGAAGAATTCGATCGTCGACTTGGCTTCGCTCGTCTCCGTGGATCGCGGATCGGCTTGGATCACTTGCCCGATTGAAGATCGGCTCGGCTCCTAAAAGGTTGAAGGCTTCTCGCTTGATTTGGGACTCAAGATCTTGGATTTGGAGTGGAATTAGGGTTAGGGTTTCGCACAAGCCTTGTCACTAGACTTGTGGAAGAAGATGATGAAAGAGGGAATGAGAGATTATTTAACTAATGAAGATTAACCTCAACCCTTAGATCTAGGCTCCTATTTATAGATAACCAAACCCTAGATCTAGGATTTCAAATTCTAAGTTTCCCTCCTAAAGTTTGTTGAAGAAATTCAAATTTCCCTCCAAAAGTTAGTTAGGGGAGAAGCTTCTAGATGTGATTAGTTAGGAGGGAGCTTAATTAGGATTAGCCTTGCTTAAATGATCTTTGCTGATCTGGCAGTAGCTTCGAGGGTATTCTGGAACTTGACATATCAGAAAGGAATGTGGGTCCAGAGATGAGAATTTTGCACTGAAATTGGACGGATGACGTGGCAGAAGAGGCGTGGATCCGCGGCGCAAGCAGGCTCCCGCCGCGGATCCGCGGCGCCTTTGGTGAGTTAGGGCTTGGGCTCTCTGATGTGGTCTTGGGCTGTTGTATGGGCCTTGGTTTGATATATAGAATTGTATAATTCCTTCTGAATTGCTACCAGATCTGAAATGATTTAGTTGGCGTATTTTTGATCAACTCTTTTGCTTTTCTTCCGTATTTCCTGCACAGACTCAAGACAAGTGTTGCGCAAATACAGAAATGATGCGATGCCATGAAATGCGGTTAATTTCCCTTAAAGTGTCGGTTTAAAAGTCTAATACATGCAATCTGATATTTTACGACTGATTTTCTAATATGTGAAATATGAATACCGAACACTTCTAATTGTATGCAAAAGATGGGGAAATTGCCGGCTAAAATATACAATATTTTCGACTGATCAAATACCCCCAAACTTAATTTCGATCGTCTCGAGCGAATGTTTTATTAAAAAGAGAGAAGGAGAAATAAAGAAAGAGAAAAACTAACTAGCACACTTTCGTAGGCAACACGATTGCACTGAGCACGTGCAACAAGCCTTTAAACCTCTAGGTGTCCCTAGTAGGAGGAGTGTTGTCTCCTGAGGGTTTTCAGCGGATTGCACCCACAAAATCCAATAATAAAAGAAAGATCATGAATATTACATTTAAAGAAAAGAATTGTAAAAAAAAGCTTTGAAAATTAGGGTTTCCAACTAAGCTAGCTTTTCGGTTGTCATGAGCCCTATCTTAATGGTCATGAAAAGATGTCAGAAATCACGTCCTCCCTCAATAAAACATCGTCTTATTCTTCATTCCTATCTTTCTTCCAAACATCGATCATATAACCCTGCGTGTGTGTAAAGGACATCCCTACACCCGGAGAATTCAATTCAAGCTATCATACTCTTGCCCATCAGCCTCAGTACTTTTTGATTAATGAATATTTAGATGAGATTGCTCACACACTTTCATGCGACCGTTAATACTTCTTGAGGTACTAACCGACCGATTACTCATGTGCTTGCTTAATTGGTGTATTTTCCTCGTCTTGCACCACCTCAGGCATAGCAGTGACTCCCAGACCAGTTGGCCTTAGGGCACTAGGTGAAGAGGCACCCTCGCTATACATTTTTATTGCCTTTGGTGATAACAAAACCAGTGTCCATTTTTCTCACCACTTTATATTTTTATTCATTTTTTTTTATTTCCTTCATACTTTTGGCTTTAAGACAAGAGCATTTCAAGGTATCCTCTACTATCCCAGGCTTCAAGACGTGTGTAAGTGCGAATAGCAGGGTAGCAACGTTCAAAATGTTTGGCTTCCAGAATAGAAACTATTTTTCAGACTTATTTTTATCCTCAGATTAGTGACGTCCTTCATCTTACTAACCCTTGGGACAACGGCTCATAACTACTTATTACTAGTTCGTATAAGAAAACTTCTAATTTTCTTAGTTTTCTTAAATTTTTCTAATCTCATGGATGTAATTTTTCACTATCTAATCTTTTATTATCTTATTTATGTACAAAAATATTTTTATCTTTTTTTTTTTTGAAAATTTTTAAATTTTTATGGTTTTTCGAAAAAAATGTTTTGTGCTTATGCAATGTATGATGCAAATGATGCAAAAATAAGCACAAACCTCCCCCAAACTTGTTTTCAACAGTGTCCTCACTGTTGCCTTCCGCTAAATCTCGAAAAACCTGTAAGCTTGGGAGGAATTTATTAGTGGGGGCAAAATATTTAAGTGAAGATCCTCCCCTAAACTTATTTTTGGCTCAAAATTTTGTAAAACTTTTCTTTTCAGGAGCCCGATCATATACCCCCCCAAACTTGAGTTATGCAATGTTAATCTTTTGAAAATCATATGAGGGGGTCAAAAATCAGTGGTCGATGCCAAGCTTTGCAAAGACCGAATGTTAACACCAACCATTCAAAAATTTTATCAATGCAGTGCTCTGGTTGGTGGAAGAAGAAGTGGGGAAAGGTTAAGTGGTGGAAGAGAATGTGTGTGCGTCTCATTTTGGAGAGACGATGCAATGATTGTGATGGATTGCTTGCATTCTTCTTACAGTTCAGAAGAAGGGGTGGAGGTTCAATTTCATTGATTTGGACATGATTCATCTCAACACCCGTGTCATTTAAAAATGCGAGTTCTTCAGCGAAAATCTCCTCAAAAGTTCCATCAATACCCCGGTGAATAATATCATCACAAAGTGCGGGGTGATCTTTAGACTCTAAAAGCAGTTCATAATCTGTGTTAGTTGTTGACCCGGACATCTCGGTGGAAGAGTCCGTATGTGTATGATACATAGTTGGGTCAAACAACAACGTATGAAAAGAGTCAAGATCGGTATCAGGAGGATCATCAAATTCGCTGCAGTCGACATCCATTAAGTCGACAGAACATACCTGAGCAATAGGTTCGGAGGGTACACTTCCCAACTTGTAAATGTTCAGCTCTATTGACCTATTCCCGAAAGATAGGGTCATAGAACCATTACGACAGTTGATTATTGCATTGGAAGTGGCCAAAAAAGGGCGACCTAAAATCACCGGAATTTGATTCCGTGGGTTCGCTACAGGTTGTGTATCAATTACAATAAAATCTACCGGGAATATAAATTCTCCGATTTTTATTAACACATCCTCCAGTTCACCCCTAGGTTTGGTGATTGATCGGTCAGCCATCTGGAGAGTGCAATTGGTTAGCTTCAACTCTCCGATCCCTAATTGCTCATAGACTGAGTATGGAAGCAAGTTAACACTAGCGCCAAGGTCTAGTAGAGCACGGTTGATGTGTTTTTCCCCAATAGAAACGGAAATAGTAGGATATCCTGGATCCTTACGTTTCCTCGGTAATTGTTGGGGGAAAGCCGTGTCTATTGTTTTTTCCATGAATATCTTTTTGGGCGCTTGAGTCTTCCTCTTCCTAGTGCACAAGTTCTTAAGAGTTTTCGCATAGGACGGAACTTGTTGGATGGCATCTAGGAGAGGGATGTTGGTGTTTACTTGCTTAAAAATGTTCATAATCTTCTCCATATGTGGACTCGGTGTATTAGCCCTTAACCAATTAGGATAAGGTGCTTTAGCAATAAGCTCTGGGTCCATCATAGGAGAAGGAAGTGTGTGTGGAACCGATCTCGGAATAGAAGTGGGGATCGTCCATGGAGGGGTAAAAGAGGTGGGCTGTAGTGGCGAGCCTTTTGGGAAACGAAGAATAGGCTCGGAAGAAGATGGTGGGGTAGAAGAACTGGGGTCAGAATTAGAAGTGTGTGTGTGAGGAAAGGTCTCAGCCGGGGTGTTATTGATTGATTTATCTGTATCATCAAACTCTTCCCCAAGGTGATGGTCAAGCACTCTTCCAGATCTCAACGTGATTGCATCCACATCATGTGAATAGCCAGGATTGGGTAAAGGTTGAGCTGGAAGTTTCCCTTTCTCTCTTGCACTCATTTCGGCTTTTAGTTGTGCAATTTGTTCTTCCATCGATTTGATATTCTCATTTTGAGAGATAATGATCTTCATTACATTCTCGACGGAAGATTGCAAACTTGCCGTCCCTTGGATGGATTGTTTCATGAAAGTATCCAAGGTTTGTGCTAGTGCAGAGGTATTATCTATACCGGTCAATTGCAAAAAAATTTCATGTGGTGCAAAAGTGTTTGCCGGATTTTGGAAATTTTGTGCTTGGAAGGGGTGCTGACTCAATTGAAGTGGTGGCTGCTGTTGTGGTGGATGGACCCCTTGGAAATTGTGTTGGGTTGGAACCGTGTTTTGAAATTGGGATTGGTTCCAAGCAAAGTTAGGGTAATTCCTCCAACCCTGATCATATGTGGAGGAAGATGGATCGTTTCTAGGTTTTTGAAATGCGGCATTTGTATGCTCAGGACCTTGAAACGGACATTCTTCCGTCAAGTGAGACGGATCAGAACAACAACCACAAACAGTTTTGGAGAGTGATATTTGACTTAGGGTGGCGGCTAAAAATTTGTTTTCCATATTCTCGAGTTTCTTATTGATAGCTGCAATGTCAGCTCTAAGTCCTATGGAAATATCATTGCCATCCCTAGACGATTGACTCACACCCTCCCACTGTAAAGATTTTTCAGCGAAATCTTCTAGAAAGTTCCAGGCTTCCCCATCATCTTTGGTCATGAAGTTGCCTTGACACATGGATTCAAGGGTCTGTCTTGTGTAAGGAGTAATGCCCTCATAAATGATTCGGCATAATTCCCATTTCGGGATGCCGTGATGTGGACATTGGACTAACAGATCCTTGAAACGTTCAAGAAATTTTGAAAATGTTTCATTTGGAAGCTGGGTGAATTGATAGATTTCGCTACGGACTCGAGCTGTCTTTTGATGTGGGTAGAATTTCTTAAGGAATGCTTTGACGAATTCGTCCCAATTTGAAATGGAATGTGCGGTAGTTTTATATAGCCACTTCTCGGCTAAATCGCACAAGGTAAATGGGAGAAGACGAAGACGTAAAGCATCCACAGACAACTGTGAGGTACCCATCATTGCGCATACATTTTCAAATTTCGTGATAAACACGTATGCGTCTTCAGACTCGAGACCGTGGAATTTTGGTAGAAGATTGATGTATTGGGGTTTTATTTGAAAATTTTCCCCGTTGGCTGGTGGAGTAGAAAGACAGGTGGAAAGTGGGCCTCGTGTAGGATAGCATCTCTCTTGGAGAGAGATGCGAGGTGGATTCTGTGCACCAACGGACGGCGGCAGAGTAGTGGAAAAGAAGTTCGATGGAGGTGGATCCATCGATGTGGGTGTGGTGGTGGGTAAAAGAAAAGGTAAGTGTAGAAATACCGACTTTAGGGTCGATCGGGAAAAACGCGGACTAACGGGTACTAGAAATCCGTGTCCAGCCTATCTTGCACTAAAAAGGGTTAGTACAAGTGGCAGCGTGAATTTATAATTAGGGGAAAGATGAATGCGGTGTTTGCTTTGAAAAATGATACGGATTTTTGAAAAAATGATGCAACACAACAAATGCAACACACAAAACCCTAGAATCTAGTGGTCACCTAGGTCCGGCTCTAGACCGCTCCTAACTGCCAAAAGACAAGTCGCAGGATCAATCCTCCACTGCCTCTTTGTCCCCCTGTGGCCGGATAAGTGCCAGGTAAGTGGGAAGGTACTCCACTACGTAAGTAGTGGGCCTAATTAAAAACCACTAGCCTTAGACACACTCGCCTTAGGCACCACAAGAAAACGCGGATAAGCAATGAATTACCCACGGCCTTCTCTTGTCCTAATTGAGCGCGACGGTCCTTAGAGTCATCTCTAGATTTCTTTTAATTAATGAGGGTAAATGCGGATGCAAGTTTGGTGGTTTTCGGGGCCTAGGAAGGGTAATGAAATCCCCACCTAATTTGAATTTGGTCGTGCCCCTTAAATTTCCGTATTAATATGCAAACAACCAAGAATCAAAACACGCACAAATTTTATTTTGCTTTTGTGGCGCAGCGATTATTTGCAAAGAAAACTGCACAAAATGTTAGTTGGAGCTGAAAAGAGGAGAGAGGATAAGGTAAGAAGCTTACAGAGAAAGTTTGGTGCACTGAAGCAGCTAGGGGGCCGCGGAACCGCCGCAGTTGTGGGGGTATTGCCGCGGAAACGCGCTTGGGTGGTGAGATCACTGCACAAGATTTTTACAGAGAGCTTCTGTTCAGCTGCTGAGTCCTCTGGAATTTTCAGAAAAAATTTTCTCCAGCTCCAATGATCCCAGATTTTCTCGCAATCAAATCACAAAACACGTATTAGGGTTTGCACGAATTTTGATCATAAAATTTAGATGGAATAAAATTTTCAACTAAAATTTCAAAATACGAACTATTAGCGCACTATCCCCGGCAACGGCGCCATTTGATTGAAAAGGAATTTCTCGTTGTGTATATTTGAGAAAATTGTAAAGAAATCACAACCAAAAATTATTTGACCGCAATCAACTACGGTGTCGGATTGTAGATTGTAAGTGAGTGCGGATCGTCCTCAGGGAAAGTGTAATCGTTCGTCGTTTGAATTAGATGAGTTGAAACTTTAATGAAAAGAAAGCAAAACAATTCATGATTTGAAATTGAAGTTCAAGAATTAGAAAATACTAGATCTAAGAAAGCATTAAAAGATAGAATCAAGAATTGATCGTTTGATGATTTTTCCAAACCAAATCTCAAGAATCGAAATGAGGCTCGTAGGAATCGATTGGATCTATAGATGTGATGTAATCTTACAATTACGTATTCTTATCCTTCGATGAATTGATACTAGATCGATGATGATCGATCGAGAATTAGGGATTTCTTGTGAAACTAGGGTTTCATCTTATCCCTTGTTCTTTCGTCGATATCATTCACATTCTAGCCTCTAGTAAATTCAAGAAACGATCGTAGATCCCTAATTTTGAGCGATCACAATTAAGAAAGCATCGCTACGAAACTAGGTCATCGATTCTTGAACTTGCTAGGGTTTACAAAACTCGTAGGACTTAAAAATCGTATTAAGATTTGTTACATCATCATTCTACAATCGTCTCGACTCCTTTACGAGCGGAGTTTTACTCAAACATCACAACAAGAACAACAATTACAAATTGAGATCTAATCATGATGCAAGAATTAAAAGAAAGCAAGATTAAAGAATTTCACCTTTTATTTATATCAACAATTTCATTACATTCGCTCAAGAACTACAAGAGGAAGAATTCGATCGTCGACTTGGCTTCGCTCGTCTCCGTGGATCGCGGATCGGCTTGGATCACTTGCCCGATTGAAGATCGGCTCGGCTCCTAAAAGGTTGAAGGCTTCTCGCTTGATTTGGTACTCAAGATCTTGGATTTGGAGTGGAATTAGGGTTAGGGTTTCGCACAAGCCTTGTCACTAGACTTGGGGAAGAAGATGATGAAAGAGGGAATGAGAGATTATTTAACTAATGAAGATTAACCTCAACCCTTAGATCTAGGCTCCTATTTATAGATAACCAAACCCTAGATCTAGGATTTCAAATTCTAAGTTTCCCTCCTAAAGTTTGTTGAAGAAATTCAAATTTTCCTCTAAAAGTTAGTTAGGGGAGAAGCTTCTAGATGTGATTAGTTAGGAGGGAGCTTAATTAGGATTAGCCTTGCTTAAATGATCTTTGCTGATCTGGCAGTAGCTTCGAGGGTATTCTGGAACTTGACATATCAGAAAGGAATGTGGGCCCAGAGATGAGAATTTTGCACTGAAATTGGACGGATGACGTGGCAGAAGAGGCGCGGATCCGCAGCGCAAGCAGGCTCCCGCCGCGGATCCGCGGCGCCTTTGGTGAGTTGGGGCTTGGGCTCTCTGATGTGGTCTTGGGCTGTTGTATGGGCCTTGGTTTGATATATAGAATTGTATAATTCTTTCTGAATTGCTACCAGATCTGAAATGATTTAGTTGGCGTATTTTTGATCTACTCTTTTGCTTTTCTTTCGTATTTCCTGCACAGACTCAAGACAAGTGTTGCGCAAATACAGAAATGATGCGATGCCATGAAATGCGGTTAATTTCCCTTAAAGTGTCGGTTTAAAAGTCTAATACATACAATCTGATATTTTACGACTGATTTGCTAATATGTGAAATATGAATACCGAACACTTCTAAATGTATGCAAAAGATGGGGAAATTGCCGGCTAAAATATACAATATTTTCGACTGATCATTAGGGGTCTGACTTTATCCACCCCCTAGACTCGATATGCGATGCTCTTAGACGAACAGACCGGACTGTACGGATATTGTCACTGACAGGCTCAGTGGTTCAGGTTGAGTTTGCTCGTCGGCCTCCCTTTCGCCCAATACCTGGGTAGCCATTACGTACAGGTAGTGCCGCTGACGTGCTTGTGGTTAAACCTACTGCCAGCGTATTGACGAGTCTTTAGAGTCCCACACAAAGGGTTTTCACGGTTCAGGCGATATGGTGTACATGACGTATGTTGATACATACAGGTGTCCGATTAAATATGTGCACTAGCTGCGCAGACTTTGATCGGACGGTTGATAATACTAGCGGCTTAGGATTAAGCCAGTTTATTAAATCAGCTTTTGATTTAATAATTTATATATGTATTTGTATATACGTATTCTAGTATTATTTTTCACTATTCGTTTTCTCTCTCGGCTATTCGTATTTTGGTACGAATACGCGTATATGTATTTCGGTACATGTATCGGGAAGTATTCTGTATTTTATACGGAATAGCTTCTAGAAGATGCCACCTTTTTAATTAATTTTCTCAATTAAGAAATGAGGTGGAAAAAGGTGAGTCAAAGCATGGCATGAACATGGTTTTAAGGTATGGTTGCATTTGTTTATTGTTTTAATTAAAAATGGAAAAGGTGATGATTTTTTTGTGGAGGAGAGAGGGAGAAGGGGCCGGCTACATATGGTGGGAGAGGGGTTCATTTCATTTTTGATGATGATTAATTTACGCACATGCCTCCTCACTCTCTCATGCTCCAAAAAGAAACTTAACCATTTTTCCCTTGTTCATGCAAAAGCTTTCACCTCCTTCATCTTCTTCTTAAGTTTCTTATTGAGCTCATGGTTTGAGAGAAAATTGTAGTGACACTTTTATGCACCCCCACTACCTGTTGCTAGCGACTTCGGAGCGCCGGTTGCTTCGTTCGACGAAGCTGGAGCTTGCGCCGTTTCCCTCAGGTGGATCATGGGAGATGGAGGAAGTCCGGCAACCAAACTGCGTCAAAGAACCGCTAGGTGCTTGGAATGAAGACCGAAGGACTTGGATCAACTCGGTATAACGATTCTAACTCTTAGTTAGTTTGCTAGTTTAGGGTTTAAGGTCGATCCGGAAATCGAGTAGCGGTAGCGCCGGTTTAGAAAATTTTCGTTCCGCATTTTGGCCGCGTTTTGAAGGCCGGGGCACTGCCGGGACCCTACACAAATCGTCGGTAGTAGCCTTCCAGGCCTAGGAAGCTGCGGATCTCTATAACTGATGCTGGTCTGGGCCAATTCTGAACAGCCTCGATCTTCTTCGCGTCCACACATATGCCATCTCTCGTAATCACGTGACCCAAGAAATCAACGCTGTCAAGCTAAAACGCGCACTTGGAGAATTTTACGAACAGATGGTGCTCCGTCAACATCTGCAATGTGATCCACAGGTGCTCCTCGTGCTCCTCTCGTCTCCGGGAATACACCAAAATGTCGTCAATAAACACGATGATGAACAGATCTAGATACGGCCTGAAAATGCGGTTCATCAAGACCATAAACGCGGCTGGTGCATTGGTGAGTACGGACGACATCACCAAAAACTCATAGTGCCCGTAACATGTGCGAGAAGCCGTCCTCGGAATATCCTCCTGCCGCACCCACAACTGATGGTAACCCGATCGCAAGTCAATTCTCGAAAAGTATCCCGCACCCTGAAGCTGGTCGAACAAATCATCGATACGTGGTAAGGGATATTTGTTCCGTACGGTAACCTTATTCAGCTAGCGGTAATCAATGCACAAGCGCAAACTGTCGTCTTTCTTCTTGACGAACAGGACAGGAGCACCCCATGGAGATACACTAGGTCGGATAAGCCCTTTTATCTAACAAATCCTGCAACTGATCCTTCAGCTCTCTAAGCTCCACCGGGGCTATCCGATAAGGCAGTATGGAAATAGGCCCCATGCCGGGAATCAAGAAAATGTAGAAAGCAATATCGCGCTCAGGCGGTAACCCAAGCAGCTCGTCAGGGAAGATATCAGAGAACTCACTAGCAATCGGGACCTGGTCCAATGGGACCTCTGCAGCTCAAGTATCACAAACATATGTTAAGAATCCCTGACATCCCTTCCGTAACAGCTAACCGGCGCGAAGAGACGAAATCAAGCTGGGAAGGGTGACCTGCAGTCTCCCTGAATAACAAGGACTGGATCCCACGGAAAGCTAAATCTGACTGCCTTCTCATGGCAGTCCACAGACGCATAACAAGTAGCTAGCCAATCCATACCCAGAAGCACATCAAAGTCCAACATATCGAGGAGAATCAAATCACCCGACGAATCCCTCTCCCTGATACGAACGAAAAACAAACGAAACACAAAACGAGCGACAAACGACTCGCCTAACGGAGTAATAATAACAAGCGGCTGATCTAACGACGATGACTCACGGCCCAACATCGGTGCAAAGTGTATAGATACATATGAATGTGTGGAACCTAGGTCGAATAATACTCGCACGTCGAAAGAACATACTGGCAAGGTACCTGTCACAACGGCATTGGATGCCTGCGCATCTTGCGGAGTCAAAGAGAATACTCGGCCTCGGCCTCTGCCTCCTCGTCCTCTCTGAACAGGACCGCCGCGTCCACGGCCTCTGGGGCGTCTAACTGACGTGGAACATCACCGGGGGTAGGAAGTAGAGCTCTCTGAGGAGGTGGTGAAGGTGATAAAGTCAGGTGTGGAACTGTCGCCGCTCCCTGTTGTCTCACCATACAGTCTCTAATACGATGGTACGGACTCCCGCACCAAAAACATCCCGGCGACGACTGCTATCACAACCCGAATAGCACGTGACTGGCACTTGAATCATATGAAGTCTATAGGACCCCATCTAATTCAATTAAGCCAAAAGCCCAGAAATCTAAAACCATTTTAAGGAGTAAATAAAGAAAACTAGTTTTAAGAAGTGAAGAAAACACATTTTTTAAAAACAAGGTTTTTTAAATAAGTAAGCCGAATATGCATTTTTTTAAAATCTCTAGTCTTTTCTGAAAATTGCGGCAGAGTTTCCTTTGTAAATACTGGCCCCAAACGGGGTACAACATGAATAGTATATATACAATGATAAAAGGAATCCCCAAGCGGGAGCTAGCTCTTCGTCAATCGACGGTCACAACCACGCAAGCAGTATAATATACAGTGCCGAATGGCGAGGATCAAAACTCAAAGGAAAACTCAAAATCAGCATGAAAACCATAATACTAAAATGCGCGACTCTAAGGCCGAAATAATACATAACTGGTTTTCTAAGTTTGAAACAATATACAAGTTTTGGTTGATGGAATTACTAGATACAACTGATAAAATAAATACAAGGGTGGTCACGATGCGAGTGAACCCACTACCAATGCAATCACCCAGAAAGGAAGCAGTGTGCCAGAAGAGCCGCAATGAAACCTGTACGGCGAAACCTGTAAAAACTGTGGCACAACGGGGGTGAGTTGCCAACTCGTGAATAGAAAACATCACAGAGCATAAATCGTATGTAAGACACAATCCTAGGTCAATACGATTAGATATATATATAAACCTCAAATGAATAAGTCTGAAGCATGATAACGTGGCAATGTAACATCTATACATGAGTGTAGTGCCAGGTGCTCGTGCCAGTGCCTTAGTTAATAACATATTATAAATATGTGTTATGATTAATGTCGACTATATCATGAAGTCTATGAATATGTGAATATCATCCAACTGTGTGATCAATATCATCAATGTACATATATGAAGGTGGAAATCGTCCACGTGTCACCCAATGACAATAAGCATCATGCACGTAAATATCATAAGCATATGCATGGAAGTATGAGGATATAATCAACATGTGTCCCTCGCGACACATCAAAATCATGGAACTGGAGTGTCCAGCATCGACACTCGAAAACTTCATCAAAGCTGTGCCCAGCATCGGCACGTAAATCCTCATATATCGGGCTCCATCAGTCCGGATTGGCCCACGGGCTCCGTCAGTCTGGATCGGCCCATATCATCTCTCGACTCCGGTCGGTATCCTCCGGATATCCGCCGAGCCCAAATACTATCACTGGTAGGTAGTGGTCCCTCTGCCAGGCTCACCTTCTGTATACACAGCATCCCTTTCTTGCCCCGGTTTACCATACCGGGTCCCACCATATACCCACACGCGGCTCACGACTCCTCCTCGCATGGGGTATATATATACATCAGAACCGATAAAACTCATGGTGGGCGCACTAAAATCTCATATCAAGGGTAACCGGGTTTTTAAAACAATACATACTTTCTTTTGAAATACCCACGGTTCCCAAATCCAGAAATATCATGGAAACAGCATATCTCAATGCGTATAATCATAAAGCATGATGTATGGGACATATAAAAGAAAGGTAAGCATATCAGTATATCATGCAAGCACTCATATCCTGATGCAACTGTCCTACTGTGTAGTGACATGGCAATTATCGATGATGAAGTGTGTGAGCCGGCAAACAGGTGTACGTGGAACATACGCATCATCGATAATGGTGCTGGTGTCCTGACAGCATAGTTTTTATATAACAATAAACATATCTAAACATGCAATGCGATGCGAATAGCAAGAATATGCAGAAATCGACTAATAAACACAACAGCGAAGAATCTGCATCAATATAAAAATGCGATACAGTTTTACCATTTGAAATAAGACGAATCGGGGTTTTTAGTAAAATAAGGGCTACGGTGTTTTTAAGAAAAGGTGTGTCTTTGAAAATATCCGTATAATCCCTTTGCCTGTCTTTAAAATACTCCCGATTCGTTAGTTTTTGAAATAGGTATGACATCGGCCAAGCCTAACCTCTACTAAGCAAACAACAGATCTAACTAACAAGTCAATCGGGAGGGGTATGGGAACCACCTAAATCTGAGTCGATATATATATGTGTATATAAATATAATATTCGGTGATCCCGCCTCAAAGGTATCGCGTATGATACAATATCATATGACATCCTCGAGTCATGAGTGCGGATCTTATCATCAAATAAAGCTCGTACGGTAAATCATCGTACGGCATCCCCAAGTCTGGGTACGGGTCAATATCACATTCATCTCATCAATTATCTGGTATCCTTATCATTATATCTCATGATCTGGAGTACTGATCTAAGTCTAGTACAAATCGATACCATCTATATAAATGCGTGTGTAAAACACACGTCTAAAGGCGCGCTAAATCTCATGTCGTATCCCAATATGAATCACATTATATCACCGATCTCATGGAACTATGCCCAATCTCATCAACTTATCTCCAAATATCATACACTATCCTCATAATCCAGGTATAAGTATAATAAGGAAGCATATGTGTGCGTGTGGGTATAAACCTATTCTTGGGTTCGCGACTAGGAAACTATACTAGTTTATTTCTACACCCTAATCTAACCATAGTACACCTAATCTCATCTCAATTATCCATATCGCACCTAATGCTATCAAACATATATATAGTATATATATAGTATACTAAACCTCGAAATGCGGGGGTGCTATATGCCATCCAGCCGACTCCCTCGTAGGTATAATCTACTCACCTTGCATCCTGCGTGTCGGTGTCGATTTCGCCTTCATCTTCTTCCTCGTATGAAGCCCTCGAGTAGGTACCTACAAGATAACACAATCGCAAAAGCATCTTAAAATCACATCGAGAAAACCAAACGACGCGCTAAGGCCTATAGGTTAGAACCTATGAACTACGCTTTCAAAACCATCAAACAATCCTCGATATTGTCGTATAAACGCCAAGTAATCGAGGTAAAATGCAATTTTACAAATCCAGAATTTCAAATACGCAATACGAAAACACGAATCAAAACAGCAACTACAGAAAAGGGTCCCAGATTTCACCTTAGGTCAAATTAGACAATATTGCATATACCAAGGGTCTAGTGTACATGAAATAAAGCTTCAGAACCAACACGAGCCAAAATGGTAGGACCCAGGCCGCAATTTGCGGCCAATTGGATTAAATCTGCGGCCAGTTTGGGGAATTAGGGGCTAGGATTTTGGTTGTAGCTTCCTACTTGCCTACATGTATCACTGCCCTTGCAAAATAATTTTCAGAGTCTCAGGGTGATAGCAGATTTCATTTAACCCTCACATAATCGACAAATTTCCGATATCGGCTTTTCTAAATCCATATTCCGGGTTCTAGTCTCTGGTTTAGGCCTGGATTCTAGCACTAGGGGGTTTGTGTGGCCTCTACTGAGCTTAACTTTACATCACAACTCTCAAATTCCTTTAACCCTAAGTAGAATTCTTCTAAGTCCACAAAATTACACGATATCGGTTCTATCATAACATGGGGTAAAAGTAATGCAAATACTAAGCTAAAGGTTAAGAAATTACCTTATTTGGCAACTCAAGAAAATTCTTGAGCTGCCCCAAGTGGCCAAAATCCTTGCTTTCTTGGTCCAATGTGCTTCCCTTGAGCTTGTGCATCTTTTTTGTGAAATGGGATTTGGGTTTTGAGTTGGTTTTCATGGAGTTTTATGGCTTGAAAATGGAGGAGGAGGGGGAGACAGCAGCAGTAGCAGCAACAAGAGGAGGGGAGAGGGAATGAGTGAAAGAAAATGACGGGGGATGGCTCAAAACAAGGTTGACCCCTCACACTCTCTTTCTCTCTCACCCAGACCTCACACTATCCCATTCTTTATTCAATTTCTTTTCTTTTCTAATCCATTTTCCTTCTCTCCTCAATAGTAAACCCAAAATAAAAGCCATGAAAAAATGTAACAAGTGTAAAAATGATACGGTGCAACGTTTTGCACAAAATACGCTTAAAGCGCGATTAGCGATTTTTAATCACGATTAGCACTAAATTAGTGTCAAACTAATCATAAAAACTTAAAATTTGCATAATTCACATAAAACACCCTCTTTTAATAATTTCTACAATTTTAAAAAAAATTTCCCAATTTATCGGTATTTAATTATACCGTCTTATTTAAAATATTCAATATTTTATTATTAAATTATAAAAATTCCCCAAAATAATATTTTATTTTTTTGAAATGTTACAATATTCCCCTCTTAAAGAAATTCGGTCCCCGATTTTAAATTTTAAACCCCCAAATTCTAAAACATTTCAATAAAAGTCTAAGTCGTCGGGGTTCCGAAATCATCAATACATAGACGCATCATAGCGCAATGCATGCGCATGAACAATGAGCAGATAACTCAAAATCAAAACTCCGTTAAGCATCCCGCAATCATCGGATTCATGGTAAAGACACAAATGTCAAATCCGAAACAAAACCAATATGATATATATCATAACCGTACATGTAGACATCAAATCTATACATGTAAATATCTGAAGAAAATGCATGCCAAACCCTTTTAAGTTGATGTGCGGTGCGCATAACACTGCATAGTGGCGGACGTTTATTGTAAGAAAATAACCATATATATATATATATATATATATATATATCTTTTGTTTAATAGGTACTTTCCGCCGTTTTGAAAACAATTTAGAAGGGTTTCCTTGTTTTAAATGTTTCGTGTCATATCAGACACGCAGGTAAATACTGAGACTATAGCTCTCTTTTTGGAAATCTCTTCGATAACTATCAATGCATGCAAAATATATCAGGTACTGTCCTCTGACTAGTCCTGCTCAGTACGAAAACATATAGCAAATATCATAAAAACGTACTGCTCCATAAGAAATCAATCCCAAAATGTATATAAGAATACCCTGTGCGTCTGGTGCGCACGGAACTCAAAATCCATGTATGTGCCAAACATGTGCACAGAAACAACATCTAGGTGCAACGGGTGTGCATGAAACATCTGTCATAGACAACGTGTGTGCCTGACAGCAAAATCAGGTGCATCTGACATGCACGAAGAATCCTGATTTAGTGCATCTGGTGTGCACCAAAACCGCATCTCAAAACATGCGCTCAACACGCGCGAAAATCCAAATAAAATGCACGGAGTGCAAGAAATCAACATCAATATCAGAATTAAAATCGACGGTATACAATACGGCTCAATCAAATCAGGTATACCGTGGTATATAATCTCATAACCATGTGCATCAGCATGCACAAATCAAATCAAAACACTAAAAGTGCATGAAAACTATGCTGGAAGCATAAATCAAATCACAGGCATAGAATAGGCACGAAATCACAATCAATACCTCAAGCGTAATAACTATGCACAAAATATGAATACCCAGTAGGTGCAACCATGGTGCACGAAAACAGAAATCATGGAACTCGATCATCAAAACTAAATCATGCGAATAGGTCGCCTAAAACACCGAAATCCAAGGTGATGGATACGTGATAATCGAATCACCAAATCACAAATCATAAATACCGCCGTCGATATATCCTCCTTCGCAGTCGAGAAGGTGTCGGTGCATCCAATGCTAGCAGCGCAAGATATCTACTTGCCTCCTGCTCACGGTCTGGCATCCTCTGTCTCTGGGTCTTTTTCTCCTCGGTGGATTACCAATCTCGCAATCCATCGGCTCATCGGCCCTGTCAGGTGTGCTAACGGGGACGATTCTGTCCTGGCACTTGTCTGGTGATCTCTCAGTCAATTCTCACGACCACTCTTAAGCAGCACGTCGCTGGCGCCGACCGCTGGTCCTCTAAATAAAAATCGCATATCTGATCCTGGGTGCAAATCTTATCGCAGCTGTGTCCTGGAAGGAATCCTGCTCAAGGTCTCTTCCGCTCTCGCCTCTGCCGAACTGTACGGAGGATGATACTCTTGCGTAATCTTTTCTTACTCTCTGGACATCTGCGTCCTCAGCACAGCATTTTCTCGGAAAATGGTCGCATCTCAACGCCTCTGTAGACATATCCGACTTTTAATCTTAACGGGGAGTAACAACAGCTCGTCAGCATCTCGCACGAAGCACTTGTCCCATTTGTCTGTATCGTCGTCCACTTCGACGTCACATCTCTATCTGCACACTGCAAATGTTCTCAGCTACGGTGAATCCGAAGTCACTCACACGAACTCGAAATCACGAACTCGGTATCTTCATCACTCTGTGGAAGATATCTAGCCGAACACGTCCTCAGGAACTCGTCCCAACCTGCTGAGATATACTCCATTCTCGTCCATCCTTGATCAATTCACAACGCATCTGGGTGAGATCCTCTATCCGAACCTGGTCAACAATCTCGCCGACGATGCCAAACTCTGGCCTGCTGGGTGTGCGCAATATGACCACAACTGGGTCCAAGTCTTCTCGTATAGTATTCCAGAAAGGTCCTGTCGAGGTCTCTCTCAAATCTCATTTCTGCCGAATTGCTCGAAAGTTACCATCCTTTACTATATCTGTTTCTTATTCCGGAACGGCTGCATACTCATCGCAACTCCTTCTAGAAGGTATATCCGTATACAACGCCTCTGCATGCGTATCGCATCTCTGATGTCAGCGGAGTGGGACGTCATCTCGTCGAATTCTCGTGCGACCTCTTTACTCCACTCTGTTCCAATGACGACTGATTCGGACTCGTCTTCTCGTGGCTGCATGGACTGCGCTCCAACGGCTATACTCGTATCTAGAGTCTCCCAAGCAATGTGTCCCATCACATGATATCCGTATGTTGTCGAATCATCTGATCGATTTGTCCAAAACCTCATAATCCCCCAAGAGATCAACATCTTGAGTGTAGTTTAATAGTATTCCAGTCATACCACAGCACCTGTAGACCAACTACTGAAGGGCAAACCTAAGCCTCACAAATGGCACCGCTAAACTGCCGCAAACCCTATGGTTCGGAGGCGTTCCATGGTCATTACATCGAGTTAGGGTTTCATTCTTCTAGAGGGTCCATAGCATTACTTGCATTGTCTTCCGAATACTTTAAACTTGGAAATGGGTTCTTGACATTCGATCGTCTCTAACGACTCTCAACGAATCTGTGTGAAGTCGTCTCTTGCTGGAATCAATCTATCTGATGACCTCGCATTGGGGTAAGCGAACGAACCACATGTCCTAGTCATTCATCCTCGGGTGACTAGCGACCTTCTATCATATCTCTAAGTATATACTCATGCTGCAGTAGCTCCAACATCTGGGCAATATCTCGTCATTTTCAGCAGCAACTGGCTCATTCGTCGGTACGCTGAACAACGCCTCAATCATCCTGAATAAGCGATATATCAATGGTCATCACACTCTGGCTAGCCTCTAGCAGTAGCCTGATCCTCTGGTGCCGATCAGCACATCCGGGAAATCTCGTAAAAGCGATCTGTCAAACACTCATGGCGCAAAAACGCAATAAAGAGACGCCTCTATACAATCGTACATCTCTGGAATCACGCCTTGGTCAGTCCTCGTCCATGACGAGCTCAAGCTGACGCAATTCTAGTCGTGGCTCTCTCTGCCTGTGTAATCGTGGCAGCGAAATCATAACCAATACCGATGAGGATAGATCACAGGAGTGAATATAATACTATGCAAGGAAATATACATCCTAAGGCTTCTTAAGCGGAGTAGCGTATCGTAAATATGCCGCGGAAAATACGTACGGTACGTCACTTTACTCAAGCTACCTACTCCATCAACCAAGGGTTATCCTATGCGACGAAAGTTCGGGTATAATACCCCCTAAGTTCCGTAAGGTCAAGCCTAAGTTCCGTATATATATAAACGCTCTAGGCTCCACATAGTCAAACATAGACTCGAACCAAGGTTAACCTAGCTCTCTGATACCAACTTTGTCACGACCGGAACAGCACGTGACTGGCACTTGAATCATATGAAATCTATAGGACCCCATCTAATTCATGTAAGCCAAAATCCCAGAAATCTAAAACCATTTTAAGGAGTAAATAAAGAAAACTAGTTTTAAGAGGTGAAGAAAACACGTTTTTTGAAAACAAGGTTTTTTAAATAAGTAAGCCGAATATGCATTTTTTAAAAATCTCTAGTCTTTTCTAAAAATTTCGGCAGAGTTTCCTTTGTAAATACTGGCCCCAAACGCGGTACAACATGAACAGTATATATACAATGATAAAAGGCATCCCCAAGCTGGAGCTAGCTCTTCGTCAATCGACGGTCACAACCACACAAGCAGTATAATATACAACGCCGAATGGCGAAGATCAAAACTCAAAAGAAAACTCAAAATCAGTATGAAAACCATAATACTACAACGCGTGACTCTAAGGCCGAAATAATACATAACTGGTTTTCTAAGTCTGAAACAATATACTAGTTTTGGTTAATGGAATTACTAGATACAACCGATAAAATAAATACAAGGGTGGTCACGATGCGAGTGAACCCACCTACCAATGCAATCAACCAGAAAGGAAGCAGTGTGCCAGAAGAGCCGCAATGAAACCTGGACGGCCAAACCTGCAAGAACTGTGGCACAACAGGGGTGAGTTGCCAATTCGTGAATAGAAAACATCACAGAGCAGAAATCGTATATATGACACATTCCTAGGTCAATACGATAAGATATATATATAAACCTCAAATGAATAAGTCTGAAGCATGATAAGGTGGCAATGTAACATCTATACATGAGTGTAGTGCCAGGTGCTCATGCCAGTGCCTTAGGTAATAACATATCATAAATATGAGGTATGATCAATGTCGACTATATAATGAAGTCTATGAATATGTGGATATCATCCAACTGTGTGATCAATATCATCAATGTCAATATATGTAGGTGGAAATCGTCCACGTGTCACCCAATGACAATAAGCATCATGCATGTAAATATCATAAGCATATGCATGGAAGTATGAGGATATAATCAATATGTGTCCCTCGCGACACATCAAAATCACGGAACCGGAGTGTCCAGCATCGACACTCGAAAACATCATGAAAACTGTGCCTAGCATCAGCACGTAAATCCTCATATATCGGGCTCCGTCAGTCCGGATCGGCCCACGGGCGCCGTCAGTTCGGATCGGCCCATATCATCTTTCGACTCCGGTCGGTATCCTCTGGATATCCGCCGAGCCCAAATACGATTACCGGTAGATAGTGGTCCCTCTGCCAGGCTCACCATCTGTATACACAGCATCCCTTTCTTGCCCCGGGTACCATACCGGGCACCACCATGTACCCACACACGGCTCACGACGACTCCTCGCATGGGGTATATAGATACATCAGAACCAATAAAACTCATGGTGGGCGCACTGAAATAACATATCAAGGGTACCCGGGTTTTTAAAACAATACAAACTTTCTTTTGAAATACCTACGGTTCCCAAATCCAGAAATATCATGGAAACAGCATATCACAATGCGTATAATCATAAAGCATGATGTATGCGACATTTACAAGAAAGGTAACCATATCAGTATATCATGCAAGGAGTCATATCCTGATGCAACAGTCCTACTGTGTAGTGACATGGCAATTATCGATGATGAAGTGTGTGAGCCGGCAAGCAGGTGTACGTGGAATATACGCATCATCGATGATGGTGCTGGTGTCCAGACAGCATGGTTTTAATATAACAATAAACATATCTAAACATGCAATGCGATGCGAATAGAAAGAATATGCAGAAATCGACTAATAAACACAACAGTGAAGAATCTGCATCAATATAAAAATGTCATACAGTTTTGCATTTGAAATAAGACGAATCGGGGTTTTTAGTAAAATAAGGGCTACGGTGTTTTTAAGAAAAGGTGTGTCTTTGAAAATATCCGTATAATCCTTTTGCCTGTCTTTAAAATACTCCTGATTCGTTAGTTTTTGAAATAGGTATTGTTAGTGTATATGCCATGGGGCCATTATTATATCATACTAACTTGTATATTACTTAATGGAAGCTTGGGATATTCACAGTTATATTAACAGTCTTACTAAACAAGGTAGTATGCTACTTGGTTTATATCTATCTTAATATGTGTGTATGTATTGATAGAGCCCATAGGATCTTGCTTGACTACTAGCGTTGTGATGGCAGTCACACTAGTGGGGGCTGGGTAGTCTACAAGCACATCCTTTTTCAGGTCCCTAGTCGTAGGATTATTGAGACAGGGCATCGATACTCCGGAGTAGACTGGTGTGTATGCTTCTCATCCCAGTTGGGGAGATGGGCTGTCCCACAGCGATCAGTATGTCGTACTGGAGATAGTATACAGGTGCTCGTTGGGTTATGGGTACACCGGACAGGACTCGCAGGGATCTGTTGGTTGGTATTATACCCGTCGTCAGTTAACAGTTCCCAGGTGACATGAGTACAGCATAGTCCGCAGATTTGACACTGCTGCTTCGCCTCGAGTATGTTCCCACTGTTCTTAGATTGCTACTCTACTATGGCTCAAAGGAGTCGTGCAAATAGGTAGCAGTTGGGTGCTGTCCCGAAGTACTGAAGCAATGGCTGTTAGACAGGATTCGTCTCTCCCGGTATTGGGAGTTGATATCGCACTGTGTATGGAGAGCCATTACGCAAAGTCCTTGGCCAGGGCAAGCGAGATTTACTGGTAGGTTTTCTAGTAGCTTATCAAGGTATAATGGGCTTCACTCCGACACGACTTATACCGTTTTTAGGGGACTGACGCTTGCCTCCCCCTAGGCCCGATATGCGATAGTCCTAGACGAACAGACCGGACTGTATGGAGATTGTCACATCAGGCTCAGTAGAAGTTCGGATGGGTTTCCTCATCGGCCTTCTTATCGACATCTACCTGGGGACCGTTACGTACAGCTAGTGCCGCTTACGGTCTGTTGTTAAACCCACTGCCGGCGTAGTAGTCGAGTCTTTAGAGTCCCACACATAGAGTTTCCCTGCTTCGAGCGAAACGATATAGAGGTCGTATGGTTTTACGACAGGGTTCGGACACATACGTATTTTTACGCACGTACGATGTTCGGAAAATTTATACTAGCAGGCTTTGGTTTAAGCCAGATTCTAGTATTGGATTATTGGATTTATACAGTTTCAGTATTTCCGTGTTTTCATGGATAGGAGGGGCGTTCTCGTAATTACTCGAGAAGCTTCTAGAAGGTTGATGAGGTGGAGGGCTTAGGTGTAAAATGCATTAAATGGTTTTGTAACTCATGGAGATGATTCATCAAGAGAGTTAATGATGCATTAAATGATTTTAATGACTCACTTGATGATTCATTATGTATTAAATAAAGCCTGAAGATATTTGTGCAAAGAGATTTTTGTGCAAAATATCTTATGCTTCATATATATACACAAATGAGTTAAATCCATTTCATTATTATTCTCACATTCTCTCTCCTCAAGCTCTCTCTCTTCAAACCCTAACCCTAACCTCTCATGTGTTGAGATCAAGGGTTGGAAAGACTATTGTTGGATATAGTGCCCTCAGAGTCAATTATTGGATCACAGGCACGTGATTGCAAAGATTGAGGGAGGATCTATGCTGGTAGGACAGTCTTACTCATGATGATAGTATGCTATCTGGTTTATCTTTATCATCGTGTACTGCTTTAGGTGACATTATTGATCACTATTACACGTTGATAGAGCCCTTAGGATCCTGCTTGACTACCAACAGTATGATGGCAATCATATACGTGAGAGTTGGGTAGTCTATAAGCACATCCTTAAAGTGGTCCCTAGTCATAGGAGTTTCGAGACTGGGCATCGATACTCCATTAGTAGACTAGTGTATACAGTCGAGACCCTGACGAGGGGCGGTGGTGTCAGTTGGTTCACCTAAGATGTATACAGGTGCTCATTGGGTTATGAGTACACCGGACAGGACTCGCCGGGAACCTGCTAGTTGGGATTATACCAGACGTTAGATAGCAGTTCCCAGGTGACATGTGTACAGGTTAGTTCATCGACCTGAGATCGTCATTTGTCTCGTGTGAGTTCCCACTGTACTTTGATTACTACCCTACCACGCTCAAAGGAGACGTGCAAACAGGTTTTAGTTAGGTAAAGTCCCGAGCCACATGGAGGCAGCGAGCGGATCTGCAGGGGTTCGTCTCTCCCGGTATTGGGGGTGAGGTCGCGTTATGTCTAGGAGAGCCATTACACAAAACACTCGGCCGAGGCAGGAGATTTACTGGTAGGTATTCCAGTAGTATCTCACGGTGTTTTGGGCTACACTCCGACACGACTTGTACCTCTTTTGGGGGTCTGACTTTTACCAACCCCCTAGGCCCGCCATGCGATACTCATAGACGAATGGACCGGACTGTACGGATATTGTCAACGACAGGCTCAGTAGGGTGTCAGGATGAGTTCGCTCATCGACGTCCCTTTTGGTCAATAGCTGGTGGCCCGTCACGTATGGCTAATAGCTCTGACGTGTTAGTGGTTAAATCCACAGCCATAGTATTGACGAGTCTTTAGAGTCCCCCACACAGACAGTTACTCAAATTTCGGGCGAAACGCTGTAGAGGCCGTATGGAGATATGGCAGGGTTCGATCAGATACGTGCGGTATTGTACGGATCGTGATCGGACCGTTTTTACTAGCCGGCTTTGGCTTAAGCCGGATCCTAGTATTAGATAGTGTAGTTTTTGTCTCTTTGCATTTGTGTTTAGTGGGAATACAAATGCGGGCATGTATTTGCAGTAGCGGGGTTTTCCTGTAATTTATTAGGGGATCAGTTTTCTGAAGTTCCCAGTTTGCATTCCGTTCCGGCCAGTTTTCTGTTGTTCCTTCGCGTCCGGACTTTTCTGATGGAGGGGGTAATTTGCAATTGTGCAAATTACTTATTGTGGAGGGGTTTCTTGCATTTGTGGCTTCATAATCATGAGATTCTTTATCCATCTTTTCCTTTGCTTTAATGAGATGTGTATTGAGTTGGATTTGGATGAGAGGTTGGTGTGACTTATCTTTATCATTATTCATATTCTTTTCTCCCCTTGCATTGCTTGCAATTTTTCCACCACCCATTTCCTTATAGGGGCCGGCCACTTTGAGGGAAATGAGAGGCTTCATTTTGCATCAGTGAAAATCTATCATCTCATTCTTAGCTTGCTTGCAAAATTCCTAACACATCTCCAAAAGCTCATTGTTTTTCATTCCTCCATCATGGCAACTTCACAAGCCCAAGAGACAAAGTTTCTACACTAGTCTACAGCATCCCTTGGAAGCGTCGGCTTGCCAACTTCGCGCCTGAGTTGCCTCGGTCCAGAGGTGGGAGCCCGTAAAAGAATCCGGCTACGTGGTGCCCTTTCCGACGAGGAGGTGACGGATGGAGATTCCGCGGGAGACCGGAGTGGAGACGAAGACCGAAGGACACGGATCGCTCGGTATAGCTCTCACCCTATCTCTTGTTAGCTCGCATTGGGTTAATGGTTTCGATCCGGGTTTTATTGACCGCGGTAGCGCCGGTTTAAACTTAAGAAAAATTTTGATTCCGCATTTTGGCCTCGAGTAGACGGCCGGGGCGCTGCCGTGGCGCAACATGGTATCAGAGCCACGCCATTAACCTAGTCTAGCTTGCTCTAGTATGTTTAGAACTCGATCGAACAAATTTTCCGAAAACCCGATTTCATATGCATCAGGTTTCTGTCGATTTATTTTTGGCTCCAAAAATTTTTCAGTACATTGCAGAGACATGTGCAGGGAATTCTAAGCATTCTATGAAAATTTGGTCGCATGATGTCACTATTCCACCGCGGAACCGCGGCCAAACCCACGTATTTGCCGCGGTTCCGCGGCCATTTTAACTATTCATTGTACCTAATTTTTTCAGTGAGCTTCTTGGTTGAAAATGGGGTTTTTGGAATATTCTTTTTGGGCCCAGATTTTCTTTAAGTGCTACAGTAATGCTTGGGGCCCAATTGGGTAAATTTGATCAATAAAAAAATTTTAAACATGTTAGTTCACAGTATTTACATTATATCTGCGACCGTGAATGTCACTTGATCGGTAAATCCTGTCTAACTGCTATAGCCCGGTTAGACGGATTTCCGAACGTGACATTCACGTTGATGTTCTGTGTTTTGCTGTGATGTTGCGGATTGGTCGTGGGGGATAGCCTGGATGCAATGGTAGTACAGATTTGCTTTATATGTACATTTGATATTGCGGGGCGAGCGTCCGAAATGTGGACTGCCGTCACTTCCTGTTTGTATTATTCTTTTGGGGCACGAGATTACCCCGCGGAGGGGTGCACGGATAGCCGGGTTCTAGAGGGCAACGGGCCCGCATCTCATGGCATTGAGACGGAGGGGGCTTTACTCTAGAATTGGCAGGCTATTCGCCGCACTCGTAGGGGGTACAGGTTGACCCAGGAGGGGTGCCCAAGTTACCGGATTCCGTGAAGTGCTGGGAGGTCCATTCACGTTGCTGAAGGGGGCTGCCTCGCTTTAGGTTTTGGCGGGTAACTTGCCGCGCCCGTAGGGGTCTAGGATCTCTTTGCACAGGCTATCCACACGACCAGGGGAACGTCGGGTTTCAGTAGCGGCTCTATGTAACCCGGGGATCCCAGATATCTGTATTGTTCTGTGATGCTGGTTACATTTCTGTGATGTTGCATTTTATCACGCCTTGAGAGAATATTATATATTGGTATATATACCAGTAGATGTTGTATATATTTTGCATCCGCGCTAGTCCAGTCCCCGCTCTGTCGTTAGTTATGTAACCTAACGGGTGATGACGGGACCCAGTGGCGAATGCGGATGGCATATACGTACATCATTATTTTCGTTCTTTTGTGGTGTGATCAATTGATGGGACTGCATTGATTCGGATCAATGCAAGCTAAACAAACATATTCTGATGTTGTTGGAACATTTTTCAAAAAGCTGTTATTGCAAGGACGTTCTCTTTTATTTTGCACAGTGGTATTCGGTTATGAATATCCAGCACCTCAGTCGACGAGGCAAGGGCCGAGATCCCTTCACCGGGAGTGACCCCTTAGACAGAAGTTTGCGTCTGGGCAATAACTTCACTATAGCCGATTGCCTTTTGCTTTGCATCGTGGTATTCAGTTGGAATATCCTGCACCTCATTCTACGGGGAAAGAGTCGAGATCCCTTCACCGGAAGTGACCTCTTTAGCAAAGGGTTTTTCGTCACTATATTTTATAAAAAGCTATGCAGTTCCTTCAACGATATCAAGTTCATTACGTTAAAGGTTTTTCGCCAAAAACCAGCCGTAGCCCTCCGTCATTTCTTACGGGTATTATTTAGTATTCGTGCTGCGTTTATTGACTCCGTCAAGGCGTAGTGTATGGTAGCTAAGTGGTGCTTGTTTGTTGAATAAATGGGATTGGTTAGGACAGTCGTGCGGCCTTATTGACTCCATCAAGGGCACGTACGGGTGGGTTTAATGCAATCCAGATAATGACGGGTTGAACTTGACTAGGACTCTTTGATTTGTTGACTCCGTCAAGGTCACTTGGGTCCTAGGGGTAAAAACATACATCGGGAGTTTCTAAAGAAACTGAAACTTGCCAGATATGCGCATACCTTCTGGAGTGTGATAATGTGAGTGGATTCCGTCACGTTGTCATGCGATGATAGTTGGACCCCGATTCCCACGGATGAGTTGGTTTAGTCCTCGGGTGATCCCGGCTAATTCTTCTTTCAGGTTTGGAGAAGAATTTGACGTTACAGTGGGAGGTTTCCTGATTAGATAAAGTGATAACCATTCTGATCTAGGTTAGAGTGCACGCTGAGTGTTTCTTTTCTCTCTCTCTTTGGCAGCGACCATTGACCCGACCCTAGACTATAACTCAGTGACCAAGTTGACCGAACCTTCTTAAACACTGGCTTTTGGATTGTCAGAGTTGCAAACCTCATTGCCACTCCTACTTTTACCCTTTTCTCCAGGACACCCCGTATTACTACGAACGTCGACTTCCATTGGACAAAACCATCGTATGGTTATATACGAACTCGAAGGAATTTATTCGAGGATGGTTTCCGGTTCTGGAGAAAATGAATAGGACTATTCAGTTTTCTTTTCCTTTTACCTTCTCTCAGATTGCGAGTACTCCTTGGTTTAGGAGATAGTACACCCATTACGCAAATTGGATAGTCTTCTTCCAAACCATAGGCAGGTGCCGAATGGTGGAGAATGAAAAAAACCAATTAGCATAATAATGGTGTACAGAAGGTATTAAGTTAAGACAAAGAAAGGGATTAGTAAGAGGGCAAAGTAAATTGCGACTGCTATTTACGACCAAACCAAGTTTTTCTTCGCCAATTCTAAATCACCTTTGTATTTCTCCAGGACACTCTGTATCACTACGAAGATCCCAAGTTTATTTGATAATCCATCGTATGGTTATATACGAACTCGAAAGGAACTCGTTCCAGTTCGGGGATGGATTCTGGTTCAGGAGAAATAGGAATAAGGTTTATTCGGTTGTCTTTAATCTTCACCTTCTCTCGCATTGCGAGTGCTCCTAGGATTAGGGCAGTACACCCTTTATGCTTATTGGATAGTCTTCTTCCAAACCATAGGCTGGTGCCGAACGGTAGGGAAGGAAGAAAACCATTTGGCCTAAAGGGGTATATAAAAGGTAATGACTAAAGACATATAAAGGGATTTGGAGAGGTGGAAAAGATTTATACGGTTACAGTTGTGAATCTGATAATGGAAGAGGTATTACTAAGAATACCCGGATATCCCTACGAAACATTTCAATGTTTCAGTTTCACTGTGTACTGTTAATAGAAAATTGATTTCCCAATTAGACACTTGCTCCAGGGTATATATTTAACAGGTATGATTCTCACATCTGTATGGTTTTACAGATGATGAGTGGGAGTAAGTTATTGGGAATTAGGTGATCATCCTCATTATATCGGAATTCGTTGTAATTGGTGATATTTGAGGAAGTCACCTGGGTTGTTTGCCAAATGGCAAATATTTGGTTTTGAATATTCGTTGTTATACACCAATTTCAAATTGATATATCTGTACGTCTATTTTTATAGAGTGAGATATACCTTTTTGAAATTATGTCTCTGACATTTACCTATATCAGTGGATGGTTAGGTAAGGAGCATTGAACAGCGGTGTAATTCTTCTTAACCATAAGTACAGTTTTCAACCTACAACACACAGGGAATGCGTTATTAGACTCAGGGGACTTATACAGAGTATTGTATATTGTTCAATGACCATTAGGACAGAGGGGTTGGTACTCGTACTATATTCTGTTTACTTATGACTTCTATAGTTTTAGACAGGTGTTTCGTAGAAACACAGGGTCTGAGTTTTGAGAAGTTATAGGTATATGAGTAAAGTAGAGAACCAGGTATTGCAAGTATCGGGATTCTTCAAGGTGATCGAAGATGTAGATACTTGTGTATGGTATTCAGGTGATAGTAATGATTAAAAGAACTAGCTTCTTTTTCAGGATACTCATAATTGGAAGTACTCCTAAGTTGAGTAACGCTGATCGGCCTCCTTCCATTTACTTGACATGCACTAGAGACAGCTGCATGATTTGAATCTGGTTCAATTAAATCAGTGCTTCTATTTCTGTATTGGATATAGAACAGTTCATATCTTGACATTGTTAAGGTACGGGGAGTTGTCCGGCTTATGCTTAAAACCAGACTCTGGATAACTCAAGGCACGTTTCTGTAATGGCTGTTTGTGGGTTGACCCAGGCTATGAAAAGGGTTGACTTTCTACCATCTGGAAGATCAATAGTGATATTGTTCTTGACTCGCCACAGTTTTAATAAAAATGGATCTTTTTCAGAAAACAGTAGTGGGAGTATGGTAGAACTGGAAGTGATTCCAGAACCGCAAACGATTACTGAAAATTTGATAAGAACCTAAAAATTCAATCTGTATTGACATTCTATTGGCCACTCCGCAGATATGGTGGGTAACCTCAGGCACTCGAGAGGTACTTCGGTATGCTCAAGGACAGTGGCAGGGAGGTTCTTGTTTACCCAGACTTGCCATTGCTGTTGTTCCAGGCTGTGAGAACCGGCAGGAGGATGAGTATAGCATTGTTCTAAACTAGCTTTAGAAGTGTACATCTATATGACTCTGCCAGAGGGTTGTCATGGTCAGTGGGAGCAGCGGAAGCATTGGTGGACAAGTGGCTTATGTCTATTTATAGACTAAAGCAGATATAGCGGAGAAAGATCATCTATTTCTGATGTGACAGTCATAGGTTTGACTTCATCAGAATAGGGGATGGATCTGTTAAGAAGGTAGTAGGGTGTGGTATCCTGGTATTTGGAGGACATACACAGAGTAGGAAGTGAAATTCCTATACTACGATTGGTTATTCTTTGGTTATCACACAGTGGTTTCTCCACATGGGACTTGGATATAATATCAAGACATTCTGGTTACTGGATCTATGGTTTTAGATCTAGATTTGGGTGGTTTCCCAATCTGGGTACTTAGACAGCATTCTATGAGTATTTAGAATGGATGACTCCTGGCACGGTAGTGTACCTCCAAGTGATGGAGTCACCCTCTCTAAAGGTGTCTTATAGACTAAAGTTGAGAGGGATGTGCATGATTGGCAGATCACTTGCTTAGGCAATTGAGTCAATCATGAGATGTCAAGTACCACACCAGATGTTGTTCTTGCAGTAGATGCAATAAGTTGATATTAATACAATCCTGGAGAAACATTCGGAAGCAGTTTTAGAACATAAGTGGATGTTCTAGGGATATGATAACGACAGCCTCCTTGAGGAGACGGTTATCATTCCAAGCTTCCAAGGTGACCTGGATGGCAGAGTGGCTGTCAGAGTTATAGTTTTCCCTCTGACGAGGGGCAGTATTTTGGATAGGTGGTCCAAGAGGATACTGAGGGTGGCATGGCGCAGGACACTGATTAAGTTCAGTTGACGATACAGTCTAAGAAGTTTGGATTTGGAGTTCATTTATGAGCTAGTTCCCATCAGACATCCAGACATTCTAAGACAGGTATTGCTCATTTCGGGAGATGGTTTTCTCCGCGAACTTGAGATATAGAGAGACATAGAACGAAACATCACAGCGGATCCACTCACTGAGGCTATTCCTCGAACGCAATAGTTTCGCAAACGAGCTTTGTGAGACTGACTAGTAGAGGAGTTGGGTGTTCGGTATCACACGGGCTGTAAGTATGCGACATCGCAATAATTAGCCTTGAGTGCAAGTGGGAGATTGTTAGATATAGTGCTCTCAGAGTCAATTATTGGATCACAGGCACGTGATTGCAATGATTGAGGAAGGACCTATGCCGGTAGGACAGTCTTACTCGTGATGATAGTACGCTATCCGGTTTATCTTTATCATCGTGTACTGTTTTAGGTGACATTACTGATCACTATTACACGTTGATAGAGCCCTTAGGATCCTTCTTGACTACCAACAGTATGATGGCGATCATATACGTGAGAGTTGGGTAGTCCATAAGCACATCCTTAAAGTGGTCCCTAGTCGTGGGAGTTTCGAAACTGGGCATCGATACTCCATTAGTAGACTAGTGTATACAGTCGAGACCCCGACGAGGGGCGGTGGCCGGTCTCACAAGCCACTGGTGTCAGTTGGTTCACCTAAGATGTATACAGGTGCTCATTGGGTTATGAGTACACCGGACAGGACTCGCCGGGAACCTACTAGTTGGGATTATACCAGACGTCAGATAGCAGTTCCCAGGTGACATGTGTACAGGTTAGTTCATCAACCTGAGATCGTCATTTGTCTCGTGTGAGTTCCCACTGTGCTTTGATTACTACCCTACCACGCTCAAAGGAGACGTGCAAACAGGTTTTAGTTGGGTACAGTCCCGAGCCACATGGAGGCAGTGAGCGGATCTGCTGGGGTTCATCTCTCCCGGTATTGGGGGTAAGGTCACGCTGTGTCTAGGAGAGCCATTACACAAAGCCCTCGGCCGAGATAGGAGATTTACTAGTAGGTATTCTAGTAGTATCTCTGGGTGTTCTGGGCTACACTCCGACACGACTTGTACCGCTTTTGGGGGTCTGACTTTTACCAACCCCCTAGGCCCGCCATGCGATACTCATAGACGAACGGACCGGACTGTACGGATATTGTCACCGACAGGCTCAGTAGGGTGTCAGGATGAGTTCGCTCATCGACGTCCCTTTTGGTCAACAGCTGGTGGCCCGTCGCGTATGGCTAATACCTTTGACGTGCTAGTGGTTAAATCCACAGCCATAGTATTGACGAGTCTTTAGAGTCCCCCACACAGGCAGTTACTCAAGTTTCGGGCGAAACGTTGTAGAGGCCGTATGGAGATATGGCAGGGTTCGATCAGATACGTGCGGTATTGCACGGATCGTGATCGGACTGTTTTTACTAGCCGGCTTTGGCTTAAGCCGGATACAAGTATTAGATAGTGTAGTTTTTGTTTCTTTGCATTTGTGTTCAGTGGGAATACAAATGTGGGCATGTATTTGCAGTTGCGGGGTTTTCCTGTAATTTATTACGGAATCAGTTTTCTGAAGTTGCCAGTTTGCATTCCGTTCCGGCCAGTTTTCTGTTGTTCCTTCGCGGCCGGACTTTTCCGATGGAGGGGGGTAATTTGCAATTATGCAAATTACTTATTGTGGAGGGGTTTCTTGCATTTGTGGCTTCATAATCATGAGATGCTTTATCCATCTTTTCCTTTGCATTAATGAGATGTGTATTGAGTTAGATTTGGATGAGAGGTTGGTGTGACTTATCTTTATCATTATTCATATTCTTTTCTCCACTTGCATTGCTTGCAATTTTTCCACCACCCATTTTCTTGTAGGGGCTGGCCACTTTGAGGGAAATGAGAGGCTTCATTTTGCATGAGTGAAAATCTATCATCTCATTTTTAGCTTGCTTGCAAAATTCCTAACACATCTCCAAAAGCTTATTGTTTTTCATTCCTCCATCATGGCAACTTAACAAGCCCAAGAGACAGTTTCTACACTAGTCTACAGCATCCCTTGGACGCGTCGGCTTGCCAACTTCGTGCCCGAGTTGCCTCGGTCCAGAGGTGGGAGCCCGTAAAAGAATCCGGCTACGTGGTGCCCTTTCTGACGAGGAGGTGACGGACGGAGATTCCGCGGGAGACCGGAGTGGAGACGAAGACCGAAGGACACGGATCGCTCGGTACATCTCTTGCCCCATCTCTTGTTAGCTAGCATTGGGTTAATGGTTTCGATCCGGGTTTTATTGTCCGCGGTAGCGCCGGTTTAAACTTAAGAAAAATTTTGATTCCGCATTTTGGCCTCGAGTAGACGGCCGGGGCGCTGCCGTGGCGCAACAACTATTTGATCCCTAATCCTATTCTATATCATCTAAGTTGCTTTGATTAGCACTCTTAGTTACCTAGTTACCTCAAGTTAGAGGACAAGCTTGGAGTAGTAGCTCTCGGGTGGATCTTCTATCACAAAGAGGAGGCCGACGAGGAGGTGGCCGACGAGATCAAGAAGGACTTGGTTCATTAGATATAATCTTCTTTCATAGTCGCTAATCCCTCCTGTGATGTTGTTAGTTAGGGTTTGGCAAAGATCCGTAAGTTACTCGATATTTGTTTTAAACAAAATAATTGTTTTACCTATTCCGCCTACCCGCAAATCGTGGGGTGTCTAACGTCGATTTACAGTGGTATCAGAGCCTCGCTAAACCATAACTAACTTGTTAGCAAAGTCGTTAGAAATTCGATCGCGAAACGAACCGGAAAAACATCATTTTCACATAGTTTCTGTCGTTTTTAAAACAGGGTCTAAAAATTTTTCAGGGACCCTTAAAAATACAAGCAGGGAAACTTAAGGTTATTGAAGAAATTTGGGGTTCTTACTCGGCCAAACCGCCGTGGAACCGCGGCCGATCAAAAGCGATCCACCGCGGATCCGCGGCCGAGTTAGAGCCGAGTCACCCCAAAATTTCCCAGTATCTCTTCTGTGTTGATTTTGTTCTTTCTGGGATGTTCTGTTTCTACTCAGGTTTCAGGTGCACAGAGAGTTTTTGGAAGTAGAATCATTTGTGTTTGCTTGATCGAAATTCTAAGATGTATGGCTAATTTGATTATATCTGTGTTTTGTTTAATGTGTTCGTAAACCTCCCCTAACTGCTAGTATGTCGGTTAGCTGGAGGTAGCACATTTCTGTAATGGTTTGTGTTTGTGAACTTGTTGGATTGTCGTGAATGGATAGCCGGGGATGTGAGACGAGTGTTTATTTCATTCAAATGTAATTTGTAAATTGTTGTACTATTCTTTTCCGGGGCACATCCGGGCTGAGGTTGTAGCCACCGTTGTATTATTCCATTTACTGATTTTTGCTCCTAGGATAGATCCAAGGTGGGGTGCACAAACTACCGAGTACTTTGAAGTGTTTAGTGGCCTACTCATGTTGTTGAGGGAGACCGCTTCGCTTCGGGTACTTGGCGGGTAGTTTTCCGTACCCGTAGGGGTCTAGGGTGGGGTTTTTGGCTATTCATCGCGACTGTGTAATCCGTCTTTCTTTGCAATCTCAAAAAGAATGTGGATTCATAGAAAATCCAATATGTTCATCTGTGATCTGGAATGCCTATTATTGCGTCTGACGAATGTACAATATCTATATATGATAGCTATTAGGCGTCACATATGTTTTACACCTGCGCTAGCCTAGCCCCTGCTCTGTTGTTAGTTAAGTAACCTAACGGGTGAATGACGGGACCCAGTGGCGAATGCGGATGGCATAAGAGGACGTTGTATTTTCGTTGTTTTCTGCAATGATAGGTTAATTGATGCGACGCATTATATTAATGCAAAGAAAATAAACCAAAGTTGAATCATTGGAACAGTTTAAAAGAAACCACTCGGTTATTTTAAAACAGAGGATATTTTTTAAAATTGCAGAGCTTTAACCACTCCTTTTAAAAAGCTATCAGGTTCTTTCGATCATATCAAGTTCACTACGTTCACGGTTTCGCCAAAACCATTTATAGCCCTCCGTCATTTCATTTAGGTATTCAGTAGTATTCAAGCTATGTATTTTGACCAAAGCCAAGGCATAGTGTTTGGTAGCTGTTGCGTATTCATTTGTTGCATAGATAGATGAGTTAGTTTGGGGCAGTCGTATTATCATTTGGCCAACGTCAGAGATATGTACGGATGGGTTCAAATTAACAAGATAATGATGGGTAGAACTTGACATGTGACTTATGACATTTTGACCAATGCCAAGGTCATAAGAGCATGGGGCAGAAATCCATATCGAGAATTTCTAAAGAAACTGGAATTTGCAAAGAGATGCATACCATTTGGAGTGTGATAATTTTGGTAGGATTCCTTCAGCTTTATCACACGATGATATTTGGATCCCGATCCTACTGTGAGTATCCGCTACTCATCAGGAGATTCGTCACTTAACGATCAATGCTATAAACCAAGTAGGTGTCGAGAAAGGTGTCAGCAGGGTTACGCCCCCAGAGAAAAGAGGTTATTTAATTAAGGAACTTCGCGAAAGCGTTGGAAAACCTCCCTCTAAGTACCGACATCGGCCTGACTGAACGGTTAAGCAAGTATTGTACAGTGAGAATAGTTCTGACTAGTTCTTCCTTTTTGGTTTGAGGAGGGATTCGAGAACAGTGGGAGCCATCCAGTTTAGATAAACTAAAAATCACTCTAAACTTGCAAGAGCATCATGCTAAAGTGTTCCCTCTCTCTCATTGCAGCGACCCAAGAACATGACAGGCCTTAAGTTACTATTAGAGAAAAATATATTGACAGGGCCAAACTATAAAGATTGGTTCCGGAATATTAAGATGGCTTTGACTTATGACAAATTGGGGTATGTCCTTACTGCTAAGGCACCTGCTGTCCCTGGTCCAGATTCCAGTATTGCGGATAAGGAAATCCACAAAACCTGGGAGTTAGATTGTGCGAAGGCCGAGTGCATCGTGCTTGCCTCTATGAATAATAAACATCAGAGGAGGCACGAGGATATGGATCTTGAATCTATATTTCTCCATACAAAAGATCTGTATGGAGAGCAATCTCGTATAGCAAGATACGAGACCACGAAGAACTTGTTTCAGTCGAGACTGGCCGTCGGATCATCTGTAGGAGAACATGTCCTAAAGATGATTGGCTATATAGAAGAGCTCGTGGACCTCGGGACAACTTTAGAGAACGAGCTCTATACAGACTTGGTTCTCCAGTCCCTTCCTTCCACCTACGCCCAGTTTATTCTGAATTTCAACATTCAAGGAAAAGAAGTTGAACTTCCAGAACTCCTTAACATGTTGAGGAGTCTAGAGGGCACCTTGCAGAAAGCAAGGGATACACCCACTATGTTTGTTCGCGGTGCTTTCTCTTCCAGGTCCAAGGCAAGGGCCAAAGGAAAGAAGATGAAGGCCCCCACCAAACCAAGAGGAGGTGTTGGTAAGGTGGGAGTTAAGAGAAAAGCAAAGGTTGCGGTGCCAGTAGTGGCAATGGACGAGTGCTTCCACTGTCGTAGGAAAGGCCATTGGAATAAAGATTGCAAAGCTTGGATTTCCAAGAACCAGGAACCGAAGCAAGCTATGGCTTGGACTTCAGGTGTGTTTGTAATTGAAAAATGTCTGTCAATCAACTCTAGTTCCTGGGTATTGGATACCGGATCAGGATCTCATATATGCAATTCATTGCAGGCATTGAGAGACCGTAGAGAGCTGAAGGTTGGTGATATGACCCTCCAGGTTGCTAACGGAGCTAGCGTGGGTGCTGTGTCCGTAGGGGATTATCACTTTTGATTGATGAGTGGACATATTTTGGTTTTGCGCAACTGTTTTTGTGTACCTAGTTTAACGTGTAATATCATATCAGTTTCGTTGTTATCCAAAGAAGGTTATGATTTCACGTTTGTAAGCGTTGTTGTTAATATCCACCTTAATCATGGTTTGATTGGGTCCGGTATATTAGATAACAGTATATACGTATTAAACCAATTACAGATTTTCAATGTCCAGAACACACTAAAAAGAAAGTCTCCAGATATAAATAAGGCTTTCTTATGGCATTGTAGACTGGGTCACATCAATGAGACAAGGTTAACTAAGTTACATAGAGAATGATATTTGGATCCGTTCGAACATCAATCTTATGCAACTTGTCAATCATGTCTCAAAGGAAAGATGATAAAACTCCATTCACTAGACATGGAGTAAGAGCGAGCGAGCTCTTAGGACTCATACACAGCGATGTATATGTGGTCCAATGTCTACACATGTAAGAGGTGGTTTTTCATATTTCATTACTTTTACGGACGATTACTCTAGGTACGGATTCATTTTCTTAGTGAAACATAAATCCAAGGCCTTTGAGAAATTCCAAGAATATAAGAATGAAGTAGAAAACCAAACCAGCAAAAGTATCACGACACTGAGATCTGATCGAGGTGGTGAAAACTTATGTGCCGTGTTCCTAGGTTACCAAAAAGAGAAAGGAATTCTCTCTCAGCTTACTACTCCATACACTCCACAGCATAACGGTGTATCGGAGAGACGGAATCGAACCCTATTGGATATGATACGTTCCATGATGAGTAGTGCTGAGTTACCACGATATTTCTGGGGTTATGCGCTAGAATCAGCAATATATCTTTTGAACAGGGCTCCTACCAAGACTGTGCCTACCATGCCATATCAGATGTGGAGTGGGAAGAAACCCTATCTTCAGTATCTGAAGATTTGGGGATGTCCAGCTTTTGTTAAAAAGTAGCATGCGGACAAACTCGAGGCACGATCAGTACAGTGTAAGTTTGTGGGATATCCAAAGAACTCCAAGGGGTATTTCTTCTATTACGCAGAGGAACAAAAAGTTTTTGTTTCTCATAATGCCCATTTTCTAAAACATCAGTTTTCAGAATGTAGGGTTCCTAGGCACACTAAGGAGGTCTCACAAGGCATCAACCATGCCAATTTCAAATTTCACCGGTGCCGAGAAACCCTAATACGGATCGTTAACTAGAATTCTAGGCGAAACATGCAACTAGTTAACAATATAACTAAAAGAACGGAAATACAACCTTTGTAGATCCGGTCCTCCACCTCCATAGCTCAGCAATGAAGTCTCCTCGCTATCCAAATGGAATCCCGGGCTCTAGCGTCGGCTTTATCGGAGAAAGGACGGGCTAGGTCATCGACTACGATGCCGAAGATGATCTACGTCGAGGCATCACAAGATCAAGCTCCAACTTCACCAAGCCTTGAAAACTTGTGAAAGAAACACCCTATACTACTTGGCAAGAGGTAGAGGATGAAGAAATAGGAAGTGGGTTCACTTTAGAATTGGATTTCTCACTCTTTTTCATCAATCACCATTGATGGTCTAGCTTTTTCTTCTTGTAAAGAAGAAGAAGAAGAAGAAGATAATCATATGATAAGTTAATTCAAAAAGAAAAGAATATGAATACTTATCATATACAAACCATGGTTAGGTGTAGAGAATCAACTAGGGTTAGTGAATGGTTAGGTTTAGAGATGAAGACAAAATGGTCACTTTGGTCAAACCTTCATGAAGCTTCAATAAGCTTCATCTTTGAAAGCAACCCTTTTGTTTTCATTTCCCTTTTTCTTTTTGTCAAAACAAAATAAATAAAGGCATAAATAAATCAAATGAAACCCTAACCATTAACTAACCATGGTTTAATCATACACCTAATCAAGTTAGCATGTATTATCAAACATGATACAATCAAGTGCACAAAAGTATATCACATATACAACTTGTGCAATGCAAGTGAGAAAATCCACTTAAAGTGAACCAATACTAGTTAATGCAAAGTAATATATCAAATATATAATTATACATTAAATCATTAAATCAACACTTGATTCAATGATCCGGTCATGTCGCACACAACCGACTAGTATACAATGTATCGTTTTATCGAATCAATCCTTGATTCGATAACTAGGTTATATCGCATATAACCATTCGATACATTCATCGCGAGAATGGAATACGGTATCACATACACGCATTATTCTCGGTCCCGCACATATCTTATATGCGCTCCTATTTCGTTTCGCTTGAGCCAGGATACCTCTGTGTAGGACTCTAAAGACTCGTCCATACGCCGGCAGCAGGTGATGATCATATCAAACACCCACAAGCTACAAGCAGTCTGCTAAACGTAACGGCCACCCGGGTATTGAGCGGTCAGAAGATCGACGAGCAAGCCCGCTCACACTCCTGTGAATCCAACCAGTAACACTTACCGTAAAGTCCGGTCTGATCGTCTGATATGTCGCATATCTTGCCTAGGGGTGGTAAACATCAGACCCCAATAGCTCGATAAGTCGTGTCGATATGAGGCCTATAACAGTTCGAGAAACTACAGGTAACACTTACCAGTAAATCTCAGCAACCCTGGCCAAGGATTTCCGGTTATAGCCAATCGAACACAGCGCAATATCAACCCCCTATACCGGGAGAGACGAATCCCCTCCTATCGCTCATTGCCTCCATGTGACTCGGGACTGTACCCAAAAACCACAGTTTTGCATGCCCTCTTGGACGTGGTAAGATGGAAATCAAAGCACAGTGGGAACCACACAAGACTCTATAACGATCTCGGATCAACAGACTACTCTGTACCAGTGTCACCAGAGAACTGCCATCTGACGTAAGGTATAATACCATCTGGGAGTTCTCGGCGAGTCCGTCCAGTGTACCCAGTCTCCACTGAGCACCCGTATATCATCTCTGATGTCAAACACCAATGGATATGGGATCATCCATCGCCCATCTGTATGGGTCGAGAAGGTATACGCTAGTCTACTCTGGTATATCGATGTCCCGTCTCGATACACCCACGACTAGGGACTTTGAAGGATGTACTTATAGACTACCATGTCCCCACTAGTATGATCCGCATCATAGTCCAGGTAGTCAAGTACACACCCTAAGGGCTTTACCAACATGTAACAGAGAGACAATCAGTGTACACGTTAAGGTAAAGATCAAGCAGATAGCACACTATCATGTCGAGCAAGAAAGTCCTCCCTATACATGTCCTAGCATCCACTACAATATACATCCTATGTATAGTAATGGCCTCTAGGGCATACATATAACTAACAATCTCCCACTTGCACTAGGGCCATCTGATAGCAGTGGTTGTAGTATCTCATACTCAACCATCCCATAAAAGTCTCTCTCTGGGAAAATGCCTTTGTGAGTGGATCCGCCGTGTTGTCCTCAGAGTCTACTCTCCTAACCTCGATCACCCTGGAGATCAACTATCTCCATGATCAGGTGATACTGCCTTAGAATATGTCTGGATCACTGATAGGACCTTCGTTCCTTGGCATAAGCCACAACTCCATTGTCTCACAATGGTTGGAGCGTAGTTCATCTCATGAACCAATATACACCCAAACAGCCTCTTTGGTAGCATCTGAAGTAGCGATGTATCCAGCCTTTATCGCCTAGTATGCCACGGTATCTAGCTTGGAACTCTTCCAACATACCGTCCCTTTACTTAGGGTAAAGACAATGCCTGTGACTGACATTCAGTCGTCCTCATCACCCTGGAACCCTTCCAATGATTCTCCCCAGGATCGATTGATACCATCTCACTACATCTAGTGAGTTTCCTAACATCCAATTACATCTATCTCATAGATGAAAACTAAGGATTTAGGAGGTATCACTTTGATCCTATATGGAGAATCATTGTGATAAGCGGAGATTGACCGAGCGTAACATAGGAAACTCCTTCCCTATCAAGAGCATGTCATCCACGTACTTTACGAGGATCGTCACTATACTCCCTACCACCTTTTTGTATTTACAAGGTTCATCTACCATTTTGATGATGTCAAACTCTTTGACTAACACATCAAAACAGATGTCCCAACTCCGCGATACCTGCTTTATCCTATAAAGCATCTTGTACACGTTTCCGCTGCTCCCACTGTCTACGAAGCCCTCTGGCTGTGTACTTATAGACGTTCTCTTCTAAAACATCATTTAGAAAAGCTGTCATGACACCCAACCACCAGATATCATAGTCATGGTATGTAGCCGTGGTAAGTAGGATCTGGATGGACTTAAGCATAGATCCTTAGAAAAAGTTTCATCATGATCCACACCTGGTCAATGATGCAAACCTTTAACAAGTCTAGCTTTGAAAGTCTCAACTTTTCCACGTACACCTAGTAATCTTCTCAAGATATACTTCCTCCTGATGGGGATTTAACCCTTCAGATATAGCAACCAAAGTCCATACTTTGTTGGTGTACATGGATTCCATCTCAGATCGCTAAGCATCCAGCCATTCTTACAGAGTCACTACTCTCGATGGCCTGCTCGAAACTAGTTGGGTCATCATCTCATGATGCAATCCTCGCTCCCACTCTCATAGAGAAACCGAAGTATCTCTCAGGTGGGTGAGGAACCCTACTAGATCGGCGTAGAGGCTGAGGTTCGTTGGTAACTATTGAATCCTTTGGTTTTATCAAATCATCTGCTGTAGTTTGTATAGCTGGAACCTTTCCAGTTCTACATTACAGACCTTGCCTCGAGCTTGTCCGGATTTTGCTTTTAGACATAGCCCGGACAACCCCAAATCTTAGCCTACTTAAGATATGGGCTCTTCCCTTATCATATCACATATGAAATGGTAGGCAACTGATTTGATTTGAACCCTATTCAATAGGAATGCAGCTTCTCAAGTGCATAACTCCCAAAAGGAAATAGGAAACTCAGTAGTACTCATCATAGAGCACACCATATCATATAAGGTGCATCTGCTCCGCCCCGATATACCATCGTGCTATGGTGTATACGGAGGAGTAATTCTGAGAGAGAATCTCATTCTCCTTTAGAATAATCCAGGATTTCCGTGCTCAAGTATTCTCCTCCTTGATCTTATCAAAGGACATAATACGTATACCCGTTTTGGTTCTCTACTTCTAAATCATATTCTGTGAATATCTCAAAAGGTTCGGACTTATGTTTCAACAGGAACATATGTCTGAATCTTGAGAGATTATCAGAGAATGTAATGAAGTACAAAGAACCGGTCCTGGTATATATAGACAGGGGATCTTACATACATCAACATGTATCATCCCAAGAGTTCACTAACTCTTTCTCCGTTTCCAGTAAACGGAGCTATGGTCATCTTATCTCTGTGACTTGACTGGCAAGTTTCATAAGATGTAAATTCAAACTGATTTAAATATGCATCTAAAATGTAACTTCAGCCAGTCGGATCGCATTGATATGACCTAGTCTACAATGCCACAAGAAGGATTCGTTCATTTCTGAACTCTTCCTCTTGTGAGTATTCCGTATACTAAGAACTGTAGTTTGATTTAGAACATCAATGTTTTTAGATAACGTGCCTGAACCGATCAACTTTTGATATAGGAAATGTTCAAAACATTATCCAACTATACAAAATTTTATCATTTCTTTACTAATAAAGAGACTGGTATGATTTTGTATATCAGGTTCGGTATCTAATAACATTCGTTCAGAATCAATGTATTGGTAATACAGGGTGACAGTGACCAACAGACTTGGCTGCAACTCTTGCCCCGTTTTCTGCCTCATGAAACTTATCACCCGTTCTCAGTCCTCTACCTTTCTGTAGCCCTATGTAACAGATTACATATCTGGGATCCGGATCTGGTATCACATACCCAGGACGTAAAGGATACTGAGAAACTGTTCTCTGTAATGAACACACCCGAAGATGATGCTTCAGTATGCACTCTCTTCGTTTGGGCGGCATAGGAATTCTGGTATTCCCCAATTTCCTGCTCTGTCTTATAACAATTATAAGTTGGAGCAGGACCAACGTTCCCCAGCTCAGTATAACAAGCGGGTTCGGTCAATACATCTGTATTATTATCTTGATTAAGGCGTGATATGGTCGCTACCTGGACAGAGAGAGAAGAAAACACTCAGCGTGCGCTCTTGCAAGAATAGATTGGTTATTATTTTACCTAATCAGGATGGCTCTCACTGCTTTTTATCAAATCTTCCTTCAAACCCTAAAAGGAAAGATCAGCCGGGATTAATTACACACTACAAGTTCGCCAATCTTTCAGCCATGCCAGTGTCGGTACTTTGAGGGAGGTCCCCCGTTCTTTCGCACGAACCTAATTAATGTAAACCTCGTTTTCCCAGAGGCGTAACCCCGTTGACACCTTTCTAGACACCTACTTGATCGGCTAATTGTAATGTGTAAAACTCTCCCAGGAGTAACTCTTACTCGCAGCGGGTATCGGGATTCAACTATCTTATAGAAGGTATGCAATCTCATTGCAAATTTCAACACTTGAAATTCCCGATAATATTTTGCCCCTAGTGTTCTATGACCTTGACGAATGCCAAACAACCCATAGTCCACAAGTCAAGTTCAACCCGTACATTTCTTGATTGAATTAAACCCACCCGCACGACCCTTGACGAATGCCAAACAACGCCGTATGAATACCCTAATCCAATCTGCATCATATGCATAAGCAGATAAATACTAGTTAGCTACCGTACACTACGCCTTGACGAATGCCAAACTACCGCAGCACGAATACTAACTAGTACTTATCTGAAATGACGGAGGGCTACGACAGGTTTTTCTGAAAACCTATTGCATAATGAACTTGATATCGTTGTAGAATCAAATGATTTTAAAATGGAGTGTTTTTGAGGCTTTTCTAGTTTTGCTAAAGGAGTCACTCCCGGTGAAGGGATCGTCGGTCCTTTCCTCGTCGAATGAGGTGCAGGATATATCACATATACCTCTGTGCAAAGCAAAAACTCTTAAAAGCAATCAAAAGACAAACCGAGTGTGTAGCATCTGCCAGTTATTGCTAAAGGAGTCACTCCCGGTGAAGGGATCTCGGTCCTTTCCTTATCGAATAAGGTGCAGGATATATCATATATACCGCTGTGCAAAGCAAGAACTGTAGCTACCTGTTTTATTTTGAAATTCGATTCCACAACATCTTTAGGTTTCTTTTATTTTCATTAATCATATTAATGAAGTCCTATCATTTAAGTACCTAAACATCACAGATAAATACGACGTACACTTATGCCATCCGCATTCGCCTCGATGTCCCCTCATGCACCGTTAGGTTAGGTAACTAACGGCAGAGCAGGGCAGGGCTAGCACGGGTGTAAAACATAAGTAACGTCTATATAATATATCATATATACTATATACTGTATCTATCATAGAACATCACATGATCACATCACAGATATCGCAGCAGAAGAATCATATGAAATATTGGATATACTAGGACGTCCGTGTTTTCAATACGAGCCAGTATAAAACACGGATTCCACGGTCGTGATGAATAGCCAAACCCACACCCCTAGACCCCTACGAGAGCGGCAAGCAACCCTACCAATTCTAGAGTTAGGAGACCCGGACTCGACTCCTCGAGTTGGTCTCCCACTGGACTCCAGAACCCGGTTACTTGTGCCCTCCTCCTTGGGTCTATCCTAGTACGGAAAAGTAAATAATATACAACAACGGTGACAACTTCCGCAACCTGGAAGTACCCCAATAAAAGAATATTACATACAAGTTTTTACATGAATGAAAATGAAAAACACTCATCTCACATAAAAACCCCCGGCTATTCAAACACGACGATCCAATATAATATATCCAGCAACACATAACATCACATGTCATCAACGTAAGTAAATATGCACATCCCAATTGTCGTTGACATATAGCAACGAAACCGGCGATATCATATATTACACTTACGGTCACAGAAAAGAAAGTATAAAACTACAACAATTGGAATCCGCAATCTCTTTAGACATCGCATGCCTAATCAAATGAATTACTTAGACATCGCATGCCTAACAATTATAAACCCCGCATTTTAGTCTCATAATTGAAAACTCTTTTCAATATCAAGTCGGGCAATTCAACAAGATTCCTGACATCCTGATCGAATGCTCCTCGCAAACTTTAGTAGGCGGCCGCACCCCCGACGCCATCGACGAAGTGCACCAAGTCGGAACACCGCTACCGCGAGCACCCGGACGGATGCTTTCGGCGACGGGGTTCTCCTATAGTCACTTGGTCGGGGCTAAGGGGTGTAGCTGTCTATTAAGTTTACCCGGCGAGTATCCGCGTATACTACGTGATTGCGACGGACTTTTGATCACATCAAAATTCCGTGGCAACCGATCAAGTGAGACTAAAGTGCTATGTTTATAACATTCATTCAGTTATCTCATAACTACATGTGAATTCCAAATTTTGTATCCCATTCCAGATAAATAGAAAATGTTAAACTTTTCGATCGAGCAATCGAATACCCAAGTTTTCCCGAGACAGATCAACACATGAAATAAGTTCAAAGACATTCACTTCATGCCTCAGTACCAACGGTCCAGCCGTATAAGGGTCAAGCCAACGCCTCACATGTGGCACGCCGTACTGCCCCAAACCCGAAGTTCGAAGGGCAGTTCAAGACGGTCACATAATCGAGTTAAGGTTTGTTGTCTTCTAGAGGGACCATCGCGTTACTTGCACTACTTAGAACGTCTTTAAACCACGGAAAAATCCAACACTTGGAAATTTTCCGGCAGGGGAAAAGTTGGGTATTTTATCCGGTCGAACATTTTAACATATTAAAAAATTATCCGGAAAACACTAGACAAGATTAGACAATCCGATCGAAGCACCGAGTCCCCAATACAACCCAGAAATTTCAACTCTTGAATAAATTTTAAAAATTCCCATAAAACTCAGCATTAAAATAAAGAAGTTACTGTGCAAAAATGGTTGAATGAAGAGACTAAATGGGCGCGGAACCGCCGCAATAGGCGGCTAATGCCAAGGTTCCGCCGCGCTTTAGACAGGTCATTAGGTAATTTTTGCACCGTAATTCTTAGAATTTCCTGCTGAATTTCTTAAGCATTTTTAATTTGGAAAAAACCCAGTTTTTGAAAAAAGTCCAGAGAGCATTTTGGAAATGGGATTTCGGTTCGATCGGACTTCAAACTCCGTCTACGCATCGCCTAAGGCTCTAGCTAGGCTCTGATACCACTGTAGGGTTCCTAGGCACACTAAGGAGGTCTCACAAGGCATCAACCATGCCAATTTCAAATTTTACCGGTGCCGAGAAACCCTAATACGGATCGTTAACTAGAATTCTAGGCGAAACATGCAACTAGTTAACAATATAACTAAAAGAATGGAAATACAACCTTTGTACATCCGGTCCTCCACCTCCATAGCTCCGCAATGAAGTCTCCTCGCTGTCCAAATGGAATCCCGGGCTCTAGCGTCGGCTTCATCGGAGAAAGGACGGGCTAGGTCATCGACTACGATGCCGAAGATGATCTACGTCGAGGCATCACAAGATCAAGCTCCAACTTCACCAAGCCTTGAAAACTTGTGAAGGAAACACCCTATACTACTTGGCAAGAGGTAGAGGATGAAGAAATAGGAAGTGGGTTCACTTTAGAATTGAATTTCTCACTCTTTTTCATCAATCACCATTGATGGTCAAGCTTTTTCTTCTTGTAAAGAAGAAGAAGAAGAAGATAATCATATGATAAGTTAATTCAAAAAGAAAAGAATATGAATACTTATCATATACAAACCATGGTTAGGTGTAGAGAATCAACTAGGGTTAGTGAATGGTTAGGTTTAGAGATGAAGAAAAAATGGTCACTTTGGTCAAACCTTCATGAAGCTTCAACAAGCTTCATCTTTGAAAGCAACCCTTTTGTTTTCATTTCCCTTTTTCTTTTTGTCAAAACAAAATAAATAAAGGCATAAATAAATCAAATGAAACCCTAACCAAGGTTTAATCATACACCTAATCAAGTTAGCATGTATCATCAAACATGATATAATCAAGTGCACAAAAGTATATCACATATACAACTTGTGCAATGCAAGTGAGAAAATCCATTTAAAGTGAACCAATACTAGTTAATGCAAAGTAATATATCAAATATATAATTATACATTAAATCATTAAATAAACACTTGATTCAATGATCCGGTCATGTCGCACACAACCGACTAGTATACAATGTATCGTTTTATCGAATCAATCCTTGATTCGATAACTAGGTTATATCGCATATAACCATTCGATACATTCATCGCGAGAATGGAATACGGTATCACATACACGCATTATTCTCGGTCCCGCACATATCTCATATACGCTCCTATTTCGTTTCGCTTGAGCCAGGAAACCTCTGTGTAGGACTCTAAAGACTCGTCAATACGCCGGTAGCAGGTGATGATCATATCAAACACCCACAAGCCGCAAGCGGTCTGCTAAACGTAACGGCCACCCGGGTATTGAGCGATCAGAAGATCGACGAGCAAGCACGCTCACACTGCTGTGAATCCAACTAGTAACACTTACCGTACAGTCCGGTCTGATCGTCTGATATGTCGCATATCTTGCCTAGGGGTGGTAAACGTCAGACCCCAATAGCTCGATAAGTCGTGTCGATATGAGGCCTATAACAGTTCGAGAAACTACAGGTAACACTTACCAGTAAATCTCAGCAACCCTGGCCAGGGATTTCCGGTTATAGCCAATCGAACACAGCGCAACATCAACCCCCTATACCGGGAGGGACGAATCCCCTCCTATCGCTCATTGCCTCCATGTGACTCGAGACTGTACCCAAAAACCACCGTTTTGCACGCCGTCTTGGACGTGGTAAGATGGAAATCAAAGCACAGTGGGAACCACACAGGACTCTATGACGATCTCGGGTCAACAGACTACTCTGTACCAGTGTCACCAGAGAACTGCCTTCTGACGTAAGGTATAATAACATCTGGGAGTTCTCGGCGAGTCCGTCCAGTGTACCCAGTCTCCACTGAGCACCCGTATATCATCTCTGATGTCAAACACCAATGGATATGGGATCATCCATCGCCCATCTATATGGGTCGAGAAGGTATACGCTAGTCTACTATGGTATATCGATGCCCCGTCTCGATACACCCACGACTAGGGACTTTGAAGGATGTACTTATAGACTACCATGTCCCCACTAGTATGATCCGCATCATAGTCCAGGTAGTCAAGTACACACCCTAAGGGCTTTACCAACATGTAACAGAGAGATAATCAGTGTACACGTTAATGTAAAGATCAACCAGATAGCACACTATCATGTCGAGCAAGAAAGTCCTCCCTATACATGTCCCAGCATCCACTACAATATACATCCTATGTATTGTAATGGCCTCTAGGGCATACATATAACTAACATAGAAAAAGAAACAAGTGGGAGCGCAATAGAACTGGAAGAAATTCCAGAACCACAAACTACTACTGAAAGTTTGGTAGAACCAGTAGTTCAAGAAGAACAGGACATTCCCGCACCCCTCCGCAGGAGTAGTAGGCCATTTCATCCGCCAGAGAGATACTACGGTTTTCTCATAGATGGGGATAGAAAGGATTGCATCATTGATGATGATGAACCTGCTAGCTTCCAGCAGGCCATCCAGAGCGGCGACTCGGTACGATGGCTGGATGGAATGCGGACCGAGATGGAGTCCATGCACACCAGCAAAGTATGGACTTTGGACTTTGCTCCAGATGGGGTAAAACCCATAGGATGCAAATGGATCTTCAAGAAAAAGATTGGTGTAGATGGACAGGTGGAAACATATAAGGCTAGACTCGTTGCAAATGGTTTTCGTTAAAGACCTGGTTTGGACTTTGACGAAACTTTTTCTACAGTGGCTATGCTCAAATCCATTCGGGTCCTTCTTTCTATTGCCGCCTTCCATGATTATAAGATCTGGCAGATGGACGTAAAGACGACTTTTCTAAATGGTAATTTGGAAGTGTGCGTCTATATGGATCAGCCAGAGGGTTTCAATCAGAGTGGGAGCAGCGGGAAAGTGTGCAAGTTGCTTAAGTCAATTTATGGACTGAAGCAGGCATCGCAGAGTTGAAACATCTGTTTTGATGAAACGGTCAAAGAATATGACTTTATCAAAAATCCAGATGAACCATGTATATTTAGTAAAATTGTAGCACGAACTGTCGTATTTCTCGTCTTGTACGTGGATGACATTATATTGATAGGAAATGACATTCCTATGCTACAATCTGTCAAAGGATTCTTGTCACACAGGTTCTCCATGACAGACCTGGGTGATGCCTCTTACATTCTGGCGATCTGGATCTATCGTGATAGATCCAAGAGGATGTTCGGACTTTCGCAGTCCAGGTATATCAACACTATACTGAAAAGATTCAGTATGGAAGATTCTAAGCGCGGTAATTTACCGGCTTGTCACGGAATCACCCTATCCAAAGAGATGTCTCCCAAGACTGATTTGGAAAGGGATCGCATGTCAGTTATACCCTACGCTTCTGCGGTAGGCTCTATAATGTATGCGATGTTGTGCACCAGACCAGATGTATCTTACGCACTGAGCGTGGTAAGAAGGTATCAGTCAGACCCAGGGGAGAAGCACTGGATAGCAGTAAAGAACATTCTTAAGTACCTGAGAAGGACTAAGGAGATGTTCTTGGTTTACGGCGGAAAAGACCTCAAGATAGAGGCCATTGCTGATTCTAGCTTCCAGAGTGATAAGGATGACTCTAAGTCCATGTCAGGTTATGTCTTTACCCTCAATAGAGGGGCGGTGTGCTGGAAGAGTTCCAAGCAGGACACCGTTGCCGACTCGACGATGGAAGCGGAGTATATTGCTGCTTGCGATGCCGCAAAAGAAGCGGTCTGGATGAAGAAGTTCTTAACAGAACTTCAGGTGGTTCCTTCCATTGTTGATCTAGTACCGCTGTATTGTGACAACAACGGAGCTGCAGCTTTAGCGAAGGAACCCAGGTCCCATCAGAAGTCTAGACACACCTTAAGGCGGTATCACCTGATCAGGGAGATCATAGATCGCCGGGAGATCGAGGTCCGGAGAGTCGCTACAGAGGAGAACACTGTTGATCCATTCACAAAGGCCTTACCTCAGATTCAGTTCGAAAGGATACTCGAGATGATCGGTCTTCGATATGCTAGTACATGGCGCAACTGCAAGTGGGAGATTGTTAGTGTATATACCCTAGGGGCCATTATTGTATCATACTAGCTTGTATATTACTTAATGGAAGCTTGGGATATTCACATTTATATTAACAGTCATGCTAAACATGGCAGTATGCTACTTGGTTTATATCTATCTTAATATATGTGTATGTATTGATAGAGCCCTTAGGATCTTGCTTGACTACCAGCATTGTGATTGCAGTCACACTAGTGGGGGCTGGGTAGTCTACAAGCACATCCTTTTTCAGGTCCCTAGTCATAGGATTATCGAGACAGGGCATCGATACTCCGGAGTAGACTGGTGTGTACGCTTCTCATCCCAGTTAGGGAGATGGTCTGTCCCACAGCCATTAGTACGTTGTACTGGAGATAGTATACAGGTGCTCGTTGGGTTACGGGTGCACCGGACAGGACTCGCAGGGAACTGTTTGTTGGTATTATAACCGTCGTCAATTAACAGTTCCCAGGTGACATGAGTACAGTATAGTCCGCAGACTTGACACTGCTGCTTCGCCTCGAGTATGTTCCCACTGTTCTTAGATTGCTACCCTACCACGGTTCAAAGGAATCGTGCGAACAGGTAGCAGTTGGGTGCAGTCCCGAAGCACTGGAGGCAGTGGCGGTTAGACAGGATTCATCTCTCCCGGTATTAGGAGTTGATATCGCGCTGTGTCTGGAGAGCCATTACGCAAAGTCCCTGGCCAGGGCAAGCGAGATTTACTGGTAGGTTTTCTCGTAGCTTCTCAAGGTGTAATGGGCTTCACTCCGACACGACTTATACCGATTTTAGGGGGCTGGCGCTTGCCGCCCCCTAGGCCCGATATGCGATAGTCCTAGACGAACAGACCGGACTGTATGGAGGTTGTCACATCAGGCTCAGTAGGAGTTTGGATGGGTTTCCTCATCGGCCTTCTTTTCGACATCTACCTGGGGATCGTTACGTACAGCTAGTGCCGCTTGCGGTCTGTGGTTAAACCCACTGCCAGCATAGTAGTCGAGTCTTTAGAGTCCCATACAGAGAGTTTCCCAGCTTCGGGCAAAACGATATAGAGGTCGTATGGTCTTACGACAGGGTTCGGACGCATACGTGTTTTACACACGTACGATGTTCGGACAGTTTATACTAGCAGCCTTTGGTTTAAACCAGATTCTAGTATTGGATTATTGGATTTATACAGTCACAGTATTTCCATGTTTTCGCGGATAAGAGGGGCGTTCTCGTAATTACTCGAGAAGCTTCTAGAAGGTTGATGAGGTGGAGGGTGGCTCATGGGGATGATTCATCAACAGTGTTAATGATGCATTAAATATTTTTAATGACTCACTTGATGATTCATTATGTATTAAATGAAGTATGAAGATATTTGTGCAAAGAGATTTTTGTGCAAAATATCATATGCTTCATATATATACACAAATGAGTTAATTCCATTTGATTATTATTCTCACATTCTCTCCCCTCAAGCTCTCTCTTCAAACCCTAACCCTAACCTCTCATGTGTTGAGATCAAGGGTTGGAAAGACTATTTGATTCCTAATCCTATTCTATATCCTCTAGGTTGCTTTGATTATCACTCTTAGTTACCTAGTTACCTCAAGTTAGAGGTCAAGCTTGGAGTAGTAGCTCTCGGGTGGATCTTCTATCACAAAGAGGAGGCCGACGAGGAGGTGGTCAACGAGAACAAGAAGGACTTGGTTCATTAGGTATAATCTTCTTTCATAGTAGCTAATCCCTCCTATGATGATGTTAGTTAGGGTTTGGCAAAGATCCGTAAGTTAGTCGATGTTTGTTTTAAACAAAATGATTGTTTTACCTATTCCGCCTCCTCGCAACTCGTGGGTTGTCTAACGTCGACTTACAGGTATGACATCGACCTAGCCTAACCTCTACTAAGCAAACCACAGATCTAACTAACAAGTCAATCGGGAGGGGTATGGGAACCACCTAAATCTGAGTCGATATATATATGTGTATATAAATATAATAGTCGGTGATCCCGCCTCAAAGGTACCGCGTACGATACAATATCATATGACATCCTCGAGTCATGAGTGCGGATCTTATCATCAAATAAAGATCGTACGGTAAATCATCGTACGGCATCCCCAAGTCTGGGTACGGATTAATATCACATTCATCTCATTAATTATCTAGCGTCCTTATCATCATATCTCATGATCTGGGGTACTGATCTAAATCTAGTACAGATCGATACCATCTATATAAATGCGTGTGTAAAACACACGTCCAAAGGCCCGCTAAATCTCATGTCGTATCCCAATACGAATCACTTTATATCACCGATCTCATGGCACTATGCCCAATCTCATTGACTCATCTCCAAATATCATACACTATCCTCATCATCCAGGTATAAGTATAACAAGCACGCATATGTGTGTGTGTGGGTGTAAACCTATTCTAGGGTTCACGACTAGGAAACTATACTATTTTACTTTTACGCCCTAGTCTAACCATAGTACACCTAATCTCATCTCGATTATCCATATCGCACCTAATGCTATCAAACATATATATAGTATATATATAGTATACTAAACCTCAAACTGCGGGGGTGCTATATACCATCCACCCGACTTCCCCCATAGATATAATCTACTCACCTTGCATCCTGCGTGTCGGTGTCGATGTCGCCTTCATCTTCTTCCTCGTATGAAGCCCTCGAAAAGGTACCTACAAGGTAACACAATCGGAAAAGCATCTTAAAATCACATCGAGAAAACCAAACGACGCGCTAAGGCCTATAGGTTAGAACCTATGGACTACGCTTTCAAAACCATCAAACAATCCTCGATATTGTCGTATAAACGCCAAGTAATCGAGGTAAAACGTAATTATACAAATCTAGAATTTAAAATACGCAATAAGAAAACACGAATCAAAACAGCAACTATAGAAAGTGTCCCAGATTTCACCTTAGGTCAAATTAGACAATATTGCATATACCAAGGGTCTAGTGTACATGAAATAAAGCTTCAGAACCAACACGAGCCAAAATGGTGGGACCCAGGCCGCAATTTGCGGCCAATTGGATTAAATTTGCGGCCAGTTTGGTGAATTAGCGGCTAGGGTTTTGGTGGTAGCTTCCTACTTGCCTGTATGTATCACTGCCCTTGCAAAATAATTTTCAGAGTCTCAGGGTGATAGCAGATTTCATTTAACCCTCATAGAATCCATAAATTTCCGATATCGGCTTTTCTAAATCCGTATTCCAGGTTCTAGTCTATGGTTTAGGCCTGGATTCTAGCACTAGGGGGTTTGTGTGGCCTCTACTGAGCTCAACTTCCCATCACAACTCTCAAATTCCTTTAACCCTAACTAGAATTCTTCTAAGTCTACAAAATCACACGATATCGGTTCTATCATAACATAGGGGTAAAAGTAATGCAAATACTAAGCTAAAGGTTCAGAAATTACCTTATTTGGCAACTCAAGAAAATTCTTGAGTTGCCCCAAGTGGCCAAAATCCTTGCTTTCTTGGTCCAATGTGCTTCCCTTGAGCTTGTGCATCTTTTTTATGAAATGGGATTTGGGTTTTGAGTTGATTTTCATGGAGTTTTGTGGCCTGAAGATGGAAGAGGAGGGGGAGGCAGCAACAGCAGCAGCAACAAGAGGAGGGGAGAGGGAATGAGTGAAGGAAAATGATGGGGGACAGCTCATAACAAGATTGACCCCTCACAGTCTCTCTCTCTCTCTCACCCATACCTCACACTACCCAATTTTTTATTCAATTTCTTTTCTTTTCTAATCCATTTTCCTTCTCTCCTCAATAGTAAACCCAAAATAAAAGCCATGCAAAAATGTAACAAGTGTAAAAATGATACGGTGCAACGTTTGGCACAAAATACGCTTAAAGCGCGATTAGAGATTTTTAATGGCGATTAGCACTAAATTAGTGTCAAACTAATCATAAAAACTTAAAATTTTCATAATTCACATAAAACATCCTCTTTTAATAATTTCTACAATTTTCAAAAAAAATTCCCAATTTATCGGTATTGAATTATACCGCCTTATTTAAAATATTCAATATTTTATTATTAAGTTATAAAAATTCCCCAAAAGAATATTTTATTTTTTTGAAGTGTTACACCTGCTGGCCTGCGGATAAGAACCAAATAGCTGACCCTATCTGACTCCTCTGCCGCCACCATCTCTCGGAAAGAATCTGTCACGATGCCTCTGAGCTGGCAAATCGGTTCGAATCCTCTTCGACCCAGAAACGACCGAAGTCTCTGAAATGCACGCCTCCATCCGTAAGGCCGTGTCCATAACAGCTGCATAAGTGTCGAAGTGCCGGGCGCTGATGACAAGAAATAACTGGGTGTCAAGTCCCTGCATAAACCTCTTTACCCTCTTCTCTTCAGTATCAACCATGTACGGAGCATATCTGGACAATTGCGTAAACTGGAGATCATACTCGGACACTGTCATCCCTGGAGTCTTACGCAGTGCCTCAAAACTACGAACTCGAGCATCACGAACGCTCTCTGGATGGAAACGGGCAAGAAATACTGCTGTGAACTCGTCCCAAGTCAAAGGAGGTAGACCTGCAGCTCGACCTCTCTCGACCGACTCACACCATGTCTATGCAAGGCCCTCTAGACGGAAACTCATAAGCTCCACCCATATATCGTCGGAACATCTGAGCGAACGGCAAATCCTAGATAATTTGTCGAGGAATGTCTGCGGATCCTCCGCTGCATCTGTGCCGGAGAAGACTGGGGGTCTCAGCCTCATGAAATCCTGTAGCGATACTGAAATCGCCACGGTAGTAGTACGAGCAACTGTCTGGGCAGCATGTACAATCGTAGTCAGTGCTGTGATAGGTATGTCCTCCGATCACGGTGCACGACTGGCCTTAACTAAGGATCCCACCATCTGTCGTAACTCCTGCATACCTCCCACCATCTGTCATAACTCCTGCATACCTGACTCTAGCCCATCCATGCGGCCTGGGGAAGGCGGATCATTCTGTCCCTGAGGGGTAGGTACGCCGTTCTGATCGGTCCTCGTCTCGGACGAGCCTGCTCAGACCACATCTCGGGCGGCAGCCCTTTGTGCTCTCGTAGCCTTCGGCGGCATAGTGGCTGGTACAGGAAACAGGATAATAAGAACAGTGCAATAGAATCATAGGATACACGGAATTGAAGAAGGAATTTCAAGCAAGTATATCCTAAAGTCACCTAGGCGGAGTATCGTATTGCAAGTATGCCGCGGACATACACACGCTACGTTACCCTGCTTAAGTCACTTACTCTATCTACCAAGTGTCATCCTATACTCAGAAAGGTAAAACCTATCGCTTTGATACCAAATTTTTCATGACCTAAAAAGGTACGGAACGTGACTGGCACTTAAATTACGAAACGTCTCGAGGCGTACGTAATCTAAGTAAGCCAAAGCCCAGAAATCAAAACCCAATTAAGCAATAGAGTGAAGGAAAACCATATAAGTCGCATCAAAATCTTAAAAAAACAACATCATATTTTCTAAAAATTTCGGCAGAGTCTCCTTTGTAAAAACTGGCCCCAAAAAGGGTACAAATCACGAATAAACATATAACATGAATAAAGCATCCCCAAGCGGGAGCTAGCTCTTCGCCGAAGCGGAAACAAATCCCACGCAATGTAAATCATCAATGTGCAAAAATAAGCATAAAAGGCACAAGTAATAAGCATCATGTCGACTCAAGTGAGCTCGACCCAGAGAAACAACATAAATGTTCACAAATCTCACTGTCTCGTCTCTAGGTCATAATACATCAATACAAGTAGCAGGTACAGTAGATGGAGTACTCTAGATACAATAAATATACAAGGTGCAAACAAAATAATCTCACAACCCACCTACGAGCAAAAGTCTCAAATCCAAGCAAAAGGAGCAAAAGGATGAAGTGCGTCCGCCGCTACAGTGCTGACGGATCGGACCTGCAGAAAGGCTATGGTACAATGGGGGTGAGTTGCCAATTCATGAGTAATAAGTAACGTCTATAGAGGCTATCGTAAGCATGCACGCAAAGTGTCATAACTCAACAATACTGATCTGGCATGGTACGCTAGCAGGTATGTATGCAACATGAATCAAGTTTACAATACTAATCTGGCATGATGTACTAGCAGGTATGTGTGTAACATGAATCAATTTTTACGATACTAATCTGGCATGATGTACTAGCAGGTATGTATGCAACATGAATCAAGTTTAACCCGTGATCTGAATATGTTGATATGAGAACATCATTATTTTCATCTTAGAAAAACTCTTTTGAAAAATCAACATAATATCAATGGAATCAACAGAAATCCGTGTCCAGCATCGACACCTCAAATGATTATCTCAAAGACTTAATGTATCAGTATCACAATATCTCGGGCCCCTGCCGTCCGGCTGGCCCATATCAGGGTATCAATATCACAATATCTCACGACCACGGTCGGTATCCTGTGGATATCCGTCGCGCCAACAATCACCGGTAGGTAGTCTGCCCCTGCCAGGCTCATCGTCTACAACTCGAGCTTCTTGCCCCAGGGTACCTTACCGGGCCCACCATGTACCCGAGACGGTTCATCCTACTCCTCGAAAACTAACAGAAAACCCTTGGTGGACGACGCATATATCAATTACGAGAAAACCGCAACTTGCAACATTTAAAAATGATATCTGGTTTATTAAATCCTTACGGTTTTCTCCAAAAACTCATAAATCTCAAGTATAGAAATCTTCAGAAAATCACCATAAGTACACATGTCAGCTAGAATGAACCTATGGAATCGAAAATACAAACTGCAATATGTATCTAGAAAACTATGCATGAATAATGATGCGATGCTTCTAGATTCTCAATTTAGCAAGTTAATGAACCCTTATGCCACATACTCATGATAATGGTGCAATGGTTCTACATTCTCGATTTAACAAGTTAATTAATACTTGTACCGCCTACTCATTTTAGTAATTCAATGGTTCTGCATGATGAACAAAACAAATCAAATAGTACTCGTGTCGCATGTCTCATATTAATGATTCAATGGTTATATATAATGAACTAACACATATAGGGATATAAGGATCATACAATGCAGCAAAATGAATAACTAGGAACAACACGCAAAGCCTGTACTACTAGAAGTTTTAAAACTATCGGGCGCCTCGCACCATCCATATGATTTCCCCGTAGATGTGTACATCTACTCACCGGTGATCTGGTACTAAGTGTATCCAACCACCTGCTTTCCATTCTTCGCGGCATCCGAACTCCCCGCCTGCGAACCTAGAATTTACACAAAGCAACACACATAAGGCAAAATCCGGCAAAAACGCGATATCAAGATTATACGAGAAACTAGCGTCGCAAGCTAAACGCGTATGTATACGTAACGAGTGTGCATACGTCAAAAACCACCGCGACACGCTGTGACACACAGCACACCAACTCAACTTGTATTGTACGTGTCGTGCAAGTCCCGCTACACTAATTATAGGTAATAGGTCCCAGATTTCATCTGGAGCAAAAATAAGGAAAACACACAAGACCAAACCTCTTACAATACCTACAGACAACTACCTGCAAAAATTCAACATGATCCCACAAAATTGGGCCGGACACCATAGGTATGATATCGGCCAAATTCAGGTGGAAAAGGCCTAGGTTTCTACACTATATTCCTAGCACAAGGTATAGCCTAATGTACATGTTTGCTTACAAAAAATATTACCCCAGATACAACAGATTCTAGTATCCTAAAGTTTAGTTTCAAAAACGTTTTAAAACACTTAATTTGCAATATTATGGTATTTTGTGAAATTAGGTGAATTTACAAGAATTTAGTGATACCAACAGCACATATTAGAGCTAATCTAATCTTAAAAACCCTGACTTACCCTATTCTCCATCTAAACCATCAATTTAACATCAAAGCCCACAAAACACTAAAACAAACTAAACTATCCCAGATTTCTCCCACTGCAAAAACCCAAAAACTAAATAATACCAAACACAGACAAACACCCACAGACACCACTCAGCAAAGCACCAACACCCAACTCAACAGGGGGGCCCGAGAGGCCGGAAAAGAAGGGATGGTCGCCGGATTTTGGGGAGGGAAACGGGCACGAAATCCTACACACTACTCTAAAAAGCCTGCACATTATTCTGAACATGTTTGCTAAACTAGAATATAACCACAGATGTAGCAAGTCACTTGTATCTTAAACTTGTTTCAAACCGTATTAAAACTTCAAATTTTGGGGACTTTAAGGTGTTTTAGCGAAGTCTAGTGATACTAGTTGGTTTACACAGCACAATTAACACCTAATGAAGTTAATTAAGCCATAACAATCCCATTTTAACCAAAACTCCACCCAAAACACAAAGTTAGCCTATTTCACTACTTAAACAAAATTTTAAGCTAAACAAGCTATAAGTCTAGCAAAAATGGAAGTTGGGTTTAATATTATACTTCAAGTTGGTCCTAAGATGCAAGAAGAAGGAGAAGGAGAGAAGGGGGTGGGGTGTGTGCTGCTGCTGCTTGCTACTGCTGCTGCTGCTGCCTTGCAGCTGCTGCTGCTGTGGGGGGGGAATGAGAGGGAGAGAGATGTGAGAATGAGTGTGGGAAAATAATTGGTTTGAAAAAAAGAAATGGGAGATGAGAGTCAACTCATTCCCTCTCTCTCTCATAATGATTACCAAGCATGCCTCATGCCAACATCCCCCCCTCTCTCTCTCCCATTCACAAGTCAACCCCAAAACACAAATTATATTTAAGAAAAAACCTAATATACTTAATTAACTTCATATTAACCTAATGAAATGTTTTAGTTTGCCATGGCTACCTAAACATGGCTTAACCCTAAACTTAGCCCAAATTTACATGCACATGTGTGTGCAAGCCAAATTAAATTCTAATAAAATATTCATTAAATCTTATAAAATATTTGAAAACCGTTTTGGTAAACTTTTTACTAAAAACCCCACATTAAAGCATAATAACCCCTAATCGCATTCTAGGGTGTTACAACCAGATACCGATGGGTTGAGACGCGAGATCCTAGAGCAGGCACATCAGTCAGCCTTTAGCATTCATCTAGGTTCCAACAAGATGTACCATGACTTGAGAGACTTTTACTGGTGGGCAGGGATCAAGAGTGATGTTTCGGACATTGTTTCGAGGTGCCTGACTTGTCAGCAAGTCAAGGCTGAGCATCAGAGGCCGGTTGGAGAGTTGCAGCCTTTACCCGTTCCGGAGTGAAAATGGGAGCAGATTTCCATGGACTTCGTTGTGGGTCTTCCCAGGGCCAGTTGTGGGTATGACTCCATTTGGGTGATTGTTGACCGGTTGACGAAAACGGTTCACTTCCTTCCAGAGAAGACCACTTTCGGTTATGCTCAGTTGTACATAAATGAGATTGTGCGTTTGCACGGCGTTCCCACATGCATAGTATCCGACAAAGGCAACGAGTTTACTAGCCGTCTTTGGCAGAAGCTTCGGGAAGTTTTAGTTACCCGCTTGAGTTTTAGCACCGCTTTTCATCCACAGACCGATGGTCAGTCGGAGCGGACTATACAGACTCTAGAGGATATGCTTCGGGCGTGTGTGCTTGATTTTGGTGGCAGTTGGGATCGTCACTTGCCGTTGATTGAATTCTCCTACAATAACAGTTATCAGGAGACGATTCAGATGGCGCCTTTTGAGGCTTTGTATGGTAGAAAGTGTCGATCGCCAGTCTGTTGGACCGAACTCTGCAAGAGTAGGATTTTTGGACCCCGGCTAGTTCAGGAGACTACGGAGAAAATCCAACTGATTCAGGATAGGATGAGAGCGGCCCAGTGCAGACAGAAGTCTTATGCCGATCGTCATCGTCGCAGACTTGAGTTCGCTGTCGGGGATCATGTATTCCTGTTGATTTCTCTGATGAAGGGAGTGATGAGATTTGGGAAGAAAGGGAATCTCAGTCCCAGATTTGTGGGTCCTTTCGAGATCCTTGAGCGAGTTGGTGCCGTTGCTTATCGTTTGGCACTTCCACCCAGTTTTCCGGATGTTCACCCCGTATTCCATGTGTCGATGCTTTGCAGATACCTTCATGATCCTTCTCACATGATTCAGCACCAGACCATTCAGCTTGAGCACGATCTTTCGTTCAACGAACAGCCGGTAGTTATATTGGATCGGCAGATGAAGAAACTTCGGTCAAAGGTCTTGTCATCTGTGAAGGTTCTTTGGCATGTCCCTATTAGTGAAGAGATCAATTGGGCGGCCGAGTGCGAGATGCGGAAGAAATTCCCTCAACTCTTCGAAGGTACGCGTAGTTAAATTTTTAATTCGGGGACCGAATTTCTTTAAGGGGGGAAGATTGTAGCGTTTTAGAAATCTTTATGCGAAGTTTCCGTTAAAAGGTAAAATAGGCAGTGTTTTTCCGTAAAAACCCAGAAGTGATCATTTTTCAGTATAGACTTAACTGCACCTAGTTTAACTAGGAAATTGCTAGTTTACGGTTTTTAGTTGTCACATGAAAATTTTAGTTCACTTAAATATTTTTCCTTAATTAAAATATTATTATAAGCTTTTAATTATACACTTAATTGGTGGTAATAAAAAATTTGTTGGGTTAATTATGCTAAAGTGAATCTATGCCGATTTTATCACAAGATTTAGCATTAAACCTTCTCTCCAAAATATCTAGAGATTTTGGTAAATTAAAAGAAAACTTTAATTAGAAAAGAAAAGGTTTAAGAGGTGGCATTGGATGGGAGAGGTATTAGTGAGCTTTGAATGATGTTTTAGACTTGAAATTTCGACGCAATTCCTTAACCTTCCTTATTTTTATCCCTTGGCCGAGCCCCCCTGCCGCCCTATCTCTCTCTTCTCACCCCATTTTCACATCTTCAAGCTCAAATATATCATCAAAAATCATCAAATAATCCCACAAACTCACAAACAAATCCCTACCCATTATTCTTCAACCCTAAACAAGCTTGGATCTTCATGAAAGTTATTATTTTGGAGGCTAATTTGGAGTTTAGTTACTAGTTTGTGAATCTAGTGGAGGTATAAAATCCTAACCCTAAACTTTAGTTATTGTTTAAATCATTAAGCTAGGTTATTAGATGTTTATTATAGCTTTAAATAGCATGTTTAGAAATTCATGAAAGAGTTGTGAGGATCAAGTTAGGGTTTTGATTAGTTGAAATGGTTAATGGAAAAGTGTAGACTTGGAAAAAACATAACCTAGTTGTGAGAATACTATTTGTTATTTTCCTAATTGTCTAATTAAGCTTAATAGCAAACTAAATTTTACTAAATATTATATGGGTGAGATTAAAATTGTAGTAAAGGTTTGTGTGACTTAGTTAAGCTATTTTGCGATGATTGTGATCGCTAGAATGGTTTAAACTTCTACACTTGAGCTAAAATGATGAAAAGTTGCTTACTAGGTTTTCGGTTAAATTAGGCGTGGGTTTCAATTGACGTTGCAATGTTATATATATTATCTTCCATGCTATATATTGTGTTGTAAATGCGCGATCGGTACGATCGGGGTCTAGGCTTGGTGGTTGCGTAGTTTAGCGATCCTAGCTAGGGTTGTGCCGATGTCGTACGTGTTTTGTGCACTAGGTGCACAGTGTGTTTATCTTGTGGACGTTGTCCTTACGTTTCGTTATCTTTGTGTCGGCGCGGGATATTTAGCCTTATGTGTTGTGTTTGTGAAATTTTAGGATCGCAAGCAGGGACTTCGGACGCTGCGAAGAAAGGGAAGCAGGTGGTCGGATTTTCTTAGCTTGAGATCCTTGGTGAGTAGATTTAACATCTACGTGGAAATCGCCCTTATGGCATTATGCGTCAGGGCTGGATATGATATTATAGCTGCATGTTCATACGCATATGAGTTGATTGCGCATGAGCATCATTGCATATTATTACCTGTTGTGCCATGACTTGGTACCTATTGAACACAACACCATTACTGACGGTTCATGTTGCACGAGCACAAATTGTATGCTACACACACACCGTCGGTAATTGCCATGACACACACTATATATATACATATGTGATATTGTATCGGTTATTGTCTTTGAGACATTGATTCTTATTCCATTGTGCATATGAAATATAGCATACCTATATACCTACAAGCGTACACATATGCCTTGCTATGCCTATAGGCTTACACATATACCTATATGGCATTGTATCATGATTGACAGGTATATACACATATCTTGTTATAGCTACATGTACATCATGCATACATACTTACATGTACACCCATATACCTTGCTATAGTTACATATACCCCTAGTGGTATTGTATTGTCATTTGACATTGTGACGTTGATTATTGTGCTATTGCGCTTATGAAATGCATCATACATACATGCTTACCTGTAGATACAAATATCTTTCTATAATTACATGTATACCTCATATGATGTTGCACTTGATTTCGGAGGAATTGGGAACCGCATGATATATTTTAAAACTGGATTCATTTAAAAGAGTGGCTTTCCCTTAATATGCTCATATTGCAGTTTTATGTTGCATATATCAAATTTCATGGATTTATGCATTGAGATATGGATTTCATGTGATTTACGGAGTTAAGAACCGCGGGGATATTTCAAGATATGTGTATTGTTTTGAAAAACCCGGTTTCTCTTGATATGATATCTCAGTGCATCCACCATGAGTGTTCTCGGTTCTGAGACTTGTGTTAGAAACCCGATGCGAGGAGTGGATGAGGCCGTGTTGCGGGTTCATGGTGGACCCGGTATGGTACCCCGGGGCAAGAAAGGTATGTCGATGGATTTAGCCGATGAGCCTGGCAGGGGAGGTGCACTGCCTACCGGTGATAGTTTTAGACTTGTCGGTTATCCGGAGGATATCGAACGGAGTCGTGAGATGGATATGGGCCAATTCATAGTGCCGGAGCCCGTGGGCTGATCTGGGCAGACGGAGCCCATGGTACGTGGATTTACGTGTCGATACTGGAAACGAGTATTTCATGATGTTTTGAGTGTCGATGTTGGACACTCAGGTTCCATGAGATTTACAGATATGAGGGCCAGTTTTGGTGACGGTGCCTAAGAATTTTGAGGATTTGGGATGTCATTGATAGACACCAGGGTTTTTCCATGCTGATGATTTGTGCATGAGTTTTTTTATTTATCCCACACTCAGGATTTATTTGATATGCATTTGATTCATGTAGATGTAGTACCCTGGTGGTGTACCTTGATCATGATTGTTGCATATCCATATTGCCATACTTATGTTATGAGATTGCATGTGATAGAGTATCGCTGTTCGTGCATACTTGCAATTACAGTATGATATTATTTACTATTCACGAGTTGGCAACTCACGCTCGTTGTGCCACAGTGTTTTTCAGGGGTTACCATCACAGTAGTCACGGCAGGACTTCTTTTTATCTCTACTTTTGCGGATACCGCTACGGTTGGCTCTGAGACCTTTTGCTATATGTGGGTTTGCCGTTATCCGATGATGTTCATTATGTTTCTTTTGTATCTAGTACTCTCCATCTACCACCTTCTTGTATTTGACTTAGAGACGAGTTGTGAGGATCGGTGTTGTATTTTTTTTTGTGACTCTGTGTGCCGTGCCCGTGGGAGCCGGCCTTGTTATAAAGTTTTACCTCCTTATGCTATTTTCATTATATTTCTTCGCTACGGCGTCACATATATGCTTGTGGTGGTTGTTTCTACCGTTGGGCATGATTTTCTCCCGTTTGGGATGCTTTATTTATATTCTATGTTGCACCCGTTTTCGGGGCTAGTTTTTTCAAAGGAGGTGCCGCCAAAATTTTTATGAAAGTGAGCTTAAGTTTAAAGATTTTTTAACTTAAGATTTCCGAAAGTTTTTAACAATGTTTTCTCCACTTATCCCTTTTTGGGGTGGTTTAGATTTCTGGGTTTCGTCTTACTTAAATTACCTACGCCTGTTGACGTCACGTGGTTTAAGTGCCGGTCACGTTCCTAAACTTTGGGTCGTGACAAAAAGTTTCTATTTTGAAAAAACTGAGTGGTTTTAAAATTGTTCCAACGATTCAGTTTTGGTTTGTTTGCTTTGCATTAATCTAATACAGTCCCATCATTTACACCTATCATCACACAGAGAAACTAAAATACCACGTACGCTAATACCATCTGCATTCTCCACTGGGCCCCGTCTAACACCGTTAGGTTACTTAACTAACGCCAGAGCGGGGGCATAACTAGCGCGGATGCAAAACATAAGCAACATCTACTATATAGCATATATATAATAATCATTCGTCTCACGCAATAATAGGCATTCCAGATCGCAGATGAACCTATTGGATATACTAGGAATTCCGCGTTTCGTTTAAGCCTACTACGAAAGACGGATTCCATGGTCGTGATGAATAGCCAAACCCGATCGTAGACCCCTACGGGTGCGGCAAACTACCCGCCAAATTCTCGAAGTGAAGCAACCTCCCTCAGTAAAATGAGTAAACCACTCGGCACTTCAAAGAACCTGGTAGTTTGTGCACCCCACCTTGGGTATATGCTAGGACCAATAAACAGTAAAAGAAATATTACAACGGTGGCTACAACCTCAACCCGGATGTGCGCCGCAAAATAATATTACCTCACTTTACAATTTACATCGAATGAAAGAAAGAAAACTCTCTTCTCAGATCCCCGGATATTCATCATCGACGATCCAATATTCCATATCCACAAACCATCAGCAATAGAAACACAATTATGTGCAACCCCCACTAATCGTCGTATAGCGATTAGTAGACGTTCGCATCATATATCAAACTGAAACTTGTTAAACGGCGTTAAAACTGTGACTTCGAAATACTCCGTATTGCCATAACATAAAGATAACAGTATATGCAAACTGAGTAAAATCAAACGTCACCTGAAACCATATATCAAGGAGACTAGAACACCACACAAACACCGGCACGAAACTCCATAACCCAACTGGCCAGGCCGGGGAAAAATGACACTTTGGCTGGCCACATCTTGGAGTTAGTGTCTCGTGTTTTGGTGGTGTTCAGAATACAAGTAAAATAACACTCTGCAATTTTTTGAAAAATTTTAGAGCCTCAGAAAAAATCGACAGAAACTTGGATCTACATTTCGATGTTTCAAAGTTATTTCGGTTTCGTAGTTTTACACGTTGTCTAAAATGGTAGTTAAGGTTTAGTAAGCTTTGATACCACTGTAAGTCGATATCAGGAACCCCGCGGGTTCGCAGGGAGGCGGAATACGCAAAAAAACGATTTTTCTATACTTCACAACACCGACTTGAACTCCAGGATCGATGCTAAACACTAACTAGCAAAACGGTATGAGATTAACTATTCGGATAGGAAGTTATACCTCATGTTACCATGTCCTTCGAGTCTTCTTGCTGTCCTCCTCCTCGTCATAGGCTCCACGGATCGTACACGGATCAGGCCTCCTCGTCGGTCCTCTCAAGTCAAAGACGATCAACCCGAGAGTCTATAGTCCGAGCTCCTACCTCAAATCCGAGGTAACTAGGGCACCTAGTTCGCTAAACTAGATGTCCTAGATGATGTAGAGAGTGTAGATAGATTACTTTGTCTCTAAATAACCTAGGTTTCTCAACACATGAGACATTTAGGGTTAGAGGAAGGAGCTTGAGGAAAAGAGAGTGTAGATGATAAATTAGAAATAAAGAAGGCTTTCTATTTGTGATGAATAATGAAGCATACAATAATGCAATCCCTAAATATCAAGCATGCTTGCAAAATATCTAGCATGCTTGCAAAATATTTAGTATGCTTCAATTATCACTTAGTGAGTCACCCTCATGAGTCACCCCATGAGTCACCAAATAGCAATGCCTCATTCAATGTAAAGCTCCACCTCATTTCCTCCACCTCATTAATCTTTTAATCAAAAGATTATAACCCTAATGAGGTGTCTTCTTCTAGAAGAAATCTTGAGTAAATTACAAGAATGCCCCTTATTCGTATATACATACCCGTATCCGTATTCCGAAAAATATGAATACAAAGAGACGAAAATAATCCAACAATTTAATACTAGGACCCGGCTTAAACCAAAGCCCACTAGTATTATCCGTCTGAACATCATAGTGCACAAGTACACGTATGTCATCGAAGCCCTGCCGTAAAACCATATGGCCTCTACATGTTTTGCCCGATACAGGGAAACCTTCTGTGTGGGACTCTAAAGACTCGACACTACACTGGCAGTGGGTTTAACCACAAGCCGTCAGCGATACTAGTTGCACGTAACGGCTACCCAGGTATCTGTCGATAAGAAGGCCGATGAGCAAACTCATCCGAACTCCTACTGAGCCTATCTGTGACAATCTCCGTACAGTCCGGTCTGTTTGTCTAAGAGTATCGAATATCAGGGCTTAGGGTGGCGGTAGCCGTCAGACCCCTAACAGTGCAATAATTCGTGCCGGAGTGTAGCCCAAAACACCCTGAGAAACTACTGGAGTACCTACCAGTAAATCTCGCTTGCCTTGGCCAAGGACTTTGTGTAATGGCTTTCCGAACACGGCGCAATATCAACCCCCAATACCGAGAGAGACGAATCCTATCTAACTGCCACTGCCTCCAAGTGCCTCGGGACTGCACCTAACTACTACCTGTTTTCACGATTCCTTTGAGCCGTGTTACGGTAGTAATCTAAGAACGGTGGGAACACACTCAAGGCAAAGTAGTAGTGTCAAGTCAACAGACTATGCTGTACTCATGTCACCTGGGAACTGCTACCCGACGATAGGTATAATACCCACCAGCAGTCCCCTACGAGTCATGTCCACTACACTCATAACCCAATGAGCACATGCATACTATCTCGAGTACGATGTTCTAATGGTTATTGGACAGACCATTTCCCCTGCTGGGATGAGAATCGTATACACTAGTCAACTCTGGTGTATCGATGCACCGTCTCGATAATAGTACGACTAAGGACCTCTATAAGGATGTGCTAATAGACTACCCATCCCCCACTAGTGTGATTGCCATCACAACGCAGGTAGTCAAGCAAAGATCCTAAGGGCTCAACCAATATGTATAAGCGATATGCTAAAAACACATGCACATATTGAGGTAGAAACAAACCAGGTAGCATATTACCATATCGGGAAAGATTGTTACTATATCCGTGTATATCCCAAGCTTCCATTAAGTAATATACAAACCAGTATGATACAATAATGGTCTCTAGGGCATATATCACTAATTTCACGACCTAAAATATTAGCTCGCGACCAGCACTTAAATCACGCGACGTCTACAGGCGTAACGTAATTCAAGTAAGCTGAAACCCAGAATTCTAAACCTTTTTAAGAAATAAAGATGTGAATCTTTGAAATAAAGGTAATAAATCTTGTTTTGTCCTTTGAAAATTTGGGCAGCACCTCCCTTGTAAAAACTAACCTCGAAAACGGGTACAACATAGAATATAATAAAGCATCACCAAACGGGAGCAAATCACGGCCAACGGCGGAAACAACCACCACAAGCGTAAATATATATACGACGCATAATGGCGAAGATCCACATAACGAAATAAAGTAAAGCAAGGCATCAACCCGAAAAGCGAACATAAAACCCACCGCTCAAGTCTCGCAACTACAAATCCTTCTAAGTCTTCAACATATACAATTACCAGTTTGATTGATGGAGTTGACTAGATACAATATGAAATATAAATACAAGGTGGGCACGATCCAACATGTACCACCTACCAAAGCAAAACACCCGAAAGCCAGCTATGTGCCAGCGATGCCGCTACTGATCCATGCGGACAACCTGCAAGTATTATGGCACAATAGGGGTGAGTTGCCAACTCGTGAATAGAAATATCATCAGGTAAAAATCGAAATAAACAACGATTCCCAGGTCAACTATATCAAAAAGGTAATACTATGATATCTCGGGTGACCGTATCTGCATATGTGCCAACACATAAAAAACGCCTATCAGCAAGTTGATTTCATCCAACCAAATAATCAATGCATGTATGTAGTGGATCTCGTCCAACAATATAATCGGTGCATGTATGCAGGTGGATCTCGTCCAACAATATAATCAATGCATGTATGCAGGTGTATCTCGTCCACCTGCACAACAACTCCTGGATGTAAAAATCATAAAAGCATATGCAGGTAAAAATGAGGATATAAATCAACGTGTGACCCTCATGACACAACAAAATCATGGAACCGGAGGGTCCACATCGACACTCGAAACATCATGAAACCCATGCTTAGCATCGATACGTAAATCCTCATCTGTCAGGCGCCGTCACCATGACCGGCCCTGATGTCAGTATATCTCATGGAACCTGAGTGTCCACATAGACACCCGCAATCCACGTAGCATGTCTGTACATGACTCCGGTCAGTATCCCCCAGATATCCGCCGAGTCTAAATAAAATCACCGGTAGGTAGTGGTCCCTCTGCCAGGCTCATCCTCTACACCACGAAATCAACTCTCGCCCTGGGGTACCATACTAGGTCCACCATGTACCTACAGACGGTGCCTCTCACTCCTCGAATCGGGTATCACATGCCTATCTCAGAACCGAGAAATCACATGGTGGACACACTGAAATATCATATCAAGAGAAACCAGGTTTTCAAACAATGCATAAATTTCTTGAAACATCCCACGTTTCTCAAATCCATAAATCATATGGAAAACCATATCTCAATGCGTAAATACATGTAAATATGATATATGCAACATAAAACAGCAATATGAGCATATTAAGGGAAAACAGCTCTTTTAAATGAATCCAGCTTTAAAATATATCATGTGGTTCCCAAATCCTCCGAAATCAAGTGCAGCATCATATGAGGTGTACATGTAACCGTAACAAGGTATAAGTATCTACATATAAGCAAGAATGTATGATCCATTTCATAAGCGCAATAGCATAATAATCAATGTCTCAAAATCATATGTCAATATAATACCACTTAGGGGTATATGCAGCTATAGCAAGATATGTGGGTGTACATGTCAGTATGTATGCAACATTTAACAGGATGCAAGTATGTCTGTATATCTCATGCAACGTGGAACAGTGATATGAACATAGTAAATATATCATGGTATGATGTAGCAATTCTATTGTGTAGTGACATGGCAATTATCGATGATGAAGGTGTGTGAACCGGCAAATCTATGTAAGTGTAACATACGCATCATTGATAATGGTGAAGCTGTACTAGCACAGGTATATTTAATGCAATGAGAATAACATGATCGTAGCATAAAGTACATCATCAGCTAAAAGCTATAAGGTATACGTGTGTACAATATATCCGAGTCGGTCAATCTATCAATCGGCATCCAGCCTCACAACATCACGTATGGTACAATCCATCATACGACCTCCTCTAAAAAAGGTTATAGATAAAACAACAGATAAAACTCATCGCGTACGGTAAATCCATCATACGGCGGCATTAAAACAAATCTAGAGATTCTATCAACCTATACAAAATCGGGGTACGGATCTAAGTCTCGTACGGCATATCACTCAATATGCAAAACATTATCTATATATATATACCTATCTCTCTGGTCACATCCATGTCAAACTCGTATCAGGGGACATACAAAGGTATCAACAATCTCATATCGACTCGAATCCATATAACGACATATAACACTAAGTCATCATGTCACATCGTATACTCGTTCATCACAATAATATCTCGCATCACATTATATAAACGTCACATTATATAAACGTCGCACTATATAAACGTCACACTTGTTCTCTTCCAATTCGTACCTATCATGATTCACTTATCATTTCATATTCTTATATGTCAATATGTTCATTAGCATCAACTTTTATCATATTATCATTTGTAAATCCTACAATCTTGTCCATCGCATATCATTTATCAGGATATAATAATCAAACGATCTTCCATATCAAAGTTTGCAGGGGTGGTATATGTCATCCACCCGACTTCCCCTGTAGATATAAATCTACTCACCTGCTAAACTCCTCGCTTAGCCGCAGACGATGCACTTCGTCGTCTCGGAATCCACGCGAATGTATCTACAATCAATATGAATTCGCAATGCTATTAATATCAAATTCTGAAATACAAATACGGCACGCGGTGCGCTCATAGGTTAGATCCTATAGCGTACGCATGCAAAACAACCAAACAACCCTCGTCGTTGACGTAAAAACGTCCAACGATACAATATCCTGTCACAAAACCAAGAAATCCCAATACCAGAAAATATAGCCAAAACCCTGACTAGGGTCGCTATTTATGAAAACCGCCACGCCAAAAACCCAATCGTACTTATACTCATTCACAACACATATAATTATCGTAGATAATAATATATACGTCATCTCCAGGACAATTAAAACCCACGTTTATTTTAGCGAAAAGCTAGTAAGCAACTTTATCGAAAATTTAGCGCAAGTCTAGAAATTTAACAATTCTTGCGATTTCCAACAACACAAAGTAGCTTAACTTAGTTATCCAAACCATTACCACAATTTTGATCTCACCCAAATAGGATTTAGAAAAACTTAGTTTGCTAATAAACTCAATTAGACAAATTAGAAATTTAACAAATATCATTCTCACAATTTGATTAAACTTTCCAAGTTTACACTTCTTGATTAACATTTTAACACATCAAAACCCTAACTTGATTTTCATAACGTTTTCATGAAAATTCTAACCATGCAATTAAAGCTATATTAAACACCTAATAAGCAATTTTTAAGGATTTAAACAATAAATTAAAGATTAAGTTTAGAGTTTATACCTCACAAACTAGATCACAAATAGCAACTAAACTCAAACTTTTAGCCTCCAAAATGATGTCTTTATTGAAAATTCAAGCTTGTTTCGGATTAAGGAATAATGGGTATGAATTTAATTTGGAGTTTGTGGGATTAATTCTTGATTTTTGATGATATTTGTAAAGCTTTTGGAGTGAAAATGGAGTGGGGGAAAATGGGGCAGCCAAGGGCTAGGGTTCGGCCAAAGCAAAGGATGAGGGGTTTTGTGAAGTGTGTAGAAATATCTAGTGTAAAACAATGATAAAAGCTCATTAATGCAACAATTATTCAAAGCCACCTCATTTCTTTTCTTTTAAAACTTTTCTTTTAATCACAAATATCTAGATATTTTTCTATGGATGAATTAAGCTTAATCTATTGATTAGATTAGCATAGATTCATATTAGAAGTAATTAAGACAAACCAAAATTGTAATTACCATTAATTAACTGAATAATTAATAACTTAAAATAATAATATAATTTGGGAAAATATTAAAGTGAACCAAAACTTCCAAATGACCACTAAAACCTGCAAACTAGCACTATTCTAGTTAAACTAGGTGTAGTCAAGTCTATACTGAAATTTGATCGCATTCCGGGTTTTACGGAAAACACCGACTATTTTACCCTAAAAATGGAAAATTCGCATATCGATTTCCAAAACGTTACAATCTTCCCACCTTAAAGAAATTCGGTCCCCGAATTTAAATTTAAACCCCCAATACTAAAACATTTCAAAATCCAACTCAACAACAGGGATCCGAAATCACGGAAGCAACAGAAATAACATAGCGCGTCGCATGCACCTGAATCCGTGTATAAAACTCAAAACCGAATTTCGTCAAGCGTCACGCAAATCATCGGACTTGCACGCATATCATCGGAGTTACAATGGAGTTACAGATCTCGAAATCCACTACCGAAATCCAATATACACTAAGCAAATGCTATAATATGTATATAGTACACATCCTTTTTGAAAAATCTCCCAAAACTGAAATAACATATGCAGAATCTTTTTCTGAATCGCCGTGTGATGTGTAACTCACGGCATAAATAACGGACGCTCATTTATAAAGTAGTAATATACTTTTATATAAGTTTTGCTCAAAATATACGTTCCGCCATCTTTTTTAAAATATCCAAAATGGTTTTTGCTTTGTAAACGTTCGTGTCGCTCATGGACACGTAAGAAATAGCGAGACTATAGCTCATTTTTGAAAAACCTCTTGGTAACTTTTTATGCATGCAAAGTACATAGGTACTGTTCTCGGATCAGTCCTGCTAGGGTACTACAAAGTATAGGGTCTCATCATGAAAACAAAGTGCTCAAAAGCAATATCAGCCTCAAAAGGCGTGTCCAACCATCACGTGCGTCTGGTGCGCACGGAAATCAAATCCAAGTACAAGTGCCACAATATGCACAAAAGTAAGACTAAGTGCAACAGGTGTGTACGAAAGCATCTGTCCAATGCAACTGGCGTGCACGACAATAACAACTAGTGCATCAAAAGTGCCCGAAAATCTCAATCCAGTGCAACTAACATGCACGAACGAAAACCCCAATCAAGTGCATCAGGTGTGCACAAAATCATATCACGCGCCCAACGTGCGGGAAAGTCAAAATTATGTGCATCCGTCATGCACGAACGAAATCAAAATCAAGTGCATCCCATATGCACGAAAACGAACATCAAGTACACATGCGTACGAAAACACAAATCTGGTAAACGAATGCTCAAAGACATAAATCGGGTGCAACAAATGCACGGAGTATAAACTTTGTGCAACCAATGCACGAAATACGAATCCTGTGCATCCAGTCCATGAAATATCAAATCCTGTGCATCCACTGCACGAAATATCAATCCTGTGCATCCACTGCACGAAATATCAAATCCTGTGCATCTAGTGCACGAAATGTCAAATCCTGTGCATCTAGTGCACGAAATATCAATCATGTGCATCCACTGCACGAAATATCAAATCCTGTGCATCTAGTGCACGAAATATCAAATCCTGTGCGTCCACTGCACGAAATATCATAACCACTGTAGGAAATCCAGGAAATCATAAACATGTACAGCTAAGGCACAAAATCAACATCAACACAACGGTGTATAAAATATATATCTCAAGTGCAATAACTATGCACAAAAATGTAAATACCAAGTAGGTGCAGCCACGGTGCATGAAAATCATATCCTGAAACTCAAATCCAATCGATATAAGCGTGATACTCGGATCACAAACGCAAATCGCAACAAATGACATTAAGGTACACCTCCTACAATGTTGAAAAAGGTCGGTGCGCCCAAACTGGCAGTGCAAGAACATCCGCTTCCCTCCTGCTCACTGTCTGGCGTCTTCTGTCTCTAGGTCCTTATATCTCTGTGGCTTACCTATCTCGCACTCTATCGGCTCATCTGCCCGGTCAGGTTTGCTAACGGAAATGATTCCACTCTGACACTACTCAGGTCATCTCTCGGTCAATTAGTATGATCACTCATAAAGCAGCACGTCACTGGCGTCGGCCTCTGGCCTCCTGAAAACACGTGACACAACTGATCCTCGGTGCAATCTTATCGCAGCAGTGTCCTGGAAGGAACCGACTCAAGGTCTCTTCCGATCTCGCCTATACCGAACTGTACAGAGGCTGGTACACTTACAAATCTTTTCTCACTTCTGGACATCTGCGTTCTCAGCACAACTTTTCCTTGAGAACTGGTCGTATCCCAACACCTCTGCATACATATCATATCTATAATCTTGACGGGGAGTAACAACAGCTCGTCAGCATCACGCATGAACCTCTTGTTCCACTCATCCTTATTATCGTCCACTTTGACATCATGTCATGCTATCGGCGTATTGCAAATGTTCTCGGCGACAATCAATCCGGAATCTCTCGCACGAACTCGAAATCACAAACTCGGTATCTTCATCACTCTGTAAAAGATCTTTAGCCGAACACGTCCTCGGGAACTCGTCCCAACAATCGGAGTAATACTCAAAACTCATTCGTTTCTCGATTAACTCACAACACATCTGGGTGGGGTCCTCTATCTGAAACTGATCAGCTTACCGATCTCATATCGGAACATCCGACGAAAAACGTCATCTATGGATCGATCTACTCTAGATCTAAGTAAGACTCTCCACACTGTAAATTTTCAACTCAACAGGGCCTGCGTCGGCGCATCAAATCTGACGAATCACTTTCGTCTCTCAACTCAAGATAGACTAGCTATCACCTGTCGCATCTCTGCCTGGATGCTCCAGCGATCTCAGCTCGTAAGCTCTGGAAGGGACATCACATCAATCTCAGAAACAACTGGGTCATCTGTCTGCACGGTCGATGACATCACAATCTCTGAGGTATGTTGTACATCAACAGTCCTCCCACAGCAGGCAGCCTCCAACAATAGCCTGATCATCCGTTAAAAAACCATACACTCATCTCTGTAAGTGCACGGCGGCGCCACGGCCGTCAATCCGACGGCCAAATGCGGAAGCGGTGATAAAGTTAAATTTTTCTTGAACTGGCAAACCGCCGCGCACTAATACCCGGATCGAACCACTAATTAGTCCTAGCTATCTACAAGAAGGGGAATAGAGATATACCGACGATCCAAGTCCTCCGGTCTTCTCGTCATAGTCCCGATCTCCTGCGGAATCTCCGGTCGTCGCCACCTTGCCGGAAGGGCACCACATCGCCTACTTCTTTTACGGGCTCCCACCTCAATGCCGAGGCAACTCGGGCACGAAGCTGGCTAGTCTCCCAAGATTTACTGTAGAATAAGTGGTGTAGAGATTTATGTCTCATTTGGGGTATTGGAGATGCCTTTGTGGTGGAGGGATGATACATAGAGTTTGGAGATGAAACTTGTGGGAATTTTGCCAACATGAAAATGAACCAAAATCACACCTACACAAATTGGGCAGCCCACTACATGGCCGGCCAAAAACCCACACCAAAATATTTGGACAGCCCCCAAGAGCCATGGCCGGCCACTACTTGTGAGGGGAGAGTGAGAATGAGGGAGTAGTATGTTAGAATGAGAGAGCCATCCAATAATACAATGGAGAGAGAGAGAAGGCTATCATGCAAAGAATCATCATCACAACAATCCCAACACTCAACCAACAACCAAATCATAACCCATCATCAAGCATGATGACTTCAAAAAGTCAAGCCATCATGAAGAAGTCAAGAAGTCAAGGTCAACGGATGGTGCACCATCATGATGCAACAAAAAGCAAAGACCACCCTCCACAAATGCTTATTTGCAACAATGCAAATAAGCCCTCCTCCACCAATCTTCGGCCAATGAACGATACAAAGGAAATCGGCCGAAACGGAAAGCAAAACTGGCAACTCCAGAAAACTGGTCCCGTAATAAATTACAGGAAAACCCCGATACTGTGCATACACACTCGCATCTGTATTTCGACCGAAATACAAATGCAATGAGACAAAATCTACACTGTACTATACTAGGATCCGGCTGAAACCAAAGCCGGCTAGTAATATCCGTTCGATCCTGATCCGTGCAATACTGCACGTATCTGATCGAACCCTGCCATATATCCATACGGCCTATAGTACAAACTGTCCGATCCTGATCCGTGCAATACCGCACGTATCTGATCGGACCTTGCCATATCTCCATACGGCCTCTACAAACTTTCGCCCGAAAGCTGAGTAACTGAATGTGGGGGACTCTAAAGACTCGTCAACACCTTGGTTGTGGATTTAACCACTAGCACGTCAGAGGTATAAGCCAATACGTAACGGGCTACCAGGTATTGACTAAAAGGGACGTCTGTGAGCGAACTCAGCCTGACAACCCTACTGAGCCTGACAGTGACAATATCCGTACAGTCCGGTCCGTTCGTCTATGAGTATCGCATGGCGGGCCTAGGGGGTTGGTAAAAGTCAGACCCCCAAAAGCGGTACAAGTCGTGTCGGAGTGTAGCCCAGAACACCCTGAGATACTACTGGAATACCTACCAGTAAATCTCCTTGCCACGGCCGAGGGCTTCGTGTAATGGCTCTCCTAGACACAGCACGACCTCACCCCCAATACCGGGAGAGACGAACCCCTGAAGATACGCTCACTGCCTCCATGTGGCTCGGGACTGTACCCAACTAAAACCTGTTTGCACGACTCCTTTGAGCCGTGGTAGGGTAGTAATCAAAGTACAAGTGGGAACTCACACGAGACAAATGACGATCCCCAGGTTGATGAACTAACCTGTACACATGTCACCAGGGAACTGCCATCTGACGTCTGGTATATGACCAACTAGCATGTTCCCGGCAAGTCCTGTCCGGTGTACTCATAACCCAATGAGCACCTGTATACATCTTAGGTGATCCAACTGACACCAATGGCTTATGAGACCGGCCACCGCCCCTCGTCGGGGTCTCGACTGTATACACTAGTCTACTCTGGAGTATCGATGCCCTGTCTCGAAACTCACACGACTAGGGACCATTTAAGGATATGCTTATAGACTGCCAGCTCCCACGTATATGATCGCCCTCATACTGCTGGTGGTCAAGCAAGAATCCTAGGGGCTCTACCAACGTGTAATAGCGACTTGTCAGGTCACCTAAAGCAGTACACGATGATAAAGGTAAACCAGATAGCATACTATCATCTCGAGTAAGACTGTCCTAGCGGGATAGGTCCTCCCTCAATCATTGCAATCACGTTCTTGTGATCCAATAATTGACTCTGAGGGCACTATCTCCAACAATCTCCCACTTGCACTCAAGGCTAATTATTGCGATGTCGCATACTCACAGCCCGTGTGATACCGAACACCCAACTCCTCTACCAGTCAGTCTCGCAAAGCTCGTTTGCGAAACTATTGCGTTCGAGGAATAGCCTCAGTGAGTGGATCCGCCTTGATGTTTCTTTCTATGTCTCTCTAAATCTCATGTTCGCGGAGAAAGCCATCTCCCGAAATGAGCAATACCTGTCTTAGAATGTGTCTGGATGTCTGATGGGACATAGCTCATAAATGAACTCCAAATCCAAACTTCTTAGACTGTATCGTCAACTGAACTCAATCAGTATCCTGCGCCATGCCTCCCTCAGTATTGCCTTGGACCACCTGTCCAAAATACTGCCCCTCGTCAGAGGGAAAACTATAACTCTGACAACCTCCTTGTCGTCCATGTCACCTTGGAAGCCTGGAATGATAACTGTCTCCTGAATGAGGCTGTCGTTATCGTATCCCTTAGAACATCTACTTATGTTCTAAAACTGCTTCCTACTGTTTCTCCAGGATTGGATCAATGTCAGCTTATTGCATCTAGTGCAAGAACAATATCTAGTGTGGTACTTGACATCTCACGATTGACTCAATTGCCTAAGCAAGTGATCTGCCAATCATGCACATCCCTCTCTACTTTAGTCTATAAGACACCTTTAGAGAGGGTGACTCCATTACCTGCAGGTACACTACCGTGCCAGGAGTCGTCCATCCTAAATGCTCTTAGAATGCTGTCAAGTACCCCGATTGGGAAACCACCCAAATCTAGATCTAAAACCATAGATCTAGTAACCAGTATGTCTGATATAAAATCCATTCCCTTTATGGAGAAACCACTGTGTGACGACCAAAGTATAACCGATTGTAGTATAGGAGTTTCTTTTCCTACTCTGTGTATGTGATCCAAATACCAGGATATCACACCCTACTACCTTCTCAACAGATCCATCCCCTATTCTGATGAAGTCAAACCTATGACTGTCACGTCAGAAATAGATGATCTATCTCCGCTACATCTGCTTTAGTCTATAAATAGACATAAGCTACCTGTCCACCAATGCTTCCGTTGCTCCCACTGACTACGACAACCCTCTGGCAGAGTCATATAGACGTACACTTCTAAAACTAGTTTAGAACGACGCTATACTCATCCTCCCGCCGGGTCTCGCAGCCTGGAACAACAGCAATGGTAATTGTGGGTAAACAAGAACTTCCCTGTCACCGTCCCTGAGGCTACCGTAGTACCTCTCGGGTGCCTGAAGTTACCCACCTTATCTGCGGAGTGGCCAATGGAATGTCAAACCAGATTGAATCTTTAGGTTCCTTATCAAATCTTCAGTAATCGTTTGTGGTTCTGGAATCACTTCCAGTTCTACCATACTCCCACTACTGTTTTCTGAAAAAATCCATTTTTATTAAAACTGTGGCGAGTCTAGAACAATATTGCTATTGTTCATCCAGATGGTAGAAAGTCAACCCTCGTCATAGCCTGGGTCAACCCACAAACAGCCATTACAGAAACGTGCCTTGAGTTGTCCAGTGTCTGGTTTTAATCATAAGCCGGACAACTCCCCGTACCTTAACAACGTTAAGATACGAACTGTTCTATATCCCATATAGGACCAGAGGCACTGATTTAACTGAACCAGATCCAAATCATGCAACTATCTCCAGTGCATGTCAACTAAATGGAAGGAGGCGGATCAGCGTTACTCAACTTAGGAATGCTTCCAATTATGAGTAACCTGAAAGAGAAGCAAGATCTCTTAATCATTACTGTCAACTGAATACCATACACAAGTACCTACATCTTCGATCACTTTGAAGATTCCCGATACTTGCAATACCTGGTTCTCTACTTTATTCAAATACCTATAACTTCTCAAAATTCGGACCCTGTGTTTCCTACGAAACACCTGTCTAAAAACTAGAGAAGTCATAAGTAAACCGAATATAGTACGAGGACCATCCCCTCTGTCCTGATGGACCCTGGACAACATACAATACTCTGTATAAGTCCCTTGAGTCTGAAAACTCATTCACTGTGTGTCGTAGGTTGAAAACTGTACTTATGGTTAAGAAGAATTACACCGCTGTTTAATGCTGCTCACCTAACCATCCACTGATATAGGTAAATGTCGCAGACATAACTTCATAAAAGTATATCTCACTCTATGAAAATAGACGTACAGATATATCAATTTGAAATTGGTGCATAACAGCGGATATTCAAAACCAAATATTTGCCGTCCGGCAAACAACCCAGGTGACTTCCTCAAATATCACCGATTACAACGAATCCCGATATAATGAGGATGATCACCTAATTCCCAATAACTTACTCCCACTAATCATCTGTAAAACCATACAGATGTGAGAATCGTACCTGGTAAATACATACCCTGGAGTGAGTATCTAATCGAGAAATCAGTTTTCCTTTAACAGTACACAGTGAGACTGAAACATTGAAATGTTTCGATGGGGTATCCTGGTATTCCTAGTAATGCCTCTTCCAGATTCACGACTGTAACCGTATAATTCTTTGCCACCTCTCCAATTCCTTCATATGTCTTTAGTCTTTACCTTCTGCATTCCCCTTTAGGCCAAATGGTTTTCTTCCTTCCCTACCGTTCGGCACCAGCCTATGGTTTGGAAGAAGACTATCCAATAAGCATAATGGGTGTACTGTCCCAATCCTAGGAACACTCGCAATGAGAGAGGGTGAAGATAAAAGACAACCGAATAAACCTTATTCCTATTTCTCCTGGACCAGAATCCATCCCCGAACTGGAACAAGTTCCATTCGAGTTCGTATATAACCATACGATGGAGTATCCAAATAAACTGTGGATCTTCGTAGTGATACGGAGTGTCCTGGAGAAATACAAAGGTGATGTGGGAGTGGTAACGAAATATTTGGTTTGGTCGTGAATATCTGTTGCAATTTACTTTGCCCTCTTACTAATCCCTTGCTTTGTCTGAACTTAATACCTTCTGTACACCATCGTTAGGCTAATTGGTTTTCTTCATTCCCTACCGGTCGGCACCAGCCTAAGGTTTGGAAGAAGACTATCCAATTTGTGTAATAGGTGTACTATCTCCTAAACCAAGGAGTACTCGCAACCTGAGAGAAGGTAAAAGGAAAAGACAACTGAATAATCCTATCCGTTTTCTCCAGAACCGGAAACCATCCTCGAATAAATTCTTTCGAGTTCGTATCTAACCATACGATGGTTTTGTCCAATGGAAGTGGACGTTCGTAGTAATACGGGGTGTCCTGGAGAAATAGGCAAAAGTAGGAGTGGCAATGAGGTCTGCAACTCTGACAATCCAAAAGCCGGTGTTAAGAAGGTTTGGTCAACTTGGTCACTGAGTTATAGTCTTAGGGTCGGGTCAATGGTCGCTGCCAAAGAGAGAGAGAAAAGAAACACTCAGCGTGCAGGCTAACCTAGATCAGAATGGTTACCAATTTATCTAATTTGGAAACCTCCCACTGTACCTCAAATTCTCCTCCAAACCTGAAAGAAGAATTAGTCGGGAACACCCGAGGAGTATACCAACTCATCAGTGGGAATCGGGATCCAACTCTCATCGCATGATAACGTGACGGAATCCGCTCACGGTGTCACACTCCAGAAGGTATGCGCATATCTGGCAAGTTTCAGTTCTTTTGAAACTCCCGATGTGATTTCTGCCCCATGCTCTTATGACCTTGGCGTGAGGTCAAAATATCATAAGTCACATGTCAAGTTCTACCCATCATTATCCAGGTTAATTTGAATCCACCCGTACATACCCTTGACGTAGGCCAAAATAGTAGTACGACTGTCCCAAACCAACGCATTTATCTATGCAACAGATAAATACCCGGCAGCTACCAAACACTATGCCTTGGCGTGAGGTCAAAATACATAGCTTGAATACTACCGAATATTTAACTGAAATGATGGAGGGCTACGAATGGTTTCTGGCGAAAACCTTTAACGTAATGAACTTGATATCGTTGAAGGAACGGATAGCTTTTTAGAAATATAGTGACGACAACTTCCGCTAAAGAGGTCACTCCCGGTGAAGGGATCTCGGCTCTTTCCCCGTAGAATGGGGTGCAGGATATTCCAACTGAATACCACGGTGCAAAGCAAAAGTAATCGGCTATAGTGAAGTCATTGCCCTGACGCAAACTTTTTGTCCAAGGGGTCACTCCCGGTGAAGGGATCTCGGCCCTTGCCTCGTCGACTGAGGAGCAGGATATTCCAACTGAATATCACGATGCAAAACAAAAGTGAACGTCCTTGCAATAACAGCTTTTTGAAAAGTGTTCCAACAACATCAAATTAGGTTTGTTTTTAACTTGCATTGATCCGAATCAACGCAGTCCCATCAATTGATCACACCAAAAAGAACGAAAATATACTGATGTACGTATATGCCATCCGCATTCGCCACTGAGTCCCGTCATTACCCGTTAGGTTAGCTAACTAACGACAGAGCGGGGACTGGACTAGCGCGGATGCAAAACATATACAACATCTACTAATATATATACCAATATATTATATTCGCTCAAGGCGTGATAAAAAATGCAACATCACAGAAATGTACAGCATCACAGAAACAATACAGATATCTGGGATCCCCGGGTTTCACAGAGCCGCTGAAACCCGACGTTCCCCTGGTCGTGTGGATAGCCTGTGCAATGAAATCCTAGACCCCTACGGGCGCGGCAAGTTACCCGCCAAAACCTGAAGCGAGGCAGCCCCCTTCAGCTCCGTGAATGGACCACCCAGCACTTCACGGAATCCGGTAACTTAGGCACCCCTCCTGGGTCAACCTGTACCCCCTACGAGTGCGGCGAATAGCCCGCCAATCCTAGAGCGAAGCCCCCTCCGTCCCAATGCCATGAGATGCGGGCTTGTTGCCCTCTAGAACCCGGCTATCCGTGCACCCCTCCACGGGGTAAGCCTAGTACAGAAAGTAAAATATACATACAACGGGTACATCGACCGCAACCTGGCCGTGCCCCAAAATAATAATACAAACAGGCAGTGACGGCAGTCCACATGTCGGACGCTCGTCCCGCAATATCAAATGTACATAATACAACCACAATTGTACTAGCATTGCATCCAGGCTATCCCCCACGACCGATCCGCAACATCACAGCAAAAACAGAACATCAACGTGAAAGTCACGTTCGCAAATCCGTCTAACCGGGCTATAGCAGTTAGACCGGATTTACCGATCAAATGACATTCACGGTCGCAGATATAATGTAAATACTGTGAAATAATGTGTTTAAAATATCCGATCAATCAAATTTTAACAAGTGGGCCCCCAAGCATTACTGTAGCAGATCAGGAAATTCTGGGCCCAATGTTAACATTCCAAAACCCTAATTTTAACCCCAGAAAGGAACTGTAGAAATTGGATACAGTGATCACTCCATGGTGCGGCGGAACCGCGGCCCAAGGGGGGTTTGGCCGCGGTTCCGCGCTCCCATTGGTGAATCACAGTGTCGAATTTCTACAGTATCCTTATAAATTCCAGTACATCACTATTTTACAACCTGAAAAAATTTTCGAGACCAAAAAATTTCAACAGAAAACTGTCGTGAAGGAAAAACGGGTTTTGGAACATTTGATCGATCGGAACTGAAAAACACATTAAGGCAAGCTAGACTAAGTTAATGGCGAGGCTCTGATACCACTGTAAGTGCACGGCGGCGCCCCGGCCGTCAATCCGACGGCCAAATGCGGAAGCGGTGATAAACTTAAATTTTTCTTGAACTGGCAAACCGCCGCGCACTAATACCCGGATCGAACCACTAATTAGTCCTAGCTATCTACAAGAAGGGGAATAGAGATATACCGACGATCCAAGTCCTCCGGTCTTCTCGTCATAGTCCCGATCTCCTGCGGAATCTCCGGTCGTCGCCACCTTGCCGGAAGGGCACCACATCGCCTACTTCTTTTACGGGCTCCCACCTCAATGCCGAGGCAACTCGGGCACGAAGCTGGCTAGTCGACGTGCCCAAGATTTACTGTAGAATAAGTGGTGTAGAGATTTATGTCTCATTTGGGGTATTGGAGAAGACTTTGTGGTGGAGGGATGATACATAGAGTTTGGAGATGAAACTTGTGGGAATTTTGCCAACATGAAAATGAACCAAAATCCCACCTACACAAATTGGGCAGCCCACTACATGGCCGGCCAAAAACCCACACCAAAATATTTGGACAGCCCCCAAGAGCCAAGGCCGGCCACTACTTGTGAGGGGAGAGTGAGAATGAGGGAGTAGTATGTTAGAATGAGAGAGCCATCCAATAATACAATGGAGAGAGAGAGAAGGCTATCATGCAAAGAATCATCATCACAACAATCCCAACACTCAACCAACAACCAAATCATAACCCATCATCAAGCATGATGACTTCAAAAAGTCAAGCCATCATGAAGAAGTCAAGAAGTCAAGGTCAATGGATGGTGCACCATCATGATGCAACAAAAAGCAAAGACCACCCTCCACAAATGCTTATTTGCAACAATGCAAATAAGCCCTCCTCCACCAATCTTCGGCCAATGAACGATACAAAGGAAATCGGCCGAAACGGAAAGCAAACTGGCAACTCCAGAAAACTGGTCCCGTAATAAATTACAGGAAAACCCCGATACTGTGCATACACACCCGCATTTGTATTTCGACCGAAATACAAATGCAATGAGACAAAATCTACACTGTACTATACTAGGATCCGGCTTAAACCAAAGCCGGCTAGTAATATCCGTTCGATCCTGATCCGTGCAATACCGCGCGTATCTGATCGAACCCTGCCATATATCCATACGGCCTATAGTACAAACTGTCCGATCCTGATCCGTGCAATACCGCACGTATCTGATCGGACCTTGCCATATCTCCATACGGCCTCTACAACTTTTCGCCCGAAAGCTGAGTAGCTGAATGTGGGGGACTCTAAAGACTCGTCAACACCTTGGTTGTGGATTTAACCACTAGCACGTCAGAGGTATAAGACAATACGTAACGGGCTACCGGGTATTGACTAAAAGGGACGTCTGTGAGCGAACTCAGCCTGACAACCCTACTGAGCCTGACAGTGACAATATCCGTACAGTCCGGTCCGTTCGTCTATGAGTATCGCATGGCGGGCCTAGGGGGTTGGTAAAAGTCAGACCCCCAAAAGCGATACAAGTCGTGTCGGAGTGTAGCCCAGAACACCCTGAGATACTACTGGAATACCTACCAGTAAATCTCCTTGCCTCGGCCGAGGGCTTCGTGTAATGGCTCTCCTAGACACAGCACGACCTCACCCCCAATACCGGGAGAGACGAACCCCTGAAGATACGCTCACTGCCTCCATGTGGCTCAGGACTGTACCCAACTAAAACCTGTTTGCACGACTCCTTTGAGCCGTGGTAGGGTAGTAATCAAAGTACAGTGGGAACTCACACGAGACAAATGACGATCCCCAGGTCGATGAACTAATCTGTACACATGTCACCAGGGAACTGCCATCTGACGTCTGGTATATGACCAACTAGCATGTTCCCGGCGAGTCCTGTCCGGTGTACTCATAACCCAATGAGCACCTGTATACATCTTAGGTGATCCAACTGACACCAATGGCTTGTGAGACCGGCCACCGCCCCTCGTCGGGGTCTCGACTGTATACACTAGTCTACTCTGGAGTATCGATGCCCTGTCTCGAAACTCACACGACTAGGGACCATTTAAGGATATGCTTATAGACTGCCAGCTCCCACGTATATGATCGCCCTCATACTGCTGGTGGTCAAGCAAGAATCCTAGGGGCTCTACCAACGTGTAATAGCGACTTGTCAGGTCACCTAAAGCAGTACACGATGATAAAGGTAAACCAGATAGCATACTATCATCTCGAGTAAGACTGTCCTAGCGGGATAGGTCCTCCCTCAATCATTGCAATCACGTGCTTGTGATCCAATAATTGACTCTGAGGGCAATATCTCCAACAATCTCAAACGAGAGATCTCAACACCACACTACATCGATACGTTCCCATGTCACCAGAAAACACGATGGTCAGTCCTTGGCCATGATGAGCTCGCCCTGACCGCATCACTAGCAGCAGCTCAAACTGCGCTCAAACCAAGGTGACAGGAACCTCAATCAAGTATCGACGAAAAAAGATCAAAGTGATGAAATGAATCAACAGATCCAGAAAGAATATATGATCATATGGAGGAACGGAATCAGTAAGATTATGATCATGTAAACGAATAGAATCAAAGATTTCAAATGGATGTATAATTAAGGAAACAAAGAGAATCACAAGTCTCAAGATATATACATCCTAAGGACACTTAAGTGGAGTATCGTATCGTAAATATGCCGCGGAACATACGTAAGGTACGTCACTCTACTCAAGCTACCTACTCCATCAATCAGGGTCAGCCTATGTAACGAAAGTTTGGGTCTAACACCCCCTTGTTCAAGTCTAAGTTCCGTAAGATCAAGCCTAGGTTCCGAAATATATACGCCCTAGACTCCACATAATAAAATCTAAACTCGAACTAAGGTTAAACCTAGCGCTTTGATACCAACTTTGTCATGACCCAAAATATTAGCTCGCGACCAGCACTTAAATCACGCGACATCTACAGGCGTAACATAATTCAAGTAAACTAAAACACAGAAATCTAAACCTTTTTAAGAAATAAAGATGTGAAGCTTTGAAATAAAGGTATAATAAATCATGTTTTGTCCTTTGAAATTTTGGGCAGCACCTCCTTTGTAAAAACTAACCCCGAAAACGGGTACAACATAGAATATAATAAAGCATCCCCAAACGGGAGCAAATCACGCCCAACGGCGGAAACAACCACCAAAAGCATAAATATATATACGACACCCAACGGCGAAGATCCACACAAGGAAATAAAGTAAAGCAAGGCATCAACCCCAAAAGAGAAAATAAAACACATCGCTCAAGTCTTGCAACTACAAGTCCTTCTAAGTCTTCAACATATACAATTACCAGTTTGATTAATGGAGTTGACTAGATACAATATGAAATATAAATACAAGAAGGGCACGATCAAGCATGTACTACCTACTAAAGCAAAACACCCGAAAGCCAGCCATGTGCCAGCGAGGCCGCTACTGATCCATGCGGACAACCTGCAAGTACTGTGCCACAACGGGGGTGAGTTGTCAACTCGTGAGTAGAAAACATCATCACGTAGAAATCGAAATAAACAATGATTCCTAGGTCAACTATATCAAAAAGGTAATACTATGATATGTTAGTGTATATGCCTTAAGGGCCATTATTGTATCATACTAGCTTGTATATTACTTAATGGAAACTTGGGATATTCACAGTTATATTAATAGTCTTGCTAAACATGGTAGTATGCTACTTGGTTAATTTCTATCTTAATATGTGTATATGTTAGCATATCGAGAAAACATACTGATAGAGCCCTTAGGATCTTGCTTGACTACCAGCGTTGTAATGGCAGTCACACTAGTGGGGGCTGGATAGTCTACAAGCACATCCTTTTTCAGGTCCCTAGTCATAGGATTATCGAGACAGGGCATCGATACTCCGGAGTAGACTAGTGTGTACACTTCTCATCCCAGTTGGGGAGATGGTCTGTCCCACAGCCATCAGTACATTGTACTGGAGATCGTATACAGGTGCTCGTTGGGTTACGGGTACGCCGAACAGGACTCACAGGGAACTGTTGGTTGGTATTATACCCATCGTCAGTTAACAGTTCCCTGGTGACATGAGTACAGCATAGTCCGCAGACTTGACACTGCTGCTTCGCCTCGAATGTGTTCCTACTGTTCTTAGATTTCTACCCTACCACGGCTCAAAGGAGTCGTACAAACAGGTAGCAGTTGGGTGCAGTCCCGAAGCACTTGGAGGAAGTGGCGGTTAGATAGGATTCGTCTCTCCTGGTATTGGGAGTTGAAATCGCGCTGTGTTTGGAGAGCCATTACGTAAAGTCCCTGGCCAGGGCAAGCGAGATTTACTGGTAGGATTTCCAGTAGCTTCTCAAAGTGTAATGGGCTTCACTCCGACACGACTTATACCGCTTATAGGGGACAGACGCTTGCCGCCCGTCTAGGCCCGATATGCGATAGTCTTAGATGAACAGATCGGACTGTATTTAGATTGTCACATCAGGCTCAGTAGGAGTTCGGATGGGTTTCCTCATCAGCCTTCTTATCGACATCTACCTGGGGACCGTTACGTACAGCTAATGCCGCTTGCGGTCTGTGGTTAAACCCACTGCCAGCGTTGCATCGAGTCTTTAGAGTCCCACACAGAGAGTTTCCCTGTTTCGGGCGAAAAGATATAGAGGTCGTATGGTTTTACGACAGGGTTCGGACACATACGTGTTTTTACGCACGTACAATGTTCGGACAGTTTATACTAGCAGACTTTGGTTTAAGACAGATTCTAGTATTCGATTATTGGATTTATACAATCTCAGTTTTTCCGTGTTTTCACGGATAGGAGGGGCGTTCTTGTTATTACTCGAGAAGCTTCTAGAAGTGTGATGAGGTGGAGAGCTTAGGTGTTATATGCATTAAATGGTTTTGTGACTCATGGAGATGATTCATCAAGTGAGTTAATGAAGCATTAATGGTTTTAATGACTCACTAGATGATCATTTGTATTAGATGAAGCATGAAGATATTTGTGCAAAGATATTTTGTGCAAGATATTTTATGCTTCATGATATATATACACAAATGAGTTAATTTCCATATGATAATTATTCTCACCTTCTCACTCCTCAAGCTCTCTCTCTTCAACCCTAACCCTAACCTCTCATGTGTTGAGATCCAAGGGTTAGTAAGACTAATCCCTAATCCTCTTTTATATCCTCTAGGTTGTTTTGGTTAGCACTCATAGCCACTTAGTTACCTCAAGTGTGAGGTTAAAGCTTGGAGAATTAGCTCTCGTGTGGATCTTCTATCACAACGAGGAGGCCGACGAGGAGGTGGTCCACGAGAATAAGGACTTGATCCATTAGGTATAATCATCTTTCATAGTAGCTAGTCACTTCTATGTTGTTGTTAGTTAGGGTTTAGCAAAGATCCGTAAAGTTAGTCGATGTTAGTTTAAACAAAATGATTGTTTTACCTATTCCGCCTCCCCGCATCATGTGAGGTGTCTAACGTCGACTTACAGTGGTATCAGAGCCTCGCTAAACCATAACTAACTTGTTAGCAAAGTCGTTAGAAATTCGATCGCAAAACGAACCCAAAAATACGACTTTTTCACCATGTTTCTGCCGTTTTTAAAACAGTGTCTAAAATTTTTTCAAGGACCCTTAAAAATACAAGCAGGGAATTATAAGATTACTGGAGAAATTTAGGATCCTAACTCAGCCAAACCGCCGCGGAACCGCGGCCGATACAAAGCGATCCACCGCGGATCCATGGCCGAGTTGGAGCCGAGTTAGCCAAAAATTCCCCAGTAACTCTTCTGTGTTAATTTGTATTTTCTAGGATGTTCTGTTTCTGCTCAGGTTTCAGGTGCACATAGAATTATTTGGAGTAGAATCATTTGTGTTTGCTTGATCGAAATTCTAAGATATTTGGCTAATTTGATTATATATGTGATATGTTTAATGTGTTCATAAACCTCCCCTAACTGCTAGTATGTCGGTTAGCAGGGGGGTGCACATTTCTGTAATGGTTTGTGTTTGTAGACTTGTTGGATTGTCGTGAATGGATAGCCGGGGATGTGAGATGAGTGTTTCTTTCATTCAAATGTAATTTGTAAATTGTTGTAATATTCTTTTGCGGAGCACATCCGGGCTGAGGTTGTAGTCACCGCTGTATTATTTCATTTACTGTTTTTTGCTCCTAGGATAGACCCAAGATGGGGTGCACAAACTACCGGGTACTTTGAAGTGTTTAGTGGCCTACTCACGTTGTTGAGGGAGACCGCTTCGCTTTGGGTACTTGGCGGGTAGTTTGCCGTACCCGTATGGGTCTAGGGTAGGGTTTTAGCTATTCATCGCGACTGTGTAATCCGTCTTTCTTTGCAGGCTCAAAAGGAATGCGGATTCGTAGAAAATCCAATATGTTCATCTGTGATCTGGAATGCTTATTATTGCGTCTGACGAATGTACAATATCTATATATGATAGCTATTAGGCGTCACTTATGTTTTACTCCCACGCTAGCCCAGCCCCCGCTCTGTCGTTAGTTAAGTAACCTAACGAGTAAATGACGGGACCCAGTAGCAAATGCAGATGGCATAAGAGGACGTTGTATTTTCGTTGTTTTCTGCAATGATAAGTTAATTGATGGGACGCATTATATTAATGCAAAGAAAATAAACCAAAGTTGAATCGTTGGAATAGTTTAAAAGAAACCACTCGGTTATTTTAAAACAGAAGATATTTTTTAAATTGCGGAGCTTAAGCCACTCCTTTTGAAAGCTATCAGGTTCCTTCGATCATATAAAGTTCATTACGTTCACGGTTTCACCAAAACCATTCGTAGCCCTCCGTCATTTCATTTAGGTATTCAGTAGTATTCAAGCTATGTATTTTGACCAACGCCAGGGCATAGTGTTTGGTAGCCGCTGGGTATTCATTTGTTGCATAGATAAATGAGTTAGTTTGGGACAGTCGTATTATCATTTGGCCGACGTCAGGGGTATGTACGGATGGGTTCAAATTAACAAGATAATGATGGGTAGAACTTGACATGTGACTTATGACATTTTGACCAACGCCAAGGTCATAAGAGCATGGGACAGAAAATTATATCAGGAATTTCTAAAGAAACTGAAATTTGCAAAGAGTTGCATACCATTTGGAGTGTGATAATTTTGGTAGGATTTCTTCAGCTTTATCATACGATGATATTTGGATCCCGATTCTACTGTGAGTATCCGCTACTCATCAGGAGATTCGTCACTTAACTATCAATGCTATAAACCAAGTAAGTGTCGAGAAAGGTGTCAGCGGGGCTACGCCCCCAGAGAAAAGAGCTTATTTAATTAAGGAACTTCGCGAAAGTGTCGTAAAACCTCCCTCGAAGTACCGACATCGGCCTGGCTGAACGGTTAAGCAAGTATTGTACGGTGAGAATAATCCTGACTAGTTCTTCCTTTTTGGTTTGATGAGGGATTCGAAAAACAGTGGGAGCCATCCAGTTTAGATAAACTAAAAACCACTCTAAACTTGCAAGAGCATCATGCTAAAGTGTTCCCTTTCTGTCTCTCTCATTGCAGCAACCCAGAACATGACAGGCCTTAAGTTACTATTAGAAAAAAATATATTGACAGGGCCAAGCTATAAAGATTGGTTTCGGAATGTTAAGATGGCTTTAACTTATGATAAATTGGGGTATGTCCTTACTGCTAAGGCACCTACAACCCCTGGTCCAGATTCCAGTATTGCGGATAAGAAAATCCACAAGAACTGGGAGTTAGATTGCGCGAAGGCCAAATGCATCGTGCTTGCCTCCATGAATAATGAACATCAGAGGAGGCATGAGGATATGGATCTTGAATCCATTTTTCTCCATACAAAAGATCTATATGGAGAGCAATCTCGTATAGCTAGATACGAGAGCTCGAAGAACTTTTTTCAGTCGAGGTTGGCCGTCGGATCATCTGTAGGAGAACATGTCTTAAAGATGATTGGCTATATAGAAGAGCTCGCGGACCTCGGGCCGACTTTAGAGAATGAGCTCTATACAGACTGTAGGGTTACTAGGCACACTATCAAGGCACTACAAGGCATCAACCATGCCGGATTAAAAAATTTAGGTGCCGAACAACCCTAAGCAAGATCGTATACTAGAGATTAGGCGAAAAAGAGAGCAAGTAAACAACTTTACTCGAAAGGGATACGAAATACAACCTTTGTAGATCGGTCCTTCACTTCTTAAGCTCCGTGATGTAGTGCCTTCGCTGCGATCAATCAACTCCCGGACTCTCAAACGGCTCTATGAGGAAATTGCAACGGTATTGCTTGAAGTCTTCGAGGCCGAAGATGATCTACGTCGAAGGAATACGAACTCAAACTTCTACTTCACTAACCATAGAATTAGAGAAGCAAACACCGTAAACTAAAGTGCTAGTCTAGTAGAGGATGGTGAGATAGGAAATGGGTACTCATTAGAATTTCTTTTCTCACTTTGGTTTTCTCTCTTTTTCAAACCCTAGAATGAAAGTGAAGGAGGAAGAAGATGAGCTCAAAATGAGAATAAGAAATCATCAAGAGAGAGAATCATCTAACCATGATGAGTAAGTATCATGTACTAACTCATGTAGAGACTTTACCATTGTTAATTATAGTGGTTAGGTTAGTTAATATATTAAGTAAAACAAAACAAGTGGAATAAGTCAAAGCATCCATAAGCTTCATGAAACTTCATGTATGTGAACTCATTATCCATTTGTTTTAGAATTACTTAAATATAAAAACCTAACCATTATAATTATAATGGCGTATGTCTCATACACCCATGTAGTGTGTATCAACAACCATGATACCAAAAAGTGAACACAAATAAATATATATCACATATATATATTAAGTTGTGTACAAGTGAGAAAAATAAATGCTTTAGTGAACCAATGTTAGTTAATGTAAATTAGTATATCACATATACAATTATACACTAAATTATTAAATCAATACTTGACTTAACAATCCGGTTATATCACATATAACCGACTAACATGCAATGTATCGACTTATCGAATCAACCATTGATTCGATAACTTGGTTACATCGCATATAACCGATCGACACAAACATCGCGAGAATAGAATACGGTATCACATACACGCATTATTCTCGGTCCCGCACATATCACATATGCGCTCCTATCTCGTTTCGCCTGAGCCCGTACAACCTCTATGTAGGACTCTAAAGACTCGTCAATACGCCGGCAGTAGGTGATGATCATATCAAGCACCCACAAGCCGTCAGCGGTACTAGCTGGACGTAACGGCTACCCGGGTATTGAGCGATGAGAAGATCAGCAAGAAAGCCCGCTCCAACTCCTGTAAAAGCCTGACAGTGACACTACCGTACAGTCCGGTCTCCTCGTCTGATATGTCGCATGACAAGTCTGGGGGTGGTAAACGTTAGACCCCAATAACCGATAAGTCATGCCGATATGAGGCTCATAACAGGTCGAGAAACTACTGGTAACACTTACCAGTATATCTCTAAACCAGCCCTGGCCAGGGACTTCCCTGTTATGGCCAATCGAGCATAGCGCAACATCAACCCCCAATACCGGGAGAGACGAAACCCCTCCTATCGCTCATTGCCTCTATGTGACTCGGGACTGTACCCAAAAACCACCGTTTTGCATGCCCTCTTGGACGTGGTAAGGTGGAAAGAAAAGTACAGTAGGAATCACACAAGACTCTATGACGATCTCGGGTCTACAGACTAACCTGTACCAGTGTCACCAGAGAACTGCCATCTGACGTAAGGTATATTACCATCTGGGAGTTCTCGGCGAGTCCGTCCAGTGTACCCAGTCTCCACTGAGCACCCGTATATCATCTCTGATGTCAAACACCAATGGATATGGGATCATCCATCGCCTATCTGTATGGGTCGAGAAGGCATACGCTAGTCTACTCTGGTATATCGATGCCCCGTCTCGATACACCCACGACTAGGGACCTTGAAGGATGTACTTATGGACTACCATGTCCCCACTAGTATGATCCGCATCATAGTCCTGGTAGTCAAGTACTAATCCTAAGGGCTTTACCAACATGTGACAGAGAGACAATCAGTATACACGTTAAGGTAAAGGGTAACCAGATAGCATACTATCATGTCGAGCAAGAAAGCCCTCCCTATATATGTCTAAGCATCCACTAGAATATACATCACATGTATAGTAATGGCCTCTAGGGCATACATGTAAGTCCATGTCACGCACCCCACTAACATGCGGGGAGGTGGAATATATGAAAAACGATTATCAAAGCTTCGTAACACGGACTTGAGCGCATGAATCGTAATCTAAACCATTGCTAACGATATACTAGAGGTTTAACTACTCGGTACCGGAGTTATACCTCACGTTACATGTCCTTCGGGTCTTCATCGCTGTCCTCCACTCCTCGTAGGCTCCTTGGAACATCGGCAACTTCACGGCCTCCTCGAATCAAAGAAGATCCACCCGAAAGCTTCTAAGCCAAGCTTAATCTCAAACTTGAGATAACTAGCTTGCTTAAAGTGCTAATCTAAGCTAACTAGAGGATATAGAGTGAGGTTATGAATGTTTTAGTCTATCTAACCCTTGATCTCAACACATGAGAGGTTAGGGTTAGGGTTTCAAGAGAGAGTGAGCTTGAGGAGAGAGAAGGAAAAGATGAGAATGAGAACAAAAATCCTTCTCACTTGAATATATGATACATAATGAATTATCAAATAATATCAATTAATTGATTATTCACCATGTTTCATTTAATCAAGGAGAGTGATTCATCATGTGAGTCATTAGATCATTAATGAAGCATTAATGATATGATGAATCATATAAATGAGTCACACAAAGTAATCATGAAAAAGCCACCTCAACCCCTCATGTCACCACTCTTCTAGAACCTTCTCGACAAATTATGAGAACGCCCCTCCAATCTGTGAAAACACGGAAAAACTTTAGACTGTATAAATCCAATAACCTTATACTAGAATCTGGCTTAAACCAAAGACGGCTAGTATAAACTGTCCGAAAAGTCGTACGTGTGAAAACACACGTATACATCCGAACGCTCGTCGTAAAACCATACGACCTCTATATCGTTTCGCCTGGAGCAGGGAAGCTCTCTGTGTGGGACTCTAAAGACTCGACACTACGCTGGCAGTGGGTTTAACCACAGACCGCAAGCGGCACTAGCAGTACGTAACGGTCCCCAGGTAGATGTCGATAAGAAGGCCGATGAGGTAAATCATCCGAACTCCCACTGAGCCTGATGTGACAATCTTCATACAGTCCGGTCTGTTCGTCTAAGACTATCGCATATCAAGCCTAGGGGGCGGCAAGCATCAGTCCCCTAATAGCTGTATAAGTCGTGTTGGAGCGAAGCCCATTACACCCTGAGAAGCTACTGGAACCTACCAGTATATTTCGTTTGCCCTGGCCAGGGACTTTGTGTAATGGCTCTCTGACACATCGCTATATCATCTCCCAATATCAGGAGAGACGAATCCTATCTAACCGCCACTGCCTCCAAGTGCTCGGGACTGCACCCAACTGCTACCTGTTTGCACGACTCCTTTGAGCCGTGGTAGGGTAGCAATCTAAGAACAGTGGGACACACTCGAGGCGAAGCAGCAGTGTCAAGTCTGCGGACTATGCTGTACTCATGTCACCTAGGAACTGACAACTGACGATGGGTATAATACCAACCAATCAGTTCCTCGGCGAGTCCTGTCCGGTGTACCTGTAACCTAACGAGCACCTGTATACTATCTCCAGTACGGCGTACTGATGGCTGTGGGACAGACCATTTCCCCAACTGGGATGAGAAGCGTATACACTTAGTCTACTCCGGAATATCAATGCCCTATCTCGACAATCCAACGAGCAGGGACCTGTATAGGATGTTTCTTACAGACTACCCAGCCCCCACTAGTGTGACTGCCATCACGACGCTGGTAATCAAGCAAAGATCCTATGGGCTCTACTAATATGTATAAGTGATACGTTACAAGAGACATATGCACATATTAAAGTAGACACAAACCAAGTAGCATACTACCATTTTTAGCAAGACTGTATATATAACTGTGAATATCCCAAGCTTCCATTATGTAATATACAATCTAGTATGATACAATAATGGCCTCTAGGGCATATACACTAACAATCTCCCACTTGCACTAGGGCCATGAGCTGGCATATCGTAGACCTATCATCTCGAATAGCCTCTCGAACTGCGTCTGAGGAATGGCCTTTGTGAATGGATCAGCAATGTTATCCTCCGTCTTTACTCTCTTCACCTCGATCTCCCGGCGATCTATGATCTCCCTGATCAGGTGATACCGCCTTAAGATGTGTCTGGACTTCTGATGGGACCTGGGTTCCTTCGCTAAAGTAATAGCGCCGTTGTTGTCACAATACAGAGGTATTGGATCAACACTGGTAGGAACCACCTGAAGTTCTGTGAGGAACTTCTTCATCCAGACTGCTTCTTTTGCGGCATCGCAAGCAGCTATGTACTCTGCTTCCATCGTTGAGTCTGCAACGGTCTCCTGCTTGGAACTCTTCCAACAGACCGCCCCTCCATTGAGGGTAAAGACATAACCCGACATGGACTTGGAGTCATCTTTGTCACTCTGGAAGCCGGAGTCGGCAAAGGCCTCCATCTGAAGGTCTTTTCCGCCATATACCAAGAACATCTCCTTAGTCCTCCTCAGGTACTTGAGAATGTTCTTTACTGCTATCCAGTGATTCTCCCCTGGGTTTGCTTGATACCGGCTTACTACGCTCAATGTGTATGCTACATCTGGTCTGGTACATAACATTGCATACATTATAGAGCCTACCGCAGAAGCGTAGGGTATAATCGACATGCGATCCCTTTCCAAATCAGTCTTGGGAGACATATCTTTTGAGAGGGTGATTACGTGACAAGCCGGTAGGTTACCGCGCTTAGAATCTTCCATACTGAATCTCTTCACTATGGTGTCTATGTACCTGGACTGTGAAAGTCCCAATATCCTCTTTGATCTATCACGACAGATCCGGATCCCCAGAATGTAGGTGGCATCACCCAAGTCTTTCATGGAGAATTTATGTGACAAGAATCTTTTGACTGACTGTAATATAGGAATATCATTTCCTATTAGGAGAATGTCATCCACGTACAAGACGAGGAATACTACAGCTCTCCCTACAATCTTACTGTATATACATGGTTCATCTGGATTTTTGATAAAGTCAAATTCTTTGACAGCATCATCAAAACAGATGTTCCAACTCCGCGATGCCTGCTTTAGTCCATAAATGGACTTAAGCAGCTTGCATACTTTACCGCTTCTCCCACTCTGAATGAATCCTTCTGGCTGATCCATATAGACGCTTTCTTCCAAATTACCATTTAGAAAGGCCGTCTTTACGTCCATCTGCCAGATTTCATAATCGTGGAAGGCAGCAATAGCAAGAAGGACCCGAATAGATTTAAGCATAGCCACTGGAGAAAAGGTTTCGTCGTAGTCCAAACCTGGTCTTTGACGGAAACCCTTTGCAACAAGTCTAGCCTTATAGGTTTCAACCTGTCTATCTACACCAATCTCCTTTTTGAAGATCCATTTGCATCCTACGGGTTTTACCCCATCTGGAGCAATGTCCAAAGTCCATACTTTGTTGGTGTACATGGACTCCATTTCGGTCCGCATTGCATCCGGCCATTTTACTGAGTCACTGCTCTGAATGGCTTGCTGGAAGCTAGTAGGCTCATCGTAATCAATTGTGCAATCCTCTCTATCCCCGTCTATGAGAAAACCGTAGTATCTCTCGGGCGGATGAGATTGCCTACTACTCCTGCGGAGTGGCGTTGGGATGTCCTGTTCTTCTTGAACTTCTGGTTCTACCAAACTTTCAGTAACAGTTTGTGGTTCTGGAATTTCTTCCAGTTCTACTGTGCTCCCACTCTTCTGATTTTCTAAAAATTCAGTTTCCAAGAAGTGGGGATGCTGAGAAACAAAAACCTTTTGTTCCTCTGCGGAATAGAAAAGATACCCCCTGGAGTTCTTTGGGTATCCCACAAACTTACACAGTACTGAGCGTGCCTCGAGCTTGTCCGTATGCTGCTTTTTTACAAAAGCTGGACATCCCCAAGTCTTAAGATACTTAAGACAGGGTTTCTTCCCACTCCACATCTGATATGGGGTGGTAGGCACAGTTTTGGTTGGAGCTTTGTTTAAGAGATATGCAGCTGTTTCTAGTGCATAACCCCAGAAAGATCGCGGCAACTCAGCCTTACTCATCATGGAACGAACCATATCTAATAGGGTTCGATTCCTCCTTTCCGATACACCGTTGTGTTGTGGTGTGTATGGAGGAGTAAGCTGAGAGAGAATTCCATTCTCTTTTAAGTAACCCAGGAACTCGGCGCTTAAGTATTCACTACCTCGATCAGATCTCAGTGTCTTGATACTTTTGCCGGTTTGTTTTTCCACTTCATTCTTGTATTCTCGAAATTTCTCAAAGGCCTCGGATTTATGCTTCATTAAGAAGATATATCCATACCTAGAGAAATCATCTGTAAAAGTAATGAAGTATGAATAACCACCTCGCGCATGTATAGACATTGGACCGCACACATCACTGTGTATGAGCCCTAAGAGCTCGCTTGCTCTTACTCCGTGTCCAGTAAACGGAGTCTTTGTCATCTTTCCTATGAGACAAGATTCACAAGTAGCATAAGATTGATATTCGAACGGATTTAAATATCCTTCTCTATGTAACTTAGTCAACCTTCTCTCATTGATGTGACTTAGTCTACAATGCCATAAGAAAGCCTGATTTGTTTTCGGAGACTTTCTTTTAAGTGTGTTCTGGACACTGAAAATCTGAGCTTGATTTAATACGTATATTCCGTTTTCTAATGTACCTGACCCAATCAAATCTTGATTTAGGTGGATGTGAACCACATCTCTTGTAAAAGCAAAATCATATCCTTCCTTAGAAAGTAAGGGTACAGATATGATATTACAAGTCATACCTGGTACATAAAAACAGTTACGCAGAATCAATATCTGCCCAGTTGTCATCCCAAGATGATATTCCCCTACGGATTCAGCGTCCATGCTCATTCCGTTAGCAACTGTGAGGGTCATGTCACCTATCCCGATAACCCTACGATTTCTCAGAGCCTGTAATGAATTACAAATATGAGTTCCTGATCCGGTATCCAATACCCAGGAAGTAGGGTTAACTGACATACAGTTCTCTATCATAAACACACCCGAAGTCGAAGCCACAACATGCTTCGTATCCTAGCTACTGGCTTCTAAAGCCCTGCAATCACTCTGCCAATGCCTAATCCCATAGCAATAGGAATGTCCCACAATAGGGTGGTCCAGCTTGTCATAGGCAATGGACATCTGGACAGACTTTTGCCATTCATATAAGTCAGATTCAGTCAAATTATTATCTAGATGTAACCTAAGTGTGGTCACAGGGTCGCTGCAATTTTAAGAGAGAGAAGAAGATACTATTAGCATGATGCTCTTGCAAGTTTAGAGTGATTTAATTTATCTAAACAGGATGGCTCCCACTGTTTCTCGAATCCCTCCTCAAACCATAAAAGAAGAATTAGCCAGGACAATTCTCACCGTACAATACTTGCTTAACCGTTCAGCCAGGCCAGTGTCGATACTTCGAGGGAGGTTTTCCAACGCTTTCGCGAAGTTCCTTAATTAAATAACCTCTTTTCTCTGGGGGCGTAACCCCGCTGACACCTTTCTAGGCACCTACTTGGTTTATAGCATTGATCGTTAAGTGACGAATCTCCTGATAAGTAGCATATACTCACAGTAGGATCGGGATCCAAAATATCATCGTATGATAATGTTGAAGGAATCCTACCAACATTCATCAAACTCCAAAATGGTATGCACCTCTCTGCAATTTTCAGTTTCTTTAGAAATTCCCGATGTGGATTTTTGCCCCATGCTCTTATGACCTTGACGAAGGTCAACAAATCATAAGTCACATGTCAAGTTCTACCCGTCATTGTCCAGATTAATTTGAACCCATCCGTACATACCCTTGACGAAGGTCAACAAGGTAATACGACTGTCCCAAACCAACGCATCTATCTATGCTACATATGAACACCCAACAGCTACCAATCACTATGCCTTGACGAAGGTCAACAAACATAGCTTGAATACTATTGAATATCCGTATGAAATGACGGAGGGCTACGAATGGTTTTGGCAAAACCGTGAACGTAGTGAACTTGATATAATCGAAGGAACCTGATACTTTTTTTTTAAAAGGAGTGGTTAAAGCTCCGCAATAAAAAATTCTGCTCTTTTAAAATAACCGAGTGGTTTCTTTTAAATTTGTTCCAACGATTAAACTTTGGTTTATTTTCTTTGCATTATAATAATGCATCCCATCAATTAATCTTATCATTGCAGAAAACAACGAAAAATACCACGTCCTCTTATGCCATCCGCATTCGCCACGGGGTCCCGTCATCACCCGTTAGGTTACTTAACTAACGACAGAG